>CM055120.1:18495705-19095705 GCA_029206835.1 Rana muscosa | reverse complement strand
CCTCATGGGCCTCCGGGACTGCCACAGGTGTGGGGCAGAGGTCTTGAACCCACTGTCCAGTTGCCAGCCCTTCTGTTGGAGGCTCACTGGGGGGTTCCTCCGCGGCAAAAAAGTCTATTAAATCCCCAGTTTCTGGAACCAGCTGATCACATGGTAAAGGCCGCTGTGATTGGTCCTTTACTGTGATCTGTAATCAGCTGTGTCCATGGACGCCCTCCCAGAACTGGAAACTTGGGGCTCGGATTAAATGGGGGGGGGGGTTCTAGGGGGCCCAGGGTTTCTTGCACCGGGGGCCCTGAAGGTTCTAGTTACCCCTTTGGATGGGGCACTATCCCTACCACTGACACCAGTGATAGGGTACTATTCCAGCCACAATTAATATCGCAATACAGTATCATAAATATAAGGAGAGCCCCCTTTATTACCTATTGTCTATTCTGGATTCTCATTATATTTCATTTGGATAATCAGTCTTATGTGTGGTCTGTCCCTCGTATAGTTCAGTAGCCTGCAGAAGGACATAGAGGAACGTGCCGCAGACATGGAGAAGATGAAGCTGGAACAACAGAAGCTGCAGGGGGTGATCAAATCTCTAGAGAAGGACATCCAGGGTCTGAAGAGAGAAATCCAGGAGAGGGATGAGACCATCCAGGACAAGGTGAGACCCCCGACACACACATACCTGACTGTACAGATTTCACCTATGACAACTTCCCATACGTAATAAAATTGGATCTTTTAGTGACTTTTCAGTGCTATACTAAAGCAGATCTCTGCATTTAATGTCCCTTTAAATAGTTCATCTGGGCCAAGCTGGCCCAACAAGCTACTTGCTGGGCATGTTCTATTAACTCTATGTAGCCTCAGCTCCAGTGGTGGCTGGTGCTAAACTTTTTGGGGGAGGCGGCAACCCCCCCCCCCCCCCCCGGGTCCGCACTCACCCCTCCACCACCGCGGCCTCCCCGGCTTCTCCTCCCGGCCAACCTGGCCTTCTTTAGATCCAACTCCTCACCTCTGACTGCTGATTGGACGGGAGGAGAAGCCAGAAACCAATAGTGAATATTGATTTGCTAGTGTCATTAGTGGGTGGGTTCTGCGCCCCGAGCCCAACCTTTTTTAAGCCAATTAGAGCCTTAGGCTCTAATCATGTGCTTGGAAAAAAGAAACGTATAGAAAGCTATGAGTCCGGCTCCCCGCATGAATTGGGGGGGGGCTGCGTCCCTTATGGACCACACGCTACTGCTCAGCTATATACAGTATACAGCGCTATGCTCCGTCAGTGAGACTTACTTCCCATCTCACACACTGCCCAGCCATTCACAGGAAGCTTTGTATTCTATAAATGAATACAAAGCTTCCTCTGATTGGCTCAGCCAAAGATCGTGACGCTATCTGCCCACCTCTCCACCTCCAATATATCACAATATACAGTAACAGTATAATTTTGTATAAAAGCTCCACCTTTCATTATTAAAACACCATCATTCAGCTCCAGGTAACGACTTTACCTAGTCTGTAATGATGCCATCAGTCTGTTGCAGTCAGGAGAAAGCATTTCTTCAGCCCCCCCCCCCCCCAGTGATAAATCTGCAACATTGTAACTTTGTAGAAAGTCACAAGGTGAGAGGCGGCAACAGGGGCTGATCTGCGTCAGACATTTCTGAAAACAGACAAGATCTGCACAGGCAGCAGAATTCGGTCCAAGAAGTAGATGGTGACCTCTGATAATGGCTGAGCAAAGTTGGCTCTGTCCTAGCAAGAAATGCAGATGAAAACATTATCTGGGGAGTCCAACAAAGTAAGAAACTCCTCACACTTATCAACGAAAAAGATGTGTAACTTTAAAGCCCCGTACACACGATCGGATAACCTATGGATTTTCGTCCGATGGATTTGTCCATCGGAAATCCGATGAAACTGTTTTTCATCAGTCTTGGCCACACACCATCAGTCAAAAAACCGACCGTTCCAAACGCGGTGACGTAAAACACTCCGATGAGCCGAGAAAAATTAAGTTTAATGCTTCTGAGCATGCGTCGACTTGATTCTGAGCATGCGTGGGCCCATAGACGATCGGAAATTCCCATCGGTTTTTTATCCATCGGAAAATTTTAAAACAAGTTCTATTTTTTACAACCGATGGAAAAAAGACCGATGGGTACCATACACGATCGGTTGGTCTGATGAAAACCATCCATCGGACGTTTTTCATCAGTCAAACCGATTGTGTGTACGGGGCTTAAGAGGTGAGGCTCAAAACCACAATGAAATTGTGTTCAAAAAATATAGTGATAAATATACACTTCAAATACTAATGTGTAGAACCAAAAAAAATGGTTTAGTTTCAATTCGTTATTTACATAAATTTGTTTTATTCGTTTTTGGAATTCGGTTAGTTTATTCGAATAAAAAATCGATTCAAATTTCCAAATTCGGTCGAATTGAACTCAATACGGCCGAATTCGGAAAATTCAAATAGATTCGAATTCCATTCAAATTCTATTCGAAATTGAATTTATTCTAATCGAAATCCGAATTTTGGAAGATGGTTATATTCTTTCTATTGCATTCTATTCTTTTTTCTATTATTTTTTTAAAAGGTTATATTCTTTCTATTTTATTTTATTCTTTTTTTCTATTCTATTTTTTTCTATTCTATTATTTTTAATTGTATTCGAATTCTAATTTATTCTATTAGAAATTTGAATTTCAGAAGATGGTTATATTCTTTCTATTCTATTCTATTTGTTATTCTATTCCATTCCTTTATTTTCTATTCTATCCCTTTTATTTTCTATTCAATTTTTTAAAATTCTTATTCTCAATTATTTTGTATTCTGTTCTGTTTTACTTAACAAAGTGAACCACGCATCTAAATACTAAAGGAAGCAGCTATCACCAAAAAATGCATACACCAACCTGTGCTATTGTCTGAGGAGTACTATAAAATGTGGTATTATCCATTTCAAATCGATTAAATTCAACCAGCACAAGAAATAGCCTAAAAGCATTTAAAAAGTATTCATACCCCTTGACATTTTCCACATTTTTTTCATGTTATAACCAAAAACTTAAAATGTATTTTATTGGAATTTTATGTGATAGACCAACACAAAGTGGCACATAATTGTGAAGTGGAAGGAAAATGATAAATGGTTTACAAAGTTTTTTACAAATAAATATGTGAAAAGTGTGGGGGGGACATTTGTATGGCGCCCCCCGGAGTCAATACTTTGTAGAACCCCCTTTCACTGCAATTACAGCTGCAAGTATTTTTGGGGGTGTCTCTACCAGCTTTGCACATCTAGAGAGGGACATTTTCTCCCATTCTTCTTTGTAAAATATCTCAAGCTCTGTCAGATTGGATGGAGAGCGTCTGTGAGCAGCAATTTTCAAGTCTTGCCACAGATTCTCAATGGGATTTAGGTCTGGACTGTGACTGGGCCATTCTAACACATGAATAGGCTTTGATCTAAACCATTCCATTGTAGCTCCGGCTGTATGTTTAGGGTCGTTGTCCTGCTGGAAGGTGAACCTGCCCCCCAGTCTCAAGTCTTTTGCAGACTCTAACAGGTTTTCTTCTAAGATTGCCCTGTATTTGGCTCCATCCATCTTCCCATCAACTCTGACCAGCTTCCCTGTCCCTGCTGAAGAAAAGCATCCCCACCACATGATGCTGCCACCACCATGTTTCACGATGGGGATGGTGTGTTCAGGATGATGTGCAGTGTTAGTTTTCCACCACACACAGCGTTTTGTTTTTAGGCCAAAAAGTTCAATTTTGGTCTCATCTGAACAGAGCTCCTTCTTCCACATGATTGCTGTGTCCCCCACATGATTGCTGTGTCCCCCACATGATTGCTGTGTCCCCCACATGGCTTCTCACAAACTGCAAACAGGACTTCTTATGACTTTCTTTCTACAAAGTCTTTCTTCTTGTCACTCTTCCATAAAGGGCAGATTTGTGGAGAAGCACGACTAATAGTTGTCCTGTGGACAGATTCTCCCACCTGAGCTGTGGATCTCTGCAGCTCCTCCAGAGTTACCATGGGCCTCTTGGCTGCTTCTCTGATGAATGCTCTCCTTGCCCGGCCTGGTCAGTTTAGGTGGACAGCCATGTCTTGGTAGGTTTGCAGTTGGGCCATACTCTTTCCATTTTCCGATGATGGATTGAACAGAGCTCCGTGAGATGTTCAAAGCTTGGGAGATTTTTTTATAACCTAACCCTGCTTTATACTTCTCCACAACTTTATCCCTGACCTGTCTGGTGTGTTTCTTGGCGGCCTACATGATGCTGTTTGTTCACTAAGGTTCCCTAACAAACCTCTGAGGGCTTCACAGAACAGCTGTTTTTTTTTACTGAGATTAAATACACACAGGTGAGCTCTGTTTACTAATTAGGTGACTTCTGAAGGCAATTGGTTCCCCTAGATTTTAGTTAGGGGTATCAGAGTAAAGGGAGCTGAATACAAATGTACCCCACATTTTCACATATTTATTTGAAAAAAAAAATGAAAACCATTTATAATTTTCCTTACACTTCACAATTATGTGCCACTTTGTGTTGGTCTATCACATAAAATCCCAATAAAATACATTTACGTTTTTGGTTGTAACGTGACAAAATGTGGAAAATATCAAGGGGTATGAATACTTTTTCAAAGCACTGTATATGCGTTTTGACTGGGCGGATTCTTGTTCAAATTTTTAATAAATACATCACTAAGTGTAAAATAAATCAGTAGAGCTGAGAGGCTTTCATAGGAAGGAAGACAAATATGAAAGTACATCCTGACTGCCCTCGGACAGTAGTCCCTGACTCCCTATAGGGCCCTTCATGCTGGGACCACCTCTGATAACTGCGAATTGTGTTATAATAACTTTACCTGACTATCATGGCTGACATCCCCTCTTCCCTTGTCTGTAATCCAGGAGAAGAGAATCTATGACCTGAAGAAGAAGAATCAGGAACTGGAGAAGTTCAAATTTGTTCTTGATTACAAAATCAAGGAACTGAAGAAACAAATTGAACCCAGAGAGAATGAAATTAAAGAGAAGAAGGAGCAGATTCAGGAGGTTCTTTTTTTTTAAATAAAATCCTTCTTTTCGCTTTTTCTCATCCTTTTTGCATCTCAGTGCTGCTGATCACCTGCATCCTCTTTGCAACCCTTTTTCCTGTGTACCTGCACTCCAGCAATGGCTGCATTACAGGCAGTCCCTGAGTTCTGAACATCCGACTTGCGAACGACTCCTACTTACGAACGGGATGCGGCGTGACGTCTCTGCCGTTCTGCGCATGCGCGGCCACTTTTCGACGGTGGGCACATTTCGACACAACATCAAAAAAGGTACTGTTCCGACTTACGAACAAATTCGACTTAAAGCGGAGTTCCACCCAAATTTGGAACTTCCGATTTATACACTCCTCGCCCCCTTACATGCCACATTTGGCATGTCATTTTTTTTTGGGGGGGGGAGTGGGGGCTTCAGTAGGAGTGGGACTTCCTGTCCCACTCCCTCCTTCTGCCCTGGGGTCGCCTAGGCAATACGTCATATCGCCTTGTGGCGGCCACTCCCTGTAGGCGATCACCTGGGACGTGACAGGTCCCAGGCGATCGCCTGTCCATTCAGAGAGTGCTGCGCTGTTCGCGCATTCGCAGTGAGTGCCCGGCCGTGAAGCCGAAAGCTGTCATGACCGGGTGCCCACACTATGAATGGAGGCGCCGTGGAGAAGGCGGGAGAGGAGCGGAGCTCCAGGCGGCTCGTCGCTGGACAGTGGAACAGGTAAGTGTATGTTTATTAAAAGCCAGAAGATACACTTTTTGTAGCTGCTGACTTTTAATAAACATAAAAGAAGGGTGGAACTCCCCTTTAAGAACAAACCTACAGCCCCTAGCCCGTTCGTAACTCAGGGACTGCCTTGTACATTTCTCAGGACAGGTTTCCTGAAGGTGACACAGCAGGACCATGTCTGCATTGTACGGGGGGGGGGGGGGGGATTTACTAAAACTGGTTCACACAGAATCTTGTTTAGCTGTGCAGGGCTGCTGTTATAAACCACGGGCCCCAAACGCAGCCAACCTGACAGGGCCCGACCCCCCCCCCCCAAAAAAAAAATACAGATTACTAGGTTACGAATGGACACAGTGAGTGATCAGTACTGGGCACTCATTGTGTTCATTCAGGAAAGAAAGGAACGAGTAAATGTGACATATTTACTGGACCCTTCCCCCACTCTCCATCCTGAAGGAAACTAGGACCTGTCCCCTTTTTCCGTTCCCCCATCTCTTCTGCAACACAAAAGTGACAGAACAATGGTGGCTCTATTGTGCTGCAAGCACCCAGTAGATTCCTGTAGGAAACCATTGTGTTGCTTGCAGCTGCTGGTGGAAAAGGAGAGGAGGGAAGCCGGCAGCACTGCCTGAGCAGCATGAAAGCAGTCTTAAGCCGCGTACACACGATCGGTTTTACCGATGAAAACAGTCCGATGGACTTTTCTCATTAGAACAAACCGATCATGTGTGGGCCCCGTCGGTCTTTTTTTCCATCGGTGTTAAAAAATAAAACATGTTTTAAATTTATCTGATGGGAAAAAAACTGATAGCAAATTCCGATCGTCTGTGTGGAACTCCATCGGACAAAAAACCCACGCTTGCTCAGAATCAAATCGACGCATGCTCAGAAGCATTGAACTTCATTTTTTTCGGCTCGTCGGAGTGTTTTACGTCACGGCGTTTGGGACGGTCGGATTTTTGACTGATGGTGTGTAGGCAAGACTGATGGAAGTCAGCTTCATCGGATTTCCGATGGAAAAATCCATCGGATTAGAATCCATAGGAAATCCGATCGTGTGTACAGGGCTTAATATTATATAGTGACTAAAGCGCTGATATAAATTAGCAAATAAAACCCAAATGCGTGTAATGCGTGTATAAAAAAATTGATAATCAAATGATAAAAGCTGCAACTAAATAATTGTGTTTCAATCACTGTGACAGATATAGTGTAAATGGTATAATTGCGCTAATGCCGCGTACACACGACCATTTTTCTTGTCGGGAAAAATTAAATTTTTTCTCTTTGACGAGAAAAACGACCGTGTGTGGGCATGAATCACGACGAGAAAAATTAGAACAGGCTCTAATTTTTCTCGTCGTGATTCACGGCATTTTTTCCGCGGCAGTTTTCCCATAGGGAAACACTGCCGGGGAGCCTACACATGGTTGTTTTTCTCGACCAAGAGAATAAATATCGGGAAAACCGGCCGTGTGTGGGGGGAACAAGCCGTTCCTCGTTTTTCCCGTTGATTTTCTCGACTGTGTTTTCACCGTCGAGAAAATCGATCGTGTGTACACGGCATAAGATCAACTTATTGGATATTAATCACACCTGAAAATACAAAAAAAAAAACTAGAGCAAAAGTATATAAACATCCATATGTACATAAATAGAATCTTGAAAAAGTCACGTGTCAAGTGACGCAACGCGTAGGGTAGGAGCCTAGTAACGAGACCCAGGAAACTGAGGAGCACAGTATCGTATCTGATCGTATTATGCGCTATTTACTCATCTGATTGCATGTGAGTAGAACTTATACTGTAGAATTGTAGTCATCAGTACTAGCATATTGCGCTATGTCCTACTCTTTCTGATTTGTCTGAGAGCCCTGAGATCTGCACCAACTCTGGAACGCGGTCACAAAGTACTTGCAGCTTTCATTTATGAGCTTGTATTTGGCATTGTTTGCTGCACATCAGGAAACATCCGCAGTGATTGCTTTAAGATCAGACTAGCCCGGTTGTACCTGCTCTGTGGACCTTTTATATTCTCTTTGATTCTATTGATGTACATATGGATGTTTTATATACTTTTGCACTATTTTTTTTTTTTTTCAGGTGTGATTAATATCTAATAGGTTGATCTTAGCGCAATTATACCATTTACCCGAAAAGGTCTCCAAACTGCGGCCCGAGGGCCAGATGTGGCCCTTTGCTAGCCTTTATCCGGCCCTTGGGGCACTATTCTTCCAAATGATATGAGGCACTATTCCTCCCACTGACACAAACAATGAGGCACTATTTCTTCCACTGATACTAATAATAGGGCACCATACCTCCTCCTACTGACCACCAACCATATTTACCCTCACTGATGCTGGGTCCAGGATATTTTCCACCCCCCAATGGCCATAATCCGGCCCCCCTAAAGTCTGAAGGACATAAAACTGGCCCTTTGTTGGAAAAGTTTGGAGACCCCCTGATTTACACTATGAAAGCAGTCTTACCTCCACAGCTCCATTACCGTCAAACGCGCCACAAAGACCTTATTATGCTGAGAAGACAATGTTAGAGAAGTTCTGCTTTTGACTTTAATCACACCTGCCCCCCCCCCCCCTCCCATAATTAGCTGGATACACACAGCTTATCATTTCTGCTTTAAAAAAAATATAGAAAGGCACACCAGACCCGAAAGGCCAAAACACTTCCCATTCATCAGGGCTACAGGAAATATATAACACCATAGCTCCCAACTGTCCCTGATTTGGAACAATGTCCCTCTGTCCCTCTTTCCTCCTCATTTGTCCCTCATTTTGGTCGGATCTATAGAGTTGTATATAAAATGCACTTTTTATCTTTCAAAAAGTGTTTCCCAGCGCTAAACCTTTCATCCCATTTCTAAATTGCTGCATTTGTAAATGTCAAAAGCCAATATAAAAGGAATAGTATTGGTAAGAAAAAACATTTGTGGGATAAACTAATCATTATTTTGTACAATTCTCCTTTAACCACTTGCTTACTGGGCACATAAACCCCCTTCCTGCCCAGGCGAAATTTCAGCTTTCTGCACTGTCACGCTTTGAATGACAATTGCGCGGTCGTGCGACGTGGGTCCCAAACAAAATTGACGTCCTTTTTTTCCCACAAATGGAGCTTTCTTTTGGTGGTATTTGATCACCTCTGCAATTTTTATTTTTTGCGCTATAAACAAAAAAAGAGCGACAATTTAGAAAAAAAACACAATATTTTTTGATTTTTGCCATAATAAATATCCGAATTAAAAAAAAAAAAAAAAAATTATTTTTTCCTCAGTTTAGGCCGATACGTATTCTTCTACATATTTTTGGTAAAAAAAAACAAAAAACGCAATAAGCGTATAAGCGCAAAAGTTATAGCGGCCACAAAATAGGGGATAGAATTCTGACTTTTTTTATTATATATATATTTTTTTTTTTTACTAGAAATGGCGGTGTTTAGCGTTTTTTGTCAGGACTGCGATATTGCGGCGGACAAGGACGAGGAAGGGGTTAAATGTGTGACCTATGAGTGATTACTACTGTGGGGGGAGGGGACTGACTGGGGGAGGTGACCGATCTGTGTCCCTATGCATACCTCCCAACTTTGTAAAGTCCCTTCGCGGGACATTCTGATGTCCCCTCTCCCCTGCCAACCAGAGTTGCTGAGCGGAGGGGGGGGGGGGTGCGGGACATTGGCGAATTTTTTTTTTAAGGGGGGGGGGTTGGGGGGCATACTAGTGCGCCGATCGCGCGGGGGGGGGGGGGCTCTTACCTAATGCTGCTGCTCCTCTTCTTCTCTTCATGTTTCCTGCTGTGCGGGAAACATGATAGTCTCGCGGGAGTGCGGGAAGGAGGAGCCTCTGCGGGTAAAACCCGCGCAATCCGTGCCAGTTGGGAGGTATGTCTATGTACAAGGGACACAGCATCGGTCTCCTCTCCCTGTCAGGACGTGGATCTCTGTGTTTACACACACAGATCCATGGCCTTGTCTGTGTACCGACCGATCGCGGGTACCTGGCGGACATCGCGGCTGCCAGGCACGCACATCGGCATCTCAGTGACGTGGCCGGAGGAGCCGAGGCCGTAAAAAGACGGCCTCCCGGCATTGTAGAGCCACCTTGCGGCCGTATATAGTCGTACGGCGGGCGCGAGGTGGTTAAGGGGACATGGCAGGGGGTGTGTCCTATGCCTTCATACTCTTGCTAATAGGTGTCCCTCATTCCCATCTCAAAGTTGTGAGGTATGCCAAAACCCCCCCTGATCTGAACTGTGGGGTGCACCTTCCAGGGAAATCTTGTAATTAATAAAATCTTGGGCGGTGATGCACATAATCCATAAGATGAGTTTGCCCTCAGTGAATTACTACACGTCCCATCCGCCACTGCAGCAAAGGGACTGCCTAGCGGCAGCGCACAGGTATCAAACTGCGGCCCTCCAGCTGTTGCGGAACTACAAGTTCCATGAAGCATTGCAAGGCTGACAGTTACAAGCATGACTCCCAAAGGCAGAGGCATGATGGGACTTGTACTTCTGCATAGCTCCCAACTGTCCCTCATTTGGAACAATGTCCCTCTTTCCTCCTCATTTGTCCCTCATTTTGGTCTGATCTATAAAGTTGTATATAAAATTCACTTTTTATCTTTCAAAAAGTGTTTCCCAGCGCTAAACCTTTCATCCAATTTATAAATTGCTGCATTTGTAAATTTTAAAAGACAATATAAAGGAATAGTAGCGGTAAAAAAAACACTTGTGGATTTAGTTAACCTTTTTTTGGGTTATTTCCCCTTTAAGGGGGCATGGCAGGGGGCGTGTCCTATGCCTACATACGTTTGCTAGTAGGTGTCCCTCATTCCCATCTCAAATTGCTGGAAGGTATGTAACACTATATCATAAAAGTATAATTTTGTATCTTTTGTAAGCCTGTATATACAGTGGGTAAAATAAGTATATACTCGATTCACCTTTTTGCGCCCGATCTCCCGGACTCTGGACCCCAATCTTGGTGCACATGTAGCCCCACCTTTCCTCTACAAGTGTGCAAAGTTTGTTGTGCAGGGGACCTACGGCCGGGGAGCACCGATTTTTCAAAGCCGGCACCCCTTCCATAGACTCCAATGTTAATCGTCAGTCTAGTCACACAGCGCCAGAGATCAGGTAGGGAGATTGGGCACAGTGAGGCAAAGTGAGGCACAGTGAGGCATGCAGATGGACACCCTAGGCTTATACTCAAGTCAATAAGTTTTCCCAGTTTTTTGTGGTAAAATTAGGTGCCTCGGCTTATATTCGGGTCGGCTTATACTCGAGTATATACGGTATCAAACACGTCACCATTTTTCTAGGTAAATATATTTCTAAAGGTGCCATTGACATGGAATTTTCACCACATGTCAGTAACAACCCATGCAATCCATACATCAGTGGCGGCTGGTGCTCCAAACAAACCACCCGCCGCCCCCCCCCCCAGTCGGTCGAACCCCCCACCCTCTCTCCTATCGCTCGATTGTCGGCCCACCAACCCCGCACTTAACCCCATCTCGGTCGCGAGCAGCGCTTCCTCCTCGGTGGCTTCACCCTGCGCTCCTCCTCGGCTTCACGGTGGCTTCCCCTGCACCTCCTCCTCTTCGGCGGCCAATACGATCGCTTCTCCTCTCGGCCAATCGTGTTTCAAGACCCGCTTCCTGATTGGCCGGGAGGAGAATCAGGAAGACAATAGTGAATATTAATCCGCTATTGTCACACAACTGGGTGGGCTCAGGGTGCAGTACTCTGCGCCCCGAGCCCACCATTTTTTGGAATTCCCATTGGAATCCATGCGTTCGGCGCCCTGCATGTAGATTAGGGGCCGGGTGCATGGATTAGGGGTCCTGCGCCCCTTATGGACGGGCTGCCACTGCCATACATACAAAGAAACCAAAACAAATAAGTGAAAAAGACCAAAAAAAACAAACAAACAAGGAAAAAGTATTGAACACGCTAACTGAAATCTATTTAATATTTGGTACAAAATCCTTTGTTGGTAATGACGGCTTCAAGACGCCTCCTGTATGGAGAAACGAGTCGCATGCGTTGCTCAGGTGGGATTTTGGCCCATTCTTCCACACAAACAGTCTTCAAATCTTGAAGGTTCCGTGGGCCTCTTCTATGAACTCTGATCTTAATGCCGCGTACACACGATCCGAATATCGTATGACTTTTTTCGCTTAATAGTCGCAAGTAGAAATTTAATAGGTTACAAAAGTCACGAAAATTCCCGTACAACAGAAAAAAAAAAAATCGGAAGTGATGTCACGTGTTGTAATGTATTTGTATTGTATTTTCGGACGACAACTATACTGATTAAAGCGGAGGTTCACCCAAAAGTGAACCTTCGCTTTTCGGAACCCTCCCCCCCTCCGGCATCACATTTGGCACCTTTCAGGGGGGAGGGGGTGCAGATACCTGTATAAAATAGGTATTTGCACCACTTCTGGGTGCAGACTCCCGCGGGAGTCCCGCCCCTTCACGTCACCCCCCTCGTTGTGTTTTGGGAAACACTCGGCTCCCAGAACACAACGGGGACCAGTGAGGACGGCGCAGTGCGACTCGCGCATGCTCCGTAGGGAACCGGGCAGTGAAGCCGCAGCACTTCACTTCCCGATTCCCTCACCGAGGATGGCGGTGGGGGAAGCCGAGAGCCGAGCGGTAGCTCGGCTTCCGACGTCGCGGGCGCCCAGGACAGGTAAGTGTCCTTTTTTAAAAAGTCAGCAGCTGCAGTATTTGTAGCTGCTGGCTTTTAAAAAAATTTGTTTCCGGTGAATCTCCGCTTTAAACGAAACGGATGAACTGTCGTGATCGGCTCTCGAAAGTAGTGTACACACGATCCGAAAATCGTACGATTCTTCCTTGGACCACCGTTTTCGTACCATTTTCGGATCGTGTGTACGGACCATAAGGCTCGGTTCACACTTGTACGATGCGGGAACCCTGTGAATCCACTGCGGGTTCCCGCATCGCACCCGACTCGCACGGCAGTTCACACTGCCCTATGCGGACTGTGGGGAGTGTCAATACATTGTTAATTACACCCCCATTTCAGCTCGCATATCGCAATGCGAACTGACAGTTCGGACATGAATCGGATCGCATAGTTGTGAACACCCATGCAATTCGATTCTGGTGCGGACCAAAAAAAGCGTCCTGTGTGAGTTTAGTCCGAATGCGATGCAATTTCAGCCATACTATCTGTATGGCTAAAATCGCATCGCACGGACATGGCATGTGATTTGCACTGCATTATGGGCCTGCCACTGTGGTTTGGGTTACTTTCAGTACACATTTTTGGAATGCCTTGCTGTTTTTGGGCAGCCTTTGTAGAGCCACGGAGTTTGCCTGAAATTTCACCACCATAGGCGTGTGCACAGGGTGTGCCGGGTGTGCTTAGGCACACCCTAATCACCCTGTGCCAATGCAGATTCTCCCTGCTGAACCCCCATGGCAGCTGATGCTACTGAGAAAGGGATTGAGGTATCTCTGTTCTCAATCCCTTTCTCTACTATTTTACCAAAGCCCCTCAATGGGGCTCCTAACAAATTGTAAAAAAATAAAAATAATAAACCAAAATAATGTTATAAAAAGATAAGAAAATAAAATTGTAAAAACTAAATAACATAATAAAAACAAAGAACTACTAAGACCCCATTCACACAGGGGCGACTCAGCCGCCTGACGAGTCGCATCCCATTCTTTACAATGGAACCGTTCTAATAGGAGCGACTGAAGACGCTCCGACTTAGAAAAAGGTTCCTGTACTACTTCAAGATGACTTCAAGGCAACTTCCATTCACTTTAATACAGAAGTCATTTTGGAAGTCTCCTTTGAAGTCGTCTGCAGATCGCCCAGCACAGTCGCGGCACAAGTCGTGCCGCCCCTGTGTGAATGGGCTCTGACACCCAGGGCCGCCATCAGGAATTTTGGGGCCCCTTACACAGCTTCAGGCATGGGCCCCCTGGAGCAGAGGAGAAACGGGGAGGGGGGGGGGGGTGCTGCCGCCACAAATTGAGAGAAGTGGGGGGGGCAGCCGCGAATTTAGAAGCGGGGGTGCCGCGAATTGAAAAAAAAAGGGGGGGGGGGGTTGCCATCCGGGCCCCTGGGGACCTCTGGACCCCTTCACACAAAATTTTTTTATTTTTTTTTATAAAAAATACATAAAAAAGGGGGGTTACCATCCAGGGCCCTGGGGACCTCCGGGCCCCTTACAGGTGTACTGCCTGTACCCCCCTGATGGCGGCCCTGCTGACACCAATCATCCTTACTGACACTGTCCTCTGCGCTGCTGACACCATCCACTGCTCTACCAATACCATCCATTGCTCTACTGCGCATGTATGTTTGAACTTTGCGGTGCACACCCTAATGCAATATGCTGCGCACACCTATGTTCACCACACTTGACTGCATGAACAATATTTTAAGGCCCAGCGCCTCTTTATTCTGTCTTTATGGAGTTCTATAAACTCTACCTGTCTTACAGATGGAGGCCGAGCTGGAGCGATTCCACAAGCAGAACACCCAGCTGGACCTCAACATCACAGAGCTGAAACAAAAGCTGAAGGCTACAGACCGGGAGATGCAGAGAGAGCGTCAGAAGGTGAGTCCGTGACCTGGAGCATGATCAACTACGTTTATAAGACATACTGGGGAAGATTTACTAAAACCGGAGAGTGCAAAATCTGGTGCAGCTCTGCAGAGAAACCAATCAGCTTCCAAGTTTTATTGTCAAAGCTTCATTGAAGAAGCTGAAGTTAGAAGCTGATTGGCTATCATGCACAACTCCACCAGATTTTGCACTCTCCAGTTTTAGTAAATCTCCCCCTGTACTGTATGTGTTGACTGTCTGTACACTATTATTAGAAAACTCGTACAGCTAAGTTCAATAGCCAAAATCAGATTTAATTAACAGCACTGTTTAACCACTTCAGCCCCGGAGGATTTGGCTGCCAAATGACCGGGCCACTTTTTGCGATTCGGCACTGCGTCGCTTTAACTGATGATTGCGCGGTCGTGCGACGTGGCTCCCAAAGAAAATTGACGTCCTTTTTTTTCCCACAAATAGAGCTTTCTTTTGGTGGTATTTGATCACCTCTGCGGTTTTTATTTTTTGCGCTATAAACAAAAATAGAGCAACAATTTAGAAAAAGAAGCAATATTTTTTACTTTTTGCTATAATAAATATCCCCCAAAAAAAATATATAAAAAAAAAAAAAAATTCTCAGTTTGGGCCGATACTAATTCTTCTACATATTTTTGGTAAAAAAAAAAATTGCAATAGGCGTTTAATGATTGGTTTGCGCAAAAGTTATAGCGTCTACAAAATAGGGGATACTTTTATGCCATTTTTATTAATATATATATTTTTTTTAATTAGTAATGGCGTCGATCAGCGATTTTTATCATGACTGCGACATTATGGCGGACACATCGGACACTTTTGACGCTATTTTTGGACCATTGTCATTTATACAGCGATCAGTGCTATAAAAATGCACTGATTACTGTGTAAATGACACTGGCAGGGAAGGGGTTAACCACTAGGGGGCGATGAAGGGGTTAAGTGTGTCCTAGGTAGTGATTGCAACTGTGGGGGGGGATGGGCTCACTACAGCATGACAGATCACTGCTCCCGATGACAGGGAGCAGTAGATCTCTGTCATGTTGCTAGGCAGAACAGGGAAATGCCTTGTTTACATAGGCATCTCCCCGTTGTGCCGCTCCCTGACACGATCGCGGGCACCCAGCGGACATCGAGTCCACGGGACCCGCTGGTGCAGCCACGGAGCACGCGGCGCGCCCACTATGCCACGCGATTTAACCACCTCAATACCGGGCACTTTCACCCCCTTCCTGCCCAAGCCATTTTTTAGCTGTCACACTCTGAATGACAATTGCGCAGTCATGCGACGCTGTACCCAAATTACATTTTTATCATTTTTGCCCCACAAATAGAGCTTTATTTTGGTGGTATTTGATCACCTCTGCGGTTTTTATTTCTTGCGCTATAAACAAAAGAAGAGGGACAAGTTTGAAAAAACATTCTTTACTTTTTGCTATAATAAATATCCAATTTTTTTTAAAACAAATTTTTTCCTCAGTTTAGGCCGATACGTATTCTTCTACATATTTTTGGTAAAAAAAAAAACGCAATAAGCGTATATTGATTGGTTTGCGCAAAAGTTATAGCGTCTACAAAATAGGGGATAGATTTATAGCATTTTTATTTATTTTTTTTCTTTACTAGTAATGGCGGCGATCTGCGATTTTTATCGTGACTGCGATATTGTGGCGTACACATCGGACACTTTTGACAAATTTTTGGGACCCATCCACATTTACACAGCGATCCGTGCTATAAAAATGCATTGATTACTGTGTAAATGTGACTGGCAGGGAAGGGGTTAACACTAGGGGGCGATTAAGGGGTTAAATGTGTGTCCTAGGGAGTGATTCTAACTGTGGGGGGAGGGGACTGACTGGGGGAGGTGACCGATCGGTGTCCCTATTTATAAGGGACACACCATCGGTCTCCTCTCCTCCGACAGGACGTGGATCTGTGTGTTTGCACACACAGATCCCCGGTCCTGCTCAGTTACTGGGCAATCGCGGGTGCCGGGCGGACATCGCGGCCGCCGGGCACGTGCATCGGGTTCCCAGTGACGCGCCAGGCGCGCCCGGGCCTTGGGCGGCGCGCGCACGCCCCCCCTAGTGGCCCGGGAAGGCGAAGACGTCATATGACGTCCGCCCAGAACGAAAGCTGCATCGTCCCGCCGTCATATGACGGTGGGCGGGCGGCTAGTGGTTAAAAGCAACGTACAGGTAGGTTGCTTTTGCACAGCCGTGCCCTTCTGCTGACGTGTATCGGCATGCATCGGTCGGCTAGCGGTTAAACAGAGTAGACAAAACACGGAAAAAATATATGTATTGCGGCCCCGTCTAGAGGCTTGTTGCATAGAAAGCTCCTGAGTTCTTTTTTGTTTCCTGGTATGAAGAGCTAAGCCAAGCATTGCACAGAACTGATCTGATTAGATAAAAACACCTTTTATATAGGATGACCTTGTCATTCTGTGCCGTTTGACGAGTTTCCTCTTTTTGGAGACATGCAAATAATTCAGTAGTCACGTGACTAGACGCTACAGTGATTGGTTCCCAGCCTTTATAACACCACATCCTTCCAGTAACACGTGAACACAACCAAAGAGCAGTGATCTATGGCTGTCAGCAATTAGGGTGGAACTCTAGAATGTAGAACTACTGCTTGGGGAATGTTAACCACTTAAGAACGGAGCCTCTTTCTGAGATTTGTTGTTTACAAGTTAAAAACAATTTTTTTTGCTAGAAATATACTTAGAACCCCCAAACATTATACTTTTTTTTTTCTAACACCCTACAGAATAAATTGGCGGTCGTTGCAATACTTTACGTCGCACCGTATTTGCGCAGCGGTCTTAAAAGCGCAATTTTTGGGGAAAAATACACTTTTTGGAATAAAAAAATAAGACATCAGTGAAGTTAGCCCAATTTTTTTTTTTATATTGTGAAAGATAATGTTACTCCAAGTAAATTGATACCCAACATGTCACGCTTCAAAGTTGCGCCCGCTGGTGGAATGGCGACAAACTTTTACCCTTAAAAATCTCCATAGGCGACGTTTAATTTTTTTTAAAGGTTGCATGAGTTGAGTTACAGAGGAGGTCTAGGGCTATAATTTATTGCTCTCGCTCTACCAATCGCGGTGATACCTCATATGTGTGGTTTGAACACCCTTTTCATATGTGGGCGCTGCTCATGTATGCGTTTGCTTCTGCACGCGAGCTCGTCGGGACGGGGCGCTTTAAAAAAAAAATAAAAATTTATTATTTATTTTACTTTATTTTGTTTGTTTTGACACTGTTTTAAAAATAAAATAAAAATTTGGGTCACTTTTATTCCCATTACAAGGAATGTAAACATCCCTTGTAATAGAAAAAAGCGTGACAGGTCCTCTTAAATATGAGATCTGGGGTAAAAAAGACCTCACATCTCATATTTGGACTAAAATACAATAAATAAAAATAAAAAATTAATGTCATTCTAAAAAAATAAAAAAGTCCCTTTAAAACGTATGGGCGTCGCTTCCGCCCTGCAGTGATATTGAGACGGGTGGGGGCTATTTTCCCCTCACTCGTCTCTATACACAGTAAGGGAGAGGACCGGATCGCCTCCGCCGCTGCCGACGGCTCCGGTAAACGGCGGTGGGCACTGGAGAGCGGCGGGAGGGGGGGGGGGCCTCTCCCGCCGCCGATAAAAGTGATCTTGCGGCCGCAGAGACCACTTTTATCTTGTAGCGGACCGCCCGCTGAAGAAGGGGATACTGGGGTTATGGTAGCTAACTGCTACCATAACAACGGTATTCCCCTTCAAACACTTGACGTAAAACTGCGGGGGGCGGTCCGTAAGTGGTTAAGGCCCACTTGTTGGTGATGATCTGTTCTCTTGTACTAATGGGCAGTTTCTATCCCTTCAGGTTCGTGACGGCGAAGCCGAAGTGAAACGCTTCAAGACAGATCTGCACAACTGCGTTGGATTTATTCAAGAACCCAAAAAGCTGAAGGACAGCATCCGGGAGCTGTACACTAAATATGTACAGGAGAGCGACGCAGTGAGTCTCTATGTGCTTTTCCATGTCATCACCTCCATCAAAAATCAGAAACAAAAATGGTGTTCATGGAAAACTCCGGCCAAAATGGACAATGAAGTTTTGGGCGTTTGTCGAAGTGATGGACTGACCTCCATATCTCACAGGCTGCAGTAGAGAGATTTTCTTCTCTGCAGTTTGTGTTACCCCATAAAGCAGAGGGTTAGTATCTTGCAGGGAGTGTGAAACCATCATTTGCCTTTTGTAAAGGCCGATGTTGATGTGCTTTGAGCTTGTGCCGATGGCATCAGTTTGAGATGCTTGTGAGTTCATTCAGAATCCATTGACAGGTGCATTAGATCTGCAAGTCAATCTCCTTATAACCTGTATTGCAAGTTTTTCAAGTGGGTTTTAAATTCCAATAGACTTGTATGAGTATGCAAAACCCACTTAAAGCAAACAAAAGCCCGTTGACACAGTTCCACCGGGGTTATCTCTCCAGACCAGTTGCTGAGAGATACACTGTTATGCCGGCCATACATGGTTTGAATTTCGAAAATCGTATCAAAAATTTTTCGGACGAATTTAGCACCGTTAGTGGAGCTGCAGCAACAGCTGATTTTCGTGCGGCAATCAAATTTGAGGAATCGGACATGTTGGAAATTTTTTGAAAAACGAACAAACGATTTTCTAATCAATGATGGGAGAATCGTGCGAGAAATGTAATAGAAAAAAAAAAATTTGCATGTGCAAGAAAAGAAAATTCCCGGAGAGAAAAGAATATTCCCGGCCGCGAAAATTATTTTCTGTAACAACATGAAGGCTTGGTCGGCCGAATTTCGAAAATCAATGGTGGCATCATCGGATCACAAAAAAAACGAACTTTCTGATTTTGAAATGAAAATTCGTTCGAAATTCGACCGTGTATGGCCTGCTTAAGGCCAAGAGTATGTGGACCTCCTCCTAATGATTAGGTTCAGGTGTTTTCAGTGAATGGTAAAGATAATACTACATTATACAAAGACATTTTTTGTGGTAACAGTTTAGTAAAGGCCATTTTTTTTTTCCAGCTCTATAAAGACATTTTGATGGGTTGGGTGTGGAGGAACTTGAGTGTCCTGCACAGAGCCATGACCTCAACCCTACTGAACATATTTGGAATGAAATGGAAGTGTAATTCAAGCCAGGTCTTCTCATCCAACATCAGTTCCTAAACTCACAAATGAGCACAAATTCCCATAGACACTCCAAAATATTGTGGAAAGTCTTCCTAGCAAAGAGGGGAGAATGTTCTCGCCACAAAGGAAGAGCAACTCCATGCTAATACCCATGGTTTGGGAAAGGGATGTCTAATACTTCCATACAGATGTGATAGTCAGGTGGCCACACACTTTTGGCATATAGTGTATAAGGATCCAGAAATTTTGGGGAGGCTTTATCCTTTTAGGATGGCAGGCATACTTCTGCGGCCAACTGTACTGGTTTACAGCAGTGATTCTCTGTCACGTACCTTTGTTGGAGGCCGAGTTGACGAGAGGGCTTGAGCACCTCTGAATGTGCTGACAGAGGTACAAGGCTCAATGAAGCACGGGTGCCGGTAGCTTGGTAGCAGGTGATTGCCCAGGTCAGAGAAGTTGTCAAGGTGAACCAGGGTCATACACAGTGAGGTAGCAGTGTGGTCAGGAAGCAGGTTGAGGTCAGTACCAGGGAAGCAGGCAGAACAAGCTCCAGCAGCAGGCTGAGGTCAGTACCAGTGAAGCAAGCAGAGAATAATCAGAGGCAAACCAAGGCCAGAATCCACAGAGCAAGGTCAGAAATGAGCCGGATCAGCAGCAAATGATCAGTCAGCAAAAGCAGGAACACAGATCACGGGAAAGCTGAAGAACATCCAGTGATTAGCACACATCAGGGTTTCTAGGCAACTTGGCACCAATGCGTGTGGACGCGCGCGCTGGCGCACACAGATACGCCAACGTGTCAGTGCATGCTGGATGCTATCCCGAGCTTGCCTATGTTCTGGTACATGTGCATGAGCATTAGCTGCATGGGAATGAGCATTAGCTGTATTAGTTTCCTGATATTCGATCTAGAACAAAGAGGCATTTATCCAGCTTACAAAATTTCTTTGGATTTGAATGACTTATTTGCCAATGCAGGTGCCCTTCTAGCCTGTTCACAATGCTAGGTAAAGGTCATTTAGCACACAAGGTAAAAAGGAACAAGTGCATTCCCTTCCACCCATGAGTAGTAAACCATTTTATCAGGATAAGTCACAGGTCCAGCCCTTTTTGCACTCCACTGCACTCCTGCTGAACCACCTAAGGTGGCCACCTCTTCTGCCTACCCTGTATGCCTATTTGGGTGCCAATTCAGTAGATACAATTGTGGAAGTAGTAATCCCTATTAGGGATGAGCTCAGGCGTGTTTGCATTGAACACGTGCAGAGCCCGCCAAGGAAGTCGGCACCGTCGGAGCTGCGCTGCGCTAATCACAGGCAGGGAGACATTGTCCCGATGCTCAGCTGCAGAGATCGGGAAATGTCTCCCTGCCTGTGATTAGCGCAGCGCGGTTCCGACGGTGCCGACTTCCTTGGCGGGCTCTGCACGTGTTCAATGCGAACAAGCTGAGCTCATCCCTAATCCCTATCAAGTTACTTCATCTCTCCCTGAATTGTGTCCACGCAGGCAGAGATTGTGGGTATAGATGCCGACATTCAGCGGGAGTACGCCCGTCAGCGGGAGCACCTGGAGCGCAGCTTGAGCACATTACAGAAGAAGCTTGCGAAAGACACAGAGATCCATCGAGTGGACAATGTTCGCATCATGCAGGTAAAGTTCCTGCCATCGCCACTGTGGTTGTAAATGCTCCTCACACAGAAAGATGTATTAAATGGACACTTTTATTGTCTGCAGGAAAACGTCACACTCATTAAGGAAATTAATGAATTACGTCGGGAGCTAAAAGTTAGTCGTACAAAGGTGCATGACCTGGAGGTCGCTCTCGGGCTGGACCGGAAAAATCGGATGAGCAGCCTTACAGACTCCAAAGGTAGTGCCCTTTCTTTTATATCATATGATAATAATGGACAAGCATGGTCAGGCCAGAGGTAATGGAGGCAGCTGACCTCATCTGCTTATGACAGCATCATCCACTGAGCAGTCGGGTGGTGTCCCTCTATCCTTATCAGTAATAAGTCATTGGGAGAAGCTGAGAAGCTGCACTGAGATCTGTGCTTGTAGAGGTTTACCAATGTTTGATCCAACATCTCCTATTACAATGGATTCTATAAAAGTGATACGTTGAAAAAGGACAATTGCATATTAAGTTCCATCTTAAAACACACCTATTGCTTTTCCCTGAACTGAATGAAGTTCCTCTGTGTTTTCTTTCTGCCGTTGTGGTTGGCAGTCCATGTCGTCTTCTTTCTGTGTCAGCGTTGGGGGTCCTTATACTTTTATTTTGGTGGCTGCGGTAAACAATCCTTTTACTTTCCTTCCTACGGCGATGGTGGACGGTCTTCTTCCTTCTCTTTCTGTGACAGTAGTGGATGACCCTTTTCTTTACTTGCAGCAATGGGTGGTCCATTTTTCTTTCTGTGGTGATGCTGGATCGTCCTTTACTCTCTTTTTCTGCAGCATTGGTGGATGGTACTTTTTCTTTAATTTCTGCAGGTTGGGATAAGCAGTCTTTTTTTGTTTCCTTTCTTTCTTTTCTGCAGCGGTGGTGCACGGTCCTCTTCCTTTTCTTCCTGCATCAGTGGTGCACCTTCCTCTTCCTTTTCTTCCTGCAGTGGTGGTGCACGGTCCTCTTCCTTTTCTTCCTGCATCAGTGGTGCACCTTTCTCTTCCTTTTCTTCCTGCAGTGGTGGTGCATGGTCCTTTTCCTTTTTTCCATTTGCGGTGGTGCACGGTCCCTTTCCTTTCAGTCCTTCAGTTTCAGTAAGTGATCCTTTTGCTCCTGTGGCATTGACGGATGGTTCTTTTCTTTCATTCCTGCAGCGGTGGTGCATGGTCTTTTTCCTTTCATTCCTGCAGTGGTGGTGCATGGTCTTTTTCCTTTCATTCCTGCAGCGGTGGTTCATGGTCTTTTTCCTTTCATTCCTGCAGCGGTGGTGCATGGTCCTTTTCCTTTCATTCCTGCAGCGGTGGTGCATGGTCTTTTTCCTTTCATTCCTGCAGCGGTGGTGCATGGTCCTTTTCCTTTCATTCCTGCAGCAGTGGTGCGTAGTCCTTTTCCTTTCATTCCTGCAGCGGTGGTGCATGGTCTTTTCTTTTCATTCATGCAGCGGTTGTGCATGGTCCTTTTTCTTTTATTCCTGCAGCGGTGGTGCATGGTCTTTTTCCTTTCATTCCTGCAGCGGTGGTGCATGGTCCTTTTCCTTTCATTCCTGCAGCAGTGGTGCGTAGTCCTTTTCCTTTCATTCCTGCAGTGGTGGTGCATGGTCTTTTCTTTTCATTCATGCAGCGGTTGTGCATGGTCCTTTTTCTTTTATTCCTGCAGCGGTGGTGCATGGTCTTTTCTTTTATTCCTGCAGCGGTGGTGCATGGTCTTTTTCCTTTCATTCCTGCAGCGGTGGTGCATGGTCCTTTGCCTTTCATTCCTGCAGCGGTGGTGCATGGTCCTTTGCCTTTCATTCCTGCAGCGGTGGTGCATGGTCCTTTGCCTTTCATTCCTGCAGCGGTGGTGCATGGTCCTTTGCCTTTCATTCCTGCAGCGGTGGTGCATGGTCCTTTGCCTTTCATTCCTGCAGCGGTGGTGCATGGTCTTTTCCTTTCATTCATGCAGCGGTTGTGCACGGTCCTTTTCCTTTCATTTCTTCAGCGGTTGTGCACGGTCCTTTTCCTTTCATTTCTTCAGCGGTTGTGCATGGTCTTTTTCCTTTCATTCCTGCAGTGGTGGTGCATGGTCTTTTTCCTTTCATTTCTTCAACGGTTGTGCATGGTCCTTTTCCTTTGATCCTGCAGCGGTGGTGCATGGTCCTTTGCCTTTCATTCCTGCAGCGGTGGTGCATGGTCCTTTGCCTTTCATTCCTGCAGCGGTGGTGCATGGTCTTTTCCTTTCATTCATGCAGCGGTTGTGCACGGTCCTTTTCCTTTCATTTCTTCAGCGGTTGTGCACGGTCCTTTTCCTTTCATTTCTTCAGCGGTTGTGCATGGTCTTTTTCCTTTCATTCCTGCAGTGGTGGTGCATGGTCTTTTTCCTTTCATTTCTTCAACGGTTGTGCATGGTCCTTTTCCTTTGATCCTGCAGCGGTGGTGCACGGTCCTTTTCCTTTCATTTCTTCAACGGTTGTGCATGGTCCTTTTCCTTTGATCCTGCAGCGGTGGTGCACGGTCCTTTTCCTTTCATTTCTTCAGCGGTTGTGCATGGTCTTTTTCTTTTCTTTCCTGCAGCAGGAGTGGGTGATTCTTTTTCTTCCCTCCTTGCGGTAGCGGTGGGTGGTCCTTATGCTTATTCCTGCAGCTGGTGTAGGTGGTCTTTTCCTTTTATTCTTGTGGCAATGGTGTGCAGTTCCTAATGATGCATAGAACAGAACTCATGTTGTGACATGGTTGTTGTGCTCTTTATCATCCTGTGTGGGGGGGGATAGTGCTTGACTCACTGGGTTTACAGGTATTTGGTTGAATTACACCACCGGGCATTATTCAACTCAGAAGAAGCAAGGACTGGAGGAAGATGCACAGAGTACAGCACTGGTGTGTGAAAATTGTGAGTACTGCTTTGGGACCTAATTTTACTTTAAAGCTGAGCTCTAGGGAGGCGAAAACTCCCGCTTTGGAGAGGGACTGCACCTGCACTGCAATTGTTAAATAGGTATTAAACCCAAAAGCAAACATTTATTATATTATAGTTTACCAATTCTTAGACGTGACGGCTGCATTAGTGTTCATTTTAGGCTTTCTTTCCTTTATTTTGATCCGGTGATTTGGCCAGTAAGTCTGTTGTTTTTCAGAAGAACAGAGAATCTGAAATGGTTATAGAATTTAACGTACTGTGTTTTCCCACTTAGCGACGTCCGTTGGCGGCCACCATTCTGCAGGGGTCCTACGACTAAACATGGAGGAGGAGACGGCGAGAATTATTGAGATGCAAAAACTAGAAATCAAACGTTTGCGAGATTTAATCCAATCACAGGATCTCACTGTGGGGATCCGGCCCCCATCAGTGGGCAGATTACCGTCACTGACAGCCTCCTGAGATCAAGCAGACATTTTCAAATTGTACACTTAATAAAATATTACACAGCGTATTTACCCGAGTCTCTGTATTTCTTAGTATGTGTGTGTATACAAAAAAAGAAATATATATTATATATGGGTGTATGTGTGTATATATATATATACTGTATGTACAGTAGCTCAAGAAAGTAAGTACACCCCTCACATTTTTGTAAATATTTTCTTCTATCTTTTCATGTGACAACACTGAAGAAATGACACTTTGCTACAATGTAAAGTAGTGAGTGTACAGCTTGTATAGCAGTGTAAATTTACTATCCCCTCAAAATAACTCAACACACAGCCATTAATGTCTAAACCGCTGGCAACAAAAGTGAGTACACCCCTAAGTGAAAATGTCCAAATTGGGCCCAAAGTGTCAATATTTTGTGTGGCCACCATTATTTTCCAGCACTGCCTTAACCCTCTTGGGCATGGAGGTCACCAGAGCTTCACAGGTTACCACTGGAGTCCTCTTCTACTCCTCCATGATGACATCACGGAGCTGGTGGATGTTAGAGACCTTGCGCGCCTCCATCTTCCGTTTGAGGATGCCCCACAGATGCTCAATAGGGTTTAGGTCTGGAGACATGCTTGGCCAGTCCATCACCTTTACCCTCAGCTTCTTTAGCAAGGCAGTGGTCGTGTTGGAGGTGTGTTTGGGGTCGTTATCATGTTGGAATACTGCCCTGCGGTCCAGTCTCTGAAGGGAGGGGATCATGCTCTGCTTCAGTATGTCACAATATATGTTTGCATTCATGGTTCCCTCAATGATCTGTAGCCCCCCAGTGCCGGCAGCACTCATGCAGCCCCAGACCATGACACTCCCACCACCATGCTTGACTGTAGGGAAGACACACTTGTCTTTGTACTCCTCACCTGGTTGCCGCCACACACGCCTGACACCATCTGACACCAAATAAGTTTATCTTGGTCTCATCAGACCACAGGACATGGTTCCAGTAATCCATGTCCTTAGTCTGCTTGTCTTCAGCAAACTGTTTGCAGGTTTTCTTGTGCATCATCTTTAGAAGAGGCTTCCTTCTGGGACGACAGCCATTCAGACCAATTTGATGCAGTGTGCGGCGTATGGTCTGAGCACTGACAGGCTGACCCCTCACCTCTTCAACCTCTGCAGCAATGCTGGCAGCACTCATACATCTATTTCCCAAAGACAACCTCTGGATATGACGCTGAGCACGTGGCCTCAACTTGTTAGGTGGACCATGGCGAGGCCTGTTCTGAGTGGAACCTGTCCTGTTATACTGATGTATGGTCTTGGCCACCGTGCTGCAGCTCAGTTTCAGGGTCTTGGCAATCTTCTTATAGCCTCGGCCATCTTTATGTAGAGCAACAATTCTTTTTTTTCAGATCCTTAGAGAGTTCTTTGCTATGAGGTGCCATGTTGAACTTCCAGTGACCAGTATGAGAGAGTGAGAGCGATAACACCAAATTTAACACACCTGCTCCCCATTCACACCTGAGACTTTGTAAGGCTGCTTTCACACTGAGGCGCTATTGCGCTAAAAATGCCGCCTGCAATGAGCCCTGAAAGAGCCGCTCCTTTCTATCCAGTGTGAAAGTCTGAGGGTAAAAAAAACTCCTGCCAGCCGCATCTTTGAGGCGTGGTAGGAGCGGTAAAAATACCGCTCCTATAGCGCCCCTGCCCATTGAAATCAATGGGGTCACGCCTCCAAAACGCCACAAAGCTGCGTTTTTGTGGGCGGGTTTAACCCTTTTTTGGCCGCTAGCGGGGGTTAAAACCACAACGCTAGTGGCTGAAAATCGCGGGAAAAACACCACGGTAAAACGCTGCTAAAAATAGCGGCGGTTTACCGCCAGCGCACCAAGCGCCTCAGTGTGAAAGTAGCCTAACACTAACGAGTCACATGACACCGGGGAGGGAAAATGGCTAATTGGGCTCAATTTGGACATTTTCACTTAGGGGTGTACTCACTTTTGTTGCCAGCGGTTTAGACATTAATGGCTGTGTGTTGAGTTATTTTGAGGGGACAGCAAATTTACACTGTTATACAAGCTGTACACTCACTACTTTACATTGTAGCAAAGTGTCATTTCTTCAGTGTTGTCACATGAAAAGGTAGAAGAAAATATTTACAGAGATGTGAGGGGTGTACTTACTTCTGTGAGATACTGTATATACACTCACCAGCTACTTTATTAGGTACACCTTGCCAATAGCGGGTTGGGCCCCCTCTTGCCTTCATTCTTCATGGCATAGATTCAACAAGGTGTTGGAAATATTCCTCAGAGATTGTGGTCCAGTTGCTGTAGATTTGTCAGCTGCACATCCATGGTGTGAATCTCCTGCTACACCACATCCCAAATGTGCTCTATTGGAGGAGATGTGGTGAGTGTGGAGGCCATTGGAGTCCAGTGACCTCATTGTCCAGTGGTGAGATGATTGGAGCTTTGTGACATGGTGACATTATCCTGCTGGGAGGAGCCATCAGAAGATGGGGACACTGTAGTCATAAAGGGATGGACATGGTCATCAACAATACTCAGGTAGGTCGTGGTGATTATTCGATGCTCAATTGGTACTGAGGGGCCCAAAGTGTGCCAAGAAAATATCCCCCCCACCATTACACCCCCACCACCACCAGCCTGAACCGGTGATACCCCATCCCACACCATTCCACCCCCACCACCAGCCTGAACCGGTGATACCCCATCCCCCACCATTACACCCCCACCCCCAGCCTGAACCGGTGATACCCCATCCCCCACCATTACACCCCCACCACCAGCCTGAACCGGTGATACCCCATCCCCCACCATTACACCCCCACCACCAGCCTGAACCGGTGATACCCCATCCCCCACCATTACACCCCCACCCCCAGCCTGAACCGGTGATACCCTATCCCCCACACCATTACACCCCCACCACCACCAGCCTGAACCGGTGATACCCCATCCCCCACCATTACACCCCCACCACCAGCCTGAACCGGTGATACCCCATCCCCCACCATTACACCCCCACCCCCAGCCTGAACCGGTGATACCCTATCCCCCACACCATTACACCCCCACCACCAGCCTGAACCGGTGATACCCCATCCCCCACCATTACACCCCCACCACCAGCCTGAACCGGTGATACCCCATCCCCCACACACCATTCCACCCCCACCACCAGCCTGACCCGGTGATACCCCATCCCCCACACCATTACACCCCCACCACCAGCCTGAACCGGTGATACCCCATCCCCTACACACCATTCCACCCCCACCACCAGCCTGACCCGGTGATACCCCATCCCCCACACCATTACACCCCCACCACCAGCCTGAACCGGTGACACCCCATCCCCCACCATTACACCCCCACCACCAGCCTGAACCGGTGATACCCTATCCCCCACACACCATTCCACCCCCACCACCAGCCTGACCCGGTGATACCCCATCCCCCACACCATTACACCCCCACCACCAGCCTGAACCGGTGACACCCCATCCCCCACCATTACACCCCCACCACCAGCCTGAACCGGTGATACCCTATCCCCCACACACCATTACACCCCCACCACCAGCCTGAACCGGTGATAGAAGGCTGGATGGATCCATGCGCCAAATTCTGACCCCACCATCTGAATGTCGCAGCTGAAATCCGACTCGTCAGACCCGGCAACGTTTTTCCAATCTTCTATTGTCCAATGTTGGTGATCCTGTGCCAATTGTAGCCTCAGTTTCCTGTTCTTATCTGACAGGAGTGGCACCCGGTGTGGTCTTCTGCTGCTGTAGCCCATCTGCTTCAAGGTTGGATGTGTTGTGTGATCAGAGATGGTATTCTGCATACCTTGGATGTAACGAGAGGTTATTTGAGTTACTGTTGTCTTTCTATCACCTGGAACCAGTCTGCCCCATTCTCCTCTGACATCAACAAGGCATTTTCTTCCACACAAATGCCACTCACTGGATATTTTCTCTTTTCCCCACCATTCCCTGTAAACCCGAGAGATGGTTGTGTGTGAAAATCCCAGAAATACTCAGACCAGCCCGTCTGCCACCAACAACCACGCCACGTCCAAAGTCACTTCAATCCCCTTTCTTCCCCATTCTGATGCTCGGTTTGAACTTCAGCAAGTCGTCTTCACCACGTCTAGATGCCCAAATGCATTGAGTTGCTGCCATGTGATTGGCTGATTGGTAATTTGTGTTGCCAAGAAATTGAACAGGTGTACCTAATAAAGTGGCCGGTGAGTGTATATATACAGTATATTAGTTTAACACAATTACTCACATGGACAGATCTATGTGCTTTGCTAATTCACATGCCTTCCCTTTAAATATGTGTTCATGTGTGCAAACTGTTGGCGCTATATAAATCCTGTATAATAATAATAATAATGTGTGAACAGCTTTTTTGGAGAAGTCCAATTTGTGGCAGGCCTGGAGCTCCCCTTTAACATTTCCCCATGGCGGTATACATATCTCGGTCGGTGCCCCCAGTGGGGAGTGCCGGGATTACGTCATTTGCACACATTGGGCTCCGGGCTCTTGGCACGGCTCCGCAGTCTCTGCATTGTTCTCATGTATGACGGCCTACAATGTGTCATTGTGTTCTGTATATACAGTGTATTGTCCATACTGAACCCCCCAACACATGGAAACCTCACCGCTTCCCTCATTCCGGGGCCCAGATACTGATCAGCTCATGGGAGCCGAGATTCCGTCATTTTCTTAAGGTGGTCAAGAAATCATCAGCATTGTGCTTTGTATGCCTTAAAGAAGAACTCTGGATCTAACTTTTCTATTAACCACTTCAGCCCCGGACCATTTTGGCTGGTTAAAGACCAGGCCCCTATTTGCGATTCGGCACTGCGTCGCTTTAACTGACAATTGCGCGGTCGTGCGACGTGGCTCCCAAACAAAATTGACGTCCTTTTTTCCCCACAAATAGAGCTTTCTTTTGGTGGTATTTGATCACCTCTGCGGTTTTTTATCTTTTTTGCGCTATAAACAAAAATAAAGCAACAATTTGGAAAAAAAATGCAATATTTTTTACTTTTTGCTATAATAAATATCCCCAAAAAATATATAAAAATTATTTTTCCTCAGTTTAGGCCGATACGTATTCTTCTACATATTATTGGTAAAAAAAAATCGCAATAAGCGTTTATTGATTGGTTTGTGCAAAAGTTATAGTGTTTACAAAATAGGGGATAGTTTTATGGCTTTTTTATAATTTTTTTTTTTTTTTACTAGTAATGGCGGTGATCAGCGATTTTTATCATGACTGCGACATTATGGCGGACACATCGGACACTTTTGACACATTTTTGGGGCCATTGTCATTTTTACAGCGATCAGTGCTATAAAAATGCACTGATTACTGTAAAAATGACACTGGCAGTGAAGGGGTTAACCACTAGATGGCGCTGTAGGGGTTAAGTGTTCCCTGCATTGTGTTTCTAACTGTAGGGGGGATTAGGGTGACCACGTGTCCCGGATTGCCCGGGACTGTCCGGCAATTGACATGTCTGTCCTGGGTCCCGGGCACCTTCATTCCGGGACAATACAATGTCCCGCAATGAAATAGAGGACACAGACACCCCTTACTAACTAATAACTACATTTCCAGAACTGGTTGCTGCCTGGCATCTTGCAACCAGTGACAATTTACTCTCAGACAGTGAGACCGGGAGCGAGGCCTGCGCCTAGTGCAGCACTGCTGTCCCCACCCACCTCGGCACCTCCTCCTTCTCCGGCACCCAGCGGCAAGCAGCAGGGACTGGTGTGATCTTCACTCTCCAGATAGTGACGCCACTCCTTTCCTTCTACACACGTGGCTCATGCAGAGGGAGTGGCAGGCTATGTATGGGTGGAAAGCGGCACTGCATCTGGTGGCAGGCTATGGGTAGCAAGCGGCACTGCATCTGGTGGCAAGTGGCACATTCACCTGACAAATAACCCGCTGCCAAATTCCCCATCAACCCCGAGACTACATTTCACCCCGCCCCCCCCCTCATCTTTTTTTGGGGAAGGTGAGAGAGGGGGGTGTCCCTGAATGGCGGTTTGGAAATGTGGTCACCCTAGGGGGGATGGGCTCTGTGTCACATGACACCGATCTCCGCTCCGAGTACACGGAGCCGAGATCCGTGTCATTGTCACTAGGCAGAGCAGGGAGATCTTTGTTTACACAAGCATCTCCCCGCTCTATATCTCCGTGAGACGGCGATCGAGTCCGCGGGACCCGCGGTCCGACTCACGGGGACAGGGCCGCCATCAGGAATTTTGGGGCCCCTTACACAGCTCCAGGCAAGGGCCGAGGAGAACCGGGGGGGGGGGGTGCTGCAGCCGCGAAATGAGAAGCGGGGGGGGTGCCACGAATTGAGAAGCAGGGGGTTTGGGTGCTGACGAACACAAAAAAAAAACAGAAGAACAAAATAAAGGGGGGTTGCCATCAAGGGCCCTGGGGACCTCTGGGCCCCTTACAAAAAAAAAAAGGGGAGGTTTCCATCCGGGGCCCTGGGGATCTCCGGGCCTTTTTTACAAAAAAATTAAAATAAAATAAAATAAATAAATATAAAAAAATTAATAATAAAAAAATTATAAAAAATAAAGAAAAAAAAGAAAAACATGGAGGTTTCCATCCGGGGCCCTGGGGACTTCCGGGCCTCTGGGGACCTCTGGGCCCCTTACAAAAAAAATATAAAAAAAAATTAATTAAATAAAATAAATAAATAAAAAAACAAATTAAATAAAAAAATTAATAATAAAAAAATTATATTTTTTTTTTTTTAAAAAGGGGGGTTGACATTCAGGGCCCTGGGGAACTCTGGGCCCCTTACAAAAAAATAATAATAAATAAAAAAAAGGGGAGGGCCATCCGGGCCCCTTACAGGTGTACTGCCTGTACCCCCCTGATGGCGGCCCTGCACGGGGATGGCGGCAGGGTCGCGAGCGTGCGACCACACGGACAGGCACTTAAAGGGGACATACAGGTACATTGATATGCCTGTCCGTGCCATTCTGCCGACGTAAATGTACAGGAGGCGATCGGCAAGGGGTTAAAGTGCATCTAAACCAGAGAACAAAAGATGTCATATATTGCGGCTTACCAGCCCTTAGAAGAGGCGGCTGCATTTGTTTTCCTTTTTTTTTTAGCCTTTTCTCCTAGTAATCCTACCTGTAACACACTTCCTGTGCTAGGGTGACAACACTCACTCACCGCACTGTATCTATGGAGGAGCCGCATTGGCTGTTCGCTCCTGATTTGGACTACTGAATACCACGTTCCTCTTGACTTCCTCTCCCTCTGCACGGCCACTGCGGTTGAGCGCCACCTACAGTGCAGAGAATAGACTGCACCTGCCTACAGGCATTTAGACGAAGGGGTAACAACACAGGTCAACCAACCCCTTTTTTTCCAAAATTTTTGAATACAGATCTATGTTTGTCCCAAGCTTTGTTGGGAACTTTCCTTACCCTTTAATCACTTTCTAATTTTGTTGCCTTTTCATACTTGCCTGTCCATGTTTTCCACCATGCTTTATGTTACACCTATATTTAGGGTATAACATGGTCACATACTCCTTCCCCAAAACCCCCCCGATCTGAATTGTGGGGTACACCTTCAAGGGAAATCCTGTAATTATTTAAAAGTAGGGCGGTGATGCACATAATCCATTAGATGAGTTTGCCCTCAGTGAAGGACTACACGTCCCATCCGCCACTGCAGAAAAGAGGCTATCTAGTGTCAAACTGCGGACCTCCAGCTGTTGCCAAACTACAAGTCCCATGAGGCATTGCAAGGCTGACAGTTATGTAGCCGGTAGACTTGTGCACAACGAAAAAATTTGTTTAGTTTCTTTTCGGTCCTGTTGATTCGTAATCATTCGTAATTTTGCTAAACGGGATTTTTCGTGTTCGGACTAATTCGTATTTTCGCAAGCGACATTTTCCGTCGAATCGGAATGATTCGTATTAATGTAAGCCTTATTTTTAGTTGATTTATAATCCGTACTTTCGGTAGGGTACATTGTTTTTTGTTGATTCTGGACACAACTCCTACTTTCGTAACTTTTTTTTTGTTCATTGATTTGTAATTTTCCGTGTCTCTCTCAAAATGGCGCTGCCTAACGCGCTTCGAATGGATTCGTACTTTTCTAAATACATCACGGTTCCCAGAAAGCAGCGCTCCCCATTCACTAGAAGAGGATGGGGAAGAAGACAGACCACAGTTACGGAAGAGGCAGATTACGGACTTCCGCATAGCAACAGATATTTCTTATTTTTTTTATTTTTTTTCTATTTTTTTTTTAAGGATTTAAAAATATATATATATATATTTTCTGGGTGAAACTCCACTTTTAAGGACCGCCGCACGACGATGTATGTCGACAGAATGGCACAGACAGGGACAATGGCGTACAAGTAGTCTCCTGTAAGAACCTGTCCGTGGGTGGCACGCTCGCGACACGGCCCAAAGCTCCATGACCGCACCCGCGGGACCCGCGGACCGGGTCGTCGCCGGTTTCCAGCGATCGGGTCACAGAGCTAAAGAACGGGGAGAGGTAAGTGTAAACAAACCTTTCCCCGTTCTTCCTAGTGGCACTGTCAGTGATCGTCTGTTCCCTGTCATAGGGAACGACGATCAGTGACGTCACACGCCAAGCCACGCCCCCTACAGTAAGAATCACACATTAGGTCACACTTAACCCCTACAGTGCCACCGAGTGGTTAACCCCATTCACTGCCAGTGTCATTTTCACAGTAATCAGTGCATTTTTATAGCACTGATTGCTGTATAAATGACAATGGTCCCAAAAAACCCGATAGAACACCTTTGGGAGGAATTAGGGCGGAGACTGCGAGCCAGGCCTTCTCGTCCAACATCAGTGCCTGACCTCATAAATGCGTTTCTGGAAGAATGGTCAAACATTCCCATAGACACCCTCCTAAACCTTGTGGATAGCCTTCCCAGAAGAGTTGAAGCTGTTATAGCTGCAAAGGGTGGGCCAACTCAATATTGAACCCTGCGGACTAAGACTGGGATGTCAGTAAAGTTCATGTGCGTGTAAAGGCAGGTGTCCCAATACTTTTGGCAATATAGTGTATATAGGCTTCTAGCGCAGGCTGTTTTTGCATGTAGACCACCATAAACAACGCCCACATGTGATTCTGAGCCACTACGATTGAAGCATCTCCCCAGGAGCGCCTCATTGCCCCGTTATGGAACAGAGGAAACCATCATTTCTTAGCAACCTATGGCCAGGTGCCACAAAGGGAGAAGTGATTTCGCTCATCTCTATAAATCCGGCCAATGAGGTTATTACATTCTTCCCAGGCACCTGCCTCCATGTCAGCTGAGGATGGGAATAAAAGTGTGGGTGTGGACCAATAACCACTAATCGTCCTTTGTTACATGATAATTATATGGAAATGGGTGAGTGACTGGGATTCCTGATGTGTGAATCTCCGTGCTCAACAGGATTGGCCGGTATGAGCTCTAAAAATAACACCGCAAAATCTGATTGGACTTCCATCCGGCTTAGAGTTGCCGCCTCATCCCTTTAAACCTGAACACATATGAATTACACAGGTTCCGTGGCTGATTAAGGGGGTAATTCAACGCATGTGGTGCCTTATTTATCTGCATTAAATTAGCTTCAGAACCCGTGTAATTCATATGTGTTCGGGTTTAAAGCGGAGTTCCACCCAAATTTGGAACTTCCGCTTTATCCACTCCTCACCCCCTTACATTAGGGTGACCAGACATCCCCGGTTTCAGGGGACAGTCCCCGGATTGAGGACACTGTCCCCGGACCAAGTCTGTCCCCGGTTTTGTCCCCGGATTGGATTTGAAGAATTTGTAGAGGCGGTGGGGCAATTTCAAAGACAGTCAGTGCAGAATTAAAAAAATATATATTCTGAATTACCCCCCCCCCCCCCCGCTCTGCCGCTCCTACTAGATTAGGGGGGTGTATTTTTTTCCAGTATCTGTGCCCCTTTCTGATGATCATGTGCTGGTCGGAGCCGAGGGAATATTTCTTCAGTTTCGGGTGCCCATTCAGCTCCGCTCGCATGTTCTTCTGCCTTGGCTCAAGTCCCGGCCAGCCGCCTGCCTGCTTATCTCCTTGCCTTCCCTGTCGGAGTGATCTTCCTCCGCTCCCCACCCAGTAGTAGCCGGGGGCCCGCAGAATAAGACTTGACAGGCTGTTAGGGGGGCGACGGGCAGAGAGTCGCTGATTGCTGCCATTACTAGTAAAAAAAAAAAAGTGTCCCCGGATTTCATTAAAAAAACCTGGTCACCTTACCTTACATGCCACATTAGGCATGTCATTTTTTTTGGGGGGGGGGGAGTGGGAGCTTCAGTAGGAGTGGGACTTCCTGTCCCACTTCTTCCTTCCGCCCTGGGGTCGCCTAGGCGATACGTCATTTCGCCTTGTGGCGGCCCCTCCCTGTAGGCGATCACCTGGGACGTGACAGGTCCCAGGCGATCACCTGTCCGTTCATGCATGCGCAGTGAGTGCCCGGCCGTGAAGCCGAAAGCTGTCACGGCCGGGTGCCCACACTATGAATGGAGGCGCCAACGGAGAGGGGGGGGGGGGGGGAGAGGAGCGGAGCTCCGGGCGTCGCGTCGCTGGACAGTGAAGCAGGTAAGTGTCTGTTTATTAAAAGCGAGCAGCTACACTTTTTGTAGCTGCTGACTTTTAATAAACATAAAAAAAGGCCGGAACTCCGCTTTAACCACCTGCCTACCCGGGCACGAAAACCCTCTTCCTGCCCAGGCCATTTTTCAGCTTTCAGCGCTGTCACACTTTGAATGACAATTGCGCGGTCGTGCGACGTGGCTCCCAAACTAAATTTGCGTCCTTTTTTCCCCACAAACAGAGCTTTCTTTTGGTGGTATTTGATCACCACTGCGGTTTTAATTTTTTGCGCTATAAACAAAAGAAGAGCGTCAAGTTTGAAAAAAAAAAACACAATATTTTTTTACTTTTTGCTATAATAAATATCCATAAAAAAAAAAAAAATTCCTCAGTTTAGGCCGATACGTATTCTTCTACAATTTTTTGGTAAAAAAAAAAAATCGCAATAAGCGTATAGTGATTGGTTTGCGCAAAAGTAGGGGATAGATTTATAGATTTTTTTTTTTTTTTTTACTAGTAATGGCGGTGATCAGCGATTTTTATTGTGACTGCGATATTGCGGCGGACACATTGGACACGTTTGACACATTTTTGGGACCATTCACATTTATACAGCGATCCCTGCTATAAAAATGCATTGATTACTGTATAAATGTGACTGGCAGGGAAGGGGTTAACAATAGGGGGCGAGGAAGGGGTTAAATGTGTTTCCTAGATGTGTTCTAACTGTGGGGGGAGGGGACTGACTGGGGGAGGTGACCGATGGTTGTCCCTATGTACAAGGGACACACCATCGGTCTCCTCTCCCTGACAGGATGTGGATCTCTGTGTTTACACCCCATCATTACACACACAGATCCACGGTCCTGCTCGGTTACTGGGCAATTGCGGGTGCCCGCCGGGCACGCGCATCGGGTCCCCAGCGACGCGGCGCGCGCGCGCCCCCTAGCTACTTTTAAAGCCGCAACGTCATATGACGTCCGTCGTCAGGTCAGAACAAGAGAGTCTTCCGCCCGCCGTCATTTGACGGTGGGCGGTAGACAACTGGTTAAAGGAATGAGGTGGCAATCCTAATCCGGCTCCTCTCCTGGACTGAAACGGCTTCCTCTGATTTCACCACACACTGCAAGCTCCTCACAATGTGCATTAGAAGCTGCAGCAAGTCAGATAGAGCCCCCCCTTCATTACCTGGCTGGAGGATGTCCAGCATCATTGGATTTCAGTTCTTTCAATCATGGCAGCTCAGCATCACATAGGGGTGGGGGAGGGGGGTCTCTAGGGTGGTCTGCATGCAAATACAGAATGCCCACTCCTCCAGACTGACATCCCCCATAATGACATTTTGATATTTGCATAACTCCTCCCAAGGGTTGGCAGGCTGCCAAGATCTATTCTCACAAAATAAATAAATAAATAATAATAATAATAATAATAATAATAATAAGAAGAAGAAGATTTCGCTGCCTGCTTTATCAACTTTGAAAATGAATTTCTCCACAATACAGTACAACCAGTGTCATCTTAAGAGCATTATAGGCCCCCGGACAATACGGTGCGCCGGGGCCCTGTCTACACAATCACGCACGAGAATTTTTTACTGACAAAAATCATGACATTTACTGACAGAACCACATTTTTTACTGCCACTACAAAAAGGTACCTAAAGTTACAGTTTTCAGTGCCAAACAGTGCAAATGTCAGTATATAAACTATAAACATATAGATGGTGCTATTAGCAATGTGTTTAAGTTAAACAAAAGTAAAAAAAAAAAACATTTCTTCATTGACATGAAGGTTAGGTTACTATAACCCAGCCAGCACAGAGTTTCCTCTTACATCAGAGTCTGCAGGATTCCCCCTTACAGTGAAAGGGAACTCTTATGTAAAGGGGAACGCTGCAGATCATGATGTAAGGGGAAACGCTGATGTAAGGGGGGCTCTGGTGACCAGAGAACACCTTATATCAGAGTCCACTGCTTTCTCTTTACATCAGAGTTCCCACTTACATCAGAGCAACAGACCACCCCCCGATCTCTTTGTGCAAGCTGCACAGTCAGCCAGACAGTCACTCACCGTACGACACCGACCAGGGCACTCCGTGTCTGTACTGGCTGGTGGCTGGGCAGGTTACAGGCTCACGAAAACCGGCACTGCCGACAGGGGTCCGACTCCGCCACACTCTGCTTCAAGCCTGCTGTGCTGTCTGCTCTGACAACTCTACTCTGTCCATTCACCCTCAGCTCCTCCTGATTTTTTTTTCAAGTCTGGTGGGTGTGGCTAACGTCATCATCGGCGGACAGACAGAGGCAGCACTCGTGGAGGATCGGATCTTCTCGGCGATTTCCGCAAACTGCACATGCACAGTTCTGACCCGCCGCTTCCCACCATTTTTTACTGGGGTCGCTGGGCAGCCGGTGGGGCCCCCCAGGCAAGTGTGGCCCCCGGGCAACTGCCCAGCGGGCCCAATGGAAAAGATGGCCCTGAGTACAATAGATGACAGATGATAGTAATATCCTGCTTGAATAAAACTAGGAATTTTATCATCCCCAGCCGCCTGACATTAACAGCATTATGCCCTGAATTTCCGTTGGAAAAAGTCTGACGGAGTTTTTTCATCGGATATTCCGACCGTGTGTGGGCCCCATCGGACTTTCTTCCGTCGGAGTTTAGAAATAGAACATGTTTTATTTTTTTTCCGATCGGAAATTCCGATCGTCTGTGTGGAACTCCGACGGAGAAAAAACCACGCATGCTCAGAATCAAGTCGACGCATGCTCGGAAGCATTGATCTTAATTTTTCTCGCCTCGTCGTAATGTTGTACGTCACTGCGTTCTTGACGGGTCGGAATTTGGTGTGACAGTGTGTATGTAGGACAGCTTGAATGGAATTCCGACAGAAAATTCCATCGGATTTTATCCCATCGGAGTTTCACTTTAAATGCAGGCTGCCATTGCCAAATGATCAACAGTTGAAAATCAGTCATTTCATTTTTTGTTGCTTTTAACTTTCCCAGGAGCTGTGAAGACTGGAGAGATAATTCCTGGAGGTCTAGATATCCTATAACATGATATTACATGACACTGACAGGCTCTGGGGAAACATCTTCTCTTATCTAGTGATAGCTTTGTGTCCCCTTTAAACTATGTGTTATCTTTAGCAAATATGGCAGAACACAGTCAGAATGTTTGCTTAGTTAATTTGGGATTTAGTAATGATTTGTAGAGTCTTTACTGAATCTTAAGGGCTCTTTCACACGGACGGTCCGTTCAGGTCCGCCTGTCAGTTTTTTAGGCGGACCTGAACGGACGCTCCATGTACCCCTATGGAGCCACGGATGTCAGCGGTGACATGTCTGCTGATATCCGACCCGCTCCGATCCGCCAAAGTGTGACGGAGGAAAACCCTACTTTTCCATCCGTCTGGCGGATCGGATCGGATGACAATGGACTCTACGGTCCGTCGTCATCCGATCCCCCATAGGGGAGAGCGGCGCTCTGACAGGGTGGTCCCTGCACAGTGTGCGGGGACCGCCCAGTCATCCGTCGGCTCAGCGGGGATCAACGGAGCGATCCCCGCTGAGCAAGCGGAGGTTCACGGGGCGGATCTTTACTGATCCATCCCGTGTGAAAGGGGCCTAACATTCATCACTCTGGGTCTTAGGCAGTGGCCGCTGGTGGTGTATTTTTATTTTTTTTGCGGGGGGGGCAAACAACCACCCCCCCCCCAAGATGGTCAGTCCGCGGAAACCCCCCCTCCCAGCACTTACCCCATCTAGGTTGTGGGTGGTGGGCAGCGGCTCCTGTGTCCTCTGCTCCTCTTCGGCATCACGGCGGCTTCCGCTGTGTGGCTCCTCCCTCCTCCTTCTAGGCGTTCAATAGGGTCTGCTGTCCTTTCAGCCAATCAGGTGACAGGTCCCAAAACCCGCTTCCTGATTTGCCAGGAGGAGGATCAGTGTGTGGCGATAGCGAATATTCATTCGCTATTGTCACACAACTGGGTGGGATCGGGGCGCCAAAGCCTATTAGAGCCTTCGGCTTTAATCACGTGCCTATAAAAAAAAAAAAAAAAACACATCCCCACCATTGGAATCCATGCGTCCGGTGCCCGGCATGTAGATCAGGGGCCGGATGCATGTATGGGGAGGGGGGGGGGGCGGCGCCCTTGTGCCCCTAATGGACGGGCCACCGCTGGTCTTAGGCCGCATTCACACCTGAGTGTCGAGTTTGGGAGCATTTTTTTTTAGCATTTTGTTGTGTTTTTGAGTGTTTTTTTGTACAGCGTTTTTAAAGTGTTTTTGAGCTTTGGCGTTTTGTAATTAGCCAATAGAGAGAAATATCATCTGATTCATCATTTGTTGCAATGTTTTTCAGTTTTTTTCATCTGTTTTTATTATTTATTTATTTATTTTTTGTTAGGGTTTATTTATTTATTATTTGTTGTTGTTATTATTATTATTATTTATTTATGATTATTTATTTATTTATTATTTTTTGTTGTTATTATTTATGATTATTTATTTTCTCAATATTTAACCACTTGACCTCCAGAAGAGGTCAAGTGGTTCATGACCCGGACATTTTTTTGCGATACGGCACTACGTACAGCGTTTTTAAAGTGTTTTTGAGCTTTGGCGTTTTGTAATTAGCCAATAGAGAGAAATATCATCTGATTCATCATATTCATCATTTGTTGCAATGTTTTTCAGTTTTTTTCATCTGTTTTTTATTATTTATTTATTTATTTATTTATTTTTGTTAGGGTTTATTTATTTATTATTTGTTGTTGTTATTATGATTATTTATTTATGATTATTTATTTATGATGATTTATTTATTATTTTTTGTTGTTATTATTTATTTATGATTATTTATTATTTAACTACTTGACCTCCAGAAGATTTACCCCCCTTCATGACCCGGCCATTTTTTGCGATACGGCACTGCGTTACTTTAACTGACAATTGCGCGATCGTGCGACACTGTACCCAAATAAAATGTATGTCCTTTTTCTCCCCACAAATAGAGCTTTGGTGGTATTTGATTACCTCTGCAGTTTAAATTTTTTGCTCTATAAACAAAAGACCAACAGTTTTGAAAAAAAAAAAAAAAAAAAACAGCAATATTTTATACTTTCTGCTATAAAGCATATCCAATACAAAAATGTAAAAAAATCGAATATCTTCATAAATTTAGGTCAATATGTATTCTGCTTCATATTTTTGTAAATAAAATCCCAATATGCGTAAACTGATTGGTTTGCGCAAAAGTTATAGCATCTACCATCTATAGAGGATGCATAATAGCACCTAAAGAGATACTGTATATCAATATCAGAGCTTAGAAGAGGATACATTGTATTATTAGGAGAATAAATGTTATTTTGTGTATACATATGTAGCACTAAACCCCCCCGTAGGAGCTGCTGGTTTGTTTTGGGTTTTGCACGTTACCTCTTCAGCTTCGTTGTCCGGGGAGGAAAGTCTGTAGTAATGCAATGTCCACACAGATGTAAAACCTTCAACAGTGAGGCCTCGTACACACGACCGAGTTTCTCGGCAAGAACCAGCAAGAAACTTGCTGGCAGAGATGTCTTGCCGAGAAACTCGTTCGTGTGTATGGTTTCTCGTCAAGAAAACCGACAAGTAATCTCGACGAGAAAATAGAGAACCTGCTCTCTATTTTCTCGTCGAGATTCTCGTTGGCATGTTTCTCGACGAGAAAAGTGAGTGTGTGTACACTTACCTGTCCTCTGGGAAGCCCGCGCATGTTCGAAATGAATTTGACGCATGCGCGGTAGCTTCCTAGGCATAGGTAGGGTATACCAAGATGGCGGCGACGGCATCGAATGTGACGAGCGCATGCTCGTCGTAGTCGATGACGTCACCGCGTACGCTCCATTCAAAGAACCGCGGGTTCTTTCAATCGAGCGTGTGTACACTCGGCCGGGAAAAGTTTCTTGTCCAAGAATCTCGTCGAAAAAAACGACATGTTTTTTTCGACGAGAATCTCGACCGTGTGTACGAGGCTTCAGGCTTTATTTTTTTCTGCAGTATAACTTTGAGAGAAAGTAGAAGGTAGGAGAAAGCAGGGGAAGGTTCAGGCACTCGCCACAAAAATACCAAACATCAGTTCAGTCATTCACCACTCTCAATGTTTAGAGCAGTGTTGGTCATCTTACTTTAAAAAAGTAATTAGTTACAGTTACAAATTACTTCTCCCAAAAAGTAATTGCGTTAGTAACTCAGTTACTACATTGAAAAAGTAATTAGTTACTCAGCAAAGTAAGTGACTTTTTTTTTGAGGGCACATAGCACATCAGGGCATGGGGCACATAGCACATCAGGGCTAGGGATGAGCCGAACACCCCCGGGTTCGGTTCGCACCAGAACCTTCGAACGGACCGAAAGTTCGCGCAAATTTTCGAACCCTATTCGTTATAATGGACGCGAACGTTCGAAATCAAAATTGCTAATTACAACGGCCAATATGCATGTTAATGTCATAAAACAGGTTTGGAGACCCGGGTCCTGCCCCAGGGGACATATATCAATGCAAAAAGAAATTTTAAAAACTAAAGTTTTTTCGGGAGCAGTCATTTTAATGATGCATAAAGTGAAAAAAAAAAAAGTGAAATTTTCCTTTAAATATGGTACCTGGGGGGTGTCTAAAGTATGCCTGTGAAGTGGCATGTGTTTCCCGTGTTTAGAACTGTCCTTGCACAAAATGACATTTGTAAAGGAAAAAAAGAAGCCATTTAAAACCACTTGCGGCTTTAATGTCATGTCTTGTCCTGGCCGCCATATGGCTGAAAATCCTTGAGAAAAATGGCATGGCTACCCCATCACCCCCCCCCCCCACCCCAGCCCCTTTGGGTCTTGTATGGATACTAAGGGGGACCCCGCACCCAAAATAAAACCCTATACCTACAACCCTATATACTCTGAACAGCAGTATATAGGTGGTGCAAACAAGACATGGACTGTAGGTTTGTTCTTAAGTAGAATCTGAACAGGTACATTATGAAGTGTAGCTACATCCCAAAAAAATCAATTTTTAAGCTTTTTGGAGAACATAGGGAGGGGTTATCACCCCTGTAACATTTGCTGTCTTTGCACATCTGTTCAGAACATGTCACCTCACTTTCCGTCCCAATGACAAATGTTTTTGGAAAAGTGGGGTTTTAATTGAAACAAGGATTGGTGATAAAGCATCAGTAGAGAGGAGATACCTTTTTCCCAAATTAAATCTAACAGGATAGAATTTTCCTTCCTAGGGGTAGATTTCCTCTCACTTCCTGTTTTCTCTTGCCGTTTGCAAGTAGGAGTCGTTTGTAAGTTGGATGTTTGAAAGTAGGGGCCTGCCGTATATACTCTGCAGAAATTTGCCCTATTAGATGTTGGTGTAGCCACAAGACTGGTGGGCACAGGAATGGGCCCTGCTGTGAGTTAATAGATCAAGATTTGTACTTGCATGCACCTGTTGAACCGGGCAGAAAAATTGGGCCTTTGGTGGTGGTGGTGGTGGTGGTGGACGGTGTTGCCACAAGACTGTAAGCCCTCACAGTTACTCTTGGTGGGTGCAGGAATGGGCCCTGCTGTGAGTTATTAGATCAAGATTTGTAATTGCATGCACCTGTTGAACAGGGCAGAAAAATTGGGCCTTTGGTGGTGGTGGTGGTGGTGGACGGTGTTGCCACAAGACTGTAGGCCCTCATAGTTACTCTTGGTGGGCGCAGGAATGGGCCCTGCTGTGAACTATTAGATCAAGATTTGTAATTACACGCCCCTGTTAAACAGGGGCTGAAAAATTGTGCCTTAGGCATTGGTGCTGGTGCCACAACACTGCAACCCCTCACAGATACTGTACTTGGAGCACAGCAGTCACACCTGTTGCGAAGCATCTTTTTAAAAAATTGTAATTACACGCCCCTGTTATACAGGGGCTGAAAAATTGTGCCTTAGGCACTGGTGCTGGTGCCACAACACTGCAACCCCTCACAGATACTGTACTCTGAGCACAGCAATGAGACCTGTTGCAAAGCATTGCCTAAAAATTGTAATTACACGCCCCAACAGGGGCTGAAAAATTGTGCCTTAGGCACTGGTGCTGGTGCCACAACACTGCAACCCCTCACAGATACTGTACTCTGAGCACAGCAGTCACACCTGTTGCGAAGCATCTTTTTAAAAAATTGTAATTACACGCCCCTGTTATACAGGGGCTGAAAAATTGTGCCTTAGGCACTGGTGTGGTGGCATGGATCATTGAGGAGGAGGAAGAGGATAGTCAGTGAACATAACAGGACAGTCACTCAGCATCAGCATAGGCAGTCTTGAAGGGATGTGACATTATAAATTATTCCGTTATATCCGCTTCAGGTGTCTGGTAGCTGGTGGTGATCCAAGACTGATTCATTTTTATGAAGGTCAGTCGATCAACCGAGTCGGTGGACAGGCGCACCCTATGATCGGTGACAAATCCTCCAGCAGCACTGAATGTGCGTTCGGAAAGAACGCTGGATGCAGGACAGGCCAGTAGCTCAATTGCATACTGTGCAAGCTCTGGCCAGTGATCCATCCTCAGGACCCAGTAAGCCAGAGGATTTTCGGTGGGAAAGGTGTCCAAGTCTGACCTTGCCCCTAGGTATTCCTGCACCATGTATATCAGACGCTGGCGATGGTTGCTGGAACCGATCATACCTTGGGGCTGCGGACTAAAAAATTGTCTGAACGCATCGGTCAGACGTCCACCTTCCCCACCGCTCCTTCTGCTACTGACCGAAGCCTCAGCAACTCGTCGTCCAGGACCAGGAGTTTGTAACCTCCCAGTTTCTGGGAACGCGTTGCACAGACCTTTCTGCAAGGCCTCCCTGAGATGTCTCATCCTCTGCTCCCTCTGCGACGGCAAGATAAGGTCCGCAACCTTACCCTTGTACCGTGGATCAAGGAGAGTGGCCAGCCAGTAATGGTCACTCTCCTTGATCCGAAGAACACGAGGATCCTTCCGCAGGCTTTGCAGGATCAGGGAGGCCATGCAGCGTAGGTTAGCTGAGGCATTCGGGCCGGAGTCTTCTGGGTCACTGAGGATGACATGATCGCCAGCCACCTCCTCCCAGCCACGTACAAGTCCACTGGTTTGTTGGGACTGTACATCATCCCTAAAAGACTGCTGCTGCTGATGCTGAGTGCCAGGCTCCACCTCCATGCTCACACAATCCTCCTCCTCCTCCTCCTCCTCTTCCTGTGTGATGGGTGGGACAGAAGGAACATTGTCTGGATAAAGGGGGCCTTGAGAGACAAGGAAGTCCTCCTCTTCCTGCCTCTGTTCTGCCTCAAGTGCCCTGTCCATTATCCCACGCAGCGTATGCTCCAACAGGTGGACAAGAGGTACAGTGTCACTGATGCATGCACTGTCACTGCTCACCATCCTCGTGGCCTCCTCAAATGGTGAGAGGACCGTGCATGCATCCCTGATCATGCTCCACTGGCGTGGGGAAAAAAAGCCAAGCTCCCCTGACCCTGTCCTGGTGCCGTAGTCGCAAAGGTACTCATTGATGGCCCTCTGCTGCGTGTGCAGTCGCTGCAGCATGGCCAACGTTGAGTTCCACCTGGTGGGCATGTCACATATTAGGCGGTTCTTGGGCAGGTTCAGCTCCTTTTGCAGCTCAGTCAGCCGAGCACTGGCATTATAAGATCGGCGGAAATGCACACAGACTTTCCTGGCCTGCCTCAGGACATCCTGTAAGCCTGGGAACCTGCCCAAGAACCGCTGCACCACCAGGTTGAGGACGTGAGCCATACAGGGCACATGGGTGAGCTGCCCCTGTCGCAGGGCGGAGAGGAGGTTGGTGCCATTATCAGAAACGACCATTCCTGGCTTAAGCTGGCGTGGCGTCAACCACCTCTCGGCCTGCCCCTGCAGAGCTGCCAGAACCTCTGGCCCAGTGTGGCTCCTGTCCCCCAAACACACCAGCGCAAGCACGGCATGGCATCTTTTTGCCTGCGTACTCGCGTAGCCCCTTGTACGCCTACGGAGCACCGCTGGTTCCGAGGACAGAGCACTCGAAGAGGACATGGAGGAAGAAGAAGAGGAGGGGGTGGAGGAGAGAGGTGTGTCACAACCAGTAGTAGCATTTTGGAGGCGTGGTGGCGGAACAACCTCCAACACTACTGCACCTTGTCCTGCATCCCTCCCAGCTGCCAATAGAGTGACCCAATGGGCCGTGAAAGAAAGATAACGTCCCTGTCCATGCCTGCTGGACCATGAGTCAGCGGTAATATGCACCTTACCGCTGACCGCCCTGTCCAGCGAGGCATGGACATTGCCTTCCACATGCCAGTAGAGAGACGGAATCGCCTTCCGTGAGAAAAAGTGGCGTTTGGGAACCTGCCACTGAGGAACCGCACATTGAACAAACTCACGGAAGGGGGCCGAGTCTATCAACTGAAAAGGCAGCAGTTGAAGTGCTAGCAATTTAGCCAAGCTAGCATTCAACCGCTGGGCATGTGGATGGCTGGGAGTATACTTCTTTCGACGGTCCAGCAGCTGGGGCAGGGAAATTTGCCTGCTACAATCGGACGTCGGTGTACTGCAAGTACTTGGTTGTGACACACCTAATTCTACACCTTCAGTCCTCTCAGAGCAGCTTTCAGAGAGGACTGAAGATATAGTGGGGATGGAGATCCCAGCTGATGAGGAGCAAGGAGAGGTCCGCTTTGTTCTTTGGTGTGGGTCTTTTATGTGTGCTTGCCAACGAGCTGCATGGCAGGTCGACATATGTCTGCTCATGCTTGTGGTGCCCAAGCGGCTGATGTTTTGGCCACGCGAGATACGCTTGAGACAAATATTGCAAATAGCAGTGGTGCGATCTGATGCACTCGTCTCAAAAAAGGCCCACACCAAAGAACTTTTGTGATAACGTGCAGAGGCAGCGCCCTGCACAGGCGGAGCTCTGCGGTGTGGTACAGTTGCTGTGCTGGCCTCTAGCTGGCCTCCAGGGGGCATCCTGCCTCGTTGGACATGTGACGCTGCATCCTCCTCCTCCTCCTCCTCTCTCCCTTCAGGCACCCACGTGGAGTCAGTGACCTCATCATCCCCTCCCTCTTCACCACTAGAGCAAACCTGGCAGTAAGCTGCAGCTGGTGGAACACTACTGCCAGATTGCTGTCCTTCAGCATCCCCTCTCTCTGCGCGCACACTACTGACTTCCTCAAGCTGGGTATCATCATCCGAGCCTTCGAATCGTTGGGCATCCTCCTGGAGCATGTACCCAACACTGTGCTCAAACAGTTCGGGGGACTCCTCAGGAGGACATGGTGGGTCTAGGGAAGGGGTGGCTGATGATGCCATTGAGTACGCGTTGGCAGCTGCTCTGCCAGTACCCTGAGCCTGGGTGAGAGAGGATGAGGAGGATGAGGAGGGCTTGGTCATCCATTCTACCAAGCCTTCGGCATGATGCGGCTCCACATGTCCAGCTGCCGAAAACAAAGACAAGCGTGTCCCATGGCCACGTGCTGATGACGATGCACGACCACGTCCACGGCCAGCACTGTTGTCTCTAGAAACAGAGCCTGCCTGCCCTGTGTTCTTGCCTCGGCACGCTCTGCCTCTCCTTGGCGGTCTTCCAGCCATTGTAGTCGGTAGTGTATATAGTATAAAAAATAGAACTCCTATGTGTGCTCACAACACACTGTAGGTCCTATGGGTGCTGACACTAACACACTATAGGTACTATGTGTGCTGCTGACAAGAAAATATAGGAGCTCTGTTTGCTGCCACTAACACACTAGAAGTCCTATTGGTGCTTCTGAGATGAAAATATAGGAGCTCTGTGTGATGCCACTAACACACTAGAAGTCCTATGGGTGCTGCTGAGAAGAAAATATAGGAGCTCTGTGTGATGCCACTAACACACTAGAAGTCCTATGGGTGCTTCTGAGATGAAAATATAGGAACTCTGTGTGATACCACTAACACACTAGAAGTCCTATGGGTGCTGCTGAGAAGAAAATATAGGAGCTCTGTGTGATGCCACTAACACACTAGAAGTCCTATGGGTGCTGCTGAGAAGAAAATATAGGAACTCTGTGTGATGCCACTAACACATTAGAAGTCCTATGGGTGCTTCTGAGATGAAAATATAGGAGCTCTGTGTGATGCCACTAACACATTAGAAGTCCTATGGGTGCTTCTGAGATGAAAATATAGGAACTCTGTGTGATGCCACTAACACACTAGAAGTCCTATGGGTGCTGCTGAGAAGAAAATATAGGAACTCTGTGTGATGCCACTAACACATTAGAAGTCCTATGGGTGCTGCTAAGAAGAAAATATAGGAGCTCTGTTTGCTGCCACTAACACACTAGAAGTCCTATGGGTGCTTCTGAGAAGAAAATATAGGAGCTCTGTGTGATGCCACTAACACACTAGAAGTCCTATGGGTGCTTCTGAGATGAAAATATAGGAACTCTGTGTGATGCCACTAACACATTAGAAGTCCTATGGGTGCTGCTGAGAAGAAAATATAGGAGCTCTGTGTGATGCCACTAACACACTAGAAGTCCTATGGGTGCTTCTGAGATGAAAATATAGGAGCTCTGTTTGCTGCCACTAACACACTAGAAGTCCTATGGGTGCTGCTGAGAAGAAAATATAGGAGCTCTGTTTGCTGCCACTAACACACTAGAAGTCCTATGGGTGCTGCTGAGATGAAAATATAGGAAATCTGTGTGATGCCACTAACACACTAGAAGTCCTATGGGTGCTTCTGAGATGAAAATAAGGAACTCTGTGTGATGCCACTAACACATTAGAAGTCCTATGGGTGCTGCTAAGAAGAAAATATAGGAGCTCTGTTTGCTGCCACTAACACACTAGAAGTCCTATGGGTGCTTCTGAGAAGAAAATATAGGAGCTCTGTGTGATGCCACTAACACACTAGAAGTCCTATGGGTGCTTCTGAGATGAAAATATAGGAACTCTGTGTGATGCCACTAACACACTAGAAGTCCTATGGGTGCTGCTGAGAAGAAAATATAGGAGCTCTGTTTGCTGCCACTAACACACTAGAAGTCCTATGGGTGCTCACAAAACACTGTAGGTCCTATGGGTGCTGACACTAACACACTATAGGTACTATGTGTGCTGCTGACAAGAAAATATAGGAGCTCTGTTTGCTACCACTAACACACTAGAAGTCCTATGGGTGCTTCTGAGAAGAAAATATAGGAGCTCTGTTTGCTGCCACTAACACACTAGAAGTCCTATGGGTGCTGCTGAGAAGAAAATATAGGAGCTCTGTTTGCTGCCACTAACACACTAGAAGTCCTATGGGTGCTGCTGAGATGAAAATATAGGAAATCTGTGTGATGCCACTAACACATTAGAAGTCCTATGGGTGCTGCTAAGAAGAAAATATAGGAGCTCTGTTTGCTGCCACTAACACACTAGAAGTCCTATGGGTGCTTCTGAGAAGAAAATATAGGAGCTCTGTGTGATGCCACTAACACACTAGAAGTCCTATGGGTGCTTCTGAGATGAAAATATAGGAACTCTGTGTGATGCCACTAACACACTAGAAGTCCTATGGGTGCTGCTGAGAAGAAAATATAGGAGCTCTGTTTGCTGCCACTAACACACTAGAAGTCCTATGGGTGCTCACAAAACACTGTAGGTCCTATGGGTGCTGACACTAACACACTATAGGTACTATGTGTGCTGCTGACAAGAAAATATAGGAGCTCTGTTTGCTACCACTAACACACTAGAAGTCCTATGGGTGCTTCTGAGAAGAAAATATAGGAGCTCTGTTTGCTGCCACTAACACACTAGAAGTCCTATGGGTGCTGCTGAGAAGAAAATATAGGAGCTCTGTTTGCTGCCACTAACACACTAGAAGTCCTATGGGTGCTTCTGAGAAGAAAATATAGGAGCTCTGTGTGATGCCACTAACACACTAGAAGTCCTATGGGTGCTTCTGAGAAGAAAATATAGGAGCTCTGTGTGATGCCACTAACACACTAGAAGTCCTATGGGTGCTTCTGAGATGAAAATATAGGAACTCTGTGTGATGCCACTAACACATTAGAAGTCCTATGGGTGCTGCTGAGAAGAAAATATAGGAGCTCTGTTTGCTGCCACTAACACACTAGAAGTCCTATGGGTGCTTCTGAGATGAAAATATAGGAGCTCTGTGTGATGCCACTAACACACTAGAAGTCCTATGGGTGCTTCTGAGATGAAAATAAGGAACTCTGTGTGATGCCACTAACACATTAGAAGTCCTATGGGTGCTTCTGAGATGAAAATATAGGAGCTCTGTTTGCTGCCACTAACACACTAGAAGTCCTATGGGTGCTTCTGAGAAGAAAATATAGGAGCTCTGTGTGATGCCACTAACACACTAGAAGTCCTATGGGTGCTTCTGAGAAGAAAATATAGGAGCTCTGTGTGATGCCACTAACACACTAGAAGTCCTATGGGTGCTTCTGAGATGAAAATATAGGAACTCTGTGTGATGCCACTAACACATTAGAAGTCCTATGGGTGCTGCTGAGAAGAAAATATAGGAGCTCTGTTTGCTGCCACTAACACACTAGAAGTCCTATGGGTGCTTCTGAGATGAAAATATAGGAGCTCTGTGTGATGCCACTAACACACTAGAAGTCCTATGGGTGCTGCTGAGAAGAAAATATAGGAGCTCTGTGTGATGCCACTAACACACTAGAAGTCCTATGGGTGCTGCTGAGAAGAAAATATAGGAGCTCTGTTTGCTGCCACTAACACACTAGAAGTCCTATGGGTGCTGCTGAGAAGAAAATATAGGAGCTCTGTTTGCTGCCACTAACACACTAGAAGTCCTATGGGTGCTGCTGAGAAGAAAATATAGGAACTCTGTGTGATGCCACTAACACACTAGAAGTCCTATGGGTGCTTCTGAGATGAAAATATAGGAGCTCTGTGTGATGCCACTAACACACTAGAAGTCCTATGGGTGCTGCTGAGAAGAAAATATAGGAGCTCTGTTTGCTGCCACTAACACACTAGAAGTCCTATGGGTGCTGCTGAGAAGAAAATATAGGAGCTCTGTTTGCTGCCACTAACACACTAGAAGTCCTATGGGTGCTGCTAAGAAGAAAATATAGGAGCTCTGTTTGCTGCCACTAACACACTAGAAGTCCTATGGGTGCTGTTGGGGTGCAATGCTGTGCTAACAGCACTGCGGTTGGTACTACTACAATACTGTACTAACAGTAAGCACGCACCAGGCTAATCCCCAGCAGCAGCTAATAACACGCTAACTGTGCAATCAGCAGCAATGAACGATCAATGACTTAGGTAGCAATGGTTTAGCAAAGAAATAGCCAATGGTTTAGCAAAGAAGAGCAAATCTTTCAGTATCAAGCAAAGACAGAATCAGCAGACTGATCTCTCCTAAAGCCGGAACTCATGTGACCGGGGCCGATGGCGTGGCGGCCTTTTAAATGGTGGGGCATGTACTAAAGCCCCTGAGCTGTAATTGGCTACAGGCGTCCTGCCTGTAGCCAATTATTGCTCTCCGAGTTTCGGGCGCTGTGATTGGCCAAGCATGCGGGGTCACAGTGCATGCTTGGCCAATCATCAGCCAGCAATGCACTGCGCCGGCCGCGCCGGCCGCAATGCATTGCGGGGCCGCTCGCATCACACGAATGTGATGCGAACGGCCCAAATAGTTCTGGGCTCGACGAGCGAGCGAACGCCCGGTGCTCGATTCGAACATGGGTTCGAATCGAGCACCGGGCCCATCCCTAATCAGGGCACATAGCACATTGGGGCATGGGGCACAAAGCACATCAGGGCACATAGCACATTGGGGCATGGGGCACAATGCACATCAGGGCACATAGCACATTGGGGCATGGGGCACAAAGCACATCAGGGCACATAGCACATTGGGGCATGGGGCACAAAGCACATCAGGGCACATAGCACATTGGGGCATGGGGCACAATGCACATCAGGGCACATAGCACATTGGGGCATGGGGCACAAAGCACATCAGGGCACATAGCACATTGGGGCATGGGGCACAAAGCACATCAGGGCACATAGCACATTGGGGCATGGGGCACAATGCACATCAGGGCACATAGCACATTGGGGCATGGGGCACAAAGCACATCAGGGCACATAGCACATTGGGGCATGGGGCACAAAGCACATCAGGGCACATAGCACATTGGGGCATGGGGCACATAGCACATCAGGGCACATAGCACATTAGGGCATGGGGCACATAGCACATCAGGGCACATAGCACATTAGGGCATGGGGCACATAGCACATCGGGGCACATAGCACATTGGGGCATGGGGCACAAAGCACATCAGGGCACATAGCACATTAGGGCATGGGGCACATAGCACATCGGGGCACATAGCACATCGGGGCACATAATACATCGGGGCACATAGCACATAGGGGCACATAGCACATCGGGGCACATCAGGGCACAGGGCACATCAGGGCATGGGGCACATAGCACATCAGGGCATTGGGCACATAGCACATCAGGGCATGGGGCACATAGCACATCAGGGCATGGGGCACATAGCACATCAGGGCATGGGGCACAGGGCACATCAGGGCACATACAACATCAGGGCACATACAACATCAGGGCACATAGCACATCAGGGCACATCAGGGCATGGGGCACATAGCACATCAGGGCATGGGGCACATAGCACATCAGGGCACATAGCACATCAGGGCACATCAGGGCATGGGGCACATAGCACATCAGGGCACATCAGGGCATGGGGCACATAGCACATCAGGGCACATCAGGGCATAGGGCACATAGCACATCAGGGCATGGGGCACATAGCACATCAGGGGATGGGGCACATAGCACATCAGGGCATGGGGCACATCAGGGCATGGGGCACATAGCACATGAGGGCACATCAGGGCAGGGCACATAGCACATTGTTTACCAGCCATGCAGAGTAGCGCAGGAAGCGTGTGTAATAAGTTCTCTCTCATGTCACAGCACTGACGGCGGTCACGCTACTCCCCGGCGGCCCCTCTTCTCTTCTCGTCCATCCCAGATGATGTCACAAGCAAATGGGGATGGGCGAGAAGAGAGGAGGGGCCGTGGGGAGCAGCGTGACTGCCTTCAGTGCCGTGACATGAGAGAGACCCGGTCATAGAGGAGAGGAGGAATTACACTACTGCCATCTAGTGGCGGTAGATGTAATTGGGGTAACACCGCCCAAGTAATGGTAACTGCGTTACCATGAGGGGAAGAGTAATCAGTTAGATTACTCGTTACCCTCTAAAGTAACTGCGTTACGCAACTCCGTTTATTCTAACTCAGTTACTTACATCACTGGTTTAGAGTGGGTATTGGTCAGCCGGATAGATAGTCCCCTCTCACATGGCCCAGCAGCCGGGATGACACACGAACCAGTAACAGGGCAGTCTTTGCCACAGACCGCCCAAGATGAAGTGGGTCTCTGCCACAGACCTTTTTAAAGTGAACAAACTCTCTGCCACAAACCTTTTAAAGTTGAGCAAATGGATAGTCCAGGAACCCTCTGCCAAAGGATTTCAAAGTCTCAAACTTCCAACCGTGCAGTAAAAGAGCCTTAAAGCCAATCCGGCAAACTGCAGGGCTTGTAGTATAGCAGATCCCTCCTCAACAAACTCACCAGGCCTCACCCAAGACGTCAGCACTTTGCCGGTCTCCTCCACCAAGACAGCTTTCTTCCCATTTGGACGGACAGCTTGTGATCCCCTTTCCGAATGTAGGCCCCAGCCAGACTAGCTGGGCCTACTAGATAGCGATGCAGCCTCGGGCCAACGTGGCCCCGAGACCAGAACCACACACCACACACAACACACCTCGCGCCCGGAGGGCCACAAGGCGAAGACCCCGAACAATGGCGTCTGCCCCTTAAGTATCCCCTCCCAGCAGGTTGACCACTCCCACTGCACCGCCGCCGAGAGGGGTCACTCAATGCACCATGGTCTGCCTGCGTTCCAACATGAGCCCGTGGTGGCAGCGCCACCCACAGGCAACAAGGAAAAATGCTACCAGGCAGCACCACAGCCAGAACAGAGGCAAATTTCAATATAGTTCAACAGTCTGAGCCCAACTACTGGCTCAGACATCCCTCTAAATTTGAGATAGCGTCCCAACCTTTTGGGGAGGGCGCTACACATAGAAACACAGATCAGATATACAATATGATTGCATAGAAGAGGGAGGAGTACCAGTCTTTGCACAGTAATTGTATATGACCATAAAAAAAGTATCAAATATCTAGAACCAAGTCTATTTGATAAAACAGCGCTTAAAGCGGTTGTATACCCGCTGCTGTATTTTTTATTTTTTTCATACCTGTAAGGCAAAAGGCATAATGAGCTAGTATGCACCGCATACTAGCTCATTATGAAATACTTACCTTAGAACGGGGCGTCGGGAACTTACCTGGTCCACGCTGAGGGAGATGTCATCTTGCCTCGGCGTGTCTTCCGGGTTTCGCCGCTCCAGCTCTGTGAGTGGCTGGAGCGGCGATGTCGTCACTCCCGCGCGTCGGCAAGGTCCGGCGGCTGCCGGCCTTTAGCCGAGAATCCCCGCTGCGCATGCGCTGCTGCATTTAGCGGCTCATTGCGAGGGGAATATCTCCTAAACCGTGCAGGTTTAGGAGATATTCTTTTTACCTACAGGTAAGCCTTATTATAGGGTTACCTGTAGGTAAAAGTTTAAAATTTGGGTATACAACCGCTTTAATATTGGATAAAGTCCAACTTCATAGAAATAAATGATGATGTGGAAAAAGCCCAGTCATAAAAGGATGTAACAAGTTCACAGTTCTAAGGGCGTGGCTACGACGGCGTTACCAGGAAGGGAGAAGAGTGCGTTCCACCGCCAACTATACTGCAACCAGGAAGTCTCATCAGCACTGTGCTTTTAGCACAAGCGCGGCCCCTGTGTTCGGAGGATAGCGGTGACTACCGTATATACTCGAGTATAAGCCAAGTTTTTCAGCACTTTTTTTGTGTGCTGAAAATGCCCCCCTCGGCTAATGCCGCGTACACACGATCGTTTTTAATGACGAGAAAAATGAAATTTTTTAAAATGGTCATTAAAAATGATCGTGTGTGGGCTTCAGAGCATTTTTCACGACGAGAAAAAAGCAGAGAATCACGAAGAGAAAAATTGGAACACGCTCTAATTTTTCACGTCGTTTTTTACATGGTCGTTTTTTTCGTCATGAAAAACGGCCGTGTGTGGGCTTTACCGACGTGAAAAAAATGCGCATGCTCAGAATCAAGTATGAGACGAGAGCGCTCGTTCTGGTAAAACTAGCATTCGTAATGGAGATAGCACATTCGTCACGCTGTAACGGACTGAAAAGCACGAGGCTGAAAAGCGCGAATCGTCGCTCAACAAACTTTACTAACATGAAGGGGTGGCGCCATCCGAATGGAACTTCCCCTTTATAGTGCCGTAGTACGCGTTGTACGTCACCGCGCTTTACTCAAACATTTTTTTCCACGATAGTGTGTAGGCAAGGCAGGCTTGAGAGGAAACACGAAAAATCACGTCGAGAAAAATGCCGTTTTTTTCAATGACATTAAAAACGATCGTGTGTACGTGCCATTATACTCGAGTCACCTTTTTGTGCCTGATCTCCCAGACTTTGGGGATCTGGCCCTTAAACTTGGCACACATGTAGCCCCACTCTTCCTCTGCAAGTGTGCAAAGTTTGTTGTCCGGAGGACCTACGGTCGGGGAGCACCGATTTATCAAATCCGGGCACCCCTTCCATAGACTCCCATGTTAAACAGTAATTTCTCCGGTAACTTTGGGGACCCGGTACCGGCCGGTCGTAGGTTCCCTGGACCCGAAACATGACACACATGTAGCCCCATTTCTCTTCTATAAGTGTGCAAAGTCTTTTGTCTTGGGGACCTATGGCCGGGGAGCACCGATTTTTCAAAGCCGGGCACCCCTTCCATAGACTCCCATGTTAAACGTCAGTCTAGTCATGGACACAGTGAGGCATGGACACAGTGAGGCATGGGCACAGTGAGGCATGGGCACAGTGAGGCATGCAGATGGACACCCTAGGCTTCTACTCGAGTCAATAAGTTTTCCCAGTTTTTTGTGGTAAAATTAGGTGCCTCGGCTTATATTCGGGTCGGCTTATACTCGAGTATATACGGTACTCTCTTTTTCTCTATGTCATTTACAAGTTGATAATTGTACGTTCATTGGAAGCGGGGTTGTATGGTACACGGGTTATTTATTAATAAAGCAGGATTACACTATGTCAGTGCATTTGTGTTTTATATGTACCATTAATGGAGTTTAACCCATGCTGATTCCGAGGTGATGATGGAGGTCTGAATAGGAGGAATTTGTTTTCAAGGCTCATTTTATCAAGTGTTCTGGTGAGTTTGAACCCCAGCGGGTGCACTACTGATCCATCCCTAGAAGCACTTACCACAATAGAACTGTGAACTTGTTAACATCCTTTTATGACTGGGCTTTTTCCACATCATCATTTATTTCTATGAAGTTGGACTTTATCCAATATTAAGCGCTGTTTTATCAAATGGACTTGGTTCTAGATATTTGATACTTTTTTTATGTTTGTTTTTATGGATGATTTTTTTAATATATATATATTTTAAATAGCTGCTGCCCTTTCAACTATTTTTTTTTTATCATTAGTTTGATACTAGATTTCATTCTTATTTATCTGTTTTGATATCCTTTATTCTTTAAGCATTTGACTCTCAAAATAGTTGATTCATTTTCTTTGGCGCCGAGAAGTGCACTTTTGGGCCCTATTTCGTGTGCACCTTTTTTAAATTGTATATGACCGTATTATAGCATATACATAGAAACACAGATCAGATATACTACTGTACTGTACAGGTATATTATAAAGGAGTGTATATATATATATATAAGTACAGAGGAGGGAGGGGGGAATTCTCTGTACTGTACATATATTTTATAAAGGAGTATATAGTATATACATAGAAGTACAGAGGAGGGAGGGGCCCATTTTCTGTACTGTACATGTATATTATAAAGGAGTATATAGTGTATATAGAAGTACAGAGGAGGGGGGGCATTCTCTGCACTGTACAGGTATATTATAAAAGGAGTATATAGTGTGTATATATATATGTACAGAGGAGGGAGGGGGGCATCCTCTGTACTGTACAGGTATATTATAAAGGACTACATAGTGTATATAGAAGTATGGAGGAGGGGGGGGGCATTCTCTGCACTGTACAGGTATATTATAAAGGAGTATATAGAAGTACAGAGGAGGGAGGGGGGCATTCTTTGCACTGTACAGGTATATTATAAAGGAGTATATAGTGTATATAGTAGGCTTGTGCAATTAGTTTCGTAACGAATCGAAATTCGTACAAATTTAGCAACTTTCGGACGTTCGGAAGCATTCGAATTTCCGAACAAAGCAATTACGAATAAAACCGAATCCGAAATAAATTATATCGCAAATAGCGAATGCCCGAATGCCTTCGGCATAATTTGTTATGAAAAAAGTTACAAATGTACGAATCCATTGGAAGCACAATAACACTCACTCTGCTCTCTGCTCCTCCCTCACCGTGCTGAACTCCCTCTCAAAATGGTGTACAGGGGGCGGAGTCTGTAGCCGCATGTCAAAAACGAAAGTAAAATACGAGATTTCGAATCGTTACAAATAACCGCAATGTATTTAGAAAAGTACAAATCCATTCGAAGCACGTCAGGCATAATAGGGAGCGTCGTTGTGAGAGAGACACGGAAAATTACGAATCAACGAACCCAAAAAAAGTTACAAATGTACGAATCCATTCGAAGCACGTTAGGCAACGCCATTGTGAGAGAGACACGGAAAATTACGAATCAATGAACCAAAAAAAAGTTGGTTCCAGAATCAAAGAAAAACTATGTACTCTACCGAAAGTACGAATTATAAATTAACTAAAAATAATAATTGACACTCCAGATGAAGTCAGACCAGACGAAACCGGTAGAGTGCACAAGCTGAATGTCACAAACACTTCCAGGATCTGTCAGCATTTGTCTCTTACATGCCTGTTTGATACAGCTTAAATCGGCACCATAGATATAGGATTGTGGTAAAAGACGACAGTTACATGGAAGGAGGATGGTTTATCTATGCCCATATTGATTAAACATCTGGTGAGTGCATCCCTATAGGGGGACTTTTTTACCCCCCACGCGGTGAATTACACCTTGGTGAAGGAAGCACTGGAACTAGGATTTGAATCAATTTTAACCAGACTCACCGTTCACTATCCACACCACCTATATGATCAACCATATAGAAGACACACATATGAACATTTGTCTGTAGCGCTGCTGCAGTTTATTCTGAACTTTTAATATAAGTTTTTTCTATGACTGTTTTTTATATGTACAATTGATTTTTTAGCAGCTGCTGTCATCTTATATGTTCCTATTTTAGTACTTGTTTCTTCAGAGGTTTTATTCATAAGCGCAGAGTGATACTAAGAAGGAGGGCCAGGGCAATTTTAGTATCTTTTATTAACTAAAAATAAGGCTTACATTAATACGAATCATTCCGAATCAATGAAAAATGTCGCTTGCGAAAATACGAATTAGTCCGAACACGAAAAATCCCGTTTAGCAATATTACGAATGATTACGGATCAACAGGACCGAAAAGAAACTAAACTAAACAAATTTTTCCGTTGTGCACAAGTCTATTATATAGGAGTACAGAAAAGGGGGGGGGCATTCTCTGCACTGTACAGGTATATTATGTAGCGGCCTCCTCTCTCTCCCCTCTATTTATCAGCTCGTCTGTCTCTTGTCTAGGGGTACCTTAGAGGAGAGAGTGCGGGGTCACCACGCCAAGCCTTCACCACAGATGTTTGTGTGGTGACCGTGTAAGCAAAGTTCTTATGTTACCTTCGGGTCGGTGTTCTGCACCTGGGGTCTCCGAAGAGAGTCACCTTGAACAATGTCTGTCAGAAAACGAGCCCTACACCATTAAAGTCCAACACTCCTTTATTCTTCTCCATGCAAAAGTGAACACAATCAGTTGGACTTCCTTAGAGAACAGAACAGACAAGGAGGTGTGGATGCGAGTAGGCCCAGACACAATGAACTCTCCAATTTCCTTCCTGAAAGTGGGTTGCGGTCTCCGAGAGAAGGGGGATTCCCTTCCAGGCGGTCTCTGATGAGAGGCTCACCTGTCACTGGCAATATGCTGCACCGGGTCTTCAAGCAAGTGTCTCCCACCGGTCCATTACGCCCTCCGGATTCGAGTACCCACTCCCGGGGTTCCCTAGGACCTCCTTCCCTCGCGGAACTCAGTGGTGGGCACTGAGCTCCAGACCTCCTCCCGAGTACCTCACCCCAGGCTAAAGGTGCCTGGGATGGAACACGACCTCCGAACGTCCTCTAGGCCTAGACTGCCTAGGGGACCGACACGAACCACCACCCTCAGGCTGAAGGTGCCCGGGACTCGAATCCCGCCACCAAAAATGGCCGCCCCCTTTATACCCCCTCCCAGCAAGCACGGCGGGTTCCCCGCCCCACCATACAACCGCTGAGAGAGGCCAAAAGAGGTACGACACCGCAACGATGGCTCAACCCCGGGCCCAAAGTGACAGCGCCACCTGGTGGGCCCCCGGGGAACCATCCATCACAGTTTCCCCACCAGATTCAAAAATAGAAAGCATATACCCGCTACAATTATAAAAGGAGTATATAGTGTATATAGGAGTACAGAGGAGGGGGGGCATTCTGGCATTCTCTGCACTGTACAGTTATATTATAAAGGAGTATATAGTATATAGAAGTACAGAGGAGGGAGGGGGGCATTCTCTGCACTGTACAGGTATATTATAAAGGAGTATATAGTATATAGGATTACAGAGGAGGGGGGGCATTCTCTGCACTGTACAGGTATATTATAAAGGAGTATATAGAAGTACAGAGGAGGGGGAGGCATTCTCTGCACTGTACAGGTATATTATAAAGGAGTATATAGAAGTACAGAGGAGGGAGGGGGGCATTCTCTGCACTGTACAGGTATATTATAAAGGAGTATATAGAAGTACAGAGGAGGGAGGGGGGCATTCTCTGCACTGTACAGGTATATTATAAAAGAGTATATAGTGTATAGAAGTACAGAGGAGGGGGGGCATTCTCTGCACTGTACAGGTATATTATAAAGGAGTATATAGTATATAGAAGTACAGAGGAGGGGAGGCATTCTCTGCACTGTACAGGTATATTATAAAGGAGTATATAGTATATAGAAGTACAGAGGAGGGGGGGGGGCATTCTCTGCACTGTACAGGTATATTATAAAGGAGTATATAGTGTATAGAAGTACAGAGGAGGGGGGGCATTCTCTGCACTGTACAGGTATATTATAAAGGAGTATATAGTATATAGAAGTACAGAGGAGGGGAGGCATTCTCTGCACTGTACAGGTATATTATAAAGGAGTATATAGAAGTACATAGGAGGGAGGGGGGCATTCTCTGCACTGTACAGGTATATTATAAAGGAGTATATAGAAGTACAGAGGAGGGAGGGGGGCATTCTATGCACTGTACAGGTATATTATAAAATAGTATATAGTATATAGAAGTACGGAGGAGGGAGGGGGGCATTCTCTGCACTGTACAGGTATGTTATAAAGGAGTATATAGAAGTACGGAGGAGGGAGGGGGGCCATTCTCTGCACTGTACAGGTATATTATAAAGGAGTATATAGAAGTACAGAGGAGGGAGGGGGGCCATTCTCTGCACTGTACAGGTATATTATAAAGGAGTATATAGAAGTACATAGGAGGGAGGGGGGCATTCTCTGCACTGTACAGGTATATTATAAAGGAGTATATAGAAGTACAGAGGAGGGGAGGCATTCTCTGCACTGTACAGGTATGTTATAAAGGAGTATATAGAAGTACGGAGGAGGGAGGGGGGCCATTCTCTGCACTGTACAGGTATATTATAAAGGAGTATATAGAAGTACAGAGGAGGGAGGGGGGCCATTCTCTGCACTGTACAGGTATATTATAAAGGAGTATATAGAAGTACATAGGAGGGAGGGGGGCATTCTCTGCACTGTACAGGTATATTATAAAGGAGTATATAGAAGTACATAGGAGGGAGGGGGGCATTCTCTGCACTGTACAGGTATATTATAAAGGAGTATATAGAAGTACATAGGAGGGAGGGGGGCATTCTCTGCACTGTACAGGTATATTATAAAGGAGTATATAGAAGTACAGAGGAGGGAGGGGGGCCATTCTCTGCACTGTACAGGTATATTATAAAGGAGTATATAGAAGTACAGAGGAGGGAGGGGGGCCATTCTCTGCACTGTACAGGTATATTATAAAGGAATATATAGAAGTACATAGGAGGGAGGGGGGCCATTCTCTGCACAGTACAGGTATATTATAAAGGAGTATATAGAAGTACAGAGGAGGGAGGGGGCATTCTATGCACTGTACAGGTATATTATAAAAGAGTATATAGTATATAGAAGTACGGAGGAGGGAGGGGGGCATTCTCTGCACTGTACAGGTATATTATAAAGGAGTATATAGAAGTACAGAGGAGAGGGGGGCCATTCTCTGCACTGTACAGGTATATTATAAAGGAGTATATAGTATATAGAAGTACAGAGGAGGGGAGGCATTCTCTGCACTGTACAGGTATATTATAAAGGAGTATATAGTATATAGAAGTACAGAGGAGGGGGGGGGGCATTCTCTGCACTGTACAGGTATATTATAAAGGAGTATATAGTGTATAGAAGTACAGAGGAGGGGGGGCATTCTCTGCACTGTACAGGTATATTATAAAGGAGTATATAGTATATAGAAGTACAGAGGAGGGGAGGCATTCTCTGCACTGTACAGGTATATTATAAAGGAGTATATAGAAGTACAGAGGAGGGAGGGGGGCCATTCTCTGCACTGTACAGGTATATTATAAAGGAGTATATAGAAGTACAGAGGAGGGAGGGGGGCATTCTATGCACTGTACAGGTATATTATAAAAGAGTATATAGTATATAGAAGTACGGAGGAGGGAGGGGGGCATTCTCTGCACTGTACAGGTATATTATAAAGGAGTATATAGAAGTACAGAGGAGGGAGGGGGGCCATTCTCTGCACTGTACAGGTATATTATAAAGGAGTATATAGAAGTACATAGGAGGGAGGGGGGCATTCTCTGCACTGTACAGGTATATTATAAAGGAGTATATAGAAGTACAGAGGAGAGGGGGGCCATTCTCTGCACTGTACAGGTATATTATAAAGGAGTATATAGAAGTACAGAGGAGGGAGGGGGGCATTCTCTGCACTGTACAGGTATATTATAAAGGAGTATATAGAAGTACAGAGGAGGGAGGGGGGCCATTCTCTGCACTGTACAGGTATATTATAAAGGAGTATATAGAAGTACAGAGGAGGGAGGGGGGCCATTCTCTGCACTGTACAGGTATATTATAAAGGAGTATATAGAAGTACGGAGGAGGGAGGGGGGCATTCTCTGCACTGTACAGGTATATTATAAAGGAGTATATAGAAGTACAGAGGAGGGAGGGGGGCATTCTATGCACTGTACAGGTATATTATAAAAGAGTATATAGTATATAGAAGTACGGAGGAGGGAGGGGGGCATTCTCTGCACTGTACAGGTATATTATAAAGGAGTATATAGAAGTACAGAGGAGGGAGGGGGGCCATTCTCTGCACTGTACAGGTATATTATAAAGGAGTATATAGAAGTACATAGGAGGGAGGGGGGCATTCTCTGCACTGTACAGGTATATTATAAAGGAGTATATAGAAGTACAGAGGAGAGGGGGGCCATTCTCTGCACTGTACAGGTATATTATAAAGGAGTATATAGAAGTACAGAGGAGGGAGGGGGGCATTCTCTGCACTGTACAGGTATATTATAAAGGAGTATATAGAAGTACAGAGGAGGGAGGGGGGCCATTCTCTGCACTGTACAGGTATATTATAAAGGAGTATATAGAAGTACAGAGGAGGGAGGGGGGCCATTCTCTGCACTGTACAGGTATATTATAAAGGAGTATATAGAAGTACATAGGAGGGAGGGGGGCATTCTCTGCACTGTACAGGTATATTATAAAGGAGTATATAGAAGTTCAGAGGAGGGAGGGGGGCATTCTATGCACTGTACAGGTATATTATAAAAGAGTATATAGTATATAGAAGTACGGAGGAGGGAGGGGGGCATTCTCTGCACTGTACAGGTATATTATAAAGGAGTATATAGAAGTACAGAGGAGAGGGGGGCCATTCTCTGCACTGTACAGGTATATTATAAAGGAGTATATAGAAGTACAGAGGAGGGAGGGGGGCATTCTATGCACTGTACAGGTATATTATAAAAGAGTATATAGTATATAGAAGTACGGAGGAGGGAGGGGGGCATTCTCTGCACTGTACAGGTATATTATAAAGGAGTATATAGAAGTACAGAGGAGGGAGGGGGGCCATTCTCTGCACTGTACAGGTATATTATAAAGGAGTATATAGTATATAGAAGTACAGAGGAGGGGGGCCATTCTCTGCACTGTACAGGTATATTATAAAGGAGTATATAGAAGTACAGAGGAGGGGAGGCATTCTCTGCACTGTACAGGTATATTATAAAGGAGTATATAGAAGTACAGAGGAGGGAGGGGGGCCATTCTCTGCACTGTACAGGTATATTATAAAGGAGTATATAGAAGTACGGAGGAGAGGGAGGGGGGCATTCTCTGCACTGTACAGGTATATTATAAAGGAGTATATAGAAGTACAGAGGAGGGAGGGGGGCCATTCTCTGCACTGTACAGGTATATTATAAAGGAGTATATAGAAGTACAGAGGAGGGAGGGGGGCCATTCTCTGCACTGTACAGGTATATTATAAAGGAGTATATAGAAGTACGGAGGAGAGGGAGGGGGGCATTCTCTGCACTGTACAGGTATATTATAAAGGAGTATATAGAAGTACGGAGGAGAGGGAGGGGCATTCTCTGCACTGTGCAGGTTACAGATCAGCAGGTGCACACACAGATCACCTTGCATGGAATGTTCCTGCCCTTCTCTTGTCATCGCAGGCATCAGCCAATCAGTGCAAGCACTCAGCTGAAGAGGAAGAGATAGAATTTCTACCTGTTGTGAACAATAAACAAGTGTGGAGAATCTTAGAGAACTGGGAAGGAGGGAGGCGACCTTTAAAGAGGCAGAGACCCCAACACATGGCCTGAGCCCCACTTCCTCTGCTGATCCCTATGGTGCTGATCCCTATGGTGCTGTCCAGGGCTGGGCAAGACTCTGCTGGCTCCAGGTGAGGAGGTGAGTCTTCACTTCTCTGGAATCTTCTCCATACAGGGCACGTCAAGTCTTTTTGGGTCAGGCTGTAAAATCCGTATATTGTGGAACTACAAGTCCCAGGATCGGGGCATTTACCTGCACAACTGACAGAGAGTAAGGGGTTACCCCAGGATATTCTGGGGACTTGAGGACTGAGGAAGCCTTTAGTGGGCCCCCCGTTTACCTCCCAGGCTGAGACATGGACCTCTCCACAATAGATGGACCACCCACTGGCTTTTCTGGCCATACATGGCAGAGATGTCTCACTCCTCTTGCAGCACTCCCTGTAATTTATGACAAATCCAACCCTTAGTGACCCCTTTATATCTGCTGTGGCAGATGAGCAGAACTGGGTATTCTGTGTAATCTCACCACTTGGGGTCATCTAATAAAAAATTTGAGGATTTAACTCTTCTTCATCCACCCAAAAAATGATATTTAACCTGTTATGGCCATTGCAAGAGGGACCCATTCCTCCCGCTGTGTCTTTATTTTATATTATGGGGGGGAGTGGTATGTGGATGTGGCCTTTTGCTTGCATTTGCAGGCCCTTGGGACACTATTCCTCCCACGGATGCAAAGCACTATTCCTTCTACACCAATAACGGGGCATAATTCCTACCACTGACACCAATGATGAGGCACTATTTGTTGCCCTGATACCAACAATCAGAACTGCCGTAATAGCATCGTGGGCCCCTGGGCAAAGAAATGCTCTGGGGCTTCCATCAGCCTGCCCCAATTTATGCACCTACTCTTAAGAATTAAAGTATACATAGTTGATAGAAATAAACATATATTTATCAGTACTTTCAATAAAATCGATTTGGAACAATAAGAAAACATGCCATAAATCAAAGACTAATCAACACCAATGGCACAGTACAGGGGGGTGGAGGCAGAAGGGCACAATCCTGGGATCAGGAGGGCACAGTACAGGGGGGGGGGGATCAGGAGGACACAATACTGGGATCAGGAGGGCACAGTACAGGGGGGGGGGGGGATCAGGAGGACACAATACTGGGATCAGGAGGGCACAGTACAGGTTTTGGGATGTTGCCTGAGACACAGCCATCCTGGGACAGCTTAGTAAAAGGCGTGACTGTCCAAGATGATGTAATGCAAAATTATCATGGGGCCCCCATGCACCTGTGCCCATGCATTAAGACAGCCCTGCCAACAATGTGGCACTATTCTTCCCACTGACACCAATGAGGGGGCACTATTCCTCCCACTGACACCAATGAGGGGGCACTATTCCTCCCACTGACACCAATGATGGGGCACTATTCCTCCCACTGACACCAATGAGGGGGCACTATTCCTCCCATTGACACCAATGATGCTCCTCCCACTAATACCAATGATGGGACACTATTCCTCCCACTGATACAAATGATGGGGCACTATTCCTCCCACTGACACCAATGATGGGACACTATTCCTCCCACTGACACCAATGATGGGGCACTATTCCTCCCACTGACACCAATGATGGGGCACTATTCCTCCCACTGACACCAATGATGGGACACTATTCCTCCCACTGACACCAATGATGGGGCACTATTCCTCCCACTGACACCAATGATGGGGCACTATTCCTCCCACTGACACCAATGATGGGGCACTATTCCTCCCACTGACACCAATGATGGGGACACTATTCCTCCAACTGACAGCAATGATGGGACACTATTCCTCCCATTGATACCAATGATGGGACACTATTCCTCCCACTGACACCAATGATGGGACACTATTCCTCCCAACGACACCAATGATGGGGCACTATTCCTCCCACTAACACCAAAGATGGGGCATTCTTTAGTCCCATTGACACCAGGGCATTTTCTACTCTCACTGTCCACAGTGTGACCCCCTTAAGGTCTGAAGGGCAGTAAACTGGCTCTTTGTTCAGAAAGTTTAAAGACCCCCTGGCTTAAGCCAGGTACACACTATTATTATTATTTTTTGTTCAACCTGCCAAACCTGTCAGCGCCCGCTGTTGTGTTCTGACAGATGGACGGGCCTCTCCCCCCCCCCCGTCAAAACACTCCGATCAGTGTTCTCTGGCATTGGCTGAGAGAGCTGATCGGGAGTCGGCTGGCTGCTGGTTTTCCAGCATGCACATCCGACAGACCGACATACACACAGGCAGAATGTCGGCCAAGTTTTTTTTCGAGCTACTTTGAGCTCCTTTGAATTATTTTGAGCATAAGCAATTTTTTTCACAAATCCTCCCCTCAGCTAATTTTTCCTATTTAACCACTTCAGCCCCGGACCATTTGGCTGGCCAAAGACCAGAGCACTTTTTGCGATTCGGCACTGCGTCGCTTTAACTGACAATTGCGCGGTCGTGCGACGTGACTCCCAAACAAAATTGACGTCCTTTTTTTCCCCACAAATAGAGCTTTCCTTTGGTGGTATTTGATCACCTCTGCGGTTTTTATTTTTTTCGCTATAAAGAAAAATAAAGCGACAATTTTTAAAAAAATTCAATATTCTTTTCTTTTTGCTATAATAAATATCCCCAAAATATATATAAAAAAACTAATTTTTTCCTCAGTTTAGTCCGATACGTATTCTTCTACATATTTTTGTTAAAAAAAAAAAAATTGCAATCAGCGTTTATTGATTGGTTTGCGCAACAGTTATAGCATCCAAAATAGGGGATAGTTTTATGGCATTTTTATTAATAATTGTTTTTTTTTATACTAGTAATGGCGGCGATCAGTGATTTTTATCGTGACGGCGACATTATGGCGGACACATCGGACACTTTTGACGCTATTTTGGGACCATTGTCATTTATACAGCGATCAGTGCTATAAAAATGCACTGATTACTGTGAAAATGACACTGGCAGGGAAGGGGTTAACCACTAAGGGGCGGAGAAGGGGTTACGTGTGTCCTAAGGAGTGATTCTAACTGTGTGGGGGCGTGGCTACGAGTGACATGTCACTGATCTCTGCTCCCGATGAGAGGGAACAGACGATCAGTGACAGTGTCACTAGGAAGAACGGGGAGATGTTGTGTTTACACTGACATCTCCCCGTTCTTCAGCTCCGTGACACGATCGCGGGACACCGGCGGACATCAAGTCCGCGGGTCCCGCGGGCACGGTCACGGAGCTCGCGACCACACGGTGGCAAATTTAAAGGGACATGCCTGTACGCCCATTTGCCTGTCCGTGCCATTCTGTCTGACGTATAAGTGCGTGCGGCGGTCGGCAAGTGATTAAAAAAAAGAAAATTGTGTTTCCAAGCTTCTTTGAACTTTTTCATGCTCTTTTGCATTTTTTCGTGCGTTTTTGGGCACTTGGGCATCTTTTCTGCTTGAAAGCTCCTCTCAAATACACGAGTGAGCCCTGTTCCAACATTGGTGCGATTTGACATGTCAAATCGGCGATTTCAGAAAGTAGTTTCTGTACTATTTTTTTTGCGATTTCGGGGTGTGATTTCCATTGACATCTGTGCAGAAACCCGCACAGATGTCTCTGAAATCGCCGCTGAAATCGGGACTGATAGGCGGGAATGTTAGTGGGGTTTAGCAAATAAATGGATCCGTTGATCTCTAGAATTGTTACATTGTATCTCTTGTTACATAAAATGTGTTTGCTATGCTCCTCAGCTCCATTAGTGGCCATAATACCATATTTTATACAGAAACATTTGTTCAGAAAAGGAAATAGCCTAATAACATTTGTTTTTGCCTGATTTGCACAGAATGAATGTAAAAGATTCGTTGGATGAATGGTTATGCATTGTTTTTTTTCTAGTGTTTATTTCTAGCTTTAGACAATACGATCTTATATCAAATTGTTCCATGTATGCCTGCCATCATTTTAAATGTATATCATCTATTCAAAATGATCAGTTAATTGATTTAAATTATGATCTGTTCTCAACACATACACATGGATATTTGTTACATACCGTATATACTCGAGTATAAGCCGAGTTTTTCAGCACTTTTTTTTTGTGCTGAAAATGCCCCCCTCGGCTTATACTCAAGTCACCTTTTTGCGCCTGATCTCCCGGACTTTGGGGACCCGGTACCGGATGTAGCCCCACTCTTCCTCTACAAGTGTGCAAAGTTTGCTGTCCGGGGGACCTACGGCCGGGGAGCACCGATTTTTCAAACCCGGGCACCCCTTCCTTAGACTCCCATGTTAAACGGTAATTTCTCTGGTGAATTTGGGGACCCGGTACCGGCTGTTCGTAGGTTCTCTGGACCCCAAACTTGGCCACACATGTAGCCCCATTGCTTCTCTACACGTGTGCAAAGTTTGTTGTCTGGGGGACCTACGGCCGGGAAGCACCGATTTTTCAAAGCCGGGCACCCCTTCCATAGACTCCCATGTTAAGCGTCAGTCTAGTCATGGGCACAGTGAGGCATGAAGACAGTGAGGCATGCACATGGACACAGTGAGGCAAAGTGAGGCACAGCGAGGCATGCAGATGGACACCCTAGGCTTATACTCGAGTCAATATGTTTTCCCAGTTTTTTGTGGTAAAATTAGGTGCCTCGGCTTATATTTGGGTCGGCTTATACTCGAGTATATACGGTAATAATCTGATTAAATGGAGGTTCCTTAGTGTATGATTTTTATTTCAATCAGATCACATTGAATGATCATATTGATACGTGTGGGACCATCTCTAGGCTGACTCCACATTGTTACCCCAAGTAGAGATGTAACATTTCTGGAAATTTGGAAGCTTGGAAAAAAAAACTTTTTTGGGGGGGACATTCAGTCAAATGTTTCTTCCCTGGCACAAAAGTTGTTGAGCGGGAGGGGGGGGGGGTGGCGTGGATGGGTGAGCCGTGGGACATTTATTTTACTTTGTTGAGTGGGGGGGGGGGGGTTCGTGGGACATTTTTGGAGCCGCCGATTGCGGGGGGGGGGGGGGGGGGGGCGGGCTCTTCTTCCTCCACTTCCTGCTGTGCGGGAAAATTTGCACTCTCGCGGGACTGCGGGTAAGAGGAGTCTATGCGGGAAGAACCCGCAGAATCCGTGCTTGTTGGGAGGTATGTTGTATGTTGAAAGTCATTCTGTTACGAGAGCGTTGAGAAGAACTATGTGCATTGTCATCATTGTTGTCCTCTTCACTTCGATCCATGAAGGATTTTTTAATATCTACAGGACACTTGTTACTAGGGATGAGCTTCGAGTTCGAGTCGCACCCATGTTCGACTCGAACATCGGCTGTTCAATCGTTCGCCGAATTTCGAACATTATGGGGCGTTCGCGCCAAATTCGAGTGGTGCGTCACGCCCCATAATTCACTGCGGCAGTGCATTGCTGGCTGATGATTGGCCAAGCATGCACTATGACCCGCATGCTTTGGCCAATCACAGCGCGGTAAGAACGGAGAGTCATAATTGGTCCCGCCCCCTCTAGGGACGCAACGCGTACGGAATACGTGAACAAGCGTGACGTCACCCGTGTCTTCTCTCCATGCTGACACTCGCGATTACATGCTGGCATTCCCACGCACTGGGGTTCGTTCAGTGCTGCATATGTAAGTGCATTACTTATTTCTTTTAATAAATGATTCTTGTACCAAACGGAGAGCACTAGATTTCCATATCTTTTTGCATATCACTCTATCGGAGCCGGAGCTGTGACCCTGTGACCTGTGGACTTCCTCCTATCGTATTGCCTGGCTGATCTTGTTGTTCCTTGGCTATTTATTCCCAGTGAGGGAAAACTGCGTACATGACCTGACTGACTAGCTCAGGGGTCCATGTTCTGAGGAGAGCTGCAAACCATTCTCATTGGTGGAGGAAAAATCACACAGTCACTATCTGATGTTTAAGGAGTCACTTCTTTTCGGGCACTTGCTTTGGGTTTTTACCTTTTACAGTGACACGCTATGGACTTTTTCATTGCCTTTTTTCATCATTTGTATAGTTATTGTCTTTTATTTATTTATTTTTATTTTTTATTTTTTTTAATTTTTTTTGCACTGCACTGCTTTTTTCACAAGTCTATTTGGGGATTCGATAATTTGACCCTCAGTGTTCAGCTGCAGTTCTATGTTAGTTTTTATTTGCGCTGGTTGACTTGCCTTATTACTGTCTCTACTCCCCTGACAGAACGGAGATCTGTCTGTTTACATTGACAGATCTCCTCTCTGTCCTTCTCAGGAGCAGGGGTGTCAGAACACGACAGGCAAACCAAGCAGCTGCTTGGGGCCCCGACTTGTCCTGGGGCCCAAGCAGAGGGCAGCAGAAAGAGGAGCTAAAGGACTTGAGGAGGCAGAACGGGAGGAGGAGGTAAGACATCCCCCCCCGCATGTCCACCGTAAAATCGTGTGATCGCCCCCCCCCGCGAACGGGCCCCCTCCCTCCCGTGAACGGCGTCAATGTCCCGCAATAGCCCTCCCCCCCTGCTCAACAACTTGGTGTACCTGTCCTGCGGTCACCCCCCCTTCTCAACTTAAAAACTGTTGTCCATTGTGCTTGGGGCCCTTCAGGAGCAATCGGGGGTAGCCGGCGGCCATCGCCATTGGCTCCTACGTCACGCGGCACACTCCTTTAAGCGCCCGGCGATTCGAGCAGGAGTGCCATACGGCGGGCGGTCATCAGCAAGTAGTTAAGGTGGAAGTATGACTTGGCCGTTGTGGCAGACCTTCCCCCCTGGTGTGCCCTTCAGTCATTTGCATTATATATAAAGAGTACCCCCCATTACAGGTACTTGGGACTTTAAGGGCAACTGATCAAAGGCAAATTATGAGAAAATATAAAATTTTATTAGCATAAAAAATATGGTGCATACATCACCATGTATCAATTACATAAAAACAAATGCAGAATTAGATTGTATATTGTTCCTTTGATGTTGAGCCCAACGCATTTCAGGACCAGTAAAGAGTCCTTTCATCAGGGGCATTCCATGCAGAGTATTACTACCATACAACATTCTAAAATAAAACACAGTTACACATTAAAATTAAAATCAAGATCAAGGACATCAGTCATTTGCAGTGGCAACTAGTGATTACCAGCCCCGCATTTACCCCATCTATGGCGCGGGCAACACTTTCTTCACGGGCGACGGCTTCCCCTGCGTCTCCTCCTCTGCATCATGGCCGTGTGTCTCCTCCCTCCTCCTCCTAGGCCAATAGGATCGCTTCTCCTTTTGGCCAATCGGGAAACGGGTCTCGGGACCCGCTTCCTGATTGGCCGGCAGGATAATTAGTGTGACAATAGCAATTATTCATTCGCTATTGTCACACAACTGGGTGGGCTCAGAGCGCAGTGCTCTGCGCCCGAGCCCACCCTTTGTTGAAGCCTATTAGAGCCTCTGGCTCTAATCACGTGCTTAAAAAAATAAAAATAAAATTGGAATCCATGCGTCTGGCGTCCTGCATGTAGATTAGGGGCCCGGACAAATGGAGTGCCCCTGCGCCCCTAATGGAGCTGGTCATTTGAGGTCTGCACTACCCTTCATCGCTCTGATGTGTGCATAGTATTAGTTTTATAGGTGTGCACTATTAGTCTTTTGGGTGTGTGTTGGCATTGAATTTGTTGATTTTAAAAGTCAACTGTGCCAGTTTTATTACACCAAAAATTAACGCCGTGCCCAACTGCTTGACATTACCAGATCAGAGGAAATCAAACGAGGTATGGAGATTGCAATTGCTGACCGGCTTCATTCATACTAATCCAGAATTTTCATCTTTAACCACTTAACCTCTGAAAGATTTACCCCCCCCCTTCATGACCAGGGCCATTTTTTGCGATACAGCACTGCACTACGTTAACTGACAATTACGCGGTTGTGCGACGCTTTACCCAAACAAAATTGACGTCCTTTTTTTCCCCACAAATAGAGCTTTCTTTTGGTGGTATTTGATCACCTCTGCGGTTTTTTATTTTTTGCGCTTTAACCACTTCACGCAAAATCACATACAAGTTGTATGCAAAAGTTTAGGAACCCCTGACAATTTCCATGATTGTCATTTATAAATATTTGGGTGTTTGGATCAGCAATTTCATAACTGAAGGACACAGTAATATTTCAGTAGTGAAATGAGGTTAATTGGATTAACAGAAAATGCGCAATACGCATCAAAATTAAATTAGACAGGTGCATAAATTTGGGCACCCCAACAGAAAAATCACATGAATATTTAGTAGAGCCTCCTTTAGCAGAAATGACAGCCTCTAGACGCTTCCTATAGCCTGTAATGAGTGTCTGGATTCTGGATGAATGTATTTTGGACCATTCCTCCCACAGCTCTGCTCTTTGCACAGGCTATGTACGGCACATTGATAATGTCACTTTTTACTTTACAAAGTAATGCCTGGGTTTGCAAAGACATTTGGAGCACACAAAGTGGATTTACAGTATCTCACAAAAGTAAGTACACCCCTCACATTTATGTAAATCTTTTCTTCTATCTTTTCATGTGACAACACTGAAGAAATGACACTTTGCTACAATGTAAAGTAGTGAGTGTACAGCTTGTATAACGGTGTAAATTTGCTGTCCCCTCAAAATAACTCAACACACAGCCATTAATGTCTAAACTGCTGGCAACAAAAGTGAGTACACCCCTAAGTGAAAATGTCCAAATTGGGCCCAAAGTGTCAATATTTTGTGTGGCCGCCGTTATTTTCCAGCACTGCCTTAACCCTCTTGGGCATGGAGGTCACCAGAGCTTCACAGGTTGCCACTGGAGTCCTCTTCCCCTCCTCCATGACGACATCACAGAGCTGGTGGATGTTAGAGACCTTGCGCTCCTCCACCTTCCGTTTGAGGAGCCCCATAGAAGCTCAATAGGGTTTAGGTCTGGAGACATGCTTGGCCAGTCCATCACCTTTACCCTCAGCTTCTTTAGCAAGGCAGTGGTGGTCTTGGAGGTGTGTTTGGGGTGGTTATCATGTTGGAATACTGCCCTGCGGTCCAGTCTCTGAAGGGAGGGGATCATTCTCTGCTTCAATATGTCACAGTACATGTTGGCATTCAGACATGTGCAATTCGTTTAGTTTCTAATTCGTTTTTCATGAATTTAGAGAAATTCGTTAATTCCGAAATTTCCGAATTTTCGAATTTCCGAATTTCGGTAATTCAGAATTTCGGAAATTCGGAAATTCGAAAATTGGAAATTTCGAAAATTCGAGATTCGAAAATTTGAAATTGCAAAATTCGAAAATCTAAAATTCGAAAATCTAAAAATCGAATTTTTTGCTTTTTTTGCTTTTTTTTTTTTGCTTTTTTGCTTTTTTCGGAAATTCGAAAAATGAGTTGTTTTCGTTTTATTTGTTTTTTTTGAAATTTGGAAATTCGAAAATTCGGAATTCGAAAATTTCCCAATTCTGAATTTGCAGAATTTCCGAAAAAAAGCAAAAAAACAAATTTTTCGAATTTCCCGAATTTCCGAATTCCCGAAAAAACAAAAAACGAAAAAAACCCCGAATTTTTCGAATTTCCCGAATTTCCGGAAAAAGCAAAAAAACGAAAAAAACGAAAACAAAAAAAAAAACAAATTTTTCGAATTTCCCGAATTTCCGAAAAAACAAAAAACGAAAAAAACCCCGAATTTTTCGAATTTCCGGAAAAAAACGAAAACGGAAAAAAACGAATTTTCCGAATTTCTGAAAAAAGCAAAAAAACGAAAACGATTTTTTTTTTTTTTTTTCGGCAGTGCACATGTCTAGCATTTATGGTTCCCTCAATGCAGACCATGACACTCCCACCACCATGCATGACTGTAGGCAAGACACACTTGTCTTTGTGCTCCTCACCTGGTTGCCGCCACACACGCCTGACACCATCTGACACCAAATAAGTTTATCTTGGTCTCATCAGTCCACAGGACATGGTTCCAGTAATCTGTTTGTGGGCTTTCTTGTGCATCATCTTTAGAAGTCTTTTTTTCACGTCCTGTTAGCGCACCGCTCCAGTGTGAAAGCCCTCAGGGCTTTCACACTGGAGAAACAGCAGCCGCTGTTTAGGGTCGGTTTGCAGGCGCTATTTTTAGCAAAACAGCGCCTGCAAACCGCCCCAGTGTGAAAGGGGCCTTAGAGTTCCAATCACACAAAATTGTCCAATTTTTTGCAAATACATCAACCGCACAAAAAATTGCTCGTCATCGTTAAAGCGGAGTTCCAGCCGTTTCTGTGTTTATTAAAAGTCAGCAGCTACAAAAAGTGTACCTGCTGACTTTTAACCACTTCAGCCCCAGAAGGATTTGCCCCCTTAATGACCGGGCCATTTTTTGTGATATGCCACTGCTTCCCTTTAACTGACAATGGTCGTGCGACGCTGTACCCAACCAAAATTTTATTTTTATTTTTTCCACAAATAAAACGTTCATTTGGTGGTATTAGAGCACCTCTGCGGGTTTTATTTTTTTGCGCTATAAACAAAAAAAAAGAGTAAGTTTGGGGAAAAAAACCCCAATATTTTATCCTTTTTGTTATAATAAATATCCCCCCAAAAAATTTTAAAAAATAAATTTCTTCATCGGTGTAGGCCAATATATATTCGTCTACATATTTTTGTTTACAAAAATGACAATAAGCTTATATTGATTTGTTTTACGCAAAAGTTACAGAGTCTTCAAAATAGAGAATAGATATTTAATTTTTTTACTAGTATTGGCAGCGATCATCGATTTTTAGCGGGACTGCGACATTGCCTCGGACAGATCGAACACTTTTGACACATTTTTGGGACCAGTGACATTTATACAGCGATCAGTGCTATAAAAATGCATTGATTACCGTGTAAATGTCACTGGCAGTGAAGTGGTTAACACTAGGGGGCGATCAAGGGGTTAACTGTGTTCCCTCGTGTGTGTTTCTAACTGTGGAGGGATGGGACTGACTAGAGGAGGAGACATATCACAGTTCCTATTTGCGCATGCGTGCAAGTCGCGCTGCATGTCCTAAATGACCGAGCAATCTTCTGGGACCTGTGAAGTGTCCCAGAAGATTGCAGGGAGGGAGGGGCTTCCTAGGCGGTCCGAGCGAAAGTGGGAGCTGGGTACCTGTCAAAACTAGGTACCCGCCCCCCCCTTCCCCACAAAAAAAGAACATGCCAAATGTTCTAGGCATGTCGGGGGGGGGGGGGTAAGTACTTAAAGCAGAAGTTCCACTTTTGGATGAAACTCCACTTTAATGGCGCCCCCCCAAATATGCCAAGCAAAACGTGTGCAAAAATGTGTGATAATAAAAGTGCTGGAAAAGTTCAGCTTCTTTGTTGCATTTGTTGCATGTCGGTCATGTTGAAATGAATGGAATATCCTACTCACTAACATGCAAAAACTGCACATACAGTTGTGCTCATAAGTTTTCATACCCTGGCAGAATTTATGATTTTTTTTGGCCATTTTTCAGAGAATATGAATGATAACACAAAAACTTTTCTGTCACTCAAGGTTAGTGTTTGGCTGAAGCCATTTATTATCAATCAACTGTGTTTACTCTTTTTAAATCATAATGGCGACAGAAACGACTCAAATGACCCTGATCAAAAGTTTACATACCCTGGTAATTTTGGCCTGATAACATGCACACAAGTTGACACAAAGGGGTTCGAATGGCTATTAAAGGTAACCCTCCTCACCTGTGATCTGTTTGCTTGTAATTAGTGTGTGTGTATAAAAGGTCAATGAGTTTCTGGACTCCTGACAGACCCTTGCATCTCTCATCCAGTGCTGCACTGACGTTTCTGGATTCTGAGTCATGAGGATAGGAAAATAATTGTTGAAGGATTTGCGGGAAAAGGAAGTTGAACTGTAAAAAACAGGAAAGGGATATAAAAAGATATCCAAGGAATTGAGAATGCCAATCAGCAGCGTTCAAACTCTAATCAAGAAGTGGAAAATTAGGGTTCTGGTGACACCAAACCACGGTCAGGTAGACCAACTAAAATTTCAGCCACAACTGCAGGAAAATTGTTCGGGATGCAAAGAAAATCCCACAAATACCTTCAGGGGAAATACAGGACTCTCTGAAAACATGGGGTGTGGCTGTACAAGATGCACAATAAGGAGGCACTTGAAGAAAGATGGGCTGCATGGTGGAGTCTCCAGAAGAAAGTCATTACTACGCAAATGCCACAAAGTATCCGCTTACAATACACCAAACAGCACAGAGACAAGCCTCAAACCTTCTGCCACAAAGTCATTTGGAGTGATGAGACCAAAATTGAGCTTTTTGGCCACAACCATAAACACTACATTTGGAGAGGAGACAACAAGGCCTATGATGAAAGGTCCACCATCCCTACTGTGAAACACGCAGGTGGATCGCTGATGTTTTGGGGATGTGTGAGCTACAAAGGCAGGAAATTTGGTCAGAATTGATGGCAAGATGAATGCAGAATGTTATCAAGAAATACTGGAGGAACATTTCATTCATCAGCCAGGAAGCTGCGCATGGGACGTACTTGGACATTCCAACATGACAATGATCCAAAACACAAGGCCAAGTCCACCCGTCATTGGCTACACCAGAATAAAGTGAAGGTTCTGGAGTGGCCATCTCAGTCTCCTGACCTCAATATCATTGAGACACTCTGGGGGGATCTCAAACGTGCCGTTTATGCGAGACAGCCCAAGAATTTACAGGAACAGGAAGAGGAATGGGCAGCTTTACCATCTGAGAAGATAAAGAGCCTCATCCACAAATACCACAAAAGACTTCAATCTGTCATTGATGTTAAAGGGGGCAATACACGGTATTAAAGGGGTTGTAAAGGTTCGTTTTTTTATTTTCTAAATAGCTTCCTTTAAGCTAGTGCATTGTTGGTTCACTTACCTTTTCCTTCGATTTCCCTTCTAAATGTTTTTTTTCTTTGTCTGAATATCCCACTTCCTGTTCCTCCTCAGTAAGCCTGCCCCCATCATCCGAGCTGTTCTGGCTGGGGGTTAGTCAGCGTTCTCGCCCCCTCCCTTGGGACTGCACCCCTACGGGGAGCCTCCCGTGCCTGTGAACGTTCACAGCGTCTCCCCGCAGGGATGTAGTCCCAAGGGAGGGGGCGAGCGCGCTCACTAACCCCCAGTCAGAACGCACATCGTCTCCCCGTAGGGATGCAGTCCCAAGGGAGGGGGCGAGCACTCTGACTAACCCCCAGCCAGAACGCACAGCGTCTCCCCGCAGGGATGTAGTCCCAAGGGAGGGGGCGAGCGCGCTGACTAACCCCCAGCCAGAACGCACAGCGTCTCCCCGCAGGGATGTAGTCCCAAGGGAGGGGGCGAGCGCGCTCACTAACCCCCAGTCAGAACGCACAGCGTCTCCCCGCAGGGATGTAGTCCCAAGGGAGGGGGCGAGCACGCTGACTAACCCCCAGCCAGAACGCACAGCGTCTCCCCGCAGGGATGTAGTCCCAAGGGAGGGGGCGAGCACGCTGACTAACCCCCAGCCAGAACGCACAGCGTCTCCCCGCAGGGATGTAGTCCCAAGGGAGGGGGCGAGCACTCTGACTAACCCCCAGCCAGAACGCACAGCGTCTCTCCGCAGGGATGTAGTCCCAAGGGAGGGGGCGAGCGCGCTGACTAACCCCCAGCCAGAACGCACAGCGTCTTCCCACAGGGATGTAGAACCAAGGGAGGGGGCGAGCATCGCTGACTAACCCCCAGCCAGAACGGCTCGGATGATGGGGGCAAGCTTACTGAGGAGGAACATGAAGTGAAATATTCAGACAAAGAAAAAAAACATTTAGAAGGGAAATGGAAGGAAAAGGTAAGTGAACCAAAAATGCACGAGCTTAAAGGAACCTATTTAGAAAATAAAAAATGAACAGGGGTATGTAAACTTTTGATCGGGGTCATTTGCGTAGTTTTTGTTGTCATTATGATTAAAAAAGAGTAAACACAGTTGATTGATAATAAATGGCTTCAGCCAAACACTAACCAGGAGTAACAGAAAAGTTTTTGTGTTATCTTTCATATTCTCTGACAAATGGCCAAGAAATCCTAAATTCTGCCAGGGTATGTAAACTTCTGAGCACAACTGCGCGTGCGACGCCCGATATCGCTGTGCACCCGTGACCCCCCGGGGCTTCAGTCCAGATTTCTGTATGAAGGACTCGGGTTTTCTCATCTGATTACTGAGATTGGAAGGAATTCTCTTGTCTCTCTTATGTACAAACATGAACTTTACTGACATTGAAACTTCGAACTTCAGCCTTGGAATGGAAAGTGACGTCAGTAAAAGTTCCTTCGGGGTTGTTGCCGATAATAAGGAAAGTTCCTGAGCCCATAATCAGGGCTGTGTGTTGATACAGAAAGGCGTAGCTCAAGTTATTACCAAGTGCAATGTCCGCTGTACTGGGTGATTGGAGTCCAGATCTTATCATCCTCCCCCTCCCCCTCTCCCCCCCCCCCCCACTCCGCCAGCTTTACATTCTTCCCATCCATTACAAATGGGGGCTTACTTTACCCTCAGCGGTTTGTTTTCAGTAGCTTAACACATTGAGCAAAATAAAATAAACATTCCCAAGTAAACTGTTAAAATTCTTACCCCAGGACTTGCAGTGTACAACTCAATGCTGCTGATTCCTGTTTTCTCAGTGCTGCTTCTCTGAACCTTTGGTCCTCACATTGGTGGTCAGTGTAGTGCCCCCTCACATTGGTGGTCAGTGTAGTGCCCCCTTACATTGGTGGTCAGTGTAGTGCCCCCTCACATTGGTGGTCAGTGTAGTGCCCCCTCACATTGGTGGTCAGTGTAGTGCCCCCTTACATTGGTGGTCAGTGTAGTGTCCCCTTACATTGGTGGTCAGTGTAGTGCCCCCTCACATTGGTGGTCAGTGTAGTGCCCCCTCACATTGGTGGTCAGTGTAATCCCCCCTTACATTGGTGGTCAGTGTAATGCCCCCTCACATTGGTGGTCAGTGTAATGCCCCCTCACATTGGTGGTCAGTGTAGTGCCCCCTCACATTGGTGGTCAGTGTAATCCCCCCTTACATTGGTGGTCAGTGTAGTGCCCCCTCACATTGGTGGTCAGTGTAATGCCCCCTCACATTGGTGGTCAGTGTAATCCCCCCCTTACATTGGTGGTCAGTGTAGTGCCCCCTTACATTGGTGGTCAGTGTAGTGCCCCCTTACATTGGTGGTCAGTGTAGTGCCCCCTCACATTGGTGGTCAGTGTAGTGCCCCCTCACATTGGTGGTCAGTGTAGTGCCCCCTTACATTGGTGGTCAGTGTAGTGCCCCCTCACATTGGTGGTCAGTGTAGTGCCCCCTTACATTGGTGGTCAGTGTAGTGCCCCCCTTACATTGGTGGTCAGTGTAGTGCCCCCCTTACATTGGTGGTCAGTGTAGTGCCCCCTCACATTGGTGGTCAGTGTAATGCCCCCTCACATTGGTGGTCAGTGTAATCCCCCCCTTACATTGGTGGTCAGTGTAGTGCCCCCTCACATTGGTGGTCAGTGTAATGCCCCCTCACATTGGTGGTCAGTGTAATCCCCCCCTTACATTGGTGGTCAGTGTAGTGCCCCCTCACATTGGTGGTCAGTGTAATGCCCCCTCACATTGGTGGTCAGTGTAATCCCCCCCCTACATTGGTGGTCAGTGTAGTGCCCCCTTACATTGGTGGTCAGTGTAGTGCCCCCTTACATTGGTGGTCAGTGTAGTGCCCCCTCACATTGGTGGTCAGTGTAATGCCCCCTCACATTGGTGGTCAGTGTAATCCCCCCCTTACATTGGTGGTCAGTGTAGTGCCCCCTTACATTGGTGGTCAGTGTAGTGTCCCCTTACATTGGTGGTCAGTGTAGTGCCCCCTTACATTGGTGGTCAGTGTAACCCCCCCCTTACATTGGTGGTCAGTGTAGTGCCCCCTTACATTGGTGGTCAGTGTAGTGTCCCCTTACATTGGTGGTCAGTGTAGTGTCCCCTTACATTGGTGGTCAGTGTAGTGTCCCCTTACATTGGTGGTCAGTGTAGTGTCCCCTTACATTGGTGGTCAGTGTAGTGCCCCCTTACATTGGTGGTCAGTGTAGTGCCCCCCTTACATTGGTGGTCAGTGTAGTGTCCCCTTACATTGGTGGTCAGTGTAGTGCCCCCTTACATTGGTGGTCAGTGTAGTGCCCCCTTACATTGGTGGTCAGTGTAGTGTCCCCTTACATTGGTGGTCAGTGTAGTGCCCCCTTACATTGGTAGTCAGTGTAGTGTCCCCTTACATTGGTGGTCAGTGTAGTGCCCCCTTACATTAGTGGTCAGTGTAGTGTCCCCTTACATTGGTGGTCAGTGTAGTGCCCCCTTACATTGGTGGTCAGTGTAGCGCCCCCTTACATTGGTGGTCAGTGTAGTGCCCCCTTACATTAGTAGTCAGTGTAGTGTCCCCTTACATTGGTGGTCAGTGTAGTGTCCCCTTACATTGGTGGTCAGTGTAGTGCCCCCTTACATTAGTAGTCAGTGTAGTGTCCCCTTACATTGGTGGTCAGTGTAGTGCCCCCTTACATTGGTGGTCAGTGTAGTGCCCCCCTTACATTGGTGGTCAGTGTAGTGCCCCCTCACATTGGTGGTCAGTGTAGTGCCCCCTTACATTGGTGGTCAGTGTAGTGCCCCCTCACATTGGTGGTCAGTGTAGTGCCCCCTTACATTGGTGGTCAGTGTAGTGCCCCCTCACATTGGTGGTCAGTGTAATCCCCCCCTTACATTGGTGGTCAGTGTAGTGCCCCCTCACATTGGTGGTCAGTGTAATGCCCCCTCACATTGGTGGTCAGTGTAATCCCCCCCTTACATTGGTGGTCAGTGTAGTGCCCCCTCACATTGGTGGTCAGTGTAATGCCCCCTCACATTGGTGGTCAGTGTAATCCCCCCCCTACATTGGTGGTCAGTGTAGTGCCCCCTTACATTGGTGGTCAGTGTAGTGTCCCCTTACATTGGTGGTCAGTGTAGTGCCCCCTTACATTGGTGGTCAGTGTAGTGCCCCCTTACATTGGTGGTCAGTGTAGTGTCCCCTTACATTGGTGGTCAGTGTAGTGCCCCCTTACATTGGTAGTCAGTGTAGTGTCCCCTTACATTGGTGGTCAGTGTAGTGCCCCCTTACATTGGTGGTCAGTGTAGTGTCCCCTTACATTGGTGGTCAGTGTAGTGTCCCCTTACATTGGTGGTCAGTGTAGTGCCCCCTTACATTGGTGGTCAGTGTAGTGTCCCCTTACATTGGTGGTCAGTGTAGTGTCCCCTTACATTGGTGGTCAGTGTAGTGCCCCCTTACATTGGTGGTCAGTGTAGTGCCCCCTTACATTGGTGGTCAGTGTAGTGCCCCCTTACATTAGTAGTCAGTGTAGTGTCCCCTTACATTGGTGGTCAGTGTAGTGCCCCCTTACATTGGTGGTCAGTGTAGTGTCCCCTTACATTGGTGGTCAGTGTAGTGCCCCCTTACATTAGTAGTCAGTGTAGTGTCCCCTTACATTGGTGGTCAGTGTAGTGTCCCCTTACATTGGTGGTTAGTGTAGTGCCCCCTTACATTGGTGGTCAGTGTAGTGCCCCCTTACATTGGTGGTCAGTGTAGTGTCCCCTTACATTGGTGGTCAGTGTAGTGCCCCCTTACATTGGTGGTCAGTGTAGTGCCCCCTCACATTGGTGGTCAGTGTAGTGCCCCCTTACATTGGTAGTCAGTGTAGTGTCCCCTTACATTGGTGGTCAGTGTAGTGCCCCCTTACATTAGTAGTCAGTGTAGTGTCCCCTTACATTGGTGGTCAGTGTAGTGCCCCCTTACATTGGTGGTCAGTGTAGTGCCCCCTTACATTGGTGGTCAATGGCGTCGATCTGCGACTTTTATTGTACCTGTGACATTATGGCGGACACATCGGACACTATTTTGGGACCATTGTCATTTATACAGCGATCAGTGCTATAAAAAATGCACTCATTACTGTGTAAATGACACTGGCAGGAAAGGGGGTTAAACACTAGGGGGCGATGAAGGGGTTAAGTGTGTCCTAGGGAGTGATTCCAACTGTGTGGGGGCGGGGCTACCACTGACACGACATTGATCACTTTTCTGATCACAGGGAGCAGTAGATCAGTGTCCTTGTTTACATAGGAATCTCCCCGCTCTGCCTCTCTGTGACACGATCGCGGGACACCGGCGGACATCGAGTCATCGGGTCCCGCAGGCACGGTCACGGGAGTAGGTGGCGGGTGCCCACAATGCCACAATTTTAAAGGGGACGTACCCGTACGCCCGTTTGACATTTTTCGTTGAATCGGAATGATTCATATTAATGTAAAGCCTTATTTTTCGTTGATTTATAATTGGTACTTTCGGTAGAGTACGTTGTTTTTCGTTGATTCTGGACACAACTCCTACTTTCCTAACTTTTTTGGGTTCGTTGATTCGTAATTTTCCGTGTCTCTCTCACAACGACGCTGCCTATTATGCCTAATGTGCTTCGAATGGATTTGTACTTTTCTAAATACATTGCGGTTATTTGTAACGATTCAAAATCTCGTATTTTACGTTCGTTTTTTACATGTGGCTATAGCCTCCGCCCCTGTACACCATTTTGAGAGGGAATTCAGCGCGGTGAGGGAGGAGCAGAGAGCAGAGCAGAGTGTTATTGTGCTTCCAATGGATTCGTACACTCGTAACTTTTTTTTGGTTCGTTGATTCGTAATTTTCCATCTCTCTCACAATGGCGCTGCCTAACGTGCTTCGAATGGATTCGTACATTCGTAACTTTTTTCATAATGAATTATGCCGAAGACATTCGGGCATTCGCTATTTGCGATATAATTTATTTCGGATTCGGTTTTGTTCGTAATTGCTTTGTTCGGAAATTCGAATGCTTCCGAACGTCCGAAAGTTGCTAAATTCGGACGAATTTCGAGTCGTTACGAAATGAATTGCACAAGCCTAGAAATAACCAAAGGTGCTCAGATCAAGTGTGAACGGGGCCCATACCCTCCGCTAAGTTCTGTATGAGTGCTGGCTGTGTGATTTCGCTGCCTGGAATGATTTATACTCAGAGCCGGTTCACACCAGGGCGGCGCGACGCGGCACGACTTGTGGGGGCGACCTCGGCAGCGCGATCTCAAGACGACTTGAGACGCCCGCCGAGGCGATTTGCATAAAGACTTCTGTATAGAAGTCAATGCAGGTCGCCTTGGGTCGCCCCCAAAAGTAGTACAGGAACCTTTTTCTAAGTCGGAGCGACCTGAGTCGCTCTTACTTAGAACGGTTCCATTGAAAAGCGTGGGACGCGACTTGTCAGGCGACTGAGTCGCCTGACGAGTCGCCCTGGTGTGAACCGGCTCTCAGTGGTGGTAGAAGACACACGCAGAAGATACACATTATACAATGAGAGTCTATTATTTGGAATTTTCCGATACATTGTATACTTTTTTTGATACTTTGTGTATTCTTTTTGTTACATCGTTTATTGCTGATGCTTTGCTACATCCTACATTTTTACTTTAGGCCCCTTTCACACTGAGGTGCTTTGCAGGCGCTATTGCGCTAAAAAAAGCGCCTGCAATGCGCCCACAAAAAAGCCGCTCAATAGTATCCAATGTGAAAGCCCGAGGGCTATCACACTGGAGCGTTGCGCTTGCAGGAGGGTCAAAAAACTCCTGCAAGCCGAATCTTTGAGGCGCAAAAGGAGCGCTAAAAATACCGCTCCTATAGCGCCCCTGCTCATTGAAATCAATGGGGTAGCGCCTCCAAACTGCCTGCATAATGCCGAAAAGAGGTGTTATTGCGGGTGTTTTTAACCCTTTTTCAGCCACTAGCGGGGGTTAAAATACCCGCGCTAGCGCCCGCAAATCGCGGCAAAAAAACGGTATAGCGGCGCTAAAAATAGTGCCGCTATACCGCCAGCGCCTCAGTGTGAAAGTAGCCTTATGGTTTGAATTTATACACATTAGGTGCACTTGGTTATTTTCTATTTGATCTTTGGACCCGCTCACCATTCTGACTTGCGCTTTTCAATGGAGGAAACTCCTGTTTGTGTATTTTTCATAACAGGTTCTGCTTGAATTGCCCGTTTTTTTATGACAAGTTTACTCTAAAGTGAGATTACTGGCGGGTGGGCCTTGGCGCGCTGAGCCAGCCAATCACTGCAGTCACATGATCATAAACCCCATCGTAAACCATGGTCAGGTTTTATTTAATTATGGAAAAACTTTATACAAAAAAGCTGTTTGCTGTAACTGCACTTTTAGCTGGAGTTTAGCTTTGATTTGTAAGTGTATCTAAATCTTCTAGTGCATCTAACACTTCCCCTCCCCCCCCCCCCTAGTGTGTATTTGCTTCAATAGATTTCAATGGAGATGCTGCAGAAAAGCATGAAGTGCGTTTTGATGCGTTTTGCATTTTTTTAAATATGCCCAACAGCAACAAAAAAAGCATAAAAAAAAGCAAAATGCATAACAAAATGCTGCAGAAAAAGCACTGCAGAAATGGATCAAAAGCAAACTGCATAGGTAGGTGTGAACCAGGCCTAATACAGGAGATGTGTTACTGGTCAGATCACCGGGTGAAAACAGAGGGATAAAAGCCTAAAAAAAGAAAGAAAAGAAAACAAATGCAGCCACCACATCTAATGATTGGTAAGCAGTGGCGGCTGGTCGTTTTTTTCATTTGGGGGAGGCGGCAAACAACCACCACCCCCCCCCAGTCGGTTGGTTGGATGGTGGCAACCCCCCTCGGGAGGACGGTCTGGACATTAAAGCTCCGCACTTACCCCATCTAGGAAGTGGGTGGGCGGGCGGGCAGCGTGTCCGGCGGGCGGCAGCTTCCTTCCTTCTCCTGTGGATCACGGCAGCTTCCGCTGTGCACCTCCCTCCTCCTCCTACTACTAGGTGTCCAATAGGATAACCTGTCCTTCCAGCCAATCATCGGAAAAGGGGTATTAGACCCACGCTTCCTGATTGGCGGAGAGGCGATTCAGTGTTAGAATAGGGAATATTCATTCTCTATTCTAACACACCTGGGTGGGCTCAGAGCGCAATGCTCTGCGTCCGAAGCCCACCCTATTTTGAAGCCTATTAGAGCCTGGTGGCGGCAATGGAAAGGGGAGGTGGCACCTTAATCAGGGCCGTTTGGAGGAATTTGGGGGCCCCAAGCAGCAATTTTAAAGTTGAGAAGCGGGGGTCGGGGGGGGGGGGGGCGATTGCAAAGTATTACAGTGGATATGCGGGGGTGGGGAATGTCTTACCTCCTTCACCCGTGCTGCCTCCTCAAGTCCTCTGGCTCCTCTTTCTGCTGTGCTGCCCTCTGCTGGGGCCCCAGGACAAGTCTTGGTTTGCCTGTCCTGTTCCGACGCCCCTGCCCTCCCTTAATGGACGGGCCGCCCCTGTTGGTAAGCTTTAATGTATGGCATTTTGGTTCTGGATTTAATACTGCTTTAACCACTTAAGCCCCGGACCATTTGGCTGGCCAAAGACCAGGCCACTTTTTGCGATTCGGCACTGCGTCACTTTAACTGACAATTGCACGGTCGTGCGACGTGGCTCCCAAACAAAATTGACGTCTTTTTTTTCCCACAAATAGAGTTTTCTTTTGGTGGTATTTGATCACCTCTGCGGTTTTTATTTTTTGCGCTATAAACAAAAATAGAGCTACAATTTTGAAAAGAATTCAATATTTTTTACTTTTTGCTATAATAAATATCCCCAAAAAATATAGAAAAAATCGAATTTTTTCCCTCAGTTTAGGCCGATACGTATTCTTCTACATATTTTTTGTAAAAAAAAAATCGCAATAAGCGTATATTGATTGGTTTGCGCAAAAGTTATAGCGTCTACAAAATAGGGGATAGTTTTATGGCATTTTTATTAATATTTTTTTTTTTTACTAGTAATGGCGGTGATCAGCGATTTTTATCATGACTGCGACATTATAGCGGACACATCGGACACTTTTGACACCATTTTGGGACCATTGTAATTTTTACAGCGATCAGTGCTATGAATATGCACTGATTACTGTAAAAATGACACTGGCAGTGAAGGGGTTAACCAGTAGGGGGCGCTGAAGGGGTTAAGTGTGCCCTAGGGAGTGCTTCTAACTTTAAAGGGGATGGGCTACATGTCCCACGACACTGATCACTGCTCCCGATTACAGGGAGCTGTGATCAGTGTCCTGTCACTAGGAAGAATAGGGAAATGCTTGTTTACATCAGCATTTCCCCGTTCTTCCACTCCGTGAGACGATCGCGGGTATCCCCGCGGACATCGAGTCCGCGGGACCCACGGTCGGACTGACGGAGCTCGCGGCGGGCCCCGGTGCAAGAAATCATGAAGGCCCCCCTCCAAAAAGCCAGATTTTGACACTTAATTTTTTTACACTGTACAACAAAGTCAAAAAATTCTGTTTCTGATTTCACTTGAGGTGGGCTGGCTGCGGCGGCAGTGGTGGTGCCATCCTCTCCCACCACCACCCGTGCCTCTTACTGATCCCATCCCCCCACCACTGATCTCATCCCTATCCCCCCCCATCACCTTTGTTGTAGAAGTAATAGGGGGATAGGGATGAGATCAGTGGTGGGGCCGTGGGGGGATGGGATCAGTAAGAGGCACAGGTGGTGGTGGGAGAGGATGCCACCACCGCTGCCACCCCTCCTCAAGTATCACCGCTACCACCCCCTCAAGTATCACCGCTACTACCCCCTCAAGTATCACCGCTACCACCCCCCCCTCAAGTACTACCGCTACCACCCCCCCTCAAGTACCACCGCTACCACCCCCTCAAGTACCACCGCTACCACCCCCTCAAGTATCACCGCTACCACCCCCTCAAGTACCACCGCTACCACCACCTCCTCAAGTACCTCCGCTTCCACCACCCCCTCAAGTACCTCCGCTACCACCACCCCCTCAAGTACCTCCGCTACCACCACCCCCTCAAGTACCTCCGCTTCCACCACCTCCTCAAGTACCACCGCTACCACCACCCCCTCAAGTACCACCGCTACCACCACCTCCTCAAGTATCACCGCTACCACCCCCCTCAAGTACCACCGCTACCACCACCCCCTCAAGTACCACCGCTACCACCATCCCCTCAAGTACCACCGCTACCACCACCTCCTCAAGAACCACCGCTACCACCCCCCTCAAGTACCACCGCTACCACCACCCCCTCAAGTACCACTGCTACCACCCCCCTTAGGTACCAGCGGTGGTACTTAAGGGGGGGTGGTAGTGGTGGTACTTGAGGGGTGGCTGCGGAGGTAGTAGTGTTGCCATCCTCTTTGTTGTAGAAGTAATGGGGGGCTAGGGATGAGATCAGTGGTGGGGGGGATGGGATCAGTAAGAGGCACAGGTGGTGGTGGGAGAGGATAGCACCATCACTGCCACCCCCCTCAAATGGTACTTGAGGGTGGGCGGCAGCGGTGGTACTTGAGGGGGGCGGCAGCGGTGGTGCCATCCTCTCCCACCAATACCTGTGCCTCTTACTGATCCCATCCCCCCACCACTGATCTCATCCCTATCCCCCCCCCATCACCTCTGTTGTAAAAGTAATGGGGGGGGGGGGGATAAGGATGATGAGATGAGATCAGTGGTGGGGCCGTGGGGGATGGGATCAGTAAGAGGCACACAGGTGGTGGACGGAGGTTGGCAATGGCATCGATTTCTGAGCTGAGCTATGTCACTTCTTGATTGACTTACCGTCAATCAATCGATTCCGGGGCTCGGGAATTCCGATCTGTTCCGTTGGTCAGGTTGTCTGTCTGACTGAGTCACTTTCTGTGCCAGCGGGCCTTCAGTTCTACTCCCGCCAGGATGCCTTGCCTCATGCCTGGGTAGACGCCGCCGGGTAGGTACTCCACGCAGAGGGGAAAGCTCCTCCCCCCTTCTCTCATTTGGTGAAAGTAGTCTGCTGACTTAATTTAAGTCCGCCCCGCCTCCCTACATCGCTGTGTTTCTGGATAGGCAGGGGCGGTCCACAGTCAGTGAGTGTTGCCTCGGCTCGCTGTGTGCTTCAGCCAGCCAGTGCTCTCTGCATTCCTGTCTTCCCTCAGTCGAACGAACAGTGCGCACCGCACCAGTGACAATCAGGTGGGCGGCGGGCGGGCTCCTTTCACGGACAGGTGGCGGGCCCCTGGGACTTGGCGGAATTACAGGGCCCAGTCGCAACTGCGACTGCTGCGACCTTGAAAATTCCGCCACTGCCTGAGCCCCATCTCTCTCCAGCAATGTTGCACGAATGCCTCGCCTGTCCGGGACTCTCTCTTCTGATTGGCTGAGACACAGCAGCAACGCCATTGGCTCCCGCTGCTGTCAATCAAAGTCAGTTAGGCAATTAGGAGAGAAAGGGGGCTGGGCCTCCGTGTCTAAATGGACACAGGGAGCTGTGACTCAGCTCGGGAGCCCCCATAGCAAGCCGCTTGCTGTGGGGGCACTAGACAGGAGGGAAAAGCCAGGAGTACTGGGGGGGGGGGGGTGGACCCGAGAAGAGGAGGATCGGGGCTTCTCTGTGCAAAACCAAAGCATAATGTGTGTGTTATTTTTATTGTTATTGTTTATTGTTATTATTTTTAAAGAAAAAAAATTGAGACTTTACGATCATTGCCCCTTTCTTAAAAGTCGCACGATTTTGCAGCGAGTTCAGGGCAAAATCGCGCATTGTGAAAGGGGCAGTGATTGTAAAATCTCGTTTTTTTTTTTCTTTAAAAATAATACCAATAAACAATAACAACATACTTCTTAAAACAAGTATGTTGTCTATGGACCTCAACTCGCATCAAAGTCGGACTACTTTGAAGTCGCACAGATATGAATGGTACTCATTGGAAATCATGGGGCAAGACTTGTTATGCAACTTTGCAGTCCCAAGTCGCAGGACAAGTGTGAAAGGGGCCTTATCTGTGAAAGTTGTAAACTGTAATTGCTGGGGTAAGAATTTTTAACAAATAGTTTACAGGCAGGGCTGCCATCAGGGGGGTACAGGCAGTACACCTGTAAGGGGCCCGGAGGTCCCCAGGGGCCCGGATGGCAACCCCCCTTTTTTTAATTAATTATTTTATTTTTTATTTTTTTTTAATTGTAAGAAGCCCAGAGGTCCCCAGGGGCCCGGAGGTCCCCAGGGCCCCGGATGGTAACCCCCCTTTTTTATGTATTTTTTATAAAAAAAAAAATATATATATATATATATATATATATTTTTTTTGTAAGGGGCCCAGAGGTCCCCAGAGGCCCAAAGGTTCTCAGAGGCCCGGAGGTCCCCAGGGCCCCGGATGGCAACCCCCCCTTTTTTTTCTTTTATTAAAAAAAAAATTTATTTATTTTTTTATAAAAAAATATTTTTTGTAAGGGGCCCAGAGGTCCCCAGTGGCCCGGAGGTCCCCGGGGCCCCGGATGGTAACCCCCTTTTTTTATGTATTTTTTATAAAAAAAAGTTTTTATTTTTTATTAATTAATGAATTTTTATTTTTTGTAAGGGGCCCAGAGGTCCCCAGGGCCCCGGATGGCAACCCCCCCTTTTTTGTTCTTTCTTTGTTCGTCAGCACCCAAAGCCCCCCCCGACCTCAACAATTCGCGGCGGCAGCACCCCCCCCCTCGGTTCTCCTCTGCTCCAGGGGGCCCATGCCTGAAGCTGTGTAAGGGGGCCCAAAATTCCTGATGGTGGCCCTGTTTACAGGGGAATGTTTATTTTATTGGTAAGCAAAACACCTCTGAGGGTTCAATACTACTTTACCTCTCCGGCATCTCTCAAACCCTGAAATATCATTTGTAGGCGGAAGGAAAGTTTGGAAAGCCACCAAATGAAACATCTAGAATCTGATGCAGCGTGATTACGTACTTCGACTTTCTGCCTGTGTTCAATCAGGAAATCCGTAACTCAAAAGGTTTCTATAATTAGCGCAGAGTGGTGCGAAAACACGAACGGGGGAGATAAAGGAGCCGACCTGAAGTTTTAACTCCTAAAATCCTCGTGAAATAGACGCCGAGGAACCAAAGAACCTCCATCGTTGGCGATGTGGTGAGTTAACGCCTAACCGGGCTGTAGGACCTCGATGAACTAGGTCGGCGCATTTCGGCCGTCTCCATCCTGAGCGCAGAAGATGAAAGCTGTCGCAGGAAGTTGTACGGAGTGCAGACAAAACACGTCTTTTTCCCAGAAACTGCAACAATTTCGCTGTGTATAACCTGGGAAGTCTTTTTCGCATGGGCACTGCCCAGGGGTCACAGGTGCATTGGGGGGCCCCTGCAGATTTCCCCCCTCTCCCAGCATGGGGAATTGCATGTGGATAAAGCAGGTGGGAGAAAAATAAACTGGAAACAATCTTTTGTGGCTCACCCTGCAGCAGCTGAAAGCCGGCCACAAAAGATCAGTTCCAGTTACAGTAATACTTTGGATTACGAGCATAATTTGTTCCAGAAGCATGCTTGTAATCCAAAGCACTCGTATATCAAAGCGAGTTTCCTCATAGGAAATAATGGAAACTCAGATAATCCGTTGCACAGTGACTGCTATTGTATGCAGTACCACATGTGGCCAGAGGTGCAGGGGCGCCGGAGACACTCGTAAACACTCGGAGACGCTCGGAGACACTCAGAGACACTCGGGAACGGAGTTTACGAGTGTCTCCGAGCGTCTCCGAGTGTCTCCCAGCGTCACCGGCGCCCCCCGCACCTCTGGCCAAATGCAGGACTGCACACCCCAGCGTCACCGGCACCCCCGTACCTTAGGCCAAATGCAGTACTTCACACCCCAGCGGCTTGAATCCTGCTCGTCTTGCGAGACAACGCTCGCAAACCGAGTCAGGATTTAACCACTTTAGCCCCGGACCATTTTGTTGCTAAATGACCAGAGCACTTTTTGCGATTCGGCACTGCGTCGCTTTAACTGACAATTGCGCAGTCATGCGACGTGGCTCCTAAACAAAATTTACGTCCTTTTTTCCCCACAAATAGAGCTTTCTTTTGGTGGTATTTGATCACCTCTGCGGTTTTTATTTTTTGCGCTATAAACCAAAATAGAGCGACAATTTTGAAAAAAAATGCAATATTTTTTACTTTTTACTATAATAAATATCCCCAAAAAATATATTAATTTTTTTTTTCCTCAGTTTAGGCCGATACGTATTCTTCTACAAATTTTTGGTAGAAAAAATCGCAATAAGCGTTTATTGATTGGTTTTCGCAAAAGTTATAGCGTCTACAAAATAGGGGATAGTTTTATGGCATTAAGAATTTTTTTTTTTACTAGTAATGGCGGCTTTTATCGTCTACCTTCTGTATTCTCCCTTATATCCTAATAGATTGTAAGCTCTTCTGTAGACCTCCCTTATACCATATTAGATTGTAAGTTATTCTACCGTCTGTGTCCCTTCCTTATACCCTAATAGACTGTAAGTTTTTTCCACCTTCTTTATCCCTCTCTTATATCCTAACAGATTGTAAGCTCTTCTACCTTCTTTATCCATCCATCATATCCTAATAGATTATTAGCTCTTCTACTGTCTTTATCCCTCCCTTGTACCCTAACAGATTGCAAGCTATTCTGTATCCTCCCCTTATATTTTAATAGATCGTTAGCTTTTCTATATCTTCCCTTATTACAAATAAAACATAATAATAACAAAAGCAGTAACAAGAACAACAAAAAAAGAGAAGAAAAAAGGTTACAATGAAAACATAATATTAATATTACAAAAATAACAACAATAAAGTAATAAAATAAAAAGAAAGGGCAAAATATATTTACATCATAATAATAACAAAAACAATACAGATATAAAATAAATAAAGTTAGAAATAAAACATAATGATAATAATATTAATAACCAGACAGATAAAATTAAAGGAGTGAAGGAAGAAAGGACGGGATGTTTTTATTTTCAGCCTCTGCACCCCTTCCTTCCCCAACCCCACCATGGCGGAGGAATCAGTTTTGTGTTACCAGCTCCCTGTATTTGGGTTCCCAGTCACTGTATTGGATCCTATGTCACTGTACATGGAATGTGAAGAGTTACAGGAGACTCCTCCCCGCTATTGTCAGTGTGCAGTCAGAGTAACTTGGTGACAGGGAGAGCAGCTGGTGACAAGAGTCACACTCAGTGACAGCAATGAAAGGAAACCGGCTTCTTCTGCTAGGTCTCTGCATTACCCCACTACTCCTGGGACCCCTCCACTACTCTGCTTCCCTATTTTCAGGACCCCTCCACTACTCTGCCTCCCTACTCTTGGGTCCTCTCCACTACTCTGCTTCGCTACTACTGAGACCCCTCCACTATTCTGCCTCCCTACTGCTGGGACCCCTCTGCTGCTCTACTTCCCTCCTGCTGGGACACCTTTACTACTCTGCTTCCATATTGCTGGGTTCCCTCCACTACTCTGCTTCCCTACTACTGGGCCCCCTCCACTACTTTGCTTCCCTACTTCTGGGAGCCCTCAACTGCTCTGCTTCCCAACTCCTTGGAACCCTCCGCTGCTCTGCTTCCCAACTCCTTGGAACCCTCCGCTGCTCTGCTTCCCAACTCCTTGGAACCCTCCGCTGCTCTGCTTCCCAACTCCTTGGAACCCTCCGCTGCTCTGCTTCCCAACTCCTTGGAACCCTCCGCTGCTTTGCTTCCCAACTCCTTGGAACCCTCCGCTGCTCTGCTTCCCAACTCCTTGGAACCCTCCGCTGCTCTGCTTCCCAACTCCTTGGAACCCTCCGCTGCTCTGCTTCCCAACTCCTTGGAACCCTCCGCTGCTCTGCTTCCCAACTCCTTGGAACCCTCCGCTGCTCTGCTTCCCAACTCCTTGGAACCCTCCGCTGCTCTGCTTCCCAACTCCTTGGAACCCTCCGCTTCTCTGCTTCCCAACTCCTTGGAACCCTCCACTGCTCTGTTTCCCAACTCCTTGGAACCCTCCACTGCTCTGCTTCCCAACTCCTTGGACCCTTCCACTGCTCACCTTCTCTATTCTTGGCACCCTCCCTCCTCCCTGCCTTTGCCCCACTATCCCTGGAACCCCTCCGCTGCCCTGACCCTCTCTCTGTTGCACCTGTCCCAGATTGTTCGCACCTATCCTTGGCACTGTACAGCACCCAGGCACCATGCCACTCACACAGGACTCTGCTGGACGCAGGTAGGTACTCCAGGTGTTCCAGGAATGGTCAGAGCCTCAAATCCTGTGTACACTTACAACTATCAAATATTCATAGCACCAATCTATTCTGCAGCATACATCTCTAGGGATGGCAGGATTACGCAGAACACTGCTCAGATGCTACTCAGAAAATAATGAGATAGTATAAATATGTATGGGGCATTAATAGGAAGGTAGGAGCATGCACCTTGTAACAAGTTAGACCTACTGCTGCACTAGAATGTCATTTACTATTGATGGTACCAGAGGGAGTGAAGATAAAGAATATAGAAGAATAGAAGAGAAGAATATTAGTGGCTTGGGGTTTATTCAGTATGTATAAAGAGTGGTACCCCTACCAACCAATCAGAATTCATCTTTAGTCAGGTTTAAATAAACTGAAATGTAATTGGCTCTGATGAATGAGTTATTGTACCCCTTATATCAGTGTTTTTTAACCAGGGTTCCCCCGCAGATTGCTAGGGGTTCCTTGTGCAATAAGAAATCTCTGCCTTTCAGATGAGTAACCACTGACACCAATGATCTTTTTAGCTGTCTGTAAAGGGGGGGGGGATTCTTCCCAATGATTACATGTGTAAAGCCTCGTACACACGACCGAGTTTCTTGGCAAGAACCAGCAAGAAACTTGCTGGCAGAGCTTTCTTGCCGAGTAAATCGGTCGTGTGTACGCGGCTTTCAGTTCTCTCGTCAAGAAAACCGACAAGAATCTAGACGAGAAAAATAGAGAACCTGCTCTCTATTTTCTCGTTGGGTTTCTCGTCGGCCTGTTTCTCGACGAGAGACCCGAGTGTGTGTACACTTACCTGTCGCCGTGGAAACCCGCGCATGCTCAAAATGACTTTGACGCATGCGCGGTAGCTTCCTAGGCATAGGTAGGGTGTAGCAAGATGGCGGCGATGGCATCGAATGTGACGAGCGCATGCTCGTCATAGTCGATGACGTCACCGTGTTCGCTCCATTCAAAGAACCGCGGGTTCTTTGAATGGAGTGTCTGTACACTCGGCCGGGACAAGTTTCTTGTCCAAGAATCTCGTCAAGAAAAACTACGTGTTTTTTCTTGACGAGATTCTCGGCCGTGTGTACGAGGCCTAAGGAGCATTCTTCATACTTACCATCACTCTAATGTACTGTGAGCTGGAAAAAATATGTATTATAGCAGGGGTTCCCTGAAGCCAAAAAGTTATTTCAAGGGTTCCTCCATGTTAAAAAAGGTTGAGAAATGTTGCCTTATATAATGACTGATCTTCCAACTTTGTTATTGGACATGACAAAAGTTCTAAACTGTTGCTGTATTCAGGTGATGTTCCTACCATCTGGCACACCTCTCCCTGACCTCAGGATGATATTCTGTATGTTGGACGTGGCCAATTGTGATTTTTCTTTCCCCTCCTTGGATCACAAGTAGTTTGCATATTCTGCTAGAACATCTTTTTGTTCCTGAGGTCGTCCCTTTTGATTTGCTCTTGGCATCAGTCACTAATAAACCGGTAGACTCCTCATCCCCTTAGAACCATACACTTCCAGTAAGTTTTTCAATATTCATCTTGGTCCTCCAGGCAGCAGTGAATCCCCCCAGGTCTGCCTTACTGTTAAAACGAGGGGGGGGGATCAATGACCTTTACTGTCTTATTTTGGGTCTTTCTATGCCACGTGCCAATATCTCATGCTCAGTGCTAAATATCTTATCTCCTCCTGATGAAGCTGGTTGAGAAACTGTCGAAATGCATTGAGGTTAAAGTTCACCTAATTTCTCCAATACTAGTTCTTTGATGTTTTTGTTTTGCAATATTATCATTGCATAAATAAGTTTGATATATCTCTTTATGATATATGGGGTACATAATATGTAAGCTGGAAATGTATAACCTGGAATACTGTTGTTACCTTTTGCACATTGGAAATATACAATGTTACATATTTTATGATGTAAATCTCCAAACTGCGGCCCTTGGGACACTATTCCTGTCATTCATACAAAGCATTATCCCTTCTATTGATACCAACAATGTGGCACCATTTCTTCCGTGTACACCAACGTTGGGGCATATTTCCACTCACTGACACCAGTGGTGTTTTTTTTTTCCCACAGACAACAATGAGGGGGCATACTTCCTTCCACTGATATAAACTTTAGAACACTATTCCTCTCGCTAATACCAATAATGGGGCATTATTCCATCTTCTATTGACCACAGACACTATGAGGTTGATTTACTAAAACTGGAGAGTGCAAAATCTGATGCAGCTGTGCATGGCAGCCAATCAGCTTCTAACTTCAGCTTGTTTAATTAAGGCTGGGTTCACACTATACGACACGACTTTCATCCTACTTTGCTCTGCGACATCTGTCCTACATTGGTCCGACATTGGTCCGACATCCATCCGACATTCATGAACAGGATACTACTTTGATCCGACATTGTGCTAGTCTGACTTGTCCTTTGACCAATCAAAACAATCCCAGGGTGAGATAAATTCCTTTTACTGCTGCTGTAATCACAATGTCGGATGCCAAAGTCGTATGGTTAGGACAAGGATCCGACTTTGATCCGACTTCAATGATAGTCAATGGGCTGAAGTAGAATCAAAGTCGGACAGAAGTAGTACAGGGAGAATTTTTAATGTCGGACCGACATGTGTCGGACCAGTTAAGACGGCTCCCATAGGGAAACATTGATTTTCACACGTCATGCGACATGAGCTCCTAATGTCGGAGCGTTTGTCGGACAAGTGTGAACCAGGCCTAAGCTTTGACAAAAAGACCTGGAAGCTGATTGGCTACCATGCACAGCTGCACCATATTTTGCACTCTCCAGTTTTAGTAAATCAACCCCTATGTGTCTTGTTTTTTTTACTTTCGCTGAACACCAAGCCCCAGGCATTCTCTACTTCCATTGGCCACAGTCCGGCCCTCCTATAGTCTGAAGGATGATAAACTGGCTCTTTGTTTAGAAAGCTTGGAGACCCTTGATGTAAATAAAGATAAACTTACAGGGGTTGATTTACTAAAGGCAAATTGGCTGTGCAGTTGCACTCTGCAAGAGCAGTTGCTCCAGAGCTTAGTAAATGAGCAGAAGCTCTGCTGACTTCCATCATCCAATCAAGTGCAAGCAAAAATGCTGTTTTTTTTCCCTTGCATGTGATTGGGTATTCTTTGCAAAGTGAATCTTCATCTCATTTACCAAGCTCTGGAGCAATTGCACTTGCAACTGTACTTTGAAAAGTGCACAGTCTAATTGCCCTAAATCAACCCCACAGTATTTAACCATTTAAGCCCCGGACCATTTTGTTGCTAAAGGACCAGGCCCCTTTTTGCGATTCGGCACTGCGTCGCTTTAACTGACAATTGCGCGGTCGTGCGACGTGGCTCCCAAACAAAATTGACGTCCTTTTTTTCCCACAAATAGAGATTTCTTTTGGTGGTATTTGATCACCTCTGCGGTTTTTATTTTTTGCACTATAAACAAAAATAGAGCGACAATTTTGAAAAAAATGCAATATTTTTTACTTTTTGCTATAATAAATATCCCCAAAAAATATATAAAAAAACGTTTTTTCCCTCAGTTTAGGCCGATACGTATTCTTCTACATATTTTTGGTAAAACTAGTAATGGCGGCGATCACCGATTTTTATCGTGACTGCGACATTATGGCGGACACATCGGACACTTTTGACACATTTTTGGGACCATTGTCATTTTCACAGCGATCAGTGCTATAAAAATGTACTGATTACTGTGAAAATGACACTGGCAGTGAAAGGGGTTAACCAGTCGGTGGCGCTGTAGGGGTTAAGTGTGCCCTGATGAGTGCTTCTAACTGTAGGGGGGATGGGCTGTGTATGACAAGACAGTGATCACCGCTTCCGATTACAGAAAACGGTGATCACTGTCATTGTCACTAGGCAGAGCGGGGAGATGCTTGTTTACATTAGCATCTTCCTGCTCTATCTCTCCGCGAGACGATCGCGTGTGTCCCCGCGGAGATCGAGTCCGCGGGACCCACGGTCGGGCTCACGGAGAAAGCGGCAGGGTCCCGAGCGCGCCGGCGGCAGCGCGCGCGCCAACACACGGCGGCATCTTAAAGGGGACGTACCTGTACATGCCTATGCCTGTCCGTGCCATTCTGCCGACGTATATATACAGGAGGCGGTCCTTAAGCGGTTAATGCATGTTGAATTACTCCAAGTGGCATCTGAGTAGTCCCCATTTACTCCACATTTGTTCCATGGATTGCTAACTTTTAGGGCTGCGTTGCATAGAGATTTTCTGAGCCAGTTTTACACCATACAAGGACTTCCAGAACCTGATAATAGGTCACTAGTGATTTTTTTGAAGGGCACTGACCCATTGTACTCTGTATTTCCATAACATCCGGAATGCTTGACATACTCCCCCTCAATCCTTTGTTCTTTTTCAGGTGACACCAAACACCTCAGAAGATTAAAGGGATTTGCCGTTAGTAGTCATCGGAAAGGAAGAAGCTGTTGTGGATCAACAGGAAGAAGCTCAGAGGATATTGTGACCCTCTTGACGTGGAATTGTTGACGTCTTCTTGTGACACTTGTCTCTGCCCCGCATCTTCCTGTTTTTGTGTCCGTGGATGGCCTACCGCGTCCTGCGGGCCCCTTCTGAAAATCTACACTTCCATTTGTAAATGATTATTGCCAGCATACAGCTCAGGATTTTTTTTTTGCTGTTTATGTGATTCTGACACCCAAAAAATGGATGACTCTGCTGACAAGTTTGCTCCAGAATTTACTGTGTGATTTCTAAAACTCCAAGTAATGGCACATTTTCTTTGAGGTTTCTTCCGAACACTGTTGTTTTTGCCAAAATGGCAGGTGTTGATGCTTTACGTCCTCCGAGGGCCCCACCCGACCAGGACCGGATGCAGACTGAGGCCTTAGAGGAGCACACAGAACTCTGGTGGTCTAGACAGCCGGTTACATCAATCTTGTGCTACTGCTTGGCTGTCCTCCTCATCCTAGCTTGTGGCATTGGTGGCATTGTCCTGTTATCCACCACCACCAGCCGATCAGGAGAATGGAGACTCGCCGTGGGGGCGACCTTGTGTATTCTTTCTCTACTTATTTTATTGAAGCAACTTTTGAGCTCAGCGATCCAGGACATGCAGTGTGTAACCAGAAGACGCCACATCGATATGCTGAAGAGCGGTGGCCTATCGGACGTTATGGTGTTCCTTGTAAGTGCCATCATCATCTTAGTGTGTGGTGTGGTTCTTCTCGTTCTTTCCTTTTCTGGAGAAACCACGGGATTCCCTCCATTTCTGGTCACCATGCACACAGTAGGGATCGCACTAGTTGTCATAGGGGTCCTTCTCCTTGTTGCTGTTGTGACATTTGAACTTATGGTGTTGTGTAGGTCTTGTGCTCCCAATCGCTTCTATCCCAGGAACATGAACATCTTCTCCGTCTCTGGGCAGCTCACTCAGCGGCAAAACACAACCTCAAGTTTGGCCAACCTCATCTAAGCCATCTCAGAATTGAACAATCTATCTTCATGTGTCTTCACAATGTTTGTAGATCTGAGCCAAATTGACACGATGCTACTTTTTCAGGAAAGCTGGATGAACCCTGACCTAAAATTTCCACTAACAGTTTTTGTAGCATTCTGAAACACAATCTCTCACAGTCATTAAGTTGAATGAAGTAAAGTAAAGTAGTGAACGTTAAATTCCATTTTGGAGGAGCGATCCTCTGTGAAAAAGGGCAAGCCGACCAATCTTTGTCATAGATAGGCCTATGGTTCGTAAAGGTGTATAGCCAACATGTTTCGGGCAGTTACAGTGTACTCTTCCTTATGGCGTTTTATCTGGAACTTAAAGTATGTGCTTGAGGTGTAATCTAGATAATTGGCCTTTCTTCTTACAATGTAGAAAATGCTTATACATGGGTTATATCTCAACTTAGGAACATAGATTCCAGATAAACAGCCCTGACAAAGGGGACACTCCCCCGAAACATGTTGCATCTACATCTCTACCAACAATAAATCTATCTACAAGGCCAATCTGCCTGTATTATGTCATTGGGGTTCGCTCTTCTAATGTTGAGCTGAGCACTGACTATACTGAGATTTAATTCAGTTTTGTCTCACTTATTGTATAATTTATATACTGTCTGGTTCTTTCCCACTACATGATGGACCTTTGTTGCAACGAATGATATCTGTACATCTATTTATTTGATTGAACTGGACATGATAACTTCATTGAAGTTTGAATTTAAAGGACCACTAAAAATAAACCAGACAGTTTATGTGAAAGAATTAATAATAACTTCTATCAACAGGTACGGGAAGTTGCCCGCCAATGCAGATATCTGTCATTTGTAGGACTTCTCCATGCATTCACTTTTCTATGTTAGTTACCATTTTAGTGACAACCGGCAACATGAACGTATGTGATTGTTATAAAAACCTCTTTTACATTATTTTAGCATTTGTTTAGTGGCCCTTTAAATCACTCATTATATGCTGGAGTCCTCTTTATGTTTTCCCTTACCCCTGATGATGTCCCTGCACCCACCTTCTGTCCCCTTTATATTATTCCAATCCTTACCCCTGATGATGTCCCTGCACTCACCTTCTGTCCCCTTTATATTATTCCAATCATTACCCCTTAAAATATCCCTGGACTCACCTCCTATACCCTTTATATTATCCCTTACCCTTGATGATGTCCCTGGACTCACCTCCTATGCCCTTTTTATTATCCCCCACCCGTGATAATGTCCCTGGACTCTCCTCCTGCCCCTTATATTATCCCTTACCCCTGATAATGTCCCCAGATTGACCTCCTGTCACATTTATATTATCCCTTACCCCTGATGATTCCTCTAGACTCACCTCCTGTATCACTTAAATTATCCCTTACCCCAATGATGTCCCTGGGCTCACTTCCCTACCACCTTTATTTTATCCCTTACCCTGATAATGCCAACAGACTCACCTCTTACCTCTTTTTATTATCCCTTACCCCTGATAATGTTCCCAGACTCCCCTCCTGTTCCCTTTATATTATCCCTTACCCCTGATGATGTCCCCAGACTCCCCTCCTGTACCCTTTAAATTATCCCTTACCCCGATAATGTCCCTGGACTCAACTCTTACCTGTTTATATTATCCCTTACCCATGATTAAGTCCCCGGACTCACTTTCTATCCCCTTTAAATTATCCCTTACTTCAATAATGTCCCTGGACTCACTTCCTATCCCATTTATATTGTCCCTTACCCCTGATAATGTCCCTGGATTCCCCTCCTTTTCCCTTAAAATTGTCCCCTACCCCTGATAATGTCCCCGGGCTCCCCTCCTGTTCCCTATATATTATCCGTTACCCCTGAGTAAATCCCCGGACTCACCTCCTATCCCCTTTATATTATCCATTACCCCTGATAATGTCCCTGGACTCACCGCCTATCCCCTTTATATTACCCTTACCCCAATGATGTCCCTGGACTCACCGCCTATCCCCTTTATATTACCCTTACCACAATGATGTCCCTGGACTCATCTCCCTACCACCTTTATATTATCCCTTACCCTGATAATGTCCCCGGACTCACCCCCCCATCCCCTTAATATTATCCATTACCCCGATAATGTCCCCGGACTCACTGCCTATCCCCTTTTTATTATCTCTTACCCCTCATGATGTCCCTGGACTCACCGCCTATCCCCTTTATATTACCCCTTACCCCTGATAATGTCCCTTGACTCACCTCCTATCCCCTTTATATTATCCCTTATTCCTTATAATGTTCCCAGACTCACCTCCTATCCCCTTTATATTATCCCTTACCCTGATAATGTCCCTGGACTCACCTCCCTACCACCTTTATATTAGCCCTTACCCTGATAATGTCCCGGAGTCACCCCCCATCCCCTTAATATTATCCATTACCCCTGATGATGTCCCTGGACTCACCTCCTATCCCCTTATATTATCCCTTACCCCGATAATGTCCCCAGAATCACCTCTTCTCCCCTTTATATTATCCCTTACCCCTGATGATGTCCCTAGACTCCCCTCCTATCCCCTTTATATTATCCCTTACCCCTGATAATGTCACTGGACTCACCTCCTATCCCCTTTATATTATTCCTTACCCCTGATAATGTCCCCAGAATCACCTCTTCTCCCCTTTATATTATCCCTTACCCCTGATGATGTCCCTGGACTCACCTCCTATCCCCTTTATATTATTCCTTACCCCTGATAATGTCCCCAGAATCACCTCTTCTCCCCTTTATATTATCCCTTACCCCTGATGATGTCCCTGGACTCACCTCCCTACCACCTTTATATTAGCCCTTACCCTGATAATGTCCCGGACTCACCCCCCCATCCCCTTAATATTATCCCTTACCCATGATGATGTCCCTGGACTCACCTCCTATCCCCTTATATTATCCCTTACCCCGATAATGTCCCCAGAATCACCTCTTCTCCCCTTTATATTATCCCTTACCCCTGATGATGTCCCTAGACTCACCTCCTATCCCCTTTATATTATCCCTTACCCCTGATAATGTCCCTGGACTCACCTCCTATCCCCTTTATATTATCCCTTACCCCTGATAATGTCCCCAGATTCACCTTCTATCCCCTTTATATTATCCCTTACCCCTGAAATTGTCTCCGGACTCCCCTTCATCCTCTCTAAAACCCTGATCCTATCATATAACCTTGCTAATGTCCTTGGAGTTATGGCTCCCCCCACATCAAATTAATAATAATTAATTGATTTCTTTGGCAATGCTAAAATGTATTTGGTTCTGATGAGAGAGTGAAACAGTATAAGACATACAACAGGAGCGGCCCAAATGGCCCAGTCCAAAATGCTTTTACTGTTCATTACATAAAACAGCCTACGCGTTTCAAGGGCCAAACATTCATCCTTATCAGGGCAAAGGTGGACTAACAAGGCTTAGATGGACTTAGTGCAATGAGACACTAGATACATGGTAAAATCACTAAAACAATTGTGCAGCGGATGTTAGTTTAGGCAGAGATAGCAAACCAAAGAGTGAGAAACAGAGGAGAGAGAGGACAGAGAACAGCACAGTGAATCACCTACCTCCAGGGAAGTACAGGTCCTTCTCAAAAAATTAGCATATTGTGATAAAGTTCATTATTTTCTGTAATGTACTGATAAACATTAGACTTTCATATATTTTAGATTCATTACACACAACTGAAGTAGTTCAAGCCTTTTCTTGTTTTAATATTGATGATTTTGGCATACAGCTCATGAAAACCCAAAAATCCTATCTCAAAAAATTAGCATATTTCATCCGACCAATAAAAGAAAAGTGTTTTTAATACAAAAAAAGTCAACCTTCAAATAATTATGTTCAGTTATGCACTCAATACTTGGTCGGGAATCCTTTTGCAGAAATGACTGCTTCAATGCGGCGTGGCATGGAGGCAACCAGCCTGTGGCACTGCTGAGGTGTTATGGAGGCCCAGGATGCTTCGATAGCGGCCTTAAGCTCATCCAGAGTGTTGGGTCTTGCGTCTCTCAACTTTCTCTTTCCAATATCCCACAGATTCTCTATGGGGTTCAGGTCAGGAGAGTTGGCAGGCCAATGGAGCACAGTAATACCATGGTCAGTAAACCATTTACCAGTGGTTTTGGCACTGTGAGCAGGTGCCAGGTCGTGCTGAAAAATGAAATCTTCATCTCCATAAAGCTTTTCAGCAGATGGAAGCATGAAGTGCTCCAAAATCTCCTGATAGCTAGCTGCATTGACCCTGCCCTTGATAAAACACAGTGGACCAACACCAGCAGCTGACATGGCACCCCAGACCATCACTGACTGTGGGTACTTGACACTGGACTTCAGGCATTTTGGCATTTCCCTCTCCCCAGTCTTCCTCCAGACTCTGGCACCTTGATTTCCGAATGACATGCAAAATTTGCTTTCATCCGAAAAAAGTACTTTGGACCACTGAGCAACAGTCCAGTGCTGCTTCTCTGTAGCCCAGGTCAGGCGCTTCTGCCGCTGTTTCTGGTTCAAAAGTGGCTTGACCTGGGGAATGCGGCACCTGTAGCCCATTTCCTGCACACGCCTGTTCACGGTGGCTCTGGATGTTTCTACTCCAGACTCAGTTCACTGCTTCCGCAGGTCCTCCAAGGTCTGGAATCGGTCCTTCTCCACAATCTTCTTCAGGGTCCGGTCACTTCTTCTCGTTGTGCAGCGTTTTCTGCCACACTTTTTCCTTCCCACAGACTTCCCACTGAGGTGCCTTGATACAGAACTCTGGGAACAGCCTATTCGTTCAGAAATTTCTTTCTGTGTCTTACCTTCTTGCTTGAGGGTGTCAATGATGGCCTTCTGGACAGCAGTCAGGTCGGCAGTCTTACCCATGATTGCGGTTTTGAGTAATGAACCAGGCTGGGAGTTTTTAAAAGCCTCAGGAATCTTTTGCAGGTGTTTAGAGTTAATTAGTTGATTCAGATGATTAGGTTAATAGCTCGTTTAGAGAACCTTTTCATGATATGCTAATTTTTTGAGATAGGAATTTTGGGTTGTCATGAGCTGTATGCCAAAATCATCAATATTAAAACAAGAAAAGGCTTGAACTACTTCAGTTATGTGTAATGAATCTAAAATATATGAAAGTCTAATGTTTATCAGTACATTACAGAAAATAATGAACTTTATCACAATATGCAAATTTTTTGAGAAGAACCTGTATACAAATACCGAACACTAAATATGGTCTATAGATCCCAAGGCAGAAATCTGAGCACAGCGGGGTCGTGTATGTTTGTTCTGAACAGCCATGTATTTTCAGGCTTCTCAGAAGGTGTCCGATCTCAATGACATGCCTTGCATAATGTGCAACACTGCTGTGCATGAGCCCTTTTGTATCATTTCTTTATTATACTTTGCGGGTGATTTACTAAAACTGGAGAGTGCAAAATCTGGAGCAGCTGTACATGGCAGCCAATCAGCTTCTAACTTCAGCTTGTTCAATTAAGCTTTTACAATAAAACCTGGAAGCCGATTAGTTCCCATGCAGAGCTGCAGCAGATTTTGCACTCTGCAGTTTTAGTAAATCAACCCCTTTATATTGAGCTCACCAAGAATACAAGTTTTTTTTTTTTAACCATACCTCCGTTGATTATAGAAAGAGAAACATAAAACAAAAGGAATAAAGTTCATTGGCCATTTATTTTGGAAGTAAACATAGAAGTCTATTTATAATAAAAAAATAAAATTAAAAAAAAGTGTATAGCTAATATTGTTTTTGTCCAGCAAATGTACATTCATTCTATGTGAATTGGGCAAATGTTGTTTTAGCTATTTTCACTTCTGAACAAATGTTCTTTTATTATGGGAAATAGTAAAGTACCTCATTATGGCCACTAGATGGAACTGAGGAGCATAGAAAATGCATATGTCTTTGTAACGAAAGATACAGCGTACAATAATTCTAGAAAACACTGGAGGGAATTAGCAAATTAGGGCTTAAGCCTCGTACACACGATCGGATTTCCATCGGACAAATCCGTGGAATTTTGTGCAAAGGGCGTTGGCTTGGTATGCATACAGACGGCAGAACTTTTTTTTCAGCCAACATACACAAAACTACGTGGTTTTTCAGCTCTTCAGCGCCACCCTTTGGGCAACGTTTGCTAATGTTGTCTTATGGTTAGCATTGGTTCGGAGCATGCGTGTTTGTACTTTGGATTTTTTTCCGACGGACTTGTGTGCACACGATCGGATAATCCGAAATTGCACATTCGTTGTCGGAAAATTTGAAAGCATGCTATAAAACATTTGTTGTTGGAAATTCCGACAACAGTTGTCCGATGGAGCGTACAAACGGTCAAATTATCCGACAAGACCCTGCCGACACACATTTGTTGTCGGAAAATCCGATCGTGTGTACAAGGCTTTAGACTTGCGGTTGGGAAGGGGGGGGCATTAACTACATGAGCTATGTTTTTAGCATCCCAAACTGCCCCCTCCCCCCTTCTTAAAATGCAAAGGCAGTGGATGGGGCGTTCACTCTCATGGCAAAAATGTTTCCCCTGTCATGTCCAGTGGGCAGTAATGCCAACGAACGTGACTCATTGAAGCAAATGGGGATGTGTGGCAAATGCCTTGCACCCATAGGCGTGCGCAGGGGGGTGCCAGGTGTGCCTGGGCACACCCTAATCACTATGTGCAGTTTCAGTTCCCCCCTACTGCCCAGGATTCCTCTATGTTGGTTCCCGCGCCCTGCAGTGCTGCTTGCTTTCCCCCTCTCCCTCCAGCTGCTACAGGGGATGTTTCAGGATGGAGAGTGGGGGAAGGAGCTAATAAATGTCATTTACCAGCTTCCTCCTTTTCTAAATGAAAACAATCACTCACTGTGTTCATTCATAACTGAAGCATTGTAAAATATGCTTACTATGCTTCAGTTTGTGAATGAACAGGAAGCTGCTCAGCACAGAGCACATCTCATTCATTCACTGTCCAGTGCAACTGAGGCTGCAGAGAAAGGCACGTGTGTTTGAGCACCATAATGCAATAGGCTGCGCACACCTATGCTTGCACCCACATACAGGGCCGTGGATAAGGGGGTACCACCACTCCTCCTGTATGGGGCCCAGGCCAGCAGGGGGGCCCAGGCAAAAGGGTGAGTTGGATGTGGGCAGGGCGTGATTCGTGCCGCAGGGGGGCAATTACTGGAACCAATCCACTGTATGGCTCTCTCTGCAGCAGCTGCAAGCTGGCTCCATTTCCTCTCCCTCCTGCTGGCTTTTAGCTGCTGCAGAGAGAGCCATACAAAGGATCGGTTCCAGTAATTGCCTCCCTCCCCTAATGATCATCCTCATTGTGCACCATACATTTCCCCCTGCTGCCCAAGCCCCTGTGTGCCCCCCACCCCAGCAGTGCTGCCGGCTTCCCTTCTCTGCTTCCGGCAGGCAGCTGCAAGCACACTATAGGATCAATCAAGATTGAGAGTGGGGAAAGGGTCCGGTAAATAGGTCATGTTTACCAGCCCCTTCCTTTCCTGAATGAACACAATGAGTGATCGGTACCGATCATCACGGTGTCAATTCATAACAGTATGGGGCCCTGTGTCAGGTTGCCAGTATGGGGCCCCGTGTCATGTTGTCAGTATGGGACCCCTTGGTTTCTAACAGTGGCCCTGCCCACATGCAATGCAGCTCATTGTTGCAACATTTACAGCATAGGCGGTGGGGAGAAATTATGACTCTCAAACGCCTCTAAAAACCAATTTAAACACAGATTTAGCCTCACATCTAAATTTAGCCTAAGGCCCCTTTCACACTGACATGTTTATCAGGCGGTTTAGCGCTAAAAATAGCGCTGCTATACCGCCTGAAAAAATCGTGCCCTGCAGTCTTCAGTGTGAAAGTCCGAAGGCTTTCACACTGAAGCGGTGCGCTAGCAGGACCGCTCCAAAAGTCCTGCTAGCCGCATTTTTGCAGCGGTGAAGGAGCAGTGTGTTTACCGCCCCTTTACCGCTGCGGCCCATTGAAAGCAATGGGAAACCGTAGAAATACCGCCGGCAATGCGCCTCTGCAGAGGCGCATTTCCGGCAGTATTAACCTTTTTTCGGTCGCTAGCAGGGGTTAAAATCACCCCGCTAGCGGCCGAATATCGCGGTAAAAACTACGGTATAGCGGCGCTAAAAATAGCACCGCTATACCGCCAGCGCACCTCCCCGCCCTACTGTGAAAGGGGCCTAAATGTACCCAGTGGTTATAATAAATTGCTAATTCCCTCTAGCAATTTCTAGAAATGTTACATTGTATCTCTTGATACAAACACATACTGTATGTCTTTCCTATGCTCCTCACCTCCATCTAGTGGCCATAATGCAGTATTTTTGCTACTGCAAATAATAAAAGAACATTTGTTTTTACCCAATTCGCACAGAACAATGCACTTTCAGATTTGCTGGATGAATGGCAATCCAATTTTTTTTTTTTGTATAAATAGACCCCCCCCCCCCTTTTTACGATGTACATGGGGCTCTGGATTCATTGGCACTACATTGCGCACATCGCGTTTTCCACAAATTGGATAATGCGCAAGGAAGAAATTTCACCAAGGCTTATCAGAAGCCACTATGTGATTGGGTGTGCCAGCGGCCATTCTACACATGAGTGTCAGTTTTTGGGAGGAGTCGGTCTTCAGATGTAAGTCATGTATGCCGTTATTGTGATGCATTTGAGATGCTAATATTTTAATATGAAGACATGGTACAAAATATATTTTTACATTACAAATGAACAATGATTATTTAATGAAAAGCTAATATATTAGATACTTCAGAATTACATTTTAATAAAAACAAATTCATGATTTAACCTGTTTTCCGTTTGCTTAATTTTACTTGCATTGTACAGATACCATATATAAAAGGAAGGAATTGTGAATTGTAAAATATATGACATTTTTTGCATGTTTAACCAATTCAGCTGTAGAGTATACCACTTTCTTCAACCACTTCAGCTGTAGAGTATCCCACTTTCTTCAACCACTTCAGCTGTAGAGTATCCCACTTTCTTCAACCACTTCAGCTGTAGAGTATACCACTTTCTTCAACCACTTCAGCTGTAGAGTATACCACTTTCTTCAACCACTTCAGCTGTAGAGTATACCACTTCCCTGGTATGCAGCATTTAGGAAGGAACCGGTACTACAGAGCCTAAGGAAGATGTTACTCTGCTGGACTGTGTCTCATCAGTCCGGTCCATTTAGGCAGTCATTAGGGATGAGCTTCGTGTTCGAGTCGAACATACGTTCGACTCGAACATCGGCTGTTCGATCGTTCGACGAAGATCGAACGATTTGGGCCGTTCGCACCAAATTCGAGTGACGCGAACGGCCCACAATGCACTACGCCATCGCAGTGTCATCCAGGCGCTGTGATTGGCCAAGCATGCACTGTGACCCCGCATGCTTGGCCAATCACAGCGCCGGCAGCGAGGAGAGCAATGATTGGCCACAGGCAGGATGCCTGTGGCCAATTATTGCTGAGGGTGTTTAGTACACGCCCCACACTATAAAAGGCCGCCAGCACGGCGGCCTAGTGTAGTGTGTTCCGGAGCAGGGAAAGAGAAGCATAGGCAGGGACAGTGACATTTATTTTTTTTCTTGCTTAACCTGGATTCCTTTAGTTTAGGGAAAGAGAAGGATAGGTAGGGAGAGTGTCAGTGTGTTTTGTGCTTGTGCTATAGTGTGCTTAAAAAAAACATTTTTTCTAGGGACAGAAAACTGTAGGTAGGGAGAGTGTCAGTTTCTTTCACTGTGCAAGTCCTTGTTTCTAGGGACTGGGAAGGACAGTGAGTGAATTCTCCTTGTGCTATAGTGTGCTTAAAAAAAACATTTTTTCTAGGGACAGAAAACTGTAGGTAGGGAGAGTGTCAGTTTCTTTCACTGTGCAAGTCCTTGTTTCTAGGGACTGGGAAGGACAGTGAGTGAATTCTCCTTGTGCTATAGTGTGCTTAAAAAAACATTTTTTCTAGGGACAGAAAACTGTAGGTAGGGAGAGTGTCAGTTTCTTTCACTGTGCAAGTCCTTGTTTCTAGGGACTGGGAAGGACAGTGAGTGAATTCTCCTTGTGCTATAGTGTGCTTAAAAAAAACATTTTTTCTAGGGACAGAAAACTGTAGGTAGGGAGAGTGTCAGTTTCTTTCACTGTGCAAGTCCTTGTTTCCAGGGACCTGGAAGGACAGTGAGTGAATTCTCCTTGTGCTATAGTGTGCTTAAAAAAAACATTTTTTCTAGGGACAGAAAACTGTAGGTAGGGAGAGTGTCAGTTTCTTTCACTGTGCAAGTCCTTGTTTCCAGGGACCTGGAAGGACAGTGAGTGAATTCTCCTTGTGCTATAGTGTGCTTAAAAAAAACATTTTTTCTAGGGACAGAAAACTGTAGGTAGGGAGAGTGTCAGTTTCTTTCACTGTGCAAGTCCTTGTTTCCAGGGACCTGGAAGGACAGTGAGTGAATTCTCCTTGTGCTATAGTGTGCTTAAAAAAAACATTTTTTCTAGGGACAGAAAACTCTAGGTAGGGAGAGTGTCAGTTTCTTTCACTGTGCAAGTCCTTGTTTCCAGGGACCTGGAAGGACATTGAGTGAATTCTCCTTGTGCTATAGTGTGCTTAAAAAAAAAATTTTTTCTAGGGACAGAAAACTGTAGGTAGGGAGAGTGTCAGTTTCTTTCACTGTGCAAGTCCTTGTTTCTAGGGACTGGGAAGGACAGTGAGTGAATTCTCCTTGTGCTATAGTGTGCTTAAAAAATACATTTTTTCTGGTGACAGAAAACTGTAGGTAGGGAGAGTGTCAGTTTCTTTCACTGTGCAAGTCCTTGTTTCCAGGGACCTGGAAGGACAGTGAGTGAATTCTCCTTGTGCTATAGTGTGCTTAAAAAAAACATTTTTTCTAGGGACAGAAAACTGTAGGTAGGGAGAGTGTCAGTTTCTTTCACTGTGCAAGTCCTTGTTTCCAGGGACCTGGAAGGACAGTGAGTGAATTCTCCTTGTGCTATAGTGTGCTTAAAAAAAACATTTTTTCTAGGGACAGAAAACTGTAGGTAGGGAGAGTGTCAGTTTCTTTCACTGTGCAAGTCCTTGTTTCCAGGGACCTGGAAGGACAGTGAGTGAATTCTCCTTGTGCTATAGTGTGCTTAAAAAAAACATTTTTTCTAGGGACAGAAAACTGTAGGTAGGGAGAGTGTCAGTTTCTTTCACTGTGCAAGTCCTTGTTTCCAGGGACCTGGAAGGACAGTGAGTGAATTCTCCTTGTGCTATAGTGTGCTTAAAAAAAACATTTTTTCTAGGGACAGAAAACTGTAGGTAGGGAGAGTGTCAGTTTCTTTCACTGTGCAAGTCCTTGTTTCTAGGGACTGGGAAGGACAGTGAGTGAATTCTCCTTGTGCTATAGTGTGCTTAAAAAAAACATTTTTTCTAGGGACAGAAAACTGTAGGTAGGGAGAGTGTCAGTTTCTTTCACTGTGCAAGTCCTTGTTTCCAGGGACCTGGAAGGACAGTGAGTGAATTCTCCTTGTGCTATAGTGTGCTTAAAAAAAACATTTTTTCTAGGGACAGAAAACTGTAGGTAGGGAGAGTGTCAGTTTCTTTCACTGTGCAAGTCCTTGTTTCCAGGGACCTGGAAGGACAGTGAGTGAATTCTCCTTGTGCTATAGTGTGCTTAAAAAAAACATTTTTTCTAGGGACAGAAAACTGTAGGTAGGGAGAGTGTCAGTTTCTTTCACTGTGCAAGTCCTTGTTTCCAGGGACCTGGAAGGACAGTGAGTGAATTCTCCTTGTGCTATAGTGTGCTTAAAAAAAACATTTTTTCTAGGGACAGAAAACTCTAGGTAGGGAGAGTGTCAGTTTCTTTCACTGTGCAAGTCCTTGTTTCCAGGGACCTGGAAGGACATTGAGTGAATTCTCCTTGTGCTATAGTGTGCTTAAAAAAAAAATTTTTTCTAGGGACAGAAAACTGTAGGTAGGGAGAGTGTCAGTTTCTTTCACTGTGCAAGTCCTTGTTTCTAGGGACTGGGAAGGACAGTGAGTGAATTCTCCTTGTGCTATAGTGTGCTTAAAAAATACATTTTTTCTGGTGACAGAAAACTGTAGGTAGGGAGAGTGTCAGTTTCTTTCACTGTGCAAGTCCTTGTTTCCAGGGACCTGGAAGGACAGTGAGTGAATTCTCCTTGTGCTATAGTGTGCTTAAAAAAAACATTTTTTCTAGGGACAGAAAACTGTAGGTAGGGAGAGTGTCAGTTTCTTTCACTGTGCAAGTCCTTGTTTCCAGGGACCTGGAAGGACAGTGAGTGAATTCTCCTTGTGCTATAGTGTGCTTAAAAAAAACATTTTTTCTAGGGACAGAAAACTGTAGGTAGGGAGAGTGTCAGTTTCTTTCACTGTGCAAGTCCTTGTTTCCAGGGACCTGGAAGGACAGTGAGTGAATTCTCCTTGTGCTATAGTGTGCTTAAAAAAAACATTTTTTCTAGGGACAGAAAACTGTAGGTAGGGAGAGTGTCAGTTTCTTTCACTGTGCAAGTCCTTGTTTCCAGGGACCTGGAAGGACAGTGAGTGAATTCTCCTTGTGCTATAGTGTGCTTAAAAAAAACATTTTTTCTAGGGACAGAAAACTGTAGGTAGGGAGAGTGTCAGTTTCTTTCACTGTGCAAGTCCTTGTTTCCAGGGACCTGGAAGGACAGTGAGTGAATTCTCCTTGTGCTATAGTGTGCTTAAAAAAAACATTTTTTCTAGGGACAGAAAACTCTAGGTAGGGAGAGTGTCAGTTTCTTTCACTGTGCAAGTCCTTGTTTCCAGGGACCTGGAAGGACATTGAGTGAATTCTCCTTGTGCTATAGTGTGCTTAAAAAAAACATTTTTTCTAGGGACAGAAAACTGTAGGTAGGGAGAGTGTCAGTTTCTTTCACTGTGCAAGTCCTTGTTTCCAGGGACCTGGAAGGACAGTGAGTGAATTCTCCTTGTGCTATAGTGTGCTTAAAAAAAACATTTTTTTCTAGGGACAGAAAACTCTAGGTAGGGAGAGTGTCAGTTTCTTTCACTGTGCAAGTCCTTGTTTCCAGGGACCTGGAAGGACATTGAGTGAATTCTCCTTGTGCTATAGTGTGCTTAAAAAAAACATTTTTTCTAGGGACAGAAAACTGTAGGTAGGGAGAGTGTCAGTTTCTTTCACTGTGCAAGTCCTTGTTTCCAGGGACCTGGAAGGACAGTGAGTGAATTCTCCTTGTGCTATAGTGTGCTTAAAAAAAACATTTTTTCTAGGGACAGAAAACTGTAGGTAGGGAGAGTGTCAGTTTCTTTCACTGTGCAAGTCCTTGTTTCCAGGGACCTGGAAGGACAGTGAGTGAATTCTCCTTGTGCTATAGTGTGCTTAAAAAAAACATTTTTTCTAGGGACAGAAAACTCTAGGTAGGGAGAGTGTCAGTTTCTTTCACTGTGCAAGTCCTTGTTTCCAGGGACCTGGAAGGACATTGAGTGAATTCTCCTTGTGCTATAGTGTGCTTAAAAAAAACATTTTTTCTAGGGACAGAAAACTGTAGGTAGGGAGAGTGTCAGTTTCTTTCACTGTGCAAGTCCTTGTTTCCAGGGACCTGGAAGGACAGTGAGTGAATTCTCCTTGTGCTATAGTGTGCTTAAAAAAAACATTTTTTCTAGGGACAGAAAACTGTAGGTAGGGAGAGTGTCAGTTTCTTTCACTGTGCAAGTCCTTGTTTCTAGGGACTGGGAAGGACAGTGAGTGAATTCTCCTTGTGCTATAGTGTGCTTAAAAAATATATTTTTTCTGGTGACAGAAAACTGTAGGTAGGGAGAGTGTCAGTTTCTTTCACTGTGCAAGTCCTTGTTTCCAGGGACCTGGAAGGACAGTGAGTGAATTCTCCTTGTGCTATAGTGTGCTTAAAAAAAACATTTTTTCTAGGGACAGAAAACTGTAGGTAGGGAGAGTGTCAGTTTCTTTCACTGTGCAAGTCCTTGTTTCCAGGGACCTGGAAGGACAGTGAGTGAATTCTCCTTGTGCTATAGTGTGCTTAAAAAAAACATTTTTCTAGGGACAGAAAACTCTAGGTAGGGAGAGTGTCAGTTTCTTTCACTGTGCAAGTCCTTGTTTCCAGGGACCTGGAAGGACATTGAGTGAATTCTCCTTGTGCTATAGTGTGCTTAAAAAAAACATTTTTTCTAGGGACAGAAAACTCTAGGTAGGGAGAGTGTCAGTTTCTTTCACTGTGCAAGTCCTTGTTTCTAGGGACCTGGAAGGACAGTGAGTGAATTCTCCTTGTGCTATATTGTGCTTAAAAAAAACATTTTTTCTAGGGACAGAAAACTGTAGGTAGGGAGAGTGTCAGTTTCTTTCACTGTGCAAGTCCTTGTTTCCAGGGACCTGGAAGGACAGTGAGTGAATTCTCCTTGTGCTATAGTGTGCTTAAAAAAAAACATTTTTTCTAGGGACAGAAAACTGTAGGTAGGGAGAGTGTCAGTTTCTTTCACTGTGCAAGTCCTTGTTTCCAGGGACCTGGAAGGACATTGAGTGAATTCTCCTTGTGCTATAGTGTGCTTAAAAAAACATTTTTTTCTAGGGACAGAAAACTGTAGGTAGGGAGAGTGTCAGTTTCTTTCACTGTGCAAGTCCTTGTTTCCAGGGACCTGGAAGGACAGTGAGTGAATTCTCCTTGTGCTATAGTGTGCTTAAAAAAAACATTTTTTCTAGGGACAGAAAACTGTAGGTAGGGAGAGTGTCAGTTTCTTTCACTGTGCAAGTCCTTGTTTCAAGGGACAGAGAAGGACACCTGAAGGTAGCCCTTATTGCTTTTTTACCATCTCCCTGCAGGCCATCTATTAGAATGTTTGGAAGGCAAACAAGGAGAGGCAGACAGTCAGGAGGCAATAAAAGAGGGCAAGCAGGCTCTGTGTCTGGGGGCAACAGTGCTGGTCGTGGACGTGGTGCATTGTCATCAGCACATGGCCATGGGACACGCTTGTCCTTCTTTTCGGCAGCTGGACATGTTGAGCCACATCATGCCGAAGACTTGGTAGAGTGGATGACCAAGCCCTCCTCCTCCTCCTCATCCTCTCTCACCCAGGCTCAGGGTACTGGCAAAGCAGCTGCCAAAGCGTCCTCTTCCCTGGTATCAATGTCAGACTCATCATCAGTCACTCCTTCCCTAGACCCACCATGTCCTCCTCCTGAGGAGTCCCCCGAACTGTTTGAGCACAGTGTTGGGTACATGCTCCAGGAGGATGCCCAGCGTTTCAAAGGATCTGATGATGAAACCCAGCTACAGGAAGGCAGTAGGGTGAGAGCAGACAGAGGGGATGCTCAAGAAGGACACCAATCTGGCAGTCATGTTCCAGCAGCTGCAGCATACTGCCAGATTGGCTCCAGTGATGAGGAGGGAGGGGATGATGAGGTCACTGACTCCACGTGGGTGCCTAATAGGAGAGAGGAGGAGGAGGATGAGGAGGAGGCACATCTCCAACGAGACAGGATGCCCTTTGGTGGCCAGCGTAAGGGCAGTACACCGACGGAATCACACCGCAGAGCTCCGCCTGTGCAGGGCGCTGCCTCTGCCCGTCATTCAAAAAGTTCTTTGGTGTGGGCCTTTTTTGAGGCTAGTGCATCAGATCGCACAGCTGCTGTTTGCAACATATGTCTCAAGCGTATATCGCGTGGCCAAAACATCAGCCGCTTGGGTACCACATGCCTGACCAGACATATGTTGACCTGCCATGCAGCTCGTTGGCAAGCCTACCTCAAAGACCCACACCAAAGAACAAAGCGGACCTCTCCTTGCACCGCATCAGCTGGGATCTCCAACCCCACTATAACTTCAGTCCTCTCTGAAACATGCACTGAGAGGAATGAAGGTGTAGAATTAGGTGTGTCACAGCCAAGTACTTGCGGCCACTCTGCTAGCAGTACACCGACGTCCGATTCTAGCAGGCAAATTTCCCTGCCCCAGCTGCTGGACCGTCGAAAGAAGTTCACTCCCAGCCATCCACATGCCCAGCGGTTGAATGCTAGCTTGGCTAAATTGCTAGCGCTTCAACTGCTGCCTTTTCAGTTGGTAGACTCGGCCCCCTTCCGTGAGTTTGTGCAATGTGCGGTTCCTCAGTGGCAGGTTCCCAAACGCCACTTTTTCTCACGGAAGGCTATTCCGGCTCTCTACCGGCATGTGGAAGGCAATGTCTTGGCCTCGCTGGACAGGGCGGTCAGCGGTAAGGTGCATATTACCGCTGACTCATGGTCCAGCAGGCATGGACAGGGACGTTACCTTTCTTTCACGGCCCATTGGGTCACTCTTTTGGCAGCTGGGAAGGATGCAGGACAAGGTGCAGTAGTGTTGGAGGTTGTCCCACCGCCACGCCTCCAAAATGCTACTACTGGTTGTGACACACCTCTCTCCTCCACCCCCTCCTCTTCTTCTTCCTCCATGGCCTCTTCCTGTGGTTTGTCCTATGAACCAGCGGTGCTCCGTAGCCGTTCACGGGGCTACGCAAGTACGCAGGCAAAAAGATGCCATGCCGTGCTTGCGCTGGTGTGTTTGGGGGACAGAAGCCACACTGGGGCAGAGGTCCTGTCTGCTCTGCAGGGCCAGGCCGAGAGGTGGTTGACGCCACGCCAGCTTAAGCCAGGAATGGTGGTTTGCGACAATGGCACCAACCTCCTCTCCGCCCTCCGACAGGGACAACTGACCCATGTGCCCTGTGTGGCTCACGTCCTTAACCTGGTGGTGCAGCGGTTCTTGGGCAGGTACCCGGGCTTACAGGATGTCCTGAGGCAGGCCAGGAAAGTCTGTGTGCATTTCCGCAGATCTTATAATGCCAGTGCTCGCCTGGCTGAGCTGCAAAAGGAGTTGAACCTGCCCAAGAACCGCCTTATATGTGACATGCCCACCAGGTGGAACTCAACGTTGGCCATGCTGCAGCGGCTGCACACGCAGCAGAGGGCCATCAATGAGTACCTGTGCGACTACGGCACCAGGACAGGGTCAGGGGAGCTTGGTTTTTTTTCTCCACGCCAGTGGGGCATGATCAGGGATGCATGCACTGTCCTGGCACCATTTGAGGAGGCCACGAGGATGGTGAGCAGTGACAGTGCATGCATCAGTGACACTGTACCTCTTGTCCACCTGTTGGAGCACACGCTGCGTGGAATAATGGACAGGGCACTTGAGGCAGAACAGAGGCAGGAAGAGGAGGACTTCCTTGCCTCTCAAGGCCCCCTTTACCCAGACAGTGTTCCTTCTGTCCCACCCATCGCACAGGAAGAGGAAGAGGAGGAGGAGGAGGAGGAGGATTGTGTCAGCATGGAGGTGGAGGCTGGCACTCAGCATCATCAGCAGCAGTCTTTTAGGGATGATTTACAGTCCCAAGAAACCAGTGGACCTGTACGTGGCTGGGAGGAGGTGACTGCGGATCATGTCGTCCTTAGTGACCCAGAGGACTCCGGAGCGAATGCCTCAGCAAACCTACGCTGCATGGCCTCCCTGATCCTGCAAAGTCTGCGGAAGGATCCTCGTATTCTTCGGATCAAGGAGAGGGACCATTACTGGCTGGCCACTCTCCTTGATCCACGGTACAAGGGTAAGGTTGCGGACCTTATGTTACCGTCGCAGAGGGAGCAGAGGATGAGACAACTCCGGGAGGCCTTGCAGAAAGGTCTGTGCAACGCGTTCCCAGAGACTGGGAGGTTACAAACTCCTGGTCCAGGACAACGAGTTGCTGAGGCTTCGGCCAGTCAAAGAAGGAGCGGTGGGGAAGGTGGCCGTCTGACCGATGCGTTCAGACAATTCTTTAGTCCGCAGCCCCAAAGTATGATTGGTTCCAGCAACCATCGCCAGCGTCTGATAAACATGGTGCAGGAATATCTAGGGGCAAGGTCAGACTTGGACACCTTCCCCACCGAAAATCCTCTGGCTTACTGGGTCTTGAGGATGGATCACTGGCCAGAGCTTGCACAGTATGCAATTGAGCTACTGGCCTGTCCTGCATCCAGCGTTCTTTCGGAACGCACATTCAGTGCTGCTGGAGGATTTGTCACGGATCACAGGGTGTGCCTGTCCACCGACTCGGTTGATCGACTGACTTTCATCAAGATGAACCAGTCTTGGATCACCACCAGCTACCACACACCTGATGCTGATATAACAGACTAATTGATTTTAACATGTCACGTCCCTTCAAGACTGATGCTGATGCTGAGTGCCTGTGCTGTTATGTTGACTGGCTATCCTCCTCCTCCGAGTCCTCAATGATACGATTGATGATGATAGCTTGGAAGATCATTTTTGTTTATGGGTGCCGCCACCAGTGGCTAAGGCCCAATTTTTCAGCCCCTGTTTTACAGGGGCGTGTACTTACAATTTTTTTAGCAATAATTTGCCATAGGGCTCATTGCTGTGCTCCAAGTACAGTATCTGTGAGGGGTTGTAGTGTTGTGCCACCAGTGCCTAAGGCCCAATTTTTCAGCCCCTGTTTAACAGGGGCGTGTCATTACAATTTTTGAAGCAATACTTTGCAACAGGGCTCATTGCTGTGCTCCAAGTACAGTATCTGTGAGGGGTTGTAGTGTTGTGCCACCAGTGCCTAAGGCCCAATTTTTCAGCCCCTGTTTAACAGGGGCGTGTCATTACAATTTTTGAAGCAATACTTTGCAACAGGGCTCATTGCTGTGCTCCAAGTACAGTATCTGTGAGGGGTTGTAGTGTTGTGCCACCAGTGCCTAAGGCCCAATTTTTCAGCCCCTGTTCAACAGGGGCATGCAATTACAATTCTTGATGTAATAATTCACAGCAGGGCCCATTCCTGCACCCACCAAGAGTAAGTCTGAGGGCTTACAGTGTTGTGGCAACGCCACCACCACCACCACCACGAAAGGCCCAATTTTTCAGCCCCTGTTCAAAAGGGGCATGTAATTACAATTCTTGATCTAATAATTCACAGCAGGGCCCATTGCTGCACCCACCAAGAGTAACTGTCAGGGCTTACAGTGTTGTGGCACCAGCACCACCATCAAAGCCCCAATTTTTACTACCACTGTTCAACAATTATATGTAATTAAAATTCCTGATATAATAGTTGACAGCAGGGCGTTCCAGCACCAACCAAGAGTAACTGTGAGTGCTTACAGTGTTGTGCCAACACCAACAACTAAGGGGCCTATTTCTGCAGAGTATATACGGCAGGTCCCTACTTTCAAACATCCAACTTACAAACGACTACTACTTGCAAACGAAAGAAGACAACAGGAAGTGAGAGGAAATCTACCCCTAGGAAGGAAAATTCTCTCCTGTAAGAATTAATATGGGAGAAAGGTGTCTCCTCTGTACTGATGCTTTATCAGCAATCCTTGTTTCAAGAAAAACACCACATTTCAAAAACAGTTGTCATTGGGACGGAAAGTGAGGTGAAATGTTCTGAACAGGGGCACAGACAGCAAAACAAATGTTACAGGGGTGATAACCCTTCCCTATGTTTTCCAAAAAGTTTAAAAATAGATTTTTGGGCTGGAGCTACACTTCAACAATGTACCTGTTCAAAATTACAAACACATTCTACATAAGAACAAACCTACAGTCCCTGTCTTGTATGCACCGCCTGTATACGGCTGTTCAGAGTATATAGGGCCTTTTTTATTTTATGTGCGGGGTTCCCCTTAATATCCATACAAGACCCAAAGGGGCTGGTAATGGGCTGGGGTAGGGGGGGGGGGGTCATGGGGTAGCTATGCCATTTTTCTTAAAGATTTTCATCCATATTACCGGGACCAGACATTACATTAAAGCCGCAAGAAGTTTTAAATGGCTTTTTTTTCCTTTAGAAGTGTCATTTTGTGCAGGGACAGTTCTAAACACGGGAAACACGTGGCACTTCACAGGCATACTTTAGACACCCCCCATGTACGATATTTAAAGGAATATTTGACTTTTTTTTTTCACTTTATGCATCGTTAAAATGAGTGCTCCCGAAAAACGACCGTTTTTAAAACTTCTTTTTGCATTGATACATGTCCCCTGGTGCAGAACCCGGGTTCCCAAACCCTTTTTAGGACAATAACATGCATAATAGTTGTTATAATTAGCACTTTAGAATTCGAACGTTCGCATCCATTGTATTTAATAGGGTTCTAATGTTCGTACGAACTTTCGGTCCGTTCGCGGGTTCTGGTGCGAACCGAACCCGGGGGTGTTCGGCTCATCACTAGCAGTCATCGACAAAGGCAATAAGTCCATAACGGTTAGTTAAGAAACCATAGGAGTCCCCCGGCTGGGCCCCCCCTCCAATTGGGGCACAGTCTGGCAGAGTAACGACCTACATTATGGCAGTGTTTTAGCAGCTCTCTCCTGGGCATTGGAGAGCCCCAGCAGTGTTAACCCCTTCCTTACAGATCCACCAATCCTAGCAGGTCAACCTCTGAACACATACATGAGTACATACAGTATCTCACAGAAGTAAGTACACCCCTCACATTTTTGTAAATATTTTCCTCTATCTTTTCATGTGACAACACTGAAGAAATGACACTTTGCTACAATGTAAAGTAGTGAGTGTACACAGGGCCGGATTAACATAGGGGCTGATGGAGCTGCAGCTCCAGGCCCCCATCATAATGTAGGCCCAAACTCTCTCACCAGGGCCCGGCCGTCGGCTGCTATATAATACATCCACATTGTCCAGGCAGCAGGCAGCTGCAGCCTGCATCTGCATTATTCATAGGCCCAATATTGAGTCAGTCTGCCGAACATCATTTAATCGCAGGCCCCGAGTAGCGGCCGTGAGCCGCGGCTATCATCCACAGCAGAGCCTCTTGCGGTGCAGGCAGTGCCAGTGCGCCGAGACTGAGCGTGCTCCTCCCCTTTCAGTACTCAACACAAACACTGTAGGCGGAGCTTGACGTCTCGGCGGCGTGACGTCATCATCCAGAGGCCGTCCCCGGCGTCCTATGAGGCTCGATTGCCTTGCGAAAGGAGTTCTGTGTGTGCGGTGCTGTGAGAGCCAGGAGAAGGACAGTAAAAATTAAAGTAAGTAAGCCATGAGCGCTGGCCCACTGCTGGGGAGGTCACTGTCAGACAGATAGGTCTAATTGTGCAGAAGAAGTGTGTACTAGTACAGTACTGGCTGAAGCCTTAAGTGGTTAACTTTTTTTTTGGGGGGGGGGCTATCTCAGTGCAGGCAGCCCATCAGTGCATCTTATCAGTGCCACATTTCAGTGAGTGCCCTCTATCAGTGCCCATAAATGCAGCTAGCCAGTGCCACCTATCAGTGCAGCTCAGTGCCACCTATCAGTGCTCATTAGTGCATCTCATCAGTGCCACCTATCAGTGCAGCTCAGTGCCACCTATCATTGCCCATTAGTCCAGCTCATCAGTGCCACCTTTCAGTGCCAGTACGGGGCAGAGTCCTGGAGGGAGTGGCAGGCTGCTGGTGGCAAGTGACACACTGTATCTGGGGCAGGCTGTGGGAGGCAAATGGCACACTGTATCCGGGGGCAAGTGGCACACTATCTGGTGGCAGGCTCTGAGTGGAAAGTGGCACACTATCTGGTGGCAAGTGGCACACTATAATGTGGCAAGTGGCACACTATATCTGGTAGCAAGGTGCTGGTGGCAAGTGGCACACAGTATCTGGTGGCAGGCTGCTGCGTGGCAAGTGGCAAACTGCATCTGGTGACAGGCTGTTGGTGGCAAGTGGCACAATGTATCTGGTGGCAGGCTGTTGGTGGCAAGGGGCACACTGCATCTGGTGGCAGGCTGCAGGTGGCAAGTGGCAAACTGTATTTGGTGGCAGGCTGTGGGTGGAAAGTGGCACACTGTATTTGGTGGCAGGCTGCTGGTGGCAAGTGGCACAATGTATCTGGTGGCAGGCTGTGGGTGGCAAGTGGCACACTGTATCTGGTGGCAGGCTGTGGGTGGCAAGTGGCACACTGTATCTGGTGGCAGGCTGCTGGTGGCAAGGGGCACACTGCATCTGGTGGCAGGCTGCTGGTGGCAAGTGGCAAACTGTATTTGGTGGCAGGCTGCGGGTGACAAGTGGCACACTGTATCTTGTGGCAGGCTGCTGGTGGCAAGTGGCACACTGTATTTAGTGGCAGGCTGCTGGTGGCAAGTGGCACACTATATCTGGTGGCAAGGTGCTGGTGGCAAGTGGCACAGTGTATCTGGTGGCAGGCTGTGGGTGGCAAGTGGCACAATGTATCTGGTGGCAGGCTGTGGGTGGCAAGTGGCACACTGTATCTGGTGGCAGGCTGCTGGTGGCAAGTGGCAAACTGTATTTGGTGGCAGGCTGTGGGTGGCAAGTGGCACACTGTATCTGGTGGCAGGCTGCTGGTGGCAAGGGGCACACTGTATCTGGTGGCAGGCTGCTGGTGGCAAGTGGCAAACTGTATTTGGTGGCAGGCTGTGGGTGGCAAGTGGCACACTGTATCTTGTGGCAGGCTGCTGGTGGCAAGTGGCACACTGTATTTAGTGGCAGGCTGCTGGTGGCAAGTGGCACACTATATCTGGTGGCAAGGTGCTGGTGGCAAGTGGCACGCAGTATCTGGTGGCAGGCTGCTAAGTGGCAAGTGGCACACTGTATCTGGTGGCAGGCTGTGGGTGGCAAGTGACACACTGTATCTGGTGGCAGGCTGCTGGTGGCAAACTGTATTTGGTGGCAGGCTGCAGGTGGCAAGTGGCACACTGTATCTGGTGGCAGGCTGCTGGTGGCAAGTGGCACAGTGTATCTGGTGGCAGGCTGTTGGTGGCAAGTGGCACACTGTATTTAGTGGCAGGCTGCTGGTGGCAAGTGGCACACTATATGGTGGCAAGGGGCACACTGTATCTGGTGTCAAGCTGCTGGTGGCAAGTGGCACACTGTATCTGGTGGCAGGCTGTGGGTGGCAAGTGGCACACTGTATCTGGTGGCAAGGGGCCTCATTGTATCTGGTGGCAAGGGGCCTCATTGTATCTGGTGGCAGGCTGCTGGTGTCAAGTGGCACACTATATGGTGGCAAGTGGCACACGGTACCTGGTGACAGGCTGCTGGTGGCAAGTGGCACACTGTATCTGGTGGCAGGCTGCTGGTGGCAAGTGACATGCTGCATCTGGTGGCAGGCAGCTGTGGAAAGTGATACACCTACATCTGGTGGCAGGCTATGGGTGGCAAGGTAACAAGCTGCATCTGGTGGCAAGTGACAAGCTGATTCTGCATTATGGTGAGTTGAACTATTTCACTATATATTACAATGTAGTAATAGAAATAATGGAATTTGATCATCCTGACACCATATCAAGCATGGTGTCAAGATGATTTTAAGTGCTAACACCAGCCATTTGCCTGACAAATCACCCCCACTGCCGATTTCCCCATCAGCCCCTGAGACTACACCCCCCACCTTCATCTTTTTTTGTGAAGGGGGGGTGTCCCTGAATGGCAGTTTGGAAATGTGGGCTCCCTATGTTGCTGCTGGTGAGAGACTGCATAGCAGGTGGTGTTGCTGCTGCACGGCTGGTATTACTGGTGAGAGTATATTTAATTTGTTTTAGCGAAAAATTGTTTGCATTTTCATTTTGTTTCCATAAAAAGGCCCGCCAAAATCCTCAGCACCAGGCCCATGATGCTCTTAATCTGGCCCTGAGTGTACAGCTTGTATAACGGTGTAAATTTGCTGTCCCCTCAAAATAACTCAACGCACAGCCATTATTGTCTAAACCGCTGGCAACAAAAGTGAGTACACCCCTAAGTGAAAATGTCCAAATTGGGCCCAAAGTGTCAATATTTTGTGTGGCCACCATTATTTTCCAGCACTGCCTTAACCCTCTTGGGCATGGAGTTCACCAGAGCTTCACAAGTTACCACTGGAGTCCTCTTCCCCTCCTCCATGACGACATCATGGAGCTGGTGGATGTTAGAGACCTTGCGCTCCTCCACCTTCCATTTGAGGATGCCCCACAGATGCTCAATAGGGTTTAGGTCTGGAGACATGCTTGGCCAGTCCATCACCTTTACCCTCAGCTTCTTTAGCAAGGCAGTGGTCATCTTGGAGGTGTGTTTGGGGTCGTTATCATGTTGGAATACTGCCCTGCGGCCCAGTCTCTGAAAGGAGGGGATCATGCTCTGCTTCAGTATGTCACAGTACATGTTGGCATTCATGGTTACCTCAATGAACTGTAGCTCCCCAGTGCCGGCAGCACTCATGCAGCCCCAGACCATGACACTCCCACCACCATGCTTGACTGTAGGCAAGACACACTTGTCTTTGTACTTCTCACCTGGTTGCCGCCACACACGCCTGACACCATCTGAACCAAATAAGTTTATATTCGTCTCATCAGACCACAGGACATGGTTCTAGTAATCCATGTCCTTAGTCTGCTTGTCTTCAGTAAACGGCTGCAAATTAAAATGGACGTATATATACGCCCATTTGCCTGTCCGTGCCATTCTGTCGACGTACATCTGCGTGCGGTGGTCGGCAAGTGGTGAAATATCGTACCTGGGGGTGTCTATAGTATGCCTGTAAAGTGGCGCGTGTTTCCCGTGTTTAGAACAGTCCCTGCACAAAATGACATTTCTAAAGAAATAAAAGTCATTTAAAACTGCTTGCGGCTTTAATGTAATGTCGGGTCACGGCAATATGGATGAAAATTATTGAGAAAAACGGCATGGGTACACCCCCCCCCCCCGCCTCCCAGCCCATTACCAGGCCCTTTGGGTCTTGTATGGATATTAAGGGGAATCCCGCACTCAAATTAAAAAAAGAAAAGACGTGGGGGCCCCCAGTCCCTATATACTCTGAACAGCAGTATACAGGTGGTCCAAACAAGACAGGGACTGTAGGTTTGTTCTTAAGTTGAATCTGTTTGTAATTTAGAATAGATACATTTTGTGTAGCTCCGGACAAAAAATCTATTTTTAAGCTTTTTGGATAACATAGGGAAGGGTTATCACCCCTGTAACATTTTTGCTGTCTGTGCCCCTGTTCAGAAGATTTCCCCTCACTTTCTGTCCCAATGACAATTGGATTTTGAAAATTTGGGGTTATTAGGGAAACAAGGATTGGTGATAAAGCATCAGTGGAGACACCTTTTTCCCATATTAACACTTACAGGAGAGAATTTTCCTTCCATGGGGTAGATTTTCTCTCATTTCCTGTTGTCTCCTTCCGTTTGTAAGTAGGAGTCGTTTGTAAGTCAGATGTTTGAAAGTAGGAGACCGCCTGTATATACTATACGGCTTGCCCTATATACTCTGCAGAAAATTGGGCCTTAGGTGTTGGTGGTACCAGAACACTGTAATCCCTCACAGTTACTCTTGGTGGGCGCTGGAACAGGCCCTGCTGTGAAATATTATATTAAGAATTGTAATTACATGCCCCTGTTGAACAGGGGCAGAAAAATTGGGCCTTTGGTGGTGGTGTGGTGGTGGTGCCACAACACTGTAAGCCCTTACAGTTACTCTTGGTGGGCGCATGAATGGGCCCTGCTGGGAAATATTAGATCAAAAATTGTAATTACACGCCCCTGTTAAACAGGGGCAGAAAAATTGGGTCTTAGGCAGTGGTGGTGGTGCCACAACACTGTAACCCCTCACAGATTCTGTTGTCGAGCACAGGAACGAGCTCTAGTGTGAAATATTAGAGCAAATATTGTAATTACATGCCCCTGTTAAACAGGGGCAGAAATATTGGGCATGTGATGGTGGTGGCACAACACTGTAGAGCCTCACAGATACTCTTGTTGAGCACAGGAACGGGCCCTGCTGTAAAATATTAGAACAAATATTGTAATTACATGCCCCTGTTAAACAGGGGCAGAAAAATTGGGCCTTAGGCGGTGGTGGTGGTGGTGGTGGCGGCACAACAATGTAAAGCCTCACAGATACTCTTGTTGAGCGCAGGAATGGGCCCTGCTGTGAAATATTAGATCAAAAATTGTAATTACGCGCCCCTGTTAAACAGGGGCAGAAAAATTGGGCCTTAGGCACTGGTGGTGGTGCCCTGAAACAAAAATGTTCTTAGAAGCTAACAACATGAACATTGAGGAGGAATAGGATAGTCACTCAGCATACCAGGATAGTCACTCAGCATCAGCATAGGCAGTCTTCAAGGGATATCACATTCATAGAAAAATGTATTGGTTACATCAGCATCGGGTGCCTGGTAGCTGGTGATCCAAGACTGATTCATTTTTATGAAGGTGAGCCGATCAACTGAGTCTGTGGACAGGCGCACTCTGTGATCGGTTACAAAGCCTCCAGCAGCACTGAATGTGCATTTAGAAAGAACGCTGGATGCAGGACAGGCCAGTAGCTCAATTGCATACTGTGCAAGCTCTGGCCAGTGATCCATCCTCAAGACCCAGTAACCCAGTGGATTTTCGGTTGGAAAGGTCTCCAAGTCTGATCTTGCCCCTAGGTATTCCTGCACCATGTAAATCAGATGCAGCCGATGGTTGCTGGAACCAATCAGACCTTGGGGCTGTGGACTAAAGACTTGTCTGAACGCATCGGTCAGACGGCCACCATCTTCACCGCTCCTTCTGTGACTGACCAAAGCCTCAGCAACACGTCCAGGACCAGGAAATTGTAACCTCCCAGGCTTTGGAAACGCATTGCACAAACCTTTCTGCATGGCCTCCTGAAGATGTTTCATCCTCTGCTCCCTCGGCGAAGGCTGGATAAGTTCCGCAACCTTACACTTGTAACGTGGATCAAGAAGGGTTGCCAGGCAGTAATGATCCCTCTCCTTGATACCACAAATCCGAGGGTCCTTTGGCAGGCTTTGCAGGATCAGGGAGGCCATGCAGCGTAGGTTTGCTGAGGCATTCGATCCGGAGTCCTCTGGGTCACTAAGGATGACATGATCCGCAGCCACCTCCTCCCAGCCAGGTACAAGTCCATGGGTTTCTGGGGACTGAAAACGATCCCTTGAAGACTGCTGCTGATGCTGAGTTCTAGGCTCCACCTCCATGCTGACACAATCCTCATCCTCCGCCTCCTCTTCCTGTGTGATCAGCGGGCCCGCAAGAATACTGTCTGGATAAAGGGGGCCTTGAGAGATAAGGAAGTCCTCCTCTTCCTCCCTCTGTTCTGCTTCAAGTGCCCTGTCCATTATTCCATGCAGCGTGTGCTCCAACAGGAAGACAAGAGGGACAGTATCACTAATGCATGCACTGTCACTTCTCACCATCCTCGTGGCCTCCTTTAAATGGTGATAGGACAGTGCATGCATCCTTGATCAGTAGCCACTGGCGTGGCAAAAAAAAGCCATGCTCCCCTGACCCAGTCCTGGTACCATACTCACACAGGTACTCATTGATGGCCCTCTGCTGTGTGTGCAGCTGCTGTAGCATAGCCAACGTTGGGTTCCACCTGGTGGGCATGTCACAGATGAGGCGGTTCTTGGGCAGGTTGCATTCCTTTTGAAGGTCAGCCAGCCGAGCACTGACATTATATGACCGGCGGAAATGCCCACAGACTTTCCTGGCCTGCCTCAGGAGATCCTGTAAGCCGGGGTACCGGCACCATCGCTGCACCACCAAATTAAGGACGTGAGCCAAACAGGGAACATGGGTCAAGTGTCCCTGTCGGAGGGCGGAGAGGAGGTTGGTGCCATTGTCGCAAACCACCATTCCTGGCTGAGGCTGGCGTGGCGTCAACCACCTCTGAGTCTGCCCTTGCAGAGCTGACAGAATCTCTGCCCCCATGTGGCTCCTGTCCCCTAAGCAGACCATCTTTTTGCCTGAGTGCTTGCGTAGCTCCTTGAACGCCTACGGAGCACCGCTGGTTCCGAGGACAAATTTGCAGAGGAAGAGGCCATAGAGGAAGAGGAAGAGGAGGGGGTGGAGGTGAGAGGTGTGTCAGAATCACCACTACTAGCATTTTGGAGGCGTGGTGGCGGAAAAAGCTCCAACAATACTGCACCCTGTCCTGCATCCTTCTCAGGAGCCAGCAGAGTTACCCAGTGCGCCGTGAAAGAAAGGTAACGTCTTTGTCCATGCCTGCATGTCAGGGGTAATATGCACCTTACCGCTGACCGCCCTGTCCAGCGAGGCCAAGACATTGCCTTCCACATGCCGGTAGAGAGCCGGAATGGCCTTCCGTGAAAAGAAATGGCGTTTGGGAACCTGCCACTGAGGTACCGCACATTCCACAAATTCACGAAAGGGGGCAGAGTCTACCAGCTGAAAAGGCAGCAGTTGGAGTGCTAGCAATTTAGCCAAGCTAGCATTCAGCCACTGAGCATGTGGGTGGCTGGGACCGAATTTCTTTCGACGGTTTAGCAACTGGGGAAATTTGCCTGCTACAATCAGATGTTGGTGTAGCGATAGCAGATTGCCCGCAAGTACTTGGCACACCTAATTCTACACCTTCATTCCTCTCAGTGCAGGTTTCTGAGAGGACTGAAGGTATAGTGGGGTTGGAGATCCCAGCTGATGAGGAGTAAGGTGAGGTCCGCCTTGTTCTTTGGTGTGGGTCTTTTAAGCACTGTTGCCAACGGACTGCATGGGAGGTCGACATATGTCTGGTCAAGCATGTGGTGCCCAAGCGGCTGCTGTTTTGGCCACGCTTGATACGCTTCAGACATATGTTGCAAACAGCAACGGTGCGATCTGCTGCACACGTATCAAAAAAAGCCCACACCAAAGAACTTTTCAAAATACGCAGGGAGTCAGCAGCACCCTGCACATGCAGAGCTCTGCGGTGTGATGCAGTGGGGTGGCTGCCCTTAAACTGGCCCCTGGAGGGCATTCTGCCTCGTTGGAGATGTGCCTCTTCCTCCTCCTCCTCTCTTCTATCAGGCACCCATGTAGAGTCAGTGACCTCATCATCCCCTCCCTCCTCGTCACTGGAGCAAACCTGGCAGTATGCTGCAGCTGGGGGAACATGACTGCCAGTTTCTTGTCCTTCTTGGGCACCCCCTCTCTCTGGGCTCTTGTTACTGCCTTCCTCAACCTGGGTACCATCATCGGAGCCTTGAAAACGCTGCGCATCCTCCTGCAGCATGTACCTGACACTGTGGTCGACCATGTACCTGACACTGTGGTCGAACAGGTACCTGACACTGTGGTGCTTTGGCAGCTGCATTGGCAGGCAAACTACTCTGAGCCTGGGTGACAAAGGATGAGGACGGCTTAGTTATCCACTCTATCAACTCTTCTGCATGTTGTGGATCAACACGGCCAGCTGCCGAAAAAAAAGAACAAGCGTGCCCCACGGCCACGTGCTGAGGATGCACCATGTCCACGACCAGCAGTGTTGGCTGTAGATACAGAGCCTGCTTGCCCTCTTTTAGTGGCCTGTGAGCGTCTGCCTCTCCTTGGCGGCCTTCCAGACATGTGGTAAAACTTGATTAGCAAAACACCGCCTGAAGTTTACTAGAAAAAGTACACCATGAATGGCCTGCAGTCAGATATAGGCTTGGTTAAACTGGATGCAGTGGATATATATATATATATATATATGTAGGAGACTGTATATATATTTAATGCACTGCAGATCACTGAATCACCTGCCTACCTGCCTGCCTGCCTGAAAGTGTATTTGAAAACATACACCAGAAATGGCCTGCAGTCAGATATAGGCTTGGCTAGACTAGAATGCAGTTGATATATATGTAGGAGACTGTATATATATTTTATGCACTGCAGCTAACTGAATCACCTGCCTGCCTGAAGTATATTAGAAACAGTACACCAGGAACGGCCTGCAGTCAGATCTAGCTAAACTGGATACAGTGTATATATATATATATATACAAGCCTTGATGTATATGTATACTAAATACACTGCAGCTAACTGAATCGCTTGCCTGCTCAATCTAAATGAAATGACACTCTCTCTCTCAGTCAACACCAGCAACACACTACACAGGGCCAACGTGCAGGCGGCCTTATATAGTGTGAGGCGTGGACTTAATCCCCTGAGCCATAATTGGCCAAAGGCACCCTGCCTTTGGCCAATTATGGCTCTCTTTGCTGACGGCGCTGTGATTGGCCAAAGCATGTGGGTCATAGTGCATGCTTGGCCAATCATCAGACAGCAATGCACTGCGATGTCGCAGTGCATTATGGGGCGTGACGCGCCGCTCGAATTTGGCGCGAACGCCCCATAATGTTTGTATTTAGACGAACAAACGACTAGCCAATGTTCGACCTGAACATAAAGCTCATCCCTAATCTTTATGTAGAGCAACAATTCTTTTTTTCAGGCCCTCTGAGAGTTCTTTGCCATGAGGTGCCATGTTAAACTTCCAGTGACCAGTATGAGAGAGTGAGAGCGATAACACCAAATTTAACACACCTGCTCCCCATTCACACCTGAGATCTTGTAACACTAACGAATCACATGACACCGGGGAGGGAAAATGGCTAATTGGACCCAATTTGGACATTTTCACTTAGGGGTGTACTCATTTTTGTTGCCAGCGGTTTAGACATTAATGGCTGTGTGTTGAGTTATTTTGAGGCGACAGCAAATTTACACAGTTATACAAGCTGTACACTCACTACTTTACATTGTAGCAAAGTGTCATTTCTTCAGTGTTGTCACATGAATAATATATAATAAAATATTTACAAAAATGTGAGGGTGTACTTACTTTTGTGAGATACTGTATGTCTACATTGTAGCATTTTGATTGAAAGACAGCACAGTGGACCCAGATGCTTGCAACATGAGTCAACACAGCAGGAAAACGTTTGCACCTGCTTACACCCTTCGAGCCTCCTCTGTCTGGATTCCTTGTTGCGAATATAAGGCTGCAACACACAAAATGTTGAATTCCCTTGTCTCCTGCAATATTTTAAGCTGCCAATTCTGGCTGTAGGAATTTTTTATTTCCTATAGCAGAAAAAAAACACACTACACTATTGTACACAGCGGGAATCTGTCAGCAAGTCCTCGCCAGTGATTCATAGAGGGGACCTGCTGATCGGCTGTGTCCAATCACAGCCCAGAGCTCTGTGTTGACAATCAACACAGGGCTCTGTACAGAGGGAACGATCTCTCTGTTCTTATCTCTGCAAAGAAGGAACAAACAGATATTTAGTAAATGAGTTAACCCCTTGATTACTAGAAAGGAACTAAACAACTATGTGAAAATGAATGGTTTCATATGATCACTATCCTAAAAACAAAAGACAGGATTTTGCCATCATAGTTTCAATATAAGTGCCAAAATCTCACAATTTCTGCCAGGGGATGCAAAGTTTAGAGCACAACTGTACCTTAAACTTGTTGTATTCCTCAAACCGTTCTTGAATCCATCAGATCAGGCCACCTTCTTCGACTGCTCCGTGATCAAGTTCTGATGCTCACGTGCCCATTGTAAGGGATTTTGGCTGTGGACACGGGTCACCATGTATACCCTGACCGGTCTGCAGCTACGCAGCCCCATACACAACAATCTGTGATGCTCTGTGTGTTCTGACACCTTTCTATCAGAACTAGCATTCACTTTTTAGAAATCTGAGCTCCAGTAGCTTTCTATTGGATTGGACTACACAGGCCATGCCTTCGCTCCCCACCTCCATCAATGAGCCTTCACTTCCCACGTACATTGATGAGCCTCCCTCCCTCCCACCTCCATCAATGAGCCTTCCATTCCCACCTCCATCAATGAGCCTTACCTCCCCACCTCTATCAATGAGCCTTCCCTCCCCACCTCCATCAATGAGCCTTCCGTCCCCACCTCCATCAATGAGCCTTCCCTCCCCACCTCCACTATTGAGCCTTCCCTCCCCACCTCCATCGATGAGCCTTCCCTCCCCACCTCCATCAATGAGCCTTCCCTCCCCACCTCCATCAATGAACCTTCCCTCCCCACCTCCATCAATGAGCCTTCCCTCCCCACCTCCATCACTGAGCCTTCCCTCCCCACCTCCACCAATGAGCCTTCGCTCTCCACCTCCATCAATGAGCCTTCCCTCCCCACCTCCATCAATGAGCCTTCCATTTCCCACCTCCATCAATGAGCCTTCCCTCCCCACCTTCATAAATGAGCCTTACCCTTCCACCTCCATCAATGAGCCTTCGCTCCCCACCTCCATCAATTAGCCTTCACTCCCCACGTATATTGATGAGCCTCCCTTCCTCCCACCTCCATTAATGAGCCTTCCATTCCCACCTCCATCTATGAGCCTTACCTCCCCACCTCCATCAATGAGCCTTCCCTCCCCACCTCCACTATTGAGCCTTCCCTCCCCACCTCCATCGATGAGCCTTCCCTCCCCACCTCCATCACTGAGCCTTCCCTCCCCACCTCCACCAATGAGCCTTCGCTCTCCACCTCCATCAATGAGCCTTCCCTCCCCACCTCCATCAATGAGCCTTCCATTTCCCACCTCCATCAATGAGCCTTCCCTCCCCACCTTCATAAATGAGCCTTACCCTTCCACCTCCATCAATGAGCCTTCGCTCCCCACCTCCATCAATGAGCCTTCACTCCCCACGTATATTGATGAGCCTCCCTTCCTCCCACCTCCATTAATGAGCCTTCCATTCCCACCTCCATCTATGAGCCTTACCTCCCCAGCTCTATCAATGAGCCTTCCCTCCCCACCTCCATCATTGAGCCTTCCTTCCCCACCTCCATCAATGAGCCTTCCCTCCCCACCTCCACTATTGAGCCTTCCCTCCCCACCTCCATCGATGAGCCTTCCCTCCCCACCTCCATCAATGAGCCTTCCCTCCCCACCTCCATCAATGAACCTTCCCTACCCACCTCCATCAATGAGCTTTCCCTCCCCACCTCCATCACTGAGCCTTCCCTCCCCACCTCCACCAATGAGCCTTCGCTCCCCACCTCCATCAATGAGCCTTTCCTCCCCACCTCTATCAATGAGCCTTCCATTTCCCACCTCCATCAATGAGCCTTCCCTCCCCACCTTCATAAATGAGCCTTACTCTTCCACCAATGAGCCTTCCCTCCCTACGTACATCAATTAGCCTTCCCCTCCCCCTCCATCAATGAGCCTTCCCTCCTCACGTACATCAATGAGCCTTCCCTCCCATCTCCATCAATGAACCTTCCCTCACCACCTCTATCAATGAGCCTTTCCTCCCCACCTCCATCAGTGAGCCTCCCCCCCACCTCCATAAATGAGCATTCCCTTCCCACCTCCATCAATGAGCCTTCCCCCTCCACCTCCATCAATGAGCCTTCTCTCCCCACCTGCATCAGTAAGCCTTCTCCCTCCCCACCTCCATTAATGAGCCTTCACTCCCCACCTCCATCAATGAGCCATCCCTCCTCACCTCCATCAACGAGCCTTCCCTCCCCACCATCATCACTGAGCCTTCGCTCCCCACCTCCATCAATGAGCCTTTCCCCTACCTCCATCAACGAGCCTTCCCTCCCCACCTCCTTAAATGAGCCTTCGCTCCCCACCTCCATCAATGAGCCTTCCCTCCCCACCTTCATAAATGAGCCTTCCCACCCTACCTTCATAAATGAGCCTTCCCTCCCCACCTCCATCAGTGAGCCTTCCCTCCCCACCTCCATCAATGAGCCTTCCCTTCCCACCTTCATCAATGAGCCTTCCCTCCCCACCTCCATCAGTGAGCTTTCCCTCCCCACCTTCATAAATGAGCCTTCCCTCCCCACCTTCACAAATGAGCCTTCCCTCACTACCACCATCAGTGAGCCTTCCCTCCCCACCTCCATCAATGAGCCTCCCCCCCCCACTTCCATAAATGAGCCTTCTCCCTCCCCACCTCCATCAATGAGCCTTCTCCCTCCCCACTTTCATCAACGAGCCTTCACTTCCCACCTCCATCAATGAACCTTCTCCTTCCCCACCTCCATCAGTGAGCCTTCCCTTCCCACCTCCATCAATGAGCCTTCCCTCCACACCTCCATCAATGAGCCTTCCCTCCCCACTTCCATCAATGACCCTTCTCTCTCCCCACCTCCATCAATGAGCCTTCCCTCCCCACTTCCATCAATGAGCCTTCTCCCTCCCACCTCCATCAATGAGCCTTCCCTCCCCCACCTCCATCAATGCGCCTTGGCAACCTATGACCCTGTCACCTGTTTGTCGGTCTTTCTTCCTTGGACCATGTTTAGTTTGTGCTGACCACTGCAGACCGGGAACATCACACACGTGCTTCCTTTTTTTCGAGTTGCTCTGACCCAGTCATCTTGCCATTACAATTTGGTCTTTGTCAAAGTCCCTCATATCTTTACGCTTGTCCATTTTTTTTCTGCTTTTAACACATCAACTTCAGGGACAACATGTTTACTTGTTGCCTAATATATTTCACACCCAATTTCAAATGCCATTGTCATGGGATAACCAATTCACTTTACCCATCAGTGGTCAGAATGTTGTGGCTGATCTGTGTATTTGACGATCAGTAAAATAGTTCCTTATTGTTTAGTGAGCAGTGTGGCCAGCCACGCCTTTAATAACTGACATATTTATTAGTTACACACTATCTGTGATTCATTTGTTTTAGCTGATGTCTTACCAGCACATGATCAGCCGCAGGCCCCGTGTACGGCCCTAAACACACAGACGCTGTTTGATTTTGGCCTGTAATTGCTTTGTTGTATCTGAACTGCAATAAAACATACAGATAAAATACAAACATGGGAACCGCTTCACCTGCCATTGGATTTGTATTTCTGTCTATCCAGACCTGAGATTTATACAGACATGCCAAACAGCACAGGTAGGCTGGTGACCTCATTATTCTCTACTGCAGATAGGAAATACAGCTTGGTCATCTCCCTGCCCCCATTGGAGTTTGGGGGTAAGAAGACAGGAAGCTGAAGTTCATTACGGGCGCATTGTGGGAGTTGCAGTGTGTGAGGAGCGTAGAGATACAGGAAATGTTCATTCATATTCTGAGTTTATCAGGAGTTCAGATCTACCTTGAAAAAGTATTAATTCCCCTTGAAATTTTCCACATTTTCTCATGTTACAACTAGGGTTGTCCCGATACCGATACTAGTATCGGTATCGGGACCGATACCAAGCATTTGCGCGAGTACTTGTACTCGCGCAAATGCTCCCGATGCTTCACCCGATACTTTTTTTTTTTTTTTTTTGTGGCCGGAGAGGGCGGGAGGAGTCAGTGGCTAGGGAGGGCAGGAGAGAGGGCGGGGGAGTGCGGGCGGAGTCTGGCCGGAGAGGGCGGGAGGAGTCAGTGGCTGGGGAGGGCGGAAGAGGAAAGTGCGGGCGGAGTCTGGCTGAAGAGGGCGGGCACAGTCGGTGGACGGAGTCCGCGGGCGGAGAGCGAGTCCCTCACCTGCAGTTGAACCTGGTAAGCTGGCAGGGGTTCAGGGCGCAGCCGCATCAGGAACGGTGACCGGTGCTGTCACATTCGGTCGCCGTCAGCGGCTGAACGTCCCCACGCCCATCTTGGTACACCCTGCACTCGGCTGCAGTAAGCAGCAGCAGACATCTTGTTACACCCAGCCCGAGCTATATGGGCTGGGTGTAACAAGATGTCTGCTGTTGCTTACTGCAGCCGAGTGCAGGGTGTACCAAGATGGGCGTTGCAGCAGTTTTTTTTTTTTTCTTAAATCCTGTGTCATTTCCCCCCCACCCCCCGCAGCATTTCAGTGCCAGCCACCTATCAGTACCCACAAGTGCTACCTATCAGTGGAATCAGTGCCATCTACCAGTGCCACCTATCAGGTGGCACTGGTAGATGCCACTGATTGCACTGATAGGTGGCACTTATGGGCACTGATTGCACTGATAGGTGGCACTTGTGGGCACTGATAGATGGCACTGATTGCACTAATAGTGCAATCAGTGCCATCTATCAGTGCCCACAAGTGCCACCTATCACTGCCCACAAGTGCCACCTATCACTGCCCACAAGTGCCACCTTTCTGTGCAATCAGTGCCACCTATCAGTGCCCACAAGTGCCACCTATCACTGCCCACAAGTGCCACCTTTCTGTGCCCACAAGTGCCACCTATCAGTGCCACCTATCACTGCCCACAAGTGCCACCTATCAGTGCCCATAAGTGCCATCGATCCGTGCCCATAAGTGCCACCTATCAGTCCCCATCTTTCAAACTGTCACATGACATTGAAAAAAAGTATCGGTAATCGGTATCGGCGAGTACTTGAAAAAAAGTATCGGTACTTGTACTCGGTCTTAAAAAAGTGGTATCGGGACAACCCTAGTTACAACCAAAAACGTAATTATGTGATAGACCAACACAAAGTGGCTCATAATTGTGAAGTGGAAGGAAAATGATAAATGGTTTTCAACATTTTTTACAAATAAATATGTGAAGGGGGGGGGGCATTTGTATTCAGCCCCACTTTACTCTGATACCCCTAACTAAAATCTAGTGGAACCAATTGCCTTCAGAAGTCACCTAATTAGTAAATAGAGTCCACCTGTGTGTCATTTAATCTCAGTATAAATACAGCTGTTCTGTGAAGCCCTGAGAGGTTTGTTAGAGAACTTTAGTGAACAAACACCATCATGAAGCACAAGGAACACACCAGAAAGGTCAGGGATAAAGTTGTGGAGAAGTTTAAAGCAGGGTTAGGTTATAAAAAAATATCCCAAGCTTTGAACATCTCACGGAGCTCTGTTCAATCCATCATCGGAAAATGGAAAGAGTATGGCACAACTGCAAACCTACTAAGACATGGCCGTCCACCTAAACTGACCGGCCGGGCAAGGAGAGCATTCATCAGAGAAGCAGCCAAGAGGCCCATGGTAACTCTGGAGGAGCTGCAGAGATCCACAGCTCAGGTGGGAGAATCTGTCCACAGGACAACTATTAGTCGTGCTTCTCCACAAATCTGCCCTTTATGGAAGAGTGACAAGAAGAAAGACATTGGTGAGAGAAAGTCATAAGAAGTCCTGTTTGCAGTTTATGAGAAGCCATGTGGGGGACACAGCAAACATGTAGAAGAAGGTGCTCTGGTCAGATGAGACCAAAAATGAACTTTTTGGCCTAAAAGCATAACGCTATATGTGGCGGAAAACTAACACTGCACATCCCCCTGAACACACCATCCCCACCGTGAAACATGGTGGTGGCAGCATCATGTGGTGGGAATGCTTTTCTTCAGCAGGGACAAGGAAGCTGGTCAGAGTTGATAGGAAGATGGATGGAGCCAAATACAGGGGATTCATAGAAGAAAACCTGTTAGAGTCTACAAAAGGCTTTAGACTGGGGCGGAGGTTCACCTTCCAGCAGGACAACGACCCGAAACATACAGCCGGAGCTACAATGGAATGGTTTAGATCAAAGCATATTCATGTGTTAGAATGGCCCAGTCACAGTCCAGACCTAAATCACATTGAGAATCTGTGGCAAGACTTGAAAATTGCTGATCACAGACGCTCTCCATCCAATCTGACAGAGCTTGAGATATTTTGCGAAGAAGAATGGGCAAAAATGTCCCTCTCTAGATGTGCAAAGCTGGTAGAGACATCCCCAAAAAGACTTGCAGCTGTAATTGCAGAGAAAGGCGGTTCTACAAAGTATTGACTCCGGGGGGCGCCATACAAATGTACCCCCCACACTTTTCACATATTTATTTGTAAAAAATGTTGAAAACCATTTATCATTTTCCTTCCACTTCACAATTATGTGCCACTTTGTGTTGGTCTATCACATAAAATCCCAATAAAATACATTTACGTTTTTGGTTGTAACATGACAAATGTGGTAAATTTCAAGGGGTATGAATACTTTTTCAAGGCACTGTATTTGGTATCTACTTACATGAGTCCATTTAAAGCGGGGTTCCGCCCGCCATTTTTTTTATTTTTTTTACGGTCAGCAGCTACAAACACTGTAGCTGCTGACTTTTAATAAGGACACTTACCTGTCCTAGGCGCCCGCGATGTCGGTCCCCCGAGGCCGATCCCTCGATCCTGGCAGGTCCTGGCACCGCCATTCTCACTAAGGGAAACAGGCAGTGGAGCCTTGCGGCTTTACTGCCCGTTTCCTACTGCGCATGCGCTTTGTGAATGGGCGGCTGCTCTCTGGGATACACACAGTTCCCAGAAGGCGGCGCTCCCCATTCACCAGAAGACAACGCGAGTAGGACGAGGAAGAAGACCTGCCGCGGACTAGGAAGAGGCAGATTAGAAACATCCGCATAGCAACCGCCATTTCTGGTAAGTAAAATTATTTTTTTTCTATTTTTTTTTTCTATTTTTTTGCAGGATTTTGGTGTATTTTTTTTAGGGTGGAACTCCACTTTAAGCACAGACAGAATTCCTAAACTCTGATAAAGGGTGGGGAGTTTGGCCCCAAAACGTGTTGCCTTTATTCTGCTATGAGTTCATTTTACCATTAGACCCTTGGACATTTGTTTGGCGCTCTCATTGGATTGTATGTACACTAATTGGACACCCCCCCCACGTGATTGACAGTGAAGGATCTGCCGCCAAATTATGAAATCATTTGTCTGCTCCCTCTTTCATTTAGCACGTTCATGCACTGGCCTCTCCCTCTCCCAGTCTAAATTCTACTGTACAGAAGGCTGATAAAAAGAAAAGATTTTGGTACTTACACCAGAAACACTTAGAGGTCTATTTATTTAAAAAATTGCTGTGTGAATGTTTTACAAATAATCCCTGTATTGTGTGTGCAATTTGTAAGATGTCATCTTCTATTTATTTCCTATGATCACCAACTCCACCTAGCGGCCATAATGTGGTATTTTCCTGAAATACCGCAATCAGCAAAATGCCGCCTTATGGCCACTAGATAGAGCTGACGATCATAAATATATAATATAATATAATTTAATAAGTATATTACACAGATTATGGGGTTTATTTGTGACAGCTGTGCGCATGCTTGAGGCATTTGAATAATGTTTTTTTTTTTTAAATATATACAGTATATATACATTTTTATATAAATATATATTTTTGTTTGATATAAATATATATTTTTTTCATAAAGAGCCCTTAATGATGTATCAGTGATTACAGAATTGCATTAAATGGTGTCCGTTATCTCTGTCTGAGGTTTAGCTTTATTGGAGTGTGCATCATTTCAAGAACAAGCAGAAAACTTTGAACAGTCATGAGATATATTTTAACACTGCAGCTCATTTGCGTTTTTTAAAGGCATTTTATAAGAAACAGATAACTCTTTTTTGACTTACAGAGTCAATTTTGGCCACTAGATGACGCTGATGATCATAGGAAATACATTGAAAATGACACATTTGACACATACAGTAATGGGGGTTATACATGATGGCTATGCAAATGCTGAGACATTGGAGCTCCACTTAGACACAACCTCTGAGTATTGAGTGTAAGCAGGGGTTAGTCTCCCTTAGGTGGTTGGTCGTGGAGTCAGTACCCCTTTTATAACCTGTCTTGGGTGGAGCTCCAGTCAGAAGGGAGCATGGGAAGAGGTCACCCCGACTTACATTATATAGCTTTGTGACCTGAGCAGAAGAGAGAGCCCTTCAAGCTGGACTGACCTGAGGCTTGGGATGAGGACCCACAGTAGGGGGATTTATAGTGGACAAAGTATGGGGGAATTGGCTGAACTTTCTGAGTTCTGAATTAATTGCATGGAGTTGATCTGTACTGGAGGTCTGATGAGTGGCATGAAGGAATGATTGTACAGAATGTTAACCTGCACAGTAAACTGTTGAAAAAGCGTCCCGTGTGGACATTATTTATTTGAGGTGGTGGGCCTTAGGCCTGGAGCACCATTAGAAAAGCATCCTGTGTGGACATTCTTTATTCAAGTTGTTGGGCCTTGGGCCTGGAGCCCCGTTGGAAAAGCATCCTGTGTGGACCTTCTTTATTCGAAGTAGTGGTCCTCGGACCTGGAGCCCCATTGGAAAAGCATCTTGTGTGGACCTTCTTTAATAGAGGTGGTGGGCTTCAGACATGGAGCCCCACTGGAAAAGCATCATGTGTGGGCCTTCTTTATTCGAGGTGGTGGGCCTCAGACATGGAGCCCCATTGGAAAAGCATCCTGTGTAGACATTCTTTAATAGAGGTGGTGGGCCTCAGACCTGGAGCCCCACTGGAAAAGCATCTTGTGTGGACCTTCTTTAATAGAGGTGGTGGGCTTCAGACATGGAGCCCCACTGGAAAAGCATCTTGTGTGGACCTTCTTTAATAGAGGTGGTGGGCTTCAGACATGGAGCCCCACTGAAAAAAGCATCATGTGTGGGCCTTCTTTATTCGAGGTGGTGCGCCTCAGACTTGGAGCCCCATTGGAAAAGCATCCTGTGTAGACCTTCTTTAATAGAGGTGGTGGGCCTCAGACATGGAGCCCCATTGGAAAAGCATCCTGTGTAGACATTCTTTAATAGAGGTGGTGGGCCTCAGACCTGGAGCCCCGCTGGAAAAGCATCTTGTGTGGACCTTCTTTAATAGAGGTGGTGGGCTTCAGACATGGAGCCCCACTGGAAAAGCATCTTGTGTGGACCTTCTTTAATAGAGGTGGTGGGCTTCAGACATGGAGCCCCACTGAAAAAAGCATCATGTGTGGGCCTTCTTTATTCGAGGTGGTGGGCCTCAGACATGGAGCCCCATTGGAAAAGCATCCTGTGTAGACATTCTTTAATAGAGGTGGTGGGCCTCAGAACTGGAGCCCCACTGGAAAAGCATCTTGTGTGGACCTTCTTTAATAGAGGTGGTGGGCTTCAGACATGGAGCCCCACTGGAAAAGCATCTTGTGTAGACCTTCTTTATTCGAGGTGGTGGGCTTTGGACCTGGAGCCCTATTGGAAAAGCATCCTGTGTAGACCTTCTTTATTTGAGGTGGTGGGCCTCAGACATGGAGCCCCATTGGAAAAGCATCCTGTGTAGACCTTCTTTAATAGAGGTGGTGGGCCTCAGACATGGAGCCCCGCTGGAAAAGCATCCTGTGTAGACATTCTTTAATAGAGGTGGTGGGCCTCAGACCTGGAGCCCCGCTGGAAAAGCATCTTGTGTGGACCTTCTTTAATAGAGGTGGTGGGCTTCAGACATGGAGCCCCACTGGAAAAGCATCCTGTGTAGACATTCTTTAATAGAGGTGGTGGGCCTCAGACCTGGAGCCCCGCTGGAAAAGCATCTTGTGTGGACCTTCTTTAATAGAGGTGGTGGGCTTCAGACATGGAGCCCCGCTGGAAAAGCATCTTGTGTGGACCTTCTTTAATAGAGGTGGTGGGCCTCAGACATGGAGCCCCGCTGGAAAAGCATCCTGTGTAGACATTCTTTAATAGAGGTGGTGGGCCTCAGACCTGGAGCCCCGCTGGAAAAGCATCTTGTGTGGACCTTCTTTAATAGAGGTGGTGGGCTTCAGACATGGAGCCCCACTGGAAAAGCATCCTGTGTAGACATTCTTTAATAGAGGTGGTGGGCCTCAGACCTGGAGCCCCGCTGGAAAAGCATCTTGTGTGGACCTTCTTTAATAGAGGTGGTGGGCTTCAGACATGGAGCCCCACTGGAAAAGCATCTTGTGTGGACCTTCTTTAATAGAGGTGGTGGGCTTCAGACATGGAGCCCCACTGAAAAAAGCATCATGTGTGGGCCTTCTTTATTCGAGGTGGTGCGCCTCAGACTTGGAGCCCCACTGGAAAAGCATCCTGTGTAGACCTTCTTTATTCGAGGTGGTGGGCCCCAGACTTGGAGCCCCACTGGAAAAGCATCCTGTGTAGACCTTCTTTATTCGAGGTGGTGGGCCTCAGACATGGAGCCCCATTTGAAAAGCATTCTGTGTAGACCTTCTTTAATAGAGGTGGTGGGTTTCAGACATGGAGCCCCACTGGAAAAGCATCACATGTGGGCCTTCTTTATTCGAGGTGGTGGGCCTCGGACCTGGAGCCCCATTGGAAATGCATCCTGTGTGGACCTTGGGCCTACAGCCCTCATGAAAATACAGGGGTGGAGTCCCTGGCCAGCTTGGCGGAAAGCATCAATGAATCCAGGTCGCTTACATGGATATATTAGTGAAGGGACGTCATGTTTTACTTGTGTCTCAGAGCTGAACTTCAACCCTTCCCTGCTATGCAGAGTTAAACATTTAATGTGTTTGGAGTAAAGGCTGCACAAAATTAAATATTAATATTAAAATATAACAGATAAAAGGTGAGCAGCCCAAAGGAGTGTTGCACCAGCTGAACGTCTGTCCCATTCAAATCAATCTCTCTGGCAAATGAAAGAGGTGGCAGGTAGCCAGTCCAGGCCTTTGGTAGCTTTGGGCCTTCATGGTGTTCCAAGCAATCATCAACAGCTAGTTGGTTGCCTGTAATTGTCTACCAGCTCTTTTTATTTCTGGTAAAGTGTCGTAGTAGCTCCCGATTTGATCCAGAAGAAGTCTCAGATACTGTAGAAGTCATCATGAGACACTTCATCTTCATCCTCCTCTTTCTGATGGTCCTCCGGCTGGATATAATTGTCCTCTATGAAGCCATCTTCGTCGTCTTGGTGGGGGATGGGGACGCCCGGTAGCTCGCTTTGCGACTCGGCTGCCCACTCGTTCTCTGGCAAGGGACGATGGCGGTAGCTGCGGAAATATCGATGGAAAAGCTTGCACTTGGCGGCAGCGGCTATTAGAAGAGACAGAGTGATGGCGATGAGCACGAACCCCACTAGATACGGCCAGCTTCTGCCTTGAGATACAGGTGGGGGTGAAGGAGAAGCTGAGGAACACAAAAAAAATAATAATAATAATTTGCAACATTCTTTATCATTTTATAGCAACAAATGAATCCAGTATATTGTAGAAATTGTCTACTTTCTGATTTTTTTTTCTTTTTTATACAATATAAAAATCCTTTCATTTCTTTTTAAACCCAAGCTTTAGTCTAAATCAGCTAAATACTTTCCAGTTGCATCACAACAAAAGTCTAATTTCCTTGGGAAGAAGCTTCGGGTTGAGTAGAAAAGCCTTCCCTCTGCCAGCGTGCTGCAGAGAAGGGGTTGCAAAGGCATTTGATGCACACATCTTTCGTTAAAAAGAACTTAAAATTAATTTATTGTGCGGGCAAAACTGTCCCTTAAAAGCACAACAACACAATATTTTCTCTATGGTTATTATGGAATATATTTAAAGTGGTTGTAAACCCTTACATACACCCAGTGCAGAGACTGGTCTCAGGTGGTACACAAAGATAAAACAAATACTCCTACATAAGTTGTACCTATTTATCTCCCTTCTACACAGGGCCGGATTCCTGGCAAGGCCAACGAGGCCAGGCCTCAGGGCGGCAGTGTGTGCAGGGGCAGCGCCGCGTCAACAGGGGGGTGAAAAAATCCTCCCCCCAAGACCCGGCATCTCCCGCTGCACCTCTGGCATGCCATTTAGAGTGCAGTGGAGAGAGGTGGGAGGAGGTGGAAGGCAGCGATCGGCAGCTCTATGGTGCCTGTGTGGGCGGCGGGATCTCCCTGGGGCTTGAAATACTCTCTCGAGTGTCAGTGTATACAGTGGAGAGGAGAGGGGAGGGGCCTCTGACCCGGGCAGGTAACGCTTTCACTCTGCTTGTACACTGTTGCTGATGCCCGGGTCAGAAGCCCCTTCCCTCTCTGCTGTATACATTCAGAGATAGAACTACTAGCCCCAGCGAGACCCCCTGCCTGTGGACACCATAGAGCTGCCGATCGCCACCTTCCACCTCCACCAGCCAGGTACAGGGGAACCTCTGCAAGGGGGGGAGTCAGCTGGTTGGGGATCCTGGTGTAAGGGGGGCTCTCTGGGGACCCTGGTGTAAGGGGGGCTCTCTGGGGACCCTGGTGTAAGGGGGGGCTCTCTGGGGACCCTGATGTAAGGGGGGCTCTCTGAGTATCCTGATGCAAGGAGGGGCTCTCTGCGGACCCTGATGTAATGGGAGGTTCTCTGGGGACTCTGATGTAAGGAGCGGCTCTCTGGGGACCCTGGTGTAATGAGGGGGGCTCTGAGGACCCTAATATAAGTAGGGAGGCTCTCTGGGGATCCTAATGTAGGGGGAGGCTCTCTAGGGACCCTGATGTAAGGAGGGGCTCTCTGGGGACCCTGATGTAAGGAGGGGCTCTCTGGGGACCCTGATGTAAGGGGGGCTCTCTGGGGACCCTGATGTAAGGAGGGGCTCTCTGGGGACCCTGATGTAAGGAGGGGCTCTCTGGGGACCCTGATGTAAGGGGGCTCTCTGGGGACCCTGATGTAAGGAGGGGCTCTCTGGAAACCCTGATGTAATGAGGGGGGCTCCGAGGACCCTAATATAAGTAGGGAGGCTCTCTGGGGACCCTAATATAGGGGAGGCTCTCTAGGTACCTTGATGTAAGTAGGGAGGCTCTCTGGGGACGCTGATGTAAGGGGAGGCTCTCTGGGGACCCTGCTGTAAGAAGGGGCTCTCTGGGGACCCTGATGTAAGGGGGGCTCTCTGGGGAGTCCCCCCATGTGATGGTGTGTGTGTGTGTGTGGGGGGGGCGGCATTGAAGAACCCGGCCTTGGGGCGGCAAAGGGAGTAAATCCGGGCCTGCTTCTACAGCCCTTCAATGTACAGAATTTAAACAGCATTTCTCAGCTCCGGAAGGAGGTGGGGATCAGATGTCACACAGAAAGAGCAGGTTGCTGAGTGCAATCTGAGCAGTGGCGGCTGGTGCTGAATATTATGGGGGGGGGGGGGGGGCGGCTCTCGCACTACACACTTCTCGCTCAATTATGTGTTGGAGAAAAACTTTCCATCCTGCTCCTTTGAATTATCTCATCACTGTGGTAGAAACTGATTGTTGATTTGACCCCATTAACGATAAGTATATCACATGATTGTTCTGAATTGGGTTTTTTAAACCACAATTCTACCCATATGAGACCAGTTTAGCTCCAAACTATGCCTATTACCCTCAAATTAACTCCTATTCTTAGTAATAATTATCCTCAAACTTTAGTCTGACCTTCAACCTAACAGCTAAAGCCTATCACCAGACCTTATCCTTGACCCTCAACCTAATACAGAACCCTTCATCTAATATCGAACCCCAAACTCTACCCTGATCCTCAAACTGGTATCTATCACTTAACCTCCACTGTACTCGTGACCCTCAATATAGGACTTACCCTCAGCCTAACAATTCCAAGCCCTACCCCTGAACCCAACAATCATGACCCTGACTCTCAGCCTCACACGAACCCTTAACCTAACATCTAGTTCTAAATCTTGCCTCTTAAGCCTCGTACACACGACCGGTTTTCTCGGCAAGAAAAATGCTGGGACAGCTTTTTGCCGAGAAAACCGTTCGTGTGTATGGTTTCTCGGCAGGAAAACTGCTTAGAATCTCGAAGAGAAAAATAGAGAACCTGCTCTCTATTTTTCTCATCCGGATTCTCGGCAGAGTTTTCCTGCCGAGAAACCCGGTCGTCTGTATGCTTACCTTGTCCAGGTAAACCCGCGCATGCTCGAAAAGACTTTGACGCATGCGCGGTAGCATACAAGGGTGGTGTAAGGTGTAGCAAGCTGGCGGCGACGGCATCGAATGTGACGAGCGCAGGCTCGTCGTAGTTGATGACGTCACCGCGATCTTGTCATTCAAAAGAACGGCGGTTCTTTTGAATGGCCGTGTGTACACTCGGCGAGCAAGGCAAGTCGGGAAAACCAACGTTTTTTTTGCCGATGGGATTCCCACCCGTGTGTACGAGGCCTCAGTCTTAAACTAACATATAAAACCTAAAACTTAGACCAGTTCACTGATCCTCAATCTGAAATCTATTACCTAACCTAAACCATACCTCTAACCCTCAGTCTAACATTTAACCCTTAGCCCCACTTCAACCCAACATCCAATTAACCCAAATACCACGACCCTGACTCTCAGCCTCACACCTTACCATTAACCGAACATCTAATTCTAAATCTTACTCCTTAACCTCAAACTAACCTCAGACCCTACCCCTGACCCCAAATCTAACCCTTAACCCAACATCTATTCACAAATCCTAACCCTAGACTTCATCCTAACATCTAACTAATCCAAACCAAAACAATTACTCTCAGCCTAACACCTAACCCTCAACCTATCATCTAATGTCCAAACCTACCCTTTACCCTCAACCTAACATCTAACATGTAATCCTCAAACCATAACCCTAATGTCAAAAAACCTAACCCCAATCTCCTCCCCTTGCCCTCAACCTAGCCCATAACCCTCAACTAACCCCAACTCTTACCCCTGACCTTCAACCTAATTGCAAATCCTACCCTTTAAAGTCAACCCAACATCTAACCATAAGCTAATCCTGCAGATAACCGTAAGCCTGCAAAAGTATTCACCCCCATTGGCTTTTTACCTATTTTGTTACATTACAGTCTTTAGTTCAAAGTTTTTTTTTAATCTGAATTTTATGTGATGGATCAGAACACAATAGTCTAAGTTGGTGAAGTAAAATTAGAAAAATAAATACATAAAACTATTTTTCAGAAATAAAAAACTGATAATTGGCATGTGCGTATGTATTCACCCCCTTTGTTGTGAAGCCCATAAAAAGCTTTGATGCAACCAATTACCTTCAGAAGTCACATGATTAGTGAAATGATGTCCACCTGTGTGCAATCTAAGTGTCACATGACCTGTCATTACATAGACACACCTTTTTGAAAGGCCCCAGAGGCTGCAACACCTAAGCAAGAGACACCACTAACCAAACACTGCCATGAAGACCAAGGAACTCTCCAAACAAGTAAGGGGACAATGTTGTTGAGAAGTACAAGTCAGGGTTAGGTTATAAAAAAATATCCAAATCTTTGATGATCCCTAGGAGCTCCATCAAATCTATCATAACCAAATGGAAAGAACATGGCACAACAGCAAACCTGCCAAGAGACGGCCGCACACCAAAACTCACGGACCGGGCAAGGAGGGCATTAATCAGAGAGGCAGCACAGAGACCTAAGGTAACCCTGGAGGAGCTGCAGAGTTCCACAGCAGAGACTGGAGTATCTGTACATAGGACAACAATAAGCCGTACGCTCCATAGAGTTGGGCCTTATGGCAAAGTGGCCAGAAGAAAGCCATTACTTTCAGCAAAAAACAAAATGGCACATTTTGAGTTCACGAAAAGGCATGTGGGAGACTCCCAAAATGTAAAATTGAACTTTTTGGCCATCAAAAAAAACGCTATGTCTGGCGCAAACCCAACATATCACACCACCCAAAGAACACCATCCCCACAGTGAAACATGGTGGTGGCAGCATCATGCTGTTGGGATGTTTTTCAGCAGTCGGGACTGAGAAACTGGTCAGAGTTGAGGGAAAGATGGATGGTGTTAAATACAGGGATATTCTTGAGCAAAACCTGTACCACTCTGTGTGTGATTTGAGGCTAGGACGGAGGGTCACCTTCCAGCAGGACAATGACCCCAAACACACTGCTAAAGCAACACTTGAGTGGTTTAAAGGGAAACATGTAAATGTGTTGGAATGGCCTAGTCAAAGCCCAGACCTCAATCCAATGGAAAATCTGTTATCAGACATAAAGATTGCTGTTCACAAGCGCAAACCATCCAACTTGAAGGAGCCGGAGCAGTTTTGCAAGAAGGAATGGGCAGAAATCCCAGTGGTAAGATGTGGCAAGCTCATAGAGACTTATCCAAACCGACTTGGAGCTGTGATAGCCGCAAAAGGTGGCTTTACAAAGTATTGACTTTAGGGGGGGTGAATAGTTATGCACATTGACTTTTTCTCTTATTTTGTCCTATTTGTTGTTTGCTTCACAATAAAAAAAAAAAAAAAAAAAACATCTTCAAAGTTGTGGGCATGTTCTGTAAATTAAATGATGCAAATCCTCAAACAATCCATGCTCATTCCAGATTGTGACGCAACAAAACACGAAAAATGCCAAGGGGGGTGAATACTTTTGCAAGGCACTGTACTTATGCCATGGTCCAAAACAAAATAAATTCCCCAAATTTTGGTTCTGAAGTATTTTACTGTGTAAGTAAAAGCGTGGTGAAATGATACCCAAAGTAAAGGACATCTTAGTGGAGAAGAATCATTTAAAGACTCCCAATGTGTCGGGAGAGGGCAGGAACTGCTAGCTGTAGCTGGGTGTCCAATGTGTGTTGTGTGTACACTATGACATGAATAAAATCTTGTGCAAACACTCAGAGGAGATCGAATGAACCTAGACATGATTGCGATATAAACAGAAAACAGTCAGAAAACAGTCAGGGTGAGTCAGCCATTTCATCTGCTGTTGGCAAAACATTTATTATACCCAGCTTCCTTCTTCCTGGAGGCTAAAAGAACCAGTTTTGTACCGCAGATACAATTATTGGTTTTGCTGGGCAAAACGCGCACTCCTGACATCCTCAAATAATGTAACAGATAAAATCAATGCAAAAAATTTGTGTCAGCCTCAGAGATATTATTTGAGCTTTATTAAGCAGCACAAAGAGCTTATTATCGATAGCAAACCATGGGTGCTGTTCAGTTCCTACTGCAGCCTTTCTCAACCTTCTTACTTCAAAGGAACCACTGAGATAAATTCAGGTCTTTTGGCACCCCTCCTAAAACCAATTCATTAGGGGGCCGTGGGGAGAATACCCATTACATTGGTGGTCTTTGGAAAGAATGCAGCTGGCTTTGCCAAGTGGTGTTGGCCCTGGAACCCTGGTTGAGAATGACTGTTCTAGAATCACGTTGAATAAGGTGACCAGACATCCCCGGTTTCAGGGGACAGTCCCCGGATTGGGGACACTGTCCCCGGACCAAGTCTGTCCCCGGTTTTGATTGGATTTGAACAGGGGCTGGGGCAATTTCAAAGACAGTCAGTGCAGATTAAAAAAAAAAAAAAGAATTCTGAAATACACCCCCCCCGCGCTACGCCGCTCCTACTAGCTTAGGGGGTGTATTTTTTTCCATTATCTGTGCCCCTTTCTGATGATCATGTGCTGGTCGGAGCGGAGGGAATATTTCTTCAGTTTCGGGTGCCCATCCAGCTCCGCTAGCATGTTCTTCTGCCTTGGCTCAAGGCCTGGCCAGCCGCCTGCCTATCTCCTTGCCTTCCCTGGTGGAGTGATCTTCCTCCGCTCCACACCCAGTAGTAGCTGGGGCCCGAGGAGTAAGACTTGACAGGCTGTGAGGCGGGCGGTGGCGGCGACGGGCAGAGAGTCACTGATTGGCGCCATTACGAGTAAAAAAAAAAATATGCCCCCGGATTTCAGTTAAAAAATCTGGTCACCTTTACGTAGAAAGCATATTAAAATAATCCTGTCAATCAATCATTGAAGTCCATCAATTGATTAATACTCAAGATACTTAAGTAGGGGTCAGTTGGAAGAATGCCTATTACATTAGTGGTCATTGAAAAGCATGCTCCCTTACAGTAGTGGCCAAAATGCCACCTGCCACCCATACAGACAGCTAAAAAGACCATTGGTGTCATGCAGTTGGCTATGCCAAGTGGTGTTGGCCCTGGAACCCTGGTTGAGAATGACTGCTCTAGTATCATGTAGAAAGCATATTAGAAGAACCCTGTCAATCAATCATTGAAGTCAATCAATTGATTAATACTCAAGATACTTGAGTAGGAGTCAGTTGGAAGAATTCCCTTTTACATTAGTGGTCTTTGGAAATCCTGCTTCCTTACAATTGTGGCCAAAATGCCACCTGCCACCCTTACAGCAGCTAAAAAGACTATTGGTGTCATGCAGCTGGTTATGCCAAGTGGTGTTGGTGCCGAAACTCTGTACACATCATCAAATGGGAGATCAATCATCCACAGCTGAAGGAACCCCCTATCAACCTTTGAAGGAACCCTAGGTTTCCACAAAAAAAGAATGGCTGCTCTAGTATCACGTAGAAAGCATATTAGAAGGTTCCTGTCTACCACTAAAGGTCAATCAATTGATGAATACTCAAGATACTTGAGTATTGAAAATAGAATGGAAAGAAAATGAAAGGGAAGGAAAAAGAAGAGACAGAGGAAAGAAAAAAAGAAGGACAAGAATTGGTCATTATGACCTGCATTGTTCTTGAAATTTTTGGCAAACTATCCAAACTCGATGTTTTAGATGTTCTGAACTCTATGTTACATGATTACATTGCATGTGGGACTTACTGTTGTTTAATGATGTTCCGTTGTCTGGCTTTTCAGTGACATCACGGATAAAGCGATTACGGACCTTGAAGTCATGGCTGACCCTCTGTACGGGGTGACCCCTCTCCTCTCTCAGTGACTTGCAGGAGCAGAACAAGCCGGACACTGGAATAACAGCACAGGAATTTATCATTCTAACATCCATCGTACCAACAGCTCGTTGTCAGCCGCCCCTCTTTGCTACTACTAGCTTCTGATTCCCCAGGAAACAAAGTTCTAAATACTAACAACTACTACAACATGTACATCACCAACCTTGTCTCAAAATATCACCCAAACCATCCGCTGTGCTCCTCTCAAGACCTCCTGCTCTCTCGTCACCTCCTCCCACATTCACCTCCAGGACTTCTGCAGAGCCTCTCCCATCCTCTGAAACCACCTACCTGTCTGACTATTTCCCACTCTTTCAATTTTTAGATGATCCCTGAAAACACATCTCTTCATGGGAAGCCTATCCTGCCTATATCGAATAACTGAAAAGGGTTGTAAAGCTTCCTATGCATTAAAGTGGTTGTAAACCTGATATTTATATATATTTTTTTCATAACCACCTGCAAGACAAAGGCATAATGAGCCAATATGACTAGCATAATAGCTCATTATGCATCACTTACCTTAGATCGGGGCCCCCGAAGCCGTCCTCGTCTCCCTCTTCAGCCGCATCCATCGCTGCGGCGATAGCCGGAAGGTTACTTCTGGGTAACGCCGCACCAGCCAATCACAGCACCGCTCCGGCGCTGTGATTGGCCGGAGCGGCGGAGACGTCACTCTGCTCATGCGCGCTAGAGCTGTGACATTCGGCTACGCCCAGCGATTGCTGGGAAGTAGCCGATTTCGTGAATGCGATTAACCCCATGAATGTGCCGTTGTCTACGGCGCTCATGCGCCGTAGACAGCGGCGCCTGTCATTTTTAGTAAATATCTCCTAAACCGTGTAGGTTTAGGAGATATTTCTTGCACCTTTCTTGCACCTACAGGTAAGCCTTAATCTAGGTGCAAGTTGAAAAAGTGGGTTTACAACCACTTTAAGGTGAAAAATCATCCGATGCTTACAAGCCCCCCAGCACCCTCCTTTTACTTACCTGAGCCCTCGAAAGTCCCGCGTCGTGAACGCGCTGACTTCTCGGCTGTTCCCGGCTCTTCATTGGATGATTGAAAGCAGCGCAGCCATTGGCTCCCGCTGCTGTCAATCAAATCAATGATGGGGTGCGCCAGGGGGCGGGGCCGAGTGATAAACTTGGCGGCTATGGCCGCCACTGTATCACACGGGAGCGTGCCCGCAAGCTAACCCCCTTGGGAGAGCGCTTCCCAGGAAGGGGGTTAGCTCTTGCGGGGAGGAGCCCGAAACAGCCGCCGAGGGACCCCGGAAGAGGAGGATCAGGGCCACTCTGTGCAAAACAAACTGCACAGTGGAAGTATGACATGTTTGTTATTTAAAAAAAAAAAAAAAAAAAAACAAACCTTTACTAACCCTTGAACTTTTATTTCTCCATCAGTTCTTCCCTACACAGTTATCTCCTTTTGTACCACTTGCCCGTCCCTTTAGATTGTAAGGACATGATCTTCTCAACCCTCTTGTCTTAAATTGTGTTGTAACTGTACTGTCTTCCTTTACATTGTAAAGCACTGCACAAACTGTTGGTGCTATATAAGTATTATACTTCTAACCCCCAGTGACCTCCCCCAAAGATTACACCTCAAACATGATGTATAGCTAACGGATTGGTTGGCTTTGCTAAAAAACAAAACGAAAAATATTACGTTAATGACATATATAGATATGTTTGTCAGAACTAATCAAGTTTAAGATGAGGCTCAGTAAAGTTCTGATCCTAAGCTCAGCTTTCCCTGAAGGACCTCTGGATAACCGGGAACAGGTGGATTCCAGCTGCACAACAGGTATAGAAGAAATATGCAAGCACTGAGGAGCCATTACACGCATACTTTTAAAATATTCCATCAAACTCTACATTGGGTAATATGATTTTTTTTTTAACCAATAGCTGACAACTTAATAAAAATATAAAACACAACAAAGCTTATGAGTTGGTGGAACATTGTGTTAGGGCCATACAGGGGGCCGTTTGAAGGAATTTTGGGGCCCCAAGCACAATGGACAACAAATTTCAAAGTTGAGAAGCGGGTTGTTGAGACCGCGGGACAAGTACACCAAGTTTTTGAGCAGGAGAGGGGGCGCCCGTTGGCGGGAGGGGGGGCCCCCGATCGCACGATATTACAGTGGATATGCGGGGGGGGGGGAGTCTTACCTCCTCCTCCCGTTCTGCCTCCTCAAGTCCTCTGGCTCCTCTTTCTGCTGTGCTGCTCGGGGCCCCAAGCAGCTGCTTGGTTTGCCTGTCCTGTTCCGACGGCCCTGGGGCCATACACGGTGACAATGTTCAGCCAAGTTCAATCCATTGGGATTTGCAAATACTGCATGATACTGCATGAATTGCCAGAAACTTTTTACTGCCCATGAGTCCTATTGACCACCAGAGGTTGGTTGGTTGATTGAAGAGTGGTGTATTAATTGTTTGTATGCCTCTTTCAACACACGGAATCTTAAAGAGGAAGTAAACTTCCTCTGTTGACATGTACCTATAAGTTAAGCCTCGTACAAACGCCCGAGAATCCCGCAGGAAAAAAACTTTGTTTTTCCTGACGAGATTCCTGGCAAGCTTTTCTTTCCAAGCCGTGCATACAGATGGCCATTCAAAAGAACCGCCTTTCTTTTGAATGGCAAGAACGCGGTGACGTCATCGACTATGACAAGCATGCGCTCGTCACATTCGATGCCGTCGCTGCCATCTTGCTTCACCCTACACTACCCTTGTAAGCTACCGCGCATGCGTCGAAGTCTCATCGGGCTTCCGCGGGCTTACCGGAGGACAGATAAGCTTGTTGCCGCATACACACACACACAGTTTTTTCATTGGGGGGGAGGGGGTTGGTTTAGCGTGGGAAGGGAAGGGGTAGGAAAAAGGAAATAATGAGAAGTCACTAATTAATATGCCTTCAGTCCAAAAGTACAATGTGGTCATAGAAAGTGAAATACAGAAGTAATCAAAGCAGTACGTATGTGTTTATGGATAACATGATAGAAGGCTATGGAGATGGAAATATACTAGGATTGAAGGAAAAGGAGATGTAAATGGTTCTTAATATGATGGTTGTGATAAATTGTCTGATGATATTTGTTCCTTTGTGCTATCGGAAAAAAATAAAAGTTTAAATATGAAAAAAGAATCTCGACGAGATAAAAAGAAGACCTGCTTTCTTTTTTCTCATCGGGATTCTCGTCGGCCTGTTTCCCGACGAGAAACCCGAGTGTGTGTACACTTACCTGTCGCCGTGGAAACCCGTGCATGCTCGAAATGACTTTGACGTATGCGCGGTAGCTTCCTAGGCATAGGCAGGGTGTAGCAAGATGGCGGCGACGGCATCGAATGTGACGAGCGCACGCTTGTCGTAGTCGATGACGTCACCGCGTTTGTGCCATTCAAAAGAATGGCGGTTCTTTTGAAAGGTATGTGTGTACGCTCGGCCGGGACAAGATTCTTGTCCAAGAATCTCGTCAGGAAAAACGACAAGTTTTTTCCTGACTTGATTCTTGGCCGTGTGTACAAGGCTTTAGAGTAGATAGATTGGAGATATCCTGACAGATTGGGGTAGGGTATTCCAGAGGATGGGAGTGGCTCGGGAGAAGTACTGGAGGCGAATATGGGAGGAGGTGATGAAGGAGCTAGAGAGCAGGAGGTCTTGGGAGGAACGAAGAGAACAATATAATTAGGTTGGTATTTTGAGACTAGGTTGTGGATGGCTTTGTAACTTATTGTTAGTGTAGCGCCCTGCTCCTATTGGGTAGGCGCTAGTGTAAATTTAGTTGTCAGAGCTGTAGTTTAGCTCAGAATAATTGTACCAAATTATGGGTCTCTGTTCCAGTTCAGCTGGGTTGCACATTTTCCACCTTCCTCTAGGTGTCGTTGTCACCACAGGTCAAGGTTGGAAATGCAGCAGGCTGAATGTATTGGGCGGGGTCTTCCGATCCTGACCTGACGGTCCTCCTGGCCTCAGGGATGTGTTAGAAGTTTTTCTGCCTCGGGGCCTACAGATCCCAGAGGCTCCGTTACTGAGAGTAGGCCCAGGAGTTTCTGGGGCCTACTGATCCAGGGATGGTCCTGTGTCGCCTTGCCTGCGGGAAGGGACCGAGCAATTAAGGACACAATTGGAGGACGCATCTGGATAAAAATCTACCTCACAGTGCTGCCGGCCTGGCTGAAAGATCCTGGTACTGTGTGCTATGTGTTCAGAACTTTACCAAGTGTGTAGTTACTGAAGTCTGTGGCAGAGGCTTTTGAATGAGCACCGCACCGGCTGCTAGGTCAGTGAGAGAGGCCTATCCGGTGGTGGCTAGATCCAGTGTGGAAGCTGTTTGTCCTCTGGATTAGGAAATTACCCGTGATCCGCAAGCAAGGTACCTGAATCTCCCCTGACTCTCCATCCCTCTGTCTGGAGGTTTCTTTAATAAAACCCTTGAGAAAAAGAGACTAAGTGTTTGGTGCAGACATTTGTGAACAACTCTTCAAGGAAGACCCCTAGGACGGATGTGGTGAACAGTAAGGTAACGGCAGACCCAAAATCTTAAACCAGCGGCCACTAGTATTTTGAATTTAATTTGTTGGGTGAGTGGCAGCCAATGGAGGGATTGGCAGAGAGGGGTAGCAGACACTGAGCGGTTTATACGGTGGTTGAGCCTGGTAGCAGCATTCATGATGGACTGAAGGGGGGATAGTCTATTTAAAGGTAAGCCAATGAGGAGGGAGTTGCAGTAGTCGAGGCGAGAGATGACCAGGGAGTGAATCAGGAGCTTTGTGGTTAGGAAGGGACATAGTTTGGAGATGTTGCGGAGGTTGAGGCGGCAAGCTTTGGAAAGGGATTGGATGTGGGGCCGTAAGGTGAGATCAGAGTCAAGGATAACACCTAGCACCCTGGCATGTGGGGATGAGTTGATGGTTGTGCCATTGTTCTTGACAGAGAAGTCAGGGGAATAGGCACGTGGGGGAGGAATAATTATAAGCTCGGTTTTGGACAAGTTGAGTGTGAGGAAGTGGTGTGACATCCAGACAGATACTGTATTGCCGCGTACAGCTGTATCGGAGCTTACACACGGTCGGAATTTCCGACAACAAGCTCCCAATCAAACATTTCTTGTCGGAAATCCCGACCGTGTGTATGCGGCATAAGTCTGTTAGTAAGTTAGTGACGCGTTAGGAGACTGATGGAGTGAGTTGAGGGGTGGAGAAATATATTTGGGTGTCGTCAGCATAGAAATGATATTGAAAGCCGTGTGAGGCAATCAGCTGACCCAGGGAGGAGGTGTAGATAGAGTTATGCACGCACCATGAAATGGGAGATCATCCACTGCTGAAAGAACCCCCTAGCAACCTCTGAAGGAACCCCTAGGGTTCCATGGAAACCTGGTTGAGAATGGCTGCTCTAGTATCATGTAGAAAGCATATTAGAAGGTAGATTTACCAAAACCATATATACTTGAGTATAAGCCGACCCGAATATAAGCCGAGGCACCTAATTTTTCCACAAAAAACTGGGAAAACGTATTGACTCGAGTATAAGCCTAGGGTGTCCATCTGCATGCCTCACTGTGCCTCACTTTGCCTCACTGTGTCCATGTGCATGCCTCACTGTGCCTCACTTTGCCTCACTGTGCCCATACCTCACTGTGTCCATGACTAGACTGACGTTTAACATGGGAGTCTATGGAAGGGGTGCCCAGCTTTGAAAAATCGGTACTCCCCGGCCGTAGATCCCCCAGACAAAAAACATTGCACACTTATAGAGGAGAAATGTCTTTTGATGACGCCCTGGAGGAAGGGCGAAACGCGTTGACGCACTTCCAGTGGACGGCAAAACCACTGACATATTTCCTGTATTCCTTGGAGCGCACGCTGTTTGAGCGGTGCTCGTGGAAGTTTTTCTTACTGAATGCCTGCCTATGCCATCCAGTGCTACGAACGTCTAGTCAACGTTCCAGACTTGTCCAGGATTTTCTTTTCTTTCTCCTATGCAATCAACTTTATCTCCGAGCATCCAGCAGGTCATCTAATTTACAATCCTTCCCATCTGTGAACAAGCCATCTAGTTTCTTTTCAAGGAGCAGAGGACAAGCATCCAATGGTGAGTGGATCTTCAGAGGGATATTTTTGTTCAAGTTGATACTTGCGGGACTGATTTTTGAAGTACTTGCTGCCTCTAATAATATTATTTATTTTTGTCACTTTTCATGATACACTTATGTCTATTTCAACTTAGACTTGGCTTCACTGCACTTTAAATTGTTTTGGATCTCTCAATTTCATTATTGGATACACTGTTCACCTGGTTCATTGTTAGCGCTGCAATTTAATTTACTTTTTTCATACGACCGGCCAATACCAGGTCCCCAAATTCACTGGAGAAATGACCATTTAACATGGGAGTCTATGGAAGGGGTGCCCGGTTTGAAAAATCGGTGCTCCCCGGCTGTAGATCCTCCGGACAACAAACTTTGCACACTTATAAAGGAGAAATGTGGCTACATGTGTGCCAAGTTTGGGGTCCAGGGGACCTACGGCCGGCCAGTACCAGGTCCCCAAATTTCAGTAGATCAGGCGCAAAAAGGTGACTCGAGTATAAGCCGAGGGGGGCATTTTCAGCACAAAAGAATGTTCTGAAAAACTCGGCTTATACTCGAGTATATACGGTAATATGAGGTCAAACCTAAACACTTTCAATTTGTATGCAATCAGGCAGGATTGTTGAAGGTAAATTTAAAGGAAATTGAATAAGAAAATTGTATAATGTATGGCCGGTTTGACTTTGCCAAAACAAAGGTGACACCCGAATTTCAAGTTGAATTTTCATTTGTTTGATTAAGATTGTTCCTCCTATCCTACACAACATCCCCAGCCAATAACTCAGCACAAGGATTGTACGTTTCCTGGAGTTAACTGGTAACCTTTTGTCTATCAGTCAGCTGTTAATGTTTGTGTTCGAGGTTTACATTGAATTCCGTTGCTCTATATCACAACTGCACACTTGTTATTGTTAGTCCGCTGTCACGCGGGTGTATAGAACAGGCGATTGTTTTGCATCATTAAAGCTTTCTAAGTGCTTTGCAAAGCCAATGACAGCACTTTAAATCAAAAGGCAGCGGCCTCGTACACCTATTAAACAAATTCAGGGTGCATTTGCGTCGCTGTATTTCAATCTTGCCTCAAACATATGGCAGGCATTGCCAATTTGCAAACATTACCTAACACCTCAGTTCAAGTCAATGAAAGTCTGTGTTGCTAGGCAGGCTGGCACCCTAGGTAACCCCACATATGATGCTGAGCCTCCCTGATGGAATAAATGGCTGGGGAGGGAAGTGCTAGATCACATGTGTCAAACACAAGGCCTGTGGGCCGAATCTGGCCCGCCAGACCATTTCATGTGGCCCTTGTCCCCAGGGGCAGAGGTGGAAGTGAGATGTGGACAGCCTGCGAAAGAGAGCTGAACCCTGCACATTGCATAGCACTCTCCTAAACTCTGCACTCTGTATGTCGCAAGCTTCTCAACCCTGCGCTCTGTACACAGCGCACCCCTGAACCCTGCACTCTGTACACAGCGCACCCCTGAACTCTGCACTCTGTATGCAGCACACCCCTGAACTCTGCACTCTGTATGCAGCACACCCCTGAACTCTGCACTCTGTACACAGCGCATCCCTGAACTCTGCACTCTGTACACAGCGCATCCCTGAACCCTGCACTCTGTACACAGCACACTCTTGAACTCTGCACTCTGTACACAGCGCATCCCTGAACTCTGCACTCTGTACACAGCGCATCCCTGAACTCTGCACTCTGTATGCAGCACACCCCTGAACTCTGCACTCTGTATGCAGCACACCCCTGAACTCTGCACTCTGTACACAGCGCATCCCTGAACTCTGCACTCTGTATGCAGCACACCCCTGAACTCTGCACTCTGTACACAGCGCACCCCTGAACTCTGCACTCTGTATGCAGCACACCCCTGAACTCTGCACTCTGTACACAGCGCATCCCTAAACTCTGCACTCTGTACACAGCGCATGCCTGAACCCTGCACTCTGTACACAGCACACTCTTGAACTCTGCACTCTGTACACAGCGCACCCCTGAACTCTGCACTCTGTACACAGCGCACCCCTGAACTCTGCACTCTGTACACAGTGCATCCCTGAACTCTGCACTCTGTGCACAGCGCATCCCTGAACCCTGCACTCTGTAAACAGCACACTCCTGAACTCTGCACTTTGTACACAGCGCACCCCTGAACCCTGCACCTGGTATATAGTGCACCTTTAAACTCTGCACTCTGTACATAGCGTATCCCTGAACTCCGAATTCCTGGTAATTATTGACCCTTTAGCATCCTCCCACTGTTAGTGCAATTTGGCCACACCCACTGTTTGATACGGTTTACCCAGGGAGGGGGTGTGGTTTAGTTCCTGTACCTATTCTCGGAGAAAAAGAAACCTGGATAAATTTGTATAGTTTTACAGATACAACTGGCCCTTTGAGGAAAAACATAATGCTGATGCGTCCTGCATTGAAATTGAGTATGACACCCCTGTGCTAGATGATGCTGGATGTCCAACCAGGAAAGGAAGCTGGCTCTATCTGACTTAGTGCAGCTTCTAATGATTTATATAATGGGTAAGCAATTTCCTATTTTTCTTCGCTTCCATGCCAACTCCAGCCAAAACCTTTTCTTTTGTATTGGATAAAATGGGGAATATTCAGAACCTCTGCCGGGTTTTTATTGCTGTCTATGTCCTGCTTGGGTAGATTTCCCCTCACTTCCTGTAAGGACAAGAAATAGTGGGCAATCTCTCTAACGGGGACACAGATCTGTGTGGTTATCATAGTGTCAGCAAGTGAGGGAAAATCTCCATAATGGGGTCTCAGACAGATTAAAATCTGTCAGAAATGTTAACTTACTCCAGCTCTATCTAAATGGAACATTTTGTAAGAAGTTACACTTCATACCGTGTTGCTAAAGATATTCACTATTCCCCAAAAAGATTTTTTGAGATCCCTAAACACCCAACAAGGTTCCATTTTGTTACCATATTCCGGGGTTCCTCCTAGATGTGTTCCCGAGGAGCAGTCACAGAATCCTCGATTGTCCAATTGTAAGAGGAAGTCTCTTCCTGGGGGTTGGCCAAAACCCAAAGATGTTATAAAGGTGTCCGTTAGGTCCAGTTTCACAAGCTCCCCGAGGTTCTCTACAGCTACAGTCCTTAGATGATTATGGCTCAGAAACAATCTCTGGAGTTTCTTCAGACCCTGCAAGGAGTCAGGACGGAGTTCGGAGATTCCACAGTTGTTTAGATCCAAGGTCTGGAGATGGGGTAAGTTCTTGAAGGCCCCTTCAGGAAGGATATGCAATGGATTGTTGGAGAGATTGAGGTGGAAGAGCTCTGAGAATCTCGCAGACAAGGGTTGAGATAGATGGATGGAGTTACTGGAGAGGTCCAAGTACCGGAGATCACCGGGAAGCGTAAGTGGGATCTCAGTGAGGCCTTTATGACGGCAGTCCACACTCACCTAAAAAAACAGCAAGCAAGACACACGATTACTCTCTTTACTCAGCTCTCGTGTTGACCACAAATACTCAACAATTGTCTTAAAATTTTGCCCAATTTCCACAGCATTTAAAGGGGCTGTCATAAGAGGATAATGGAGGTTGCTATTGCTGAACTATCCTGTTGAACATGCTAGCCCCTTGGCTGTCATGCAGATGTTATGGCCTCAATGCTCTCCAGGTCCCTGATCCATGAAAATCATAGAGATAAGAATTTGTGATGCTTTTCTGACACTCTTTTATAGCATGCTTATTACAGGTCTGCAACTCAAGGAACTCAGACAAATCCTGGCAATTAGCATTTTAAAAAAGCGGCTTGCAATGGCAGCATCCCATGAGAGACTTACAGTGTCACTAAAACCACGTCTTCTGAAGAAAAAAAAAACGGGTTGATCCTGCTGCTCTCTATCTCCCCCTTCTGTCCATGTCTGCAATTCATAGGAAGAGGAAAGAGCCCTGGACTGCCGCACTCTGTATAAACGATTTATTAAGTTTCAAAAAATAAAAATCCAAAATGTAATCCATAAATCCAAAAGCAAGCAGAAAACAGATAGTAGACATGCAGTATACTTTTGATGGGTTCCCACACACTTCAGCTATGAGTAAGCATCAATTTTTGATGTGAAACGCGTCAGCCATTCACCCCTGCATGTCTACTATCTGTTTTCTGCTTGCTTTTGGATTTAAGGATTCAATTTGGGATTTTTATTTTTTGAAACTCAATAAATCGTTTATACAGAATGCGGCAGTCCAGGGCTCTTTCCTCTTCCTATGCATTCAGTGCAGAGCCAGCACCTGTCAGAGTAACAGGGCGGGAGCAACCATTGGAGTCTAATAGCTTGGAGCGGTACGTCTTTCTGAATGTCCGCAATTCAGATAGGAATTTTGCAGCTCCGGTGGCAACTCTGTACATGCTCACCTTTTTTAGTAAGTTTCTATGCTGAGCATTTCCTCCCTATCACATCTGAGCAGCCCATGTGACTATAGAGTCACACATGTGGATGTATACACAGTGGTAAATGACAGCCCACGCCATCCATGCCCACTACCCATCTAAACACAATAGGGGCGGGATATTACATGTAGATTGATGGACAGTGGCGGCTGGTGGTGTTTTTTTTGAGGGGGCAAACAACCACCCCCCCCTAGTCAGCCGGCGGCACCCCTCAAAAGCCCCCTCGCGCTGTTGGTCGGGTCACCCGCACCCCCCCGCACAGTCGGTCAGTCATCCAGCCCCGCGCTTACCCCATCTAGGTCGCGGGCGGGCAGCGCTCTTATGGGCGGCAGCTTCCATCACGTCTTTTCCCTCCTCCTCCTAGGCGTTGAATATGATCGTCTGTCCTTTCAGCCAAACCGGTGACGGGTCTCAGGACCCGCTTCCTGATTGGCCGGGGGAGGATCAGTGTGACACTAGCGATTATATCTTCGCTATTGCCACAAAACTGGGTGGGCTCAGGGAGCAGTGCTCTGCGCCCTGAGCCCACCCTTTTTTTTAAGCCTGTTAGAGCCTCTGGCTCTAATCACATGCTTCAAAAGAAAACACCCCTCCATTGGAATCCATGGGGCCGGATGCATGGATGGGGGGCAGCGCCCGTGCGCCCCTAATAGACGGGCCGCCACTGTTGATGGAGGCTTCACCTTCCTCTTATTCTAAGACACAGGCTGGAGGAGCGTGACTGCCAGAAATCCGCCCATGCCATGCTATTGCCAAAAAATAATAAAGATTTGATTTCAAATATATATTTGTATGGCAATTTAAAACAGTTTATTGATATCATTTGCTTATTTTTACTCTGCATTCCAAATGTATTATTTTTTTTTTGAACATGTGACCAGCAGCAGAGGACTAGAAGCTCCTCCTGCTTATGTTTCCCTGCAGACAGGCTGGGGGAGAGCTGTGTCATGTGACAGGTGAATATCAATTAGGAAAAAGGTACTTAGATTTTTTTCATTAATGTACTTACAGTACTGTCATCCCCCAATAGAAATAGCAGGGAGAATGTAAATTAAACAGTGTGTGTTTAGTATCACTTTAATTCTAGCACTTGACCTCCTCTGTAACTCTAAACTGGTAACCTGTAAAGGCGTTTAACCACTTCAGCCCCGGAAGATTTGACAGCTCAATGACCAGGCCATTTTTTGCGATATAGCAAATGCGACGTGGCTCCCAAACAAAATTTATATCCTTTTTTCCCCCACAAATAGAGCTTTCTTTTGGTGGTATTTGATCACCTCTGCGGTTTTTATTTTTTGCGCTATAAACAAAAAATATCCCACATTTAAAAAAAAAAAATATGTTTTCATCAGTTTAGGCCGATACGTATTCTTCTACATATCTTTGGTAAAAAAAAATCGCAATAAGTGTATATTGATTGGTTTGCGCAAAAGTTATAGCGTCTACAAAATAGGGGATAGATTTAGGGCATTTTTTATTACTATTATTTTTTTACTAGTAATGGCGGCGATCTGCGATTTTTATCGAGACTGCGATATTGCGGCGGACACATCGGACACTTTTTACACATTTTTGGGACCAATTACACAGCGATCAGAGCTAAAAATAGGCACTGATTACTGTGTAAATGTCACTGGCAGGGAGGGGGTTAACACTAGGGGGCGATCAAGGGGTTAACTGTGTTCCCTAGGTGTGTTCTAACTGTGGGGGGGGGGTGGGACTGTCTAGGAGGAGAGAGAGATCGGTGTTCATACTTACTACTCCACTCCCCTGAGAGAACCAGGATCTGTGTGTTTACACACACAGATCCCGGTTCTCGCTCTGTCATGAGCAAACGTGGGTGCCCGTCGGTCATCGTGCCCACCGGGCACTCGCATCGGCTCCGTGTACATGCCACGGTCGTGCGTGCGCCCCTAGTGGCTAAAAGGCGAAGCGACGTAAGGTAACGTCGTTTCGCCCAGCCGTGCCATTCTGCCGCAGTAAAACTGCGGCGGCTGATCGGCGAGTGGTTAAAGTGTCGTCTATGGAGATTTTTAAGTACCGTAGTTTGTCGCCGTCCCAAGAGTGTGCGCAATTTTAAAGTGTGACATGTTAGGTATATATTTATTCTGCGTAACATCATGTTTCACATTATATGAAAAAAAATTGGGATAACTTTTGTGTTTTGTTTTTATTTTAATTATTAAAGTATATTTTTTCCCCAAAAAATTGTGTTTGCAAAACCACTGCACAAATACTGTGTAACTATTTTCGTTGTTTTTTATTAGAAAGCTTAGTGAAATTCAAATATAATGATAATTGTCAAGTATGTGGCCATTCAACATAGGGTAGGTCTGACATATGACTCATGAGCACTGCCCGGGAGGGTTGTCGGTGGAGAATTTATATGCAGGCTTCTTGTTTGTTTAAAAAAATGATGATATCAAAACATTTTGTACAGTTCTTCACTCTGATTGGACACCTAGCAATAATGCCATAAACTGCCAGCAAAGAGATTTTATAATGTTTGCTGTATGTCAAATGAAAAAAGTCCTAGAATGAGTCATCTTCACAAATGGAAAGTAAGCATTTAACGCTTCAGCGGTCACAGTTAATGTTTGTTTAAATATTACCAGTAAATCTTCTCTGCTTTTCTTTTCTCAGAAACATTTACTTCTAAGATCGCCTCCTACCTTCTGAGAGGCCCTCCTACCTTCTGAGAGGCCCTCCTACCTTCTGAGAGGCCCTCCTACCTTCTGAGATGGCCTCCTAATTTCTGAAATTGTCTCCTACCTTCTGAGATCGCCTCCTACCTTCTGAGAGACCCTCCTACTTTCTGAGATAGCCTCCTACCTTCTGAGAGACCCTCCTACTTTCTGAGATGGTCTCCTACCTTCTGAGAGACCCTCCTACTTTCTGAGATGGTCTCCTACCTTCTGAGAGACCGTCTTACTTTCTGAGATGGCCTCCTACTTTCTGAGAGACCCTCCTACTTTCTGAGATCGCCTCCTACCTTCTGAGAGACCCTCCTACTTTCTGAGATGGCCTCCTACCTTCTGAGATCACCTTCTACCTTCTGAGATGCCTTCCTACCTTCTGAGATGTCTTCCTACCTTCTGAGCTGGCCTCCTACCTTCTGAGTGACCCTCCTACTTTCTGAGATGCCTCCTACCTTCTGAGATGGCCTCCTACCTTCTGAGATCGCCTTCTACCTTCTGAGAGACCCTCCTACTTTCTGAGATCACCTCCTACCTTCTGAGAGACCCTCCTACTTTCTGAGATGGCCTCCTACCTTCTGAGAGACCCTCCTACTTTCTGAGATGGCCTCCTACCTTCTGAGATCACCTTCTACCTTCTGAGATGCCTTCCTACCTTCTGAGATGTCTTCCTACCTTCTGAGCTGGCCTCCTACCTTCTGAGTGACCCTCCTACTTTCTGAGATGCCTCCTACCTTCTGAGATGGCCTCCTACCTTCTGAGATCGCCTTCTACCTTCTGAGAGACCCTCCTACTTTCTGAGATCACCTCCTACCTTCTGAAATGGCCCCTTACCTTCTGAGATGGCCTCCCACCTCCTGAGAAGCCCTCCTACCTTCTGGGATTGCCTCCTACTTTCTGAGATGGCCTTCTACCTTCTGAGATGGCCTCCTACCTTCTGAAATGGCCTCCTACCTTCTGAGATGGCCTCCTACCTTCTGAAATGGCCCCTTACCTTCTGAAATGGCCCCTTACCTTCTGAAATGGCCCCTTACCTTCTGAGATAGCCTCCCACCTCCTGAGAAGCCCTCCTACCTTCTGGAATTGCCTCCTACTTTCTGAGTTGTCCTCCTACCTTCTGAGCTGTTCTCCTACCTTCTGAGAGGCCCTCCTACCTTCTGAGATGGTCTCCTACCTTCTGAGATCGTCTCCTACCTTCTGAGATGGTCTCCTACCTTCTGAGATGGTCTCCTACCTTCTGAGATGGCCTCCTACTTTCTGAGATGGAATCCCTCTCGTTGCAAAGAGGAAATAGTCCCTTCAGACACACAGTATAAATATTATAATGTGAAAGATTGACTATGTCACCCCTAGATGGCTGAACCTAGGGCCAGAGTATGGCCCCAGAAGTCAGGAGTGGGAGCATTGATTCGTAACAGTCTGTAACAGCAGCAATTAGGGGCACTGAAAGACAATTCAGGGGAAAAAATCAGGGCAATTTTCTGAGATTTTCCCATCTTGGTGCATTGGAGTAAATGGAGAAGGTCGAATTGAGGAGGGCTTAGTGGTTTTAGGAGTACACTAAACATTAAGTGGCTCCTGAGGGATACAGAATCTCCTTTTAATTATCCTAAGCCTGTTCCTGTGCCAAAAAGAGGTCCCTCATTAGCAGATAGGATGATCTACATGTTTGGTCCAAACCTAGGTACAGACTGGATTTTTCTTGTTCCAAGTTCTGCGATGGCTGAACTAAATTGGAGTCGAACCTTTCATGAAAGCCAGCGCAAAGTGACAATCATGACTCATCCCTACCTGCCCTATCCCAACTTTTAACCGGGGATTTCCGCCTTGCAGCAGACTATAAGCTAAGGGTGAAGATATTGTAAAAAAAAAGAACATGTGGGGTCCCCCTTCATATTCATTCTGGGCCCTTTAAGTTCTGGTATGGCATTTGGGGGAGACCCCATACCATATTTTTTCATCTTTTGGCATGGGGTCCCCTGTTGTTAGGACAGCGGTGGTGGCTGTCCTCTGGGTCTGGTGTGAATTTTAAGGGGGAACCCCATGCAAAAAAACAAAAAGGATGTGGTCCCTTCAAAAAGTTCATACCAAACCTGTATCCGAGCATGCATCCTGGCAGGCCAAGCCAAGAAAGGCGGAAACCGAGTGTACATCCTCTTTCCTCCTTAACCATAACAGCCCTCAACATGTAAAAAGTACAATGCCAGGGTGCAATGGGAACACTAGTTCTCGTGACACCCAGAGATTCCCTACCTTCCCCTCACTTCCTGTTTTGGCAGCGGCACAGGAAGTGGAGGGAAATCTTCCCAGATGGCAAAAACTGACAGGGGTTCTAATCAGGATGAACACATTTCCAAACTGCCATTCAGGGACACCCCCCTTTCCAAAATAACTTGTACATCACATGAGTCCCCTTAGACTGCCTGTAAAGTGGCATGCCTGTAGCATGCATAGTACATGCTGCAGCAAAAGTGACATTTTGAAGGAAAAAAAAGATGGACTTTAAGGGGAACCCACGCCAAAAAAAAAACGTTGTGGGGTCCCCCCCCAAAATCCATACCAGACCCTTATCCAAGAAAGCAGCCTGGCAGGTCAGAAAAGGGCATACCAGTTCAGGAGGGGGGGTGGCCGCACGCTCTTACCCCCCGTTTTCTGACCTGCCAGGCTGCATGCTCGGATAAGGGTCTGGTATGAATTCTGGTGGGGGGGGACTCCACGCTGTTTTTTTTATTTTTTATTTTCCCCTAAAAACCCTCGGGTCTGGTATAGACTAGAGGGGGGACCCCACGCCGTTTGTTTTTACTTTTTTTTTTACTGGCAATTTTTTGTTTTTATTCAGCTGTCAGCGGGGAAGCCCATTGACAGCTGATGACTTATTGGTTGTAAACCCTTACAGACCACTTATACCTACAGCTAAGCCTAGATTAAGGCTTACCTGTAGGTGCAACAAATATCTCCTAAACCTACACGGTTTAGGAGATATTTGCAAAAAAGAGCGCAGGCGCAGGCGCACTGAGCGTGCCGTTAGTCAATCGGCTCCCGCGCGCATGCGTGACATCATCACGGCTCCAGCCAGTTACAGTGCTGGAGCCGCGATACACGGAAGTCACTGAGGAAAGGAAAAACGTACCGCTCAAAAGCTTGAGAATTCACCAAATGGCTGCTTCCGCCCAGTCACTCACACAGGTGCTGGCTCTGCACTGATGCATGGGAGAACAAGAAACCCTGGACTGCCGCACTCTGTATAGACAGTTATTTATTCCAAAATTTCAAGTAAAAAATCCAAATTCAAAATAAATCCATAGCTAGCTATGAGTAAGCGTCAATTCGTGGCGTGAAACGCGTTAACCACCCTTCCCTGCATGCACACTATCTGCATTTGTTGTTTTGGATTTATGGATTTATTTTGAATTTGGATTTTTTACTTGAAATTTGGGAATAAATAACTGTCTATACAGAGTGTGGCAGTCCAGGGTTTCTTTTTCTCCCATACACGGAAGTCACTCCGGGAGAGATGGAGGCGAACGAGGATGGCTGCGGGGGCTTCGATCTCAGGTAAGTACTTCATAATGAGCTAGTATGCTATGCATACTAGCTCATTATGCCTTTGTCTTGCAGGGTGTATTTTTTTTTTTTTTTTTAAGGAGGCTTTACTTCCTCTTTAAAGACGCTGTGGCCAGCTTCCCGGCCCTGTTCCTTAAGAACCAGCTTTTACTGTGCCCTGATTGGGGAAAGCTTTGCCCAATTATGGCGCAGAATGCACTGTGCATGGTGGCTCTGTCAGTTTCATTCCGGGACACTGTATTGTCCTAGAATGAAGGTGCCCGGGACTTGGGACAGACCTGCAAAATGCGTGACTGTCCAGAGCAATCCTGGACACAGGGTTACCCTAGTTCTAACCCTGCCTTACTCTATCCAAACTAAAAATAGGTTTTTAACTCTCCATCATCTAACAAACATTTAGTCCAAATTGGATAGATAGACCATTCCTAGAGTCCCCCCTAACAACAATAACCCTCGCAACAATAGATCCCCTAGTAGCCAGCATCAGGAGACCCCTCCCTCAACAGTAGATACCTCCAAGCAACATAAGTCCCCCCCAAGCAGAAGTAGATCCCCCATTGACAACAATAGATCCCCCACAACAATAGATCCACTCAGCAAACATAGACAGCCTAGAAGCCAGCATCAATAGACATTCCAGCACCCCTTTGCTATTACATACATTCAGTGCTGGAGGTGCCCCCCACGTTCCTGCTGAAAAAAAAAAGCCCTGGTTATATTTAATATATTGTCTGTTTGTCTGTATTAATGTCTGTCTATTAGATTGGTGGTGACTGTTCCATACCCTGCCCTGTAGTGTGATTGTCAGTAAAGGGGAATCTTACCTGGCTGGTGAAGGTGCAGGGGTGAGCGGAGGTGGCGGGGAGGAGCAGTGTGATGTACAGGAGCAGCATGATGAATGGACCTGTCATAGGATGACAAAGACACACCGGGATGAAAAGCAACAATCAAAGGCACAGGGCAGGATCTACTGTATAATATATATAGAATTTATCACCCACATATACTGTATTAAAGTGATGGGAGACACCTTTCTCTTGCAGCATCCTGCATAGTCACCCTTGCATGCAGGGACACTCTACACTGTGTACAACAATAGACATACACAGCCCTATGCACCCAGTGTGCCCCCCTCCCTGAGCAATCACCAGTTGTTTTGCTGGGTCTCCTAGGTGGGCACTATGCTGGGCAGCCCCTGCACCCAGTGTGCCCCCGTCCATGAGCAATCACCTGTTGTGTTGCTGGGTCTCCTAGATGGGCACTATGCTGGGCAGCTCCGGCACCCAGTGTGCCCCCGTCCATGAGCAATCACCTGTTGTGTTGCTGGGTCTCCTAGGTGGGCACTATGCTGGGCAGCCCCTGCACCCAGTGTGCCTCCGTCCATGAGCAATCACCTGTTGTGTTGCTGGGTCTCCTAGGTGGGCACTATGCTTGGTAGCCCCTGCACTAAGTGTGCCCCCCTCCCTGAGCAATCACCTGTTTGTTCCTGGGTCTCCTAGGTGAACACTATGTTGTTCAGCCCATGCACCCAGTGTGCCCCCTCCCTGAACACTCACTTGTTTGTCGCTGGGTCTCCTAGGTGAGCACTATGCTAGGCAGCCCCTGCACCCAGTGTGCCCCGTCCATGAGCAATCACCTGTTTGTTCCTGGGTCTCCTAGGTGAACACTATGCTGGGCAGCACCTGCACCAGTGTGCCCTCCTCCCTGAGCAATCACCTGTTTGTTCCTGGGTCTCCTAGGTAAGCACTATGTTGGGCAGCCCCTGCACCCAGTGTGCCCACCTCCCTGAGCAATCACCTGTTTGTTGCTGGGACTCCTAGGTGAACACCTTGTTGGGCAGCCTATGCCCCCCCTCCCTGTGTACTCACCTGTTTATTCCCGGCTTTCCTAGGTGAGCACCATGCTGGGCATTCTATGCACCCAGTGCACCCCCCTCCCTGTGCACTCACCTGTTTATTCCCGGCTTTCCTAGGTGAGCACCATGCTGGGTAGTCTGTGCACAACGTCTCCTACCTGTCCTCTCTTCCTGAAGGTGAGGGGTGGAGTCTGGCACCAGGAAGGGTACAAAGGTGGAAGAGCTGGTTAAAGTGTAACCCGGATTGAGTGGCAAGAGGGGAGATGGGAGAGGAAGCTGGCTGTGTGCTTGGATTTTATCTCTTTTTATCTGCTGCAGAGAGAGAGAGAAAAGAATACACAGATTCATTCATTACATTAGTATACAGAGTATATACTGCATATAGACATAGGGAGTCCAGTGTCCACCAGAGGGAGCAGCTGAGAGCGGCCAACAGAAGAAGGTTACATTGTATCGCTCAGGAGAAGGTTACATTGTATCGCTCAGGAGAAGGTTACAATGTTATCGCTCAGGAGAAGGTTACATTGTATCGCTCAGGAGAAGGTTACATTGTATCGCTCAGGAGAAGGTTACATTGTATCGCTCAGGAGAAGGTTACATTGTATCGCTCAGGAGAAGGTTACATTGTATCGCTCAGGAGAAGGTTACATTGTATCGCTCAGGAGAAGGTTACATTGTATCGCTCAGGAGAAGGTTACATTGTATCGCTCAGGAGAAGGTTACATTCACCGACAATCCTGTATTCAGCTTCTCTACTGCTGCAACTTATGACACATAAAGTCCCATGATAAGTCAAAACAATGGGTGCCATTTTAATCAATGCAACTCAAGTCAATGCAAAAAAGGTTCCTGCACTACTTTTGTGTGACTTTGGTGTGACTTGAGTGTCATAGACTGCAAAGTTATATCAGACGAGTCACAAGGAAGTCGCAAGCAAGTCACACAACTTTTGGTTTGCAGCAGTGTAGACCAATCCTTATGTGTTTTGGAGGGCATTTGCTGATTTTAAGAAACGCACTACAGTCATTTTAACACTGTTATGGGCAGGGCCACCCCCATAGCAGTGTCCCCTACCACCCTTCACATTACCCCCCACCCTCCCTGATCCCTGCATTCTGAGCCTAATTTACTCCTGATCCCTGCATTCTGAGCGTAACACACTCCTGATCCCTGTGTTCTGAGCCTTACTCACTCCTGATCCCTGTGGTCTGAGCCTTACTCACTCCTGATCCCTGTGGTCTGAGCCTTACTCACTCCTAATCCCTGTGGTCTGAGCCTTACTCACTCCTAATCCCTGTGGTCTGAACCTTACTCACTCCTAATCCCTGTGTCCTGAGCCTAACCGCACTCCTGATCCCTGCATTCTGAGCCTAACGCACTCCTGATCCCTGCATTCTGAGCCTAACGCACTCCTGATCCCTGCATGCTGAGCCTTACTCACTCCTGATCCCTGCGTTCTGAGCTTTACTCACTCCTGATCCCTGTGTTTTGAGCCTAACGCACTCCTGATCCCTGCATTCTGAGCCTAACGCACTCCTGATCCCTGCATTCTGAGTGTAACGCACTCCTGATTCCTGCGTTTTGAGCCTTACTCACTGCTGATCCCTGCATTTTGAGCGTAACGCACTCCTGATCCATGAATTCTGAGCTTAACGCACTCCTGATCCATGAATTCTGAGCTTAACGCACTCCTGATCCATGAATTCTGAGCTTAACGCACTCCTGATCAATGAATTCTGAGTTTAACGCACTCCTGATCCCTGCATTCTGAGCCTTACTCACTCCTGATCCCTGTGTTCTGAGCATAACGCACAAACAGATCACGCCCCCAGGCACTACGCTCTGCCTATGGAGCAAAGCAATTTGGAGGTGTGGCTTGATAGGAGCCCAAGTTGACTCTGTTACACACTCTCCTATACAAGGCTTGCAGCGATGTGCGGCTTACAGGACACCTTTCTCTTTATGGAAAAAAATAATAATACAGAAAAATTCATCACAATATCATAAATTTTAAAAAAAGAACCGCTAGGGCATGTAAACATACATGTGGAAACGCACACTGATGCACAGCTAGGGCATGTAAACACACATGCTAGGACATGTAAACATTGATTTAAACATTTCGAAACGAAAAAATCATTAAATTCGAAAGTTCAGAATACGAATTCTGATTACGAATTGAACGAATCAACCGTATTTAACTAAACAAAATAACTAGATTAACAAATCAAAATGATGCAAAACAAATTTTTTCGTCATGCTCATGTCTACTGCTAAATCGGGATGCGCTGCGACCACCTTGCCATGCACGAGGTTGCGGAACATCGGTGAAGCATTTCTGGGGTTAAAACAGGCTCTGAGGGTGTGTCATACATAAAATCACAGCTGATTATTATATTAGCTACTCTTTTTTGACATATGTGTGGGATTTCTCAACTCAAATAATGTGGTATTGTTAGATTATAATATTTCTATCTATTTTTAGTGTGGTACTTCCCTGAGGAAGAACATGCTGTAACTGAGTGTTCGAAACACGTTGGATTATTCTGGTTGGAAGTTTACTGTGAGGGTCCACCTCTGTGACAGCAAAAGACAATTGGATGTACCACAAAAAACTAAGTGTAATCATGTGATGTTGACCCTTTTTCGTTTTTTAAAAACACAATGATGTATCAAATTGTTTTTAATACTCCTGTAACGAAGGGATGAATGTTTTATGGTGTATTGTGAAAATAAAGGTGTAACATTTATGATTTTTAATAAAAATGTATATGTGTGTATTATTTATTGGTTGCCTAGAAAGTCCCATTAAGAGGTTTGCAATGAGGATGTGTCATATTGCCTCCTCTCCGGTTAAACGCCTCTGAAAATTGATTGCAGAAGCATAAGTATGCTGATGGAAGGGGAGAACGGAGCAAAAGAGGGATGAGCTCATATCTTTGCTGCTGCTTCATTCACTGTCCAGTCACAAGTTGGGGGCTGGTACGGGATGACCTGAGCTTAGAGGAAGTGGGTTCAGTGATGCGGAACAGCAGACTACTGGCAAAAAAAAGTACTGTAGGGGGAATCTCACTGAAGGTGAGAACAGAGAAAAAGAGGGATAAGCTCATCACTGTGCTCCTGCTTCATTCACTGTCCAATCACAGGTTGGGGGCTGGTCCGGGATTTCCTGAGCTTAGAGGAAGTAGGTTCAATGATGCTGACAAGCAGACTACTGGCAGAGAAAGGGTACTGTAGGGGGAATCTCACTGAAGTTTAGAACGGAGCAAAAGAGGGATGAGCTCATCGCTGTGCTGTTCCTTTATTCACTGTCCTGTCACAGGTTGGGGGCTGGTCCGGGATTTCCTGAGCTTAGAGGAAGTAGGTTCAATGATGCTGACAAGCAGACTACTGGCAGAGAAAAGGTACTGTAGGGGGAATCTCACTGAAGTTTAGAACGGAGCAAAAGAGGGATGAGCTCATCGCTGTGCTGTTCCTTTATTCACTGTCCTGTCACAGGTTGGGGGCTGGTACGGGATGACCTGAGTATAGAGGAAGTGGGTTCAGTGATGCTGACCAGCAGACTACTGGCAAAAAAATAGTACTGTAGGGGGAATCTCACTGAAGGTGAGATTGGAGCAAAATGCCGCGTACACACGATCATTTTTCCCGTCGGGAAAAATTAAATTTTTTTTTTTCGCCGAGAAAAACGATCGTCTGTGGGCTTTATGCCGTTTTTCTCGTTGAGAAAAACGGCAGGAAAAACGACGAGAAAAATTAGAACATGTTCTAAATTTTCTCATCGTTTTTTCCATCATTTTTTTCCGCGGCAGTTTTCCCATAGGGAGACACTGCCGCGGAGCCCACAGACGGTCGTTTTTCTCGTCAAGAGAAAAAATGACGGGAAAAACGATCGTGTGTAGGGAACCCTTGGAACCGAAGCGGTTCCCTCGTTTTTCCTGTCATTATTCACGGCGGTTTTTTAACCGCCGTGAATAATGATCGTGTGTACGCGGCAAAAGAGGAATGAACTCATCACTGTGCTGCTGCTTCATTCACTGTCCAGTCACAGGTAGGGGGCTGGTCCGGGATGATCTGAGCTTAGAGGTAGTGGGTTCAACGATGCTGACCAGCAGACTACAGGCAGAAAAAAGGTTCTGTAGGGGGAAATTTCACTGATGGTGAATATTGCAGAAAATGCTGGTTTTGTAATTTTATCTTTTAATGGGCTATAACTTTTTTTTTCTTATTTTTGGTTGGAGATCTGATTTGAGATTGCCAAGTTTAAGGGAAGACTGAGACAATGCAGAAACAACGTTTTTATTTAAAATGAACACCGCCATTGTGAATCAGTAGTAATTCATTTTTATTGAACATAGATCTGGCACCAACATGCTCATCTAGAATACTGCAATCTGACTTCAAAGAACAATGGAAAAGGTAGAGAAGGTTTATTGCGGGAACGTGATACCAACTGACACACCCCGGATGGGTTATAGAGCTTTGTGTTTTATTGGAATGTGATCCTGGAGAATATTGCACAGGGAGTGTTTTCTGACCACTGAGCTGACAATCAAAGTGCAGAGATCATATTTATTATTTACTCACAGCGGAGCAGGGGAGGGCTGGCGGTCTTAGGCCTGGAGGGCAAGTCCAGTCAAGTGGCCCACTGAACCACCGAATCAGCTCACCATCCATGGCCCACCTGGTTTTTCAATGCAGCCTCACCAGTGCCCATCAGTGCAGCCAACTTCAGTGCCCATCAATGCATCCTGATCACTGGGGCAGGTTACATGGGGTATATGGGGTGGAGATGGGGGGGTCAGCTAGGGGTGTCAGGGTCTCTCACCTCAGCGATCTCAGCTCAGCAGATCCTTGCACGCCACGGTCTCCTGGGGGGTAACGCTCCTGATCCTGGGATCAAGTTGCAGCCAGCGCCCAGCCCTGCGTCCCGACTCCCTGGCACGCCCTGCCTCTGCCTGCTTCCAAGAATCCGATCCCAGGGAGTTGTAGTTTCCTCTGCGCTGCTGTGTTTTCCACCCACCAGAAGCTTGAGTGCGGACTACAACTCCCGGAATGCAACAGCTAGTGGTCGGCCACCATGGCCATGCCCCCGGCCCGACTTCCTAGACCAGAATAAAAAAGAAAATGGTAGCGGGCAGCGGCTGCCGGCCATTTTGAACATAAGTTAGGGCGGCCTGGGAGGCAATTGCCACCCTGCCCCCTGGCCCAGCCCTCCCCTGCAGCGGAGGATTGTGAAAATGCATCTGGCCATTATCATTGATTAAAGACAAGAAAGACATACAGTCAACACATAACATAAAATATTCTGTTAAACACGCATTGCATGCAATGGTGCATGATATGGCGATGTTTATAGAAAAGTGGTGACCTGTAAAAGCCAATCCGTTACTTCCATAAAACTGCACTGCGTCAGTCAGCACAACCTTATCTTTATGGGTCAGACCAGTCACACAGACCTTGTGTTATACAGTACTAATTACCTTCATTACCGTCTGAATGGTGCCTGGACTGTATATACAATCATACAGAATATTTTTAAATGCTTTTACTGCCTGTACAAATCCCTATCAAGTCAGACAGCACAGCAGCACAGTGGCTGTTGTGGGAAATTAGAGTGTAAGCTCCTCTGGTGCAGAGACTGGTGTGACTGGCTCAGAGTTGTCTGTACAGCACTGCGGTATATGTCAGAGCTATTATATAAATCTATAATAATAATAGTGTATGACTGCAGGGGTACATTAGAGTGTAGATTTTTGCTTATTAAAATTTTTTCAAACATAATAGAAACATATTTACATATATACAAAATAAATAAAAATATATAAACAAAAATAGTTTACATCAGCATAGCAAAAACATAAAGAAAACTAAATATAGAAACCTAAACAAAGCCATAACCTCCACCCAAAACACCCTCAGGTTAAATAACCATTACACATTTAACCCATGATGTCTCAAAATCAAAATCCCGATGTGTCTCAAAGGCCCCGTACGACCACTTTGCATAACTTAAGCTGGAAAGGAAAGGGATACCCAGAGCCCCACCCACCTGCTTGTAGACTTCTATATTAAAGGGGCACTGAAGCAAGAAGTGGTCCATTGTCTCCTCCACCCCACCACATTCCACTCTTGGACAACCACGGTTCTCCGCAGAGCGATGCTTCAGGTTGCCCATTACATAGAGTCTGCCATTAAACGAGCGCCAGGCCAAATCCCAAAACTTTAAAGGGATTCTCTCTAGATTGAGCAAACGCAGACCCTCCCTCATAACAGGGCCTGGGCAATTCCTCAAGGCCAGTGGCTCGCTAAAGGCAGATTCAACAACCCTCCTCTCCAGGTCCTTCCTAGGAAGAGACTTAATTTCCTCCGCCATCACTCACCACTGACAAAGCATTTTCAGGCATGGGGCAACATAAGTCGGGAGCTTACCATGTCGGACCCTCAGGCTTTTCACTGGCCCACCATTCTCCCAGCTTCGCAGAAAAGGTCTAAACCAGGACTGAATAATACCAACCCACGCAGGCTGTTCCTCTGTCAGCATGTTAGCAAAATTATGTTTCAAAACATCAGAGAAAAGAATACCACCGGGTTGACCATACCTAGGCCACCCATCCGCCTAGGAAGATAGGTTACAGACCTCTTAACGAGATTCAGTTTGACCCCCATAACAGTTGGAAGAAACAGCTGTAGATCTCACATAGAAAGACACTGGCAAAACACAGACAAAGCTGACATACAGAAATACCGGGATCAGGTAAGTTTTAATCAGGTCAATTCTTTCTCTGTAAGAGAGTTTCCAATCCTTTCAGCTGGCAACCTTGGCTTTGTCATCTTGTAGCCTGCTTTCCCAATTTGCGTGGCCATAATCGCCGGGACCAAATTTGTTGCCTAAAACTTTGATTTCCTGCTCTGGAAAGACATCCGGAAGCTCGGAGCCGTCACCTTCCTCTCCCATCCAAAAAACCTCACTTTTATCCTGATGGATCTTTGAACCAGATGCCTCAGCATACTGCTCAATCACTGAGACCACCTCCTCCGCCTCCTCTGTCCCAGAGATGAAAACAGACACGTCATCAGCATAGGCCATGACCCTCATAGGAGGCTCACCAGGAATGGCCAAAGGCACTCCGCATGAACGGCCCGCTCTTTAAACCTCCCGATGAAGTAATCAATTGCGAACGTGTATAGCAGAGGACTCAAAAGACACCCCTGATGCACAACCGAGCCAACCTCGAAGGGCCATCCGATGCAACCATTCACAAGCATGAAGCTTTCAGTCCCTCTGTACAAACTCTTCAGCCAATTGATAAAGCCCCCCTCCAGGCCATACTTGCTAAGAAGCAGCAATAGGTACTCATGATTGACCCGATCTAAAGCTTTGGCCTGATACAATGCCAGCAAGTACCTTCTCCAGCCTGCAGCTCTGCATGGCTCAAGGGCCTCCCGGACAGCTAACACTGCTTAAAAAGTGCTTCTACCCTGAACCGAACAGTGCTTGTGACTGGAAAGTAGATTGCCCGCTATAGACGATAAACAACAGATAATTATTTTTGCCAGTATTTTCCTATCAACATTGAGAAGGCTAATGAGCCGCCAATTCTCAATTCTCAAGAATCTTTACCCTTTGACCGCAGATTGTCGCATGGAGGGAGAGAGCGAACCCTCTCTCAGACAGCCATTAAAAACCTCCACCAAATATGGGGCCAGAGTAACCTTAAAGTGCTTATAAAATTTGGCTGTCAATCCTACTGGCCCAGGCAACTTCTTAATGACAAGCTTATCAATAGCCTTAACCACCTCATCTGCAGTGATGTTCTCTGTCAAACTCACAAGAGAACTGCCATTTCCCAGTCCTGGAATAGAATTCAGAAAACTTGATATGCCTGCTCGATCTAGGTCCCTCCTGCCCAGGAGGTCAGCATAATTTTACCTGGCGGTTTCCAGGATCCCCGACTTGGACTTAGTCAGGGAACCCATACTGTCAACCAGGCCTACAACTGACTTAACTGCTCTACCTTGTTTGCAATTCTGGTAAGGGTTGGGTGAGTGATATTTTCCATAATACCTTACCAGAACCAAAGAGGCATGCCTGTCATATTGACACTCCCTGAGCAAGAGTTTACCTCAGAGATCATTACCGGATCCCCATTATTCGTGGCAAGCCTATCGAGCTTCCTCCGCAGATGCTGGTAGGTGACATACTTATCAAGCTGTTTATTTCTTGGTCTTGAAAAACCCAACGATACTTTGTTTTGTAAGCTCCCACCACTCTGACTTACTGCTGCAAAAGCCCATTAACGATACCTGTGGCTGAAAAAAATCCTCAAAGGATTGACTCACCTTCTCATCGTCCAGGAGTGCCAAATTCAGCTTCCAGGTACCCCTCCCCCTAGGTGGTGTATCGGGGCTATTTAGAGCCACATACAGAATTCAGTGATCAAAAAACTCCACCGCCTGACACACTGGTGCCGAGAAGGCAGAGTTCCCCTTTAAAAAATCTATTCTACTCTGACTACTACCTCGCTGAAAAGTGAATCCTGTGTCGTCTCGGCAGCAATGAATGTGCACATAAACCAGACCTGCCTCTCTAACTATTTTGTTTAAAAAAAAAGCTGTCACAGTCCAGCCTGGCTCCGGTACCTTTCCTGTCCTTAGTCCTAGTGACAGTTGAAATCACCACCAAATACAACTTGCCTGGCTATAAAAAAAAAAAGGCTTGATTTTCATGAAGAGGCATTTCCTGTCCCACTTTGTCTGGGGTCCATAGATGTTGATCAGGCGCAGGTCCTACCCCCCCCCCCCCCATGGAGACGTCTAGAACCATGCATCTCCCCATTTCTATCTCAATAATCCACCGACAGGTTACCATGACGGAAAAAAGTACCACAACTTCAGTGTAAGGGTCGGCCGCAAGAGACCAGAAAGAGGGGCCACGCCTCCACTCCTTCTTAGCCAGATGAATATCAGCCAAACTAGACAACTGGGTCTCTTGCAAAAAGAAAATATCAGCATCAAACCTGCCGAGCAAAAATAAGGCCATATTACGAGCACTTACTGATTTTTTACTGGCGACATTAATGGTCACCACCTCCAGTGGAGTGGGAACCGCCATCAGGATGATTAAGGTATACGTTTCTTAGCCTGCTTACCCCCCTCCCTACCTGGAGACCCTACACGCTTCAATATCCCTTGTGATTCCTCCTCCATAGACTGATCACCAGTAGAACTTCCACCCTCCACCTCAGAAAACACCTCAAAAGCATTTGCCACCTCCGCCCTCCTAGGTTCAGGAGCTTTGACATCCTTCCTCTTTCTCCGCCTCTTTCCTTTTAGCCTCCAACCATTCCATATCCTCATTCGACAAACCCGACGGCAAAACCCCCTCCCCCCTGCTCCCCAGGACATCCTCAGCCAAAACCCCCCTATTAACCCCTCCCCCCACATCATTCACCCCAACTTCCACATCTTTCCCCCTGACTTCCACATCATTCACCTTGCATTCTGCACCAGCCACTTTCATTCCCTTCCCCTTCCCACCTCCCCCTCCACCATCAACCAATCCATCACTCACTCCACCCCTCTGTGTCTGCTGACCTCGAACCACAGCACTTCTGCCACGCCGAGGAGGAGGTATTGTCCATAACCATACACGTTGGTCCAGCACCCTCCACTGCCTTCACTACACTAGGAGAAACAATAGATGCAGACACATACTTGACAACCACACTTTGACACTGACTGGGAGACCACAGACTGGGGGGACACCGACACCACAGAGGGTCTCACAGACACAGATTCTGATGGGACAGAGACACTAGGATCCCCTGGTACAACCTCTGCCAACCCAGACTCTTCTCTATCCAGATGGAAGAATTTCTCCACTAACTCTGGCTTATTGTGAAAAGCCTCAGGGCATCGGCTGTAAGGGTGACCGACATTATCACACAAGTTACATTTAATGATGTTACAGTCCCTCGCCAGATGCCCCAGTTCCTGACACAAAGAACACTTCTGTTCTGGACAGTTAGAGGAAAAATGGCCCTTGACTCCACATTTATGGCACACCTTAAGTTGACCAGGGTAGAAGACAGTAATCTTATCTCTACCAATAAAGGCAGAGGAGGGCAAATGCCTGGACCACATTCCCACACACTCTCAACCTCATTGACACTGACCACCCACCCGTCCATGCTCCTCTATCATCCACAATCTTTTTTAGGGGACACAACTGTAGCGCTACCCCCAGAGAGACGCTGGTTTGATTTTTCGGGCCCTGAGTACAGCTCCACCAACCCCCAGCAATCTTGTATAATCCCCTGTGGCACAGTTAGTCTAGGGATGTTTTCTATCGTAATCTACACCTGGTAACATACACACTTTAACCCCAGATTAAGTGTAAGCACTATGAGTAATGATAACACAGTGATAGCAAATGGCAAGGTATAACAGCTTTACTTTAGGTTAAAAGGGCATGGATTAAAACATAACATATAACTATTGTCCTGATCCGTGTATGAAAATAACTCAAATGACAGTTTTTTAAAAGGGGCACTGAAGCAAGAAGTGCCCCTGGATGACGACAGTTTTTGTCGAAACGACGAAGGGAGGAGCGGCGTGCTGACGTCACCACATACGTATCCCGGAAGCAACGGGTAGCAAGAGCCGGCCGGCCTTTCATACAACCACTGCTAATTTTTTCCTCATATGCTGTAAGTGCAATTTTTTCTTTTTGAATAAATATTTTAAATTGGATTACGCTATGGGGCTTTCTTTTTCACCCTAACATGGTTTGCTGAGACTTTGGGGAAACACTGATTCGGATGTGGAGGGAACCAGGACGGTATAGGAAGCTAATCAGAGACCCTGGCAGGGGTAACAGCTAACTGCTTTGTCTGATCTCTCTTTAGGGATCAGACTTTCTGGTAAGCGGCTTGTGAATACTGCCGGTGGTGGATTCTCTTTCTAGCACACTGGCACCCTTCCATGACATTATATGCCTGAAGTCACGATTATTTGGAGAAATTTAACCCCTTCACTTCACTTTTTTCTCGAGGATTGTTTCTGGTGTCCCTTTTAAAAAACTGTCATTTGAGTTTTTTTCATACACGGATCAGGACAATAGGTGATACTATTTATAGACTGTGTTGGGAGAAATTTTTATATTCATCATTTTTTTTTATATTCCATGCTTTCATGTTGTATGCATCAATGCACTGAGACTGGGAGTTTATGGTTTTACAACATTTCATGTTTTCATGCTGTATGCGATAATGCACTGATACTGGACTCTTTGATCACGATATAGTTCTTTAATAATTTATCATTTATTTTAGACACATTGTTGCGCAGCTTATAGTTCTTTATATTATTTATTTTGTGGGTGTCTCACATTTTTTAGTTGCAGCACAGGTATTTATTTACTCACTTAAGCTATTTTCTAGGACAGCGCAGTATACCTTTTCCATAACATATAACTGGCTTACAGAGCCCTGCAACAATAGATGTAATATATGTATGGCAATAGCACAGCGCGGTAATCCACCACGTGCAGCTATTGCTATCTATGCGCCCTGTGGCGCACTAAACAATATTCTATCTCCCCTCCCTAGTCAGGCCTGACATAGAATCAAACTCAGTTTTGAAAATTAAGATTTCTTCGCATGCAAACTTGAAATGGTGGTGCACGTTCAGGAACAGTATTGTAATCCACAAAGTAGGCAGTCATAAGGAACACTATGCTGGAGACCCTTTAACTCTGTCCTGCAACCGGTCTCCAGCGGAAACAGCAAATAAATGAACGGTGGGCCAAGGCAGTCTATAGGCCTAAACACAATACAACTGACTGGATTGAGCAGGTGCTCGCTCACCACTCCGGACGCGATCCCAGTCTGGGACTTCCACCTGCTGTGTCTCCACACACAGCGTCCGCAACGATCGGGTCCCCGATCCAACTGATGTCCGCAGCAAACAAAGTCAGGTGCCACCCAGGCTCCGCAGCGGGATGGAAGACTCTTCGGAAGTTGCGCAAGGCCCCAGGCTTCAGGCCTTGCACTGCCGCAGATCCGCACAGAAAGAAGTTGTTGCTAGCAGCACAGTGCCCAAAGAGGCCGAGCTCCGCCTCGCCCCCTTCTTAAATAGTCCCTCCCATGAGTCTCTGCGGTGGCAACACTGCACCCTGGGTGCCAAACAGGACTCTGGGAGATGTAGTTCCGAGAGACTTAAAGGAGACCCCGCTACACAACGTTTCACCAAACCTCCTCAACCAGACCCATAAATCCTCGAAGGGTATAGACTCATTCCTAGTCAGGATAGTCACATTCTTTATCAAGGGCTGTCGTGAGACAACTTTGGGGACAAGCCCCTTCCAGTCCGGCTGGCCCCTATATATATGCTCAAACCGCTCCCAAAAAGGATTCAGTGACTCTGGACGCACAAATGATAAATCATATTCATAGGAACCAGCTGGACTGATAAGAGCATAAATATCCTCCGCCTTAAATCCCATGGTTAGGATCATATCCACTCCTGATAGGTGGAATACCTCCTCCTTCCCACCTGAGCTGTACCACATTCCTGCGTTTAATGAAAGGTGCGTTAGGTGAAAGTCCCACAACTGGCTCCCTTCCACCAGCAGCATGATTTTGTCCCAACACAGCCTTAGCATAGCTCATAACTAGGACAGATGACAAATTTACTGGCTGCTAGTGATGAGCCGAACACCCCCGGGTTCGGTTCGCACCAGAACCCGCGAACGGACCGAAAGTTCGTACGAACATTAGAACCCTATTAAATACAATGGATGCGAACGTTCGAATTCTAAAGTGCTAATTATAACAACTATTATGCATGTTATTGTCCTAAAAAGGGTTTGGGAACCCGGGTTCTGCACCAGGGGACATGTATCAATGCAAAAAGAAGTTTTAAAAACGGTCGTTTTTCGGGAGCAGTCATTTTAATGATGCATAAAGTGAAAAAAAAAAAGTCAAATATTCCTTTAAATATCGTACCTGGGGGGTGTCTAAAGTATGCCTGTGAAGTGCCACGTGTTTCCCGTGTTTAGAACTGTCCCTGCACAAAATTACATTTCTAAAGGAAAAAAAGCCATTTAAAACTGCTTGCGGCTTTAATGTAATGTCTGGTCCCGGTAATATGGATGAAAATCTTTAAGAAAAATGGCATAGCTACCCCATGACCCCCCCCCCCCCTACCCCAGCCCATTACCAGCCCCTTTGGGTCTTGTATGGATATTAAGGGGAACCCCGCACATAAAATAAAAAAGGCCCTATATACTCTGAACAGCCGTATACAGGCGGTGCATACAAGACAGGGACTGTAGGTTTGTTCTTATGTAGAATGTGTTTGTAATTTTGAACAGGTACATTGTTTAAGTGTAGCTCCAGCCCAAAAATCTATTTTTAAACTTTTTGGAAAACATAGGTAAGGGTTATCACCCCTGTAACATTTGTTTTGCTGTCTGTGCCCCTGTTCAGAACATTTCACCTCACTTTCCGTCCCAATGACAACTGTTTTTGAAATGTGGTGTTTTTCTTGAAACAAGGATTGCTGATAAAGCATCAGTACAGAGGAGACACCTTTCTCCCATATTAATTCTTACAGGAGAGAATTTTCCTTCCTAGTGGTAGATTTCCTCTCACTTCCTGTTGTCTTCTTGCGTTTGCAAGTAGGAGTCGTTTGTAAGTTGGATGTTTGAAAGTAGGGACCTGCCGTATATACTCTGCAGAAATAGGCCCCTTAGTTGTTGGTGTTGGCACAACACTGTAAGCACTCACAGTTACTCTTGGTTGGTGCTGGAACGCCCTGCTGTCAACTATTATATCAGGAATTTTAATTACATATAATTGTTGAACAGTGGTAATAAAAATTGGGCCTTTGATGGTGGTGCTGGTGCCACAACACTGTAAGCCCTGACAGTTACTCTTGGTGGGTGCAGCAATGGGCCCTGCTGTGAATTATTAGATCAAGAATTGTAATTGCATGCCCCTGTTGAACAGGGGCTGAAAAATTGGGCCTTTCGTGGTGGTGGTGGTGGTGGTGGTGTTGCCACAACACTGTAAGCCCTCAGAGGTACTCTTGGTGGGTGCAGGAATGGGCCCTGCTGTGAATTATTAGATCAAGAATTGTAATTACATGCCCCTTTTGAACAGGGGCTGAAAAATTGGGCCTTTCGTGGTGGTGGTGGCGTTGCCACAACACTGTAAGCCCTCAGAGTTACTCTTGGTGGGTGCAGCAATGGGCCCTGCTGTGAATTATTAGATCAAGAATTGTAATTGCATGCCCCTGTTGAACAGGGGCTGAAAAATTGGGCCTTAGGCACTGGTGGCACAACACTACAACCCCTCACAGATACTGTACTTGGAGCACAGCAATGAGCCCTGTTGCAAAGTATTGCTTCAAAAATTGTAATGACACGCCCCTGTTAAACAGGGGCTGAAAAATTGGGCCTTAGGCACTGGTGGCACAACACTACAACCCCTCACAGATACTGTACTTGGAGCACAGCAATGAGCCCTGTTGCAAAGTATTGCTTCAAAAATTGTAATGACACGCCCCTGTTAAACAGGGGCTGAAAAATTGGGCCTTAGGCACTGGTGGCACAACACTACAACCCCTCACAGATACTGTACTTGGAGCACAGCAATGAGCCCTGTTGCAAAGTATTGCTTCAAAAATTGTAATGACACGCCCCTTTTAAACAGGGGCTGAAAAATTGGGCCTTAGGCACTGGTGCCACAACACTCCAACCCCTCACAGATACTGTACTTGGAGCACAGCAATGAGCCCTATGGCAAATTATTGCTAAAAAAATTGTAATTACACGCCCCTGTAAAACAGGGGCTGAAAAATTGGGCCTTAGCCACTGGTGGCGGCACCCATAAACAAAAATGATCTTCCAAGCTATCATCATCAATCGTATCATTGAGGACTCGGAGGAGGAGGATAGCCAGTCAACATAACAGCACAGGCACTCAGCATCAGCATCAGTCTTGAAGGGATGTGACATGTTAAAATCAATTAGTCTGTTATATCAGCATCAGGTGTGTGGTACCTGGTGGTGATCCAAGACTGGTTCATCTTGATGAAAGTCAGTCGATCAACCGAGTCGGTGGACAGGCGCACCCTGTGATCCATGACAAATCCTCCAGCAGCACTGAATGTGCGTTCCGAAAGAACGCTGGATGCAGGACAGGCCAGTAGCTCAATTGCATACTGTGCAAGCTCTGGCCAGTGATCCATCCTCAAGACCCAGTAAGCCAGAGGATTTTCGGTGGGGAAGGTGTCCAAGTCTGACCTTGCCCCTAGATATTCCTGCACCATGTTTATCAGACGCTGGCGATGGTTGCTGGAACCGATCATACTTTGGGGCTGCGGACTAAAGAATTGTCTGAACGCATCGGTCAGACGGCCACCTTCCCCACCGCTCCTTCTTTGACTGGCCGAAGCCTCAGCAACTCGTTGTCCAGGACCAGGAGTTTGTAACCTCCCAGTCTCTGGGAACGCGTTGCACAGACCTTTCTGCAAGGCCTCCCGGAGTTGTCTCATCCTCTGCTCCCTCTGCGAAGGTAACATAAGGTCCGCAACCTTACCCTTGTACCGTGGATCAAGGAGAGTGGCCAGCCAGTAATGGTCCCTCTCCTTGATCCGAAGAATACGAGGATCCTTCCGCAGACTTTGCAGGATCAGGGAGGCCATGCAGCGTAGGTTTGCTGAGGCATTCGCTCCGGAGTCCTCTGGGTCACTAAGGATGACATGATCCGCAGCCACCTCCTCCCAGCCACGTACAAGTCCACTGGTTTCTTGGGACTGTAAATCATCCCTAAAAGACTGCTGCTGATGATGCTGAGTGCCAGCCTCCACCTCCATGCTGACACAATCCTCCTCCTCCTCCTCCTCTTCCTCCTCTTCCTGTGCGATGGGTGGGACAGAAGGAACACTGTCTGGGTAAAGGGGGCCTTGAGAGGCAAGGAAGTCCTCCTCTTCCTGCCTCTGTTCTGCCTCAAGTGCCCTGTCCATTATTCCACGCAGCGTGTGCTCCAACAGGTGGACAAGAGGTACAGTGTCACTGATGCATGCACTGTCACTGCTCACCATCCTCGTGGCCTCCTCAAATGGTGCCAGGACAGTGCATGCATCCCTGATCATGCCCCACTGGCGTGGAGAAAAAAAACCAAGCTCCCCTGACCCTGTCCTGGTGCCGTAGTTGCACAGGTACTCATTGATGGCCCTCTGCTGCGTGTGCAGCCGCTGCAGCATGGCCAACGTTGAGTTCCACCTGGTGGGCATGTCACATATAAGGCGGTTCTTGGGCAGGTTCAACTCCTTTTGCAGCTCAGCCAGGCGAGCACTGGCATTATAAGATCTGCGGAAATGCACACAGACTTTCCTGGCCTGCCTCAGGACATCCTGTAAGCCCGGGTACCTGCCCAAGAACCGCTGCACCACCAGGTTAAGGACGTGAGCCACACAGGGCACATGGGTCAGTTGTCCCTGTCGGAGGGCGGAGAGGAGGTTGGTGCCATTGTCGCAAACCACCATTCCTGGCTTAAGCTGGCGTGGCGTCAACCACCTCTCGGCCTGGCCCTGCAGAGCAGACAGGACCTCTGCCCCAGTGTGGCTTCTGTCCCCCAAACACACCAGCGCAAGCACGGCATGGCATCTTTTTGCCTGCGTACTTGCGTAGCCCCGTGAACGGCTACGGAGCACCGCTGGTTCATAGGACAAACCACAGGAAGAGGCCATGGAGGAAGAAGAAGAGGAGGGGGTGGAGGAGAGAGGTGTGTCACAACCAGTAGTAGCATTTTGGAGGCGTGGCGGTGGAACAACCTCCAACACTACTGCACCTTGTCCTGCATCCTTCCCAGCTGCCAAAAGAGTGACCCAATGGGCCGTGAAAGAAAGGTAACGTCCCTGTCCATGCCTGCTGGACCATGAGTCAGCGGTAATATGCACCTTACCGCTGACCGCCCTGTCCAGCGAGGCCAAGACATTGCCTTCCACATGCCGGTAGAGAGCCGGAATAGCCTTCCGTGAGAAAAAGTGGCGTTTGGGAACCTGCCACTGAGGAACCGCACATTGCACAAACTCACGGAAGGGGGCCGAGTCTACCAACTGAAAAGGCAGCAGTTGAAGCGCTAGCAATTTAGCCAAGCTAGCATTCAACCGCTGGGCATGTGGATGGCTGGGAGTGAACTTCTTTCGACGGTCCAGCAGCTGGGGCAGGGAAATTTGCCTGCTAGAATCGGACGTCGGTGTACTGCTAGCAGAGTGGCCGCAACTACTTGGCTGTGACACACCTAATTCTACACCTTCATTCCTCTCAGTGCATGTTTCAGAGAGGACTGAAGTTATAGTGGGGTTGGAGATCCCAGCTGATGCGGTGTAAGGAGAGGTCCGCTTTGTTCTTTGGTGTGGGTCTTTGAGGTAGGCTTGCCAACGAGCTGCATGGCAGGTCAACATATGTCTGGTCAGGCATGTGGTACCCAAGCGGCTGAAGTTTTGGCCACGCGATATACGCTTGAGACATATGTTGCAAACAGCAGCTGTGCGATCTGATGCACTAGCCTCAAAAAAGGCCCACACCAAGGAACTTTTTGAATGACGGGCAGAGGCAGCGCCCTGCACAGGCGGAGCTCTGCGGTGTGATTCCGTCGGTGTACTGCCCTTACGCTGGCCACCAAAGGGCATCCTGCCTCGTTGGAGATGTGCCTCCTCCTCATCCTCCTCCTCCTCCTCTCTCCTATTAGGCACCCACGTGGAGTCAGTGACCTCATCATCCCCTCCCTCCTCATCACTGGAGCCAATCTGGCAGTATGCTGCAGCTGCTGGAACATGACTGCCAGATTGGTGTCCTTCTTGAGCATCCCCTCTGTCTGCTCTCACGCTACTGCCTTCCTGTAGCTGGGTTTCATCATCAGACCCTTCGAAACGCTGGGCATCCTCCTGGAGCATGTACCCAACACTGTGCTCAAACAGTTCGGGGGACTCCTCAGGAGGAGGACATGGTGGGTCTAGGGAAGGAGTGACTGATGATGAGTCTGACATTGATACCAGGGAAGAGGACGCTTTGGCAGCTGCTTTGCCAGTACCCTGAGCCTGGGTGAGAGAGGATGAGGAGGAGGAGGAGGGCTTGGTCATCCACTCTACCAAGTCTTCGGCATGATGTGGCTCAACATGTCCAGCTGCCGAAAAGAAGGACAAGCGTGTCCCATGGCCATGTGCTGATGACAATGCACCGCGTCCACGACCAGCACTGTTGCCCCCAGACACAGAGCCTGCTTGCCCTCTTTTATTGCCTCCTGACTGTCTGCCTCTCCTTGTTTGCCTTCCAGACATTCTAATAGATGGCCTGCAGGGAGATGGGAAAAAAGCAATAAGGGCTACCTTCAGGTGTCCTTCTCTGTCCCTTTACTTAAGGATTTCTAAATATGGTTGAGGATGATTGCTTTTGCACAGAATAGCACAACGACAATTTCCCTGACTGTCCAAAAAACAAGGATTTCAAAGATGGTTGATGAGGAATGCTTTAGCACACTATAGCACAAGGAGAATTCCCCTCACTTTCCTTCTTTGTCCCTAGAAACAAGGACTCGCACAGTGAAAGAAACTGACACTCTCCCTACCTAGAGTTTTCTGTCCCTAGAAAAAATGTTTTTTTAAAGCACACTATAGCACAAGGAGAATTCCCCTCACTTTCCTTCTTTGTCCCTAGAAACAAGGACTCGCACAGTGAAAGAAACTGACACTCTCCCTACCTAGAGTTTTCTGTCCCTAGAAAAAATGTTTTTTTAAAGCACACTATAGCACAAGGAGAATTCCCCTCACTTTCCTTCTTTGTCCCTAGAAACAAGGACTCGCACAGTGAAAGAAACTGACACTCTCCCTACCTAGAGTTTTCTGTCCCTAGAAAAAATGTTTTTTTAAAGCACACTATAGCACAAGGAGAATTCCCCTCACTTTCCTTCTTTGTCCCTAGAAACAAGGACTCGCACAGTGAAAGAAACTGACACTCTCCCTACCTAGAGTTTTCTGTCCCTAGAAAAAATGTTTTTTTAAAGCACACTATAGCACAAGGAGAATTCCCCTCACTTTCCTTCTTTGTCCCTAGAAACAAGGACTCGCACAGTGAAAGAAACTGACACTCTCCCTACCTAGAGTTTTCTGTCCCTAGAAAAAATGTTTTTTTAAAGCACACTATAGCACAAGGAGAATTCCCCTCACTTTCCTTCTTTGTCCCTAGAAACAAGGATTATCACAGTGAAAGAAACTGACACTCTCCCTACCTAGAGTTTTCTGTCCCTAGAAAAAATGTTTTTTTAAAGCACACTATAGCACAAGGAGAATTCCCCTCACTTTCCTTCTTTGTCCCTAGAAACAAGGATTATCACAGTGAAAGAAACTGACACTCTCCCTACCTAGAGTTTTCTGTCCCTAGAAAAAATGTTTTTTTAAAGCACACTATAGCACAAGGAGAATTCCCCTCACTTTCCTTCTTTGTCCCTAGAAACAAGGATTCGCACAGTAAAACACACTGACACTCTCCCTACCTATCCTTCTCTTTCCCTAAACTAAAGGAATCCAGGTTAAGCAAGAAAGAAATAAATGTCACTGTCCCTGCCTATGCTTGTCTTTCCCTGCTCCGGAACACACTACACTAGGCCGCCGTGCTGGCGGCCTTTTATAGTGTGGGGCGTGTACTAAACACCCTCAGCAATAATTGGCCACAGGCATCCTGCCTGTGGCCAATCATTGCTCTCCTCGCTGCCGGCGCTGTGATTGGCCAAGCATGCGGGGTCACAGTGCATGCTTGGCCAATCACAGCGCCTGGATGACACTGCGATGGCGTAGTGCATTGTGGGCCGTTCGCGTCACTCGAATTTGGCGCGAACGGCCCAAATCGTTCGATCTTCGTCGAACGATCGAACAGCCGATGTTCGAGTCGAACGTATGTTCGACTCGAACACGAAGCTCATCCCTACTGGCTGCATAGGAATATTAAATGGCTGCATAGGAACCTTTGAAATCAGGCTTGGCAATTCATCCACCACTCAATCCTCCCTCCTCTCTTCTAACACAGCAGTCCCACTCACCATAGTCCCAGAAGTACCACAATTACCAGCAGCCCAGTTATTAGGTACACCAGCTGTTTTAGCGTCCATACGACATTCCCGCTCTACGATTTTAGTGTCCATGTGGGACTCCTGCTCGTTTTTCTCACAGACAACAAGAACTTCTTTGTCAGGATTGACACTATCTCCTCCTGCATTCCTTGCTGACTGCAAGGATCCTTTGACAGATGCAGTCTCTTTGCAGTCTTTTTGTCTGTAGCAGCAATCACAGGAATGGCATCCATACACAGAGAGATATTCTCAACAAGCATTCCTTCACCAGCATTTTCTTGAACTGAAACCATCTGTCCTCCAATTGCAGACACTATAGCACTGCCGCCATCTTGATCAGACTTAATTAAACTTTTTCCACAACTTTCTCCCTTACAGGCTGAGGGACGTCATCCTCCTCCTCATCTGATGAGTCGTGCCACTCAAGGGAGATTCCATTTCCATAATGGCCTGCAGCAATCGGCCATTTTCCTCAACCTCCTCCTGACATGACCCAGGCTGCTGGGGAAGGAGGGGGGCAGATACTGACTCAGACACGACAGATCCTGAGACAGGGGTAGTACTGGCGCCACGATGTGAAGCCACTTCCTTACCCCCCATCCATATTGTCGCCGTTGCTCTGGCATCCACCCTCTGGCTGGTACTGGCACAGGCACTCTCCTTCATCTGTTGGAATCTCTCCTCATTCTCATATTTTTCTCTAAACGCACCGCTGCTTTCCTTCAGAGAAGCAACCAGCTTCTCCTGCTTCTTCAATGCCTCCTCCACAGACTTTAGCTTGGAGTCTTCCCTCCTACTGCTCCCAGACTTACTGTGCAGAGATTTCCTTTTGCTGAAATCCGCTTTCAGGACAGCAAGTTTCTGTTCCTTCTTGGTAATATGGCGAAGTCTATTCACCACTTTATCCTGGATTGCTGATAAGGACTCCCCTTGCGTGGGGACAGGCCCAGGATCCATTGCAGCTTGAGCACGTGGTCTCAGTGCCTTTGGGGAGCCTCCACCTTCGTCTTCTCCAACATGGTTCATGCTTTCCTGGGAAAAAGGGCTTGGTACACTACTTCACTCACTGCCCCTTTTTTAACAATTTTGTTGTATGTGATCACTTTTATATTGTTTGTTTCAATAAACCCGCATTGATCTGCACCATCTGAGTTTTTTCCCCCCTTTTTTTCTCCTCACATGGGCGGTCGTTAAGCGAAAGCTTCTTTGCTCCTTGCTACAAACATCCATTGTGGAAAAGAGGTTTTATTTTCGTTGGGAGGTGGTTCCTGTTCCATTCGAGGATCACCTTGATCAACGTTGAACCCAAGGTCTGCTGTCAAGTTGGGGAGCCTACCGGACAGTTTACATCGGGGATTCATTTGATCCAGCCTCCAGACCAACGGATGAGGACTGCCACTGAGATCTCGTATGCCCATTTGACCTGCCGAAACCACAGGTCCAACGCTCTGGTAAGAGTATTCTACCTCTCTTTTTCTACAAGAGTTATGTGATGACCCTTCAGTGCCTTATGGTCCTTTCTTTACAATACATATTTATTTATGGACACTGTGTGGACTCACTATATTGATATTGTTTATTTTGAGGCCTAAATCATTGGGCTTTATTTTTATATAGCGCTACATTCCAATTGCACGTTTATTAATTTTAGTCACATTTTATGTAGCAGCTTTTGTTTTTTCCTCACGTTTCTTCACTTATTTTTGTGATTAGCGCAATATTTTTCTTTATTTCTTTCCTGGGAAAAGCCTGCAGGACAGGCCCCAGGATTGCTACTTCTCTCAGCTGAGATCCCAGCAGAGTGAGCCAACAGCACCTTGCAAAACAGCACCACCTGGTGGAGAAGCTCCTCTGGTGCAGAGACAGAAGTGACTGGCTCAGTGTTGTCTATACAGCACTGTGGTATATGTCAGAGCTATATAAATGTATAATAATAATAATAGTGTGTGACTGTGGTGGTACATTTAAGTTTGAGTTCCTCTGGTGCAGAGACTGATGTGAGTGACTGATGTGAGTTCTCTGTACAACGCTTGGTATATGTAAAAGCAGTATTTGGAGGAACACCCAAAGATTATTATAAATAAATAATGTAAAACAATAAAATTATGCACAATAAAAAATTGTAGACAATTAATACCGTAAAACACTAAAATATATATAAAAACTCAGTAAATGTCCATAAATATTGTAGCAGCGCTTCTTGTCATGAATAACAAGCTTCTTTATGTGTTGCCTACACAAAAGGAACTGATGAGCAGAGGGAAAGTGTGATTGATATCTCAAAGTGGTTGATATAGTTCAAAAAGTTCATCCGTCATGTATTGTATATACAGTAGAGAAGTCCCCTTTTGGGGATACACTCACCAAAAGGTAGATATGAATGAGCCTTATCAATGTCACCAGGATCACTTCTTTCCTTTCTTTCACTCCTTCCACCGATATCCAACTTTGTTTGTATGCTCAGGTGTTCAGGTATTCATATGAAAAAAGAATAGTCACATAGCGTGATATTGCTTTAAGCATTTATTTCCCATGAACAACCCCCTTACAAGTGGATACGTACAAAATTGCAGTTAAAAAACGGGCATAGAAAATGTTAGTTGCTCAGTACACATAAGGCGCCAGTAGATGGAGGCTCACGCTGTGTTAAACAGCGTGTGTGATGTTACCACTTCCTGGTTCCTGGATGCGTTGGAGCGCAAACGTCACTTCCGGTTTACGGCGAGACCACGACCCTGACGCGTTTCGTCACTTCCGGACTTCGTCTGAGGGCGTGGTCTCGAGCCGCAGTTACCGGTATTTTATCTGTGAAGGGCGGACATCTCCCCTGCGCTGCTAGCCAATCGCAGCGAGATACCCGCTCACACCCCTCAGACATGTTAAACACAGTAAATGAGACGGGTGAACAGAGCACGCCCAGGGGGAGGACCTGTTTCAACAGAACATATAGACAACAAACTAGTGTCTGCAAATAAACAGAATAAAGTGCATGCATATTCTACAGACACCATAACTGTTATTTACTATAAACGGAGAGGGGGAGATGGATGCATAATATAATGTAGCCTATTTCCATATGGAAAATAGATTGATCCACGATTGTATAGCATTGGTGCAGTGGGACGTCAGCCCAAATACAGGGCGATCGTATTGCTGCTTTATCTGCTGTTCTGACAACCGGGGTCCCCACACATCCTGCGATATATGGTATGCAATAAATCCCTAATTTATTGCTGCTAAAACACAACTGGGTATGTTAGTGGTCACCATATTAAAAATGGGAACCGTATAAACAAAGGGGATACAATATTTATGATAATATGTACAAATCCACTTAAAAACATAAATATTTAATGCGGAAAAAACGTGTATATAAAAAAATGTATATAAAAAAATGTGTATATAAGGGGGGTTTAAATGTATCATAAAAGAATAAGAGCTGGTGTCAGTAAAATGTGCATCCATATAACCATATATATAAAATATTGAAAATAAATATTAAAATTTAAAAATAATACTAAAATATACATGGAAAAAGTGCATATATAAAAATTCATATATAAAAAAATATATATATAAATAAATGTACAAATATATATATACACAATATGCACAATATAGACTATGGGGTATGAGTGGTATAGATACATATAGATAATGCATTGTGTATGCATATGCATGTGATGGGGACCTGATGTATACAGGATCTTCCCGTAGTTATTTGTTCTATCTCAGGCATGGGTGAAATACCATATAGCCTGCATGAAAAGAACTAAAATACTAGATGTTCAACAGTATGCATCTTTCTTCAATGTTTTATACCAGCTGAACCAGACTTCACTTATAAATATATAAAAATGTAAAATCATTAAATATATAAAATCAAGTAAATGACAAAATCCTCAGTAAATGATGTGTAAATAGAAGCGGATATGAGAAATGGAGGGATAGAGAATGATGAGTAAGAGAGGGGACTCAAGTGTCACTAATGAAACAGTTAATGTCAAGTTCAATGTTTAGGCCTTTCGGGGATAGCACATCAGTAAGATATATCCATTGGGTTTCTCGTTTAGATAATTCTCGTATGAGATGTGACCCTCTCCAATGGGGTTCTAAATGTTCAACCCCCCAAAACTCCAAGCCTGATGCATCTTGATTATGTTTCAATTTAAAGTGCAGAGACACATTATGGTCTTTAAACCCTATTTTTATGTTATGTATGTGCTCTGCTATTCTAACTCTCAGCATCCTTTTTGTGCGACCGATGTACAGAAGACCACATGGACATTTTAAGGCATAGACCACGTGTGTGCTGTTACATGTGATAAATTGTTTTATGTCAAAATGTCTGTTATTAGACGGGGATAAAAAATTCTCTAGTCCCCTGAGTGGTCTGGATACCTCCCTACAGGCCTTGCATCGTCTGCATGCAAAAAAACCATTCTGATTCCAGAAAGTCGGTGGACGTGTGGGGGGGTCTAGTACTTTTTTTACCACCTTATCGCCATAGCTAGCAGCTTTCCTGTATATAAATTGTGGTTTGGGTGGTAGTACAGTGCCTAATTTCTTATCCATTAATAGAACATGCCAATGTTTGTTGAAAATAGATTCGACTTCCTTATATTGTGTATGGAAGCCCGATAGGAAGCCCCATTCTTTTGTCTTGTTCCGTTGTAAGGGGACCCCCGAATCTCTTTCAACCAGACAGGTGTCTCTGGAGATTGCTCCTACTTCAGTAACAAGCTTGTTCAAAGTATTTGGATTATAGCCTCTAGCTTCAAACCTATCTGTCAATATTTTGGACTGTGAAAAAAAGTTTTTGGCTTCAGAGCAATTCCGTTTGACTCTCATAAGTTGTCCCTTCGGAATGTTTTTCAGCCACAGCGGATGATGTCCACTCGAGGTAGGTAGGTAACTGTTCCTATCGGTTTGTTTAAAATAGACATTCGTTTCCAATTTGTCGTTTTTCCGATATACGGTGACGTCTAAAAAATTAATTTCTTCATGATGCCATGATGTAGTTAATTTAATATTGTTATTATTGTTGTTTAAAATATTTAAAAAATCACATAAAGAGTTCATAGGTCCTGCCCAGATAAAAAATAGGTCATCGATATATCGTTTATAAAATATTAGTTCCCTTCTCATATTCTTAAAAACCACTTTATCCTCCCACTCTGCCATAAATAAATTTGCAATGCTAGGTGCAAATTTGGCTCCCATGGCGACACCCCTTTGTTGTGAGTAGAACCTATTCGCATACCAAAAGTAGTTATGCGATAAGCAATAATCTAGGGCGTGTCGAATAAACAATTTTTGATTATGTGGGAGATCATCTCTTTGGCTGAGTGCCCAATTCAGTGCTAGGAGAGCATCATCATGCTGGATTATGGAATAAAGTGATGAGACGTCCGCTGTGACTAGCAGGACATCTTTCTTTCCGCATAGGTCTACCTCTTGCAGACAATTCAAGAAGTTTTTGGTGTCTCTTAGATATGAGCGTGTTTTAATTACACTTTTTTGTAGAAAAAAATCCAAATATTCACCTAGCCTTGATGAAATGGATCCGATGCTGTTGACTATAGGTCTGCCGGGAGGGTTGATCGGATCCTTGTGAACCTTGGGTAAGGTGTATATTGTGGGAATTCTACTGCTTGTGGGAATCAAGTAAGTTAATTCTTTAGATGAAAGAACTCCAGATCGGTCTCCCATGTTTACCAAGATTTCCAACTGGTCTCGGTAAGCTCGAGTGGGATCTCTGTCTAGTATTTTATATGTTTCTCCATCGGATAACATGTCTGATATTTGGTTGGTATAAAATTCTTTAGACAGTATCACGACTCCTCCCCCTTTGTCTGCAGGTCTGATAATGATGTCCTTTCTTTTTTCAAGCATCTCAATACCTTCTTCTATATGTTGATAGTTGACCTCTTTCTTGGGTTTAATGTGATCCAAATCCCGTAGGACTAAACCCTTAAAAACTTCCACCTGATGATTGGCGTTGTTTAGTGGGTTGAATATGGATTTATTTTTTAAACCACTGTTAATTGCTCTCTGGGTATTGTCAATCTTGGTAGTTGCATTGGAGTCTTTACCGAGGAAATATTTCTTTATGTTTAATTTTCTTACATATTTGTGTATGTCTATGTAAACGTTGAAACGATTAATTGGCTTTTTCATGCCGCATTTTAATCCCATGTTCAATATATTTATTTCTTTATGTGTGAGTTCGACAGGGCTAAGATTAAATATTCCACCTAGTCCTCCTCGAGTCTTCTTTTTTTGGATTCGACGGCCTCCCCGGCAGCCTCGTGTTCTTCTGTCGCGGGATTGCGTGGGGGGCGAGGATGCTGGTACTGTACTCGGTCTTGCTCCCATTGGGAGTAATGGGGTTGGTCTCTCCACATCTGATCTTTCTGTGGAGGGTATGTTTGTGATTTCCCTCTGCGGGGTGGGTAGCCGCGACCCCTCCTCAGGTTTCCTCTTCCTCTCACGGAAAAAGGGCGCGGGGGTGGTGGTGCAGTGTCATATCCATTCTGATAATTCCATAATGGCTGGAACTTATTATGTATAGGTACTTGATATTGTTGTTGTTGATAATGTTGCTGGTTGTTCCCTGTGTAATCACTTCTTCCTTTCTGGATTTTTGGTTTTATCCCTCCTTTTCTCACTGGAGTGGAAGAGTGCGTGGGGGAATCCCATAGGATTCTTTCATTGCCATCATTATTGAGTAATTCGCGAACTCTTTCTGGGGGTGGTACAGTACCAGCATCCTCGCCCCCCACGCAATCCCGCGACAGAAGAACACGAGGCTGCCGGGGAGGCCGTCGAATCCAAAAAAAGAAGACTCGAGGAGGACTAGGTGGAATATTTAATCTTAGCCCTGTCGAACTCACACATAAAGAAATAAATATATTGAACATGGGATTAAAATGCGGCATGAAAAAGCCAATTAATCGTTTCAACGTTTACATAGACATACACAAATATGTAAGAAAATTAAACATAAAGAAATATTTCCTCGGTAAAGACTCCAATGCAACTACCAAGATTGACAATACCCAGAGAGCAATTAACAGTGGTTTAAAAAATAAATCCATATTCAACCCACTAAACAACGCCAATCATCAGGTGGAAGTTTTTAAGGGTTTAGTCCTACGGGATTTGGATCACATTAAACCCAAGAAAGAGGTCAACTATCAACATATAGAAGAAGGTATTGAGATGCTTGAAAAAAGAAAGGACATCATTATCAGACCTGCAGACAAAGGGGGAGGAGTCGTGATACTGTCTAAAGAATTTTATACCAACCAAATATCAGACATGTTATCCGATGGAGAAACATATAAAATACTAGACAGAGATCCCACTCGAGCTTACCGAGACCAGTTGGAAATCTTGGTAAACATGGGAGACCGATCTGGAGTTCTTTCATCTAAAGAATTAACTTACTTGATTCCCACAAGCAGTAGAATTCCCACAATATACACCTTACCCAAGGTTCACAAGGATCCGATCAACCCTCCCGGCAGACCTATAGTCAACAGCATCGGATCCATTTCATCAAGGCTAGGTGAATATTTGGATTTTTTTCTACAAAAAAGTGTAATTAAAACACGCTCATATCTAAGAGACACCAAAAACTTCTTGAATTGTCTGCAAGAGGTAGACCTATGCGGAAAGAAAGATGTCCTGCTAGTCACAGCGGACGTCTCATCACTTTATTCCATAATCCAGCATGATGATGCTCTCCTAGCACTGAATTGGGCACTCAGCCAAAGAGATGATCTCCCACATAATCAAAAATTGTTTATTCGACACGCCCTAGATTATTGCTTATCGCATAACTACTTTTGGTATGCGAATAGGTTCTACTCACAACAAAGGGGTGTCGCCATGGGAGCCAAATTTGCACCTAGCATTGCAAATTTATTTATGGCAGAGTGGGAGGATAAAGTGGTTTTTAAGAATATGAGAAGGGAACTAATATTTTATAAACGATATATCGATGACCTATTTTTTATCTGGGCAGGACCTATGAACTCTTTATGTGATTTTTTAAATATTTTAAACAACAATAATAACAATATTAAATTAACTACATCATGGCATCATGAAGAAATTAATTTTTTAGACGTCACCGTATATCGGAAAAACGACAAATTGGAAACGAAGGTCTATTTTAAACAAACCGATAGGAACAGTTACCTACCTACCTCGAGTGGACATCATCCGCTGTGGCTGAAAAACATTCCGAAGGGACAACTTATGAGAGTCAAACGGAATTGCTCTGAAGCCAAAAACTTTTTTTCACAGTCCAAAATATTGACAGATAGGTTTGAAGCTAGAGGCTATAATCCAAATACTTTGAACAAGCTTGTTACTGAAGTAGGAGCAATCTCCAGAGACACCTGTCTGGTTGAAAGAGATTCGGGGGTCCCCTTACAACGGAACAAGACAAAAGAATGGGGCTTCCTATCGGGCTTCCATACACAATATAAGGAAGTCGAATCTATTTTCAACAAACATTGGCATGTTCTATTAATGGATAAGAAATTAGGCACTGTACTACCACCCAAACCACAATTTATATACAGGAAAGCTGCTAGCTATGGCGATAAGGTGGTAAAAAAAGTACTAGACCCCCCCACACGTCCACCGACTTTCTGGAATCAGAATGTTTTTTTTGCATGCAGACGATGCAAGGCCTGTAGGGAGGTATCCAGACCACTCAGGGGACTAGAGAATTTTTTATCCCCGTCTAATAACAGACATTTTGACATAAAACAATTTATCACATGTAACAGCACACACGTGGTCTATGCCTTAAAATGTCCATGTGGTCTTCTGTACATCGGTCGCACAAAAAGGATGCTGAGAGTTAGAATAGCAGAGCACATACATAACATAAAAATAGGGTTTAAAGACCATAATGTGTCTCTGCACTTTAAATTGAAACATAATCAAGATGCATCAGGCTTGGAGTTTTGGGGGGTTGAACATTTAGAACCCCATTGGAGAGGGTCACATCTCATACGAGAATTATCTAAACGAGAAACCCAATGGATATATCTTACTGATGTGCTATCCCCGAAAGGCCTAAACATTGAACTTGACATTAACTGTTTCATTAGTGACACTTGAGTCCCCTCTCTTACTCATCATTCTCTATCCCTCCATTTCTCATATCCGCTTCTATTTACACATCATTTACTGAGGATTTTGTCATTTACTTGATTTTATATATTTAATGATTTTACATTTTTATATATTTATAAGTGAAGTCTGGTTCAGCTGGTATAAAACATTGAAGAAAGATGCATACTGTTGAACATCTAGTATTTTAGTTATTTTCATGCAGGCTATATGGTATTTCACCCATGCCTGAGATAGAACAAATAACTACGGGAAGATCCTGTATACATCAGGTCCCCATCACATGCATATGCATACACAATGCATTATCTATATGTATCTATACCACTCATACCCCATAGTCTATATTGTGCATATTGTGTATATATATATTTGTACATTTATTTATATATATATTTTTTTATATATGAATTTTTATATATGCACTTTTTCCATGTATATTTTAGTATTATTTTTAAATTTTAATATTTATTTTCAATATTTTATATATATGGTTATATGGATGCACATTTTACTGACACCAGCTCTTATTCTTTTATGATACATTTAAACCCCCCTTATATACACATTTTTTTATATACATTTTTTTATATACACGTTTTTTCCGCATTAAATATTTATGTTTTTAAGTGGATTTGTACATATTATCATAAATATTGTATCCCCTTTGTTTATACGGTTCCCATTTTTAATATGGTGACCACTAACATACCCAGTTGTGTTTTAGCAGCAATAAATTAGGGATTTATTGCATACCATATATCGCAGGATGTGTGGGGACCCCGGTTGTCAGAACAGCAGATAAAGCAGCAATACGATCGCCCTGTATTTGGGCTGACGTCCCGCTGCACCAATGCTATACAATCGTGGATCAATCTATTTTCCATATGGAAATAGGCTACATTATATTATGCATCCATCTCCCCCTCTCCGTTTATAGTAAATAACAGTTATGGTGTCTGTAGAATATGCATGCACTTTATTCTGTTTATTTGCAGACACTAGTTTGTTGTCTATATGTTCTGTTGAAACAGGTCCTCCCCCTGGGCGTGCTCTGTTCACCCGTCTCATTTACTGTGTTTAACATGTCTGAGGGGTGTGAGCGGGTATCTCGCTGCGATTGGCTAGCAGCGCAGGGGAGATGTCCGCCCTTCACAGATAAAATACCGGTAACTGCGGCTCGAGACCACGCCCTCAGACGAAGTCCGGAAGTGACGAAACGCATCAGGGTCGTGGTCTCGCCGTAAACCGGAAGTGACGTTTGCGCTCCAACGCATCCAGGAACCAGGAAGTGGTAACATCACACACGCTGTTTAACACAGCGTGAGCCTCCATCTACTGGCGCCTTATGTGTACTGAGCAACTAACATTTTCTATGCCCGTTTTTTAACTGCAATTTTGTACGTATCCACTTGTAAGGGGGTTGTTCATGGGAAATAAATGCTTAAAGCAATATCACGCTATGTGACTATTCTTTTTTCATATGAATACCTGAACACCTGAGCATACAAACAAAGTTGGATATCGGTGGAAGGAGTGAAAGAAAGGAAAGAAGTGATCCTGGTGACATTGATAAGGCTCATTCATATCTACCTTTTGGTGAGTGTATCCCCAAAAGGGGACTTCTCTACTGTATATACAATACATGACGGATGAACTTTTTGAACCATATCAACCACTTTGAGATATCAATCACACTTTCCCTCTGCTCATCAGTTCCTTTTGTGTAGGCAACACATAAAGAAGCTTGTTATTCATGACAAGAAGCGCTGCTACAATATTTATGGACATTTACTGAGTTTTTATATATATTTTAGTGTTTTACGGTATTAATTGTCTACAATTTTTTATTGTGCATAATTTTATTGTTTTACATTATTTATTTATAATAATCTTTGGGTGTTCCTCCAAATACTGCTTTTACATCATTCACACACTTCCAGCAGCTGCTCGTGGTGATTGGGATCCCCATTCCCAATCAGATAGACATTCAGCCCTATATTACTCTAGTCATACCATCAATTGTGTTTATCCCAGGCGCTGAGCGGTGCTCATGCAGGAAGGGCCACTTTAAGCATCTTCATATTTACAAACGCTTGGTATATGTCAGAGCTACATGAATGTATAGAATGCCAGAATATTAAAATGTAAGCTCCAATGATGCAGAGATTGAAATGGTAAAATAATCCATGTGAACTACTTCTGAATATGTCACATGTCATAAACAACATACAGCAATAAAATTAGAGCTTTCATATGATAGAATGAATAGTGCATTTCAGATAAATCCCACAAGGTGGCAGCATTGTAGAGAGGGCATTCTGCAGACACTTGATACATAGACAGTGCATGTTGTGTTTTCCATATTTCACTATCTGTCCATTATTCATTCTCCGGGTTCTCTAGGAAATGGCGTCTTCAAGATATAATGCACTCGATATCAGCGAAATATTCTGACTTATCTGGTTACATTTTACTGTTAGTTCCAGGCTTTTTATGAAAAAGAAAAAGAGACCTTATTTGGACTTTATAGGGTCCTATAGTGTAGGGTGCTGAAGGAAAAGTTTAAAATGATAAAGCAAGTGGCATCTGCCATATGATTTGTTCACATCTGACCCCCTGACCCCCCCACACACACCCCTCCTCCAAACTGCTTTTGCTATATCATTATGGCTTTTCTGGGTCTACATGACCACCTTGATTCTGGTCAGAAAGCTTTTAACAATTAGTATTTTTTTTTCCTTTGTCAGGTACAAAGGGCTCTAGGTATAAGTCAGAGCTATTTAAATGTATAATATACTCTATTGTCCCCCCACAGTCACACACTATTATTATAATTATACATTTATATAGCTCTGACGTATACTGCAGTGCTGTACTTTTCATACCTAGAGCCCTTTGTATCTGACAAAGAAAAAACAAAAAAAAAAAAAAAACTAATTGTTAAAAGCTTTCTGACCAGAGTCAAGGTGGTCATGTAGACATAATACATTTGCAAAATTGTTGCAAATGATCTATTATGTGTCAATGACTGTATTTTAAAAGGAGCACAGTGCCACCTACTGCTCAGGATACAGATGCACTTATCCTACCACCTCAAAATCTTTTGATTGTTAGAGATCTATTGATTTTTCCTTAAAGTGGGTGTAAACCCGAATTTATTTTTTATTTATTTTTGCTGTCACAATGTAGAGTATACAAAAAATAAAGGAAACTCCCGCGCTGCCCTAATGTGAAATTAGTTAATCTAATGAACTAGGCAAGCAAAAAGTGAGGGTAGGGGGAATGGGGGGGGGGGGGGGGGGTGAGGGAGGGGCACTGCTGCCAAACACCTGTGTATCCAATTCGGGGAAACTCAAGTAATGTGAAAAGTGATGGTATTGGTGCTGTGTTTGAATAGGAAAAAATAGAGAGAAAGCTGAGAACAATGTGACTGATAACACACTGATCAAACAGACAAATGTGACCTTAGTGAAAGATAGGTAAATTGATAAACTCAAAATACCATAGGTGTCCGTGATCATAAATCTAACATATCCAATCGTGATCAACTCAAGGGAAATATATAAAAAATATTATAATAATTAAAATAATATACCTCATATATCTAAGTATATGCAATTACAAAAAACAATACTATTAGACAGTCCAAATAGGTCCAATTACACCGTGTAATCCAGATAAAGGTGTTAAATAGTTCCCATCACCAAAATGGAAAAATAAAAAGAACACACATTGGTTCAGTGCTCAACTATTGATTTTTCTTCAGTGCTCCACCTCTGTGCCTGCAAGCAGCTTACCTTGTTGTTTATCTAAGCCTAGCATAAACAGGTCACAGAGTAAGCCATTGAACCAAGTTAAGAACGATATCAGTCTCCTTCCTGTTGCTGCATTTCTCCCAGGTATCATATATGAAATTAAAGAAAGATGATCATAGTGTAGTACCGCCGCTGTCCAGAGACACACATCCACGGCAGAAGTGCACTCACTTTGCACAGAAAAAATTTGGGATCGTCTCCACGAGTACCGAACTCGTCGTCCCTCTAATCTGTGGCTCTAGGTGGGTCTCAGTGCAGCGGTGTCTTAGTGCAGCGGTGTCTTAGATAGCCGTTGTGCTCGGATATTGTACACAAAATATGGCAAACATAGCATAATTCCGCGATAAAACAGTTTTAATTCAAAGTTAAACAAAGTAAACACTCACATGTATCCCTGATGAAGTCACGTAACACGTGACGATACGCGTAGGGATTGGAGCATTGCTGACAGACAAGGAATCGAGCAGGGAGACGAGCGAGGCGCTCGTAAGATACCCCGCAACTTCTTGTTTTTATACATGTGAGTGTTTACTTTGTTTAACTTTGAATTCAAACTGTTTTATCGCGGAATTATGCTATGTTTGCCAACAAGGTAAAACAACAAGGTAAGCTGCTTGCAGGCACAGAGGTGGAGCACTGAAGAAAAATCAAGAGTTGAGCACTGAACCAATGTGTGTTCTTTTTATTTTTCCATTTTGGTGATGGGAACTATTTAACACCTTTATCTGGATTACACGGTGTAATTGGACCTATTTGGACTGTCTAATAGTATTGTTTTTAGTAATTGCATATACTTAGATATATGAGGTATATTATTTTAATTATTATAATATTTTTTATAGAGTTGATCACGATTGGATATGTTAGATTTATGATCACGGACACCTATGGTATTTTGAGTTTATCAATTTACCTACAGTATCTTTCACTAAGGTCACATTTGTCTGTTTGATCAGTGTGTTATCAGTCACATTGTTCTCAGCTTTCTCTCTATTTTTTCCTATTCAAACACAGTGCCAATACCATCACTTTTCACAATGTAGAGTATACGATTTCCTATCATTTGTGCCAGGTACTGCAACAAAGAGTTAATCCAGCTCTGAGCAATCCTCTTTTATTGTTCAGTGAAATAAAACGGACAAACAGAGAAAAACCTTTGTCCGTTCCGCCCCCCTTGCTTTGAGTGACAGGTTATTTACATATCTCGTGCACTAGCTTTAGACAGGCATTATTTTTTAATTCCCACCACCACTCCTTTTCTGAAGTCATGTGGTTACTTTTCTGGATTTTGACTGGATGTTAGTGATCATAGCAGAAGGAATACACAGGAGAAAATGCATGTTGACAAGGGGAGTGTAGAGGTGGGCGGAGAGTCTACTGACATCACGACTCCACCCACCGAGCTCCAGACAACAGATCCACCCACAGAATCTGCAGTTTTTCAGTTCCTATAACAGACAGAGGGGAGACATTTGACAGATAAGGATACATGCAGGAGGCATCTATATCCTTATAGATCAGCACTATGGCAGTAGTAGGGTATCCCAGCCAATGGGCAGGGTTTTCTTGGATCCCTCAGACTGCTGGGAGAACCTATATATTTGGGTGGAATCAGGTGATTGGTGTTCTGTGCCACCTGGACAGCTGTCTGGCTGCTGGGCTGTCTGAGGGCCTCTCCAGAAGCAAGAGAGCGGTGCAGGGTTGGGATTGCGGCTTGCAGTCCAGCTAAAGGTGCCGGTTCTGCCAGCCGGAGAACCTGACGTGGTCAGAGGTAAAGGAGGAAGCAGTCACCACTAAGGGACCAACCACCTTATTACCAGGGACCACAGTGAGTAACTGAAGCAAGTACCAGAGCAGAATTCTCACCAACCGGGGACGGTGAAGAATCGGGAAACTTCAGTGGGTATCAAGCCAGGGACCCAACCAGCTTGTGTGCCAAGCCAGGGACCGAGCAGCCAGTGGGGTGAAGCTTGAGAGGTATCTGAAGTGCCAAGCTGGGGACCCAGCAGAGAAGCGGGGGTGACGCTTGAGGAAGATACTACGGTGAAGATTGGAGGAGCTCAAGGGATTTAGTGACAGTGAATCAACTAGTCTAGTGAGAGACCGGGAGCTCAGTGGGCTGAAGAACTACAAGGAAAGATTGTAGTGGAAGTGAAGGAACTTTTAAATTTTGTGTTAGAAACTGTTAAAGACTGTTGCCATAGGAGACAGCATTCCTGCACATGCAGATGTGGCATCTTGCTGGATGCCTTGCCCTGCATGGCTGTCCTCCTTTTGAAGTCTCGGAGTCTGCCAATTGAATTTGCAACTACTTAAGGGCATAGGTGTGTGCAGCCTATTGGATTAGGGTGTGCAACCCAAAGCTCAAACACACATTACCGATAACTCACAATGTTCATTCAGAAATGGAAGGGGCCGGTGAATTACATATTTACCGACCCCTTCCCCCACTCATCCTAAAACATCTCCACAGTAAAAGCTGGCGGGAAAGGAGAGGAGGGAAGCCGGAGGCGATGTGGGAAGAAAAGGAGGGCAGTAGTTGGAATCTGTGCTGCACAGGGTGATTAGGGTGTGCCTGGGCACACCTGGCACATTCTGTGCGCACGCCTATGCTTAAGGGTGTCCTAGCCCTAACCCTCTTTCCCCCAAAACGTTTGCTAAGAGAAATAAAAATATCTTTTGCATTCAAGAAGTGTCTGGCGTCCAATAACTTTATCCACTTTGCACCCACCATGCCTCATAACCCACTATGTACAGAAGGATGTCAGCTATCTCTGGCCCTGGAGGTTCTCATCAGACCAAAGGAGGCCCGGAGACCTTGCTACATTTCTTTCTTTCTCTTTCTCTCTTATTCTCTCTCTCTCTCTCTCTCTTTCCAAACTGCCCTATTTAAATGTTGCATCAGTAATAGTTTTTTGGGCCCCCAGCTGTGAACAAATATACTTGCTACATATTTGAGAATTTGATTCACTATCTTTGCTCTAAGGAAGAGGGTTCGCCCTTGAAACGCGTCAAACCACAGACGCCTCCTGTTCTTCCCACACTACTGGTGGAATGCAGCAGTTCTGAAGGCGATGGGTTTTTTGGATGGAGCGGGGAGAAACTAAAACCTCTGTTGGATACTTATGTACCTGGGTCTCTGTTAGAGTGATTTCTCCTCACTTCCTGAATGTGTGACAACGATTCCACCAGACAGGAAGTGAAGGAAAATCTGCGGCAGGGACACAGACAGCAATACAAATTTGTCAGGGAGTTCTAGCCTTCTCTCACACTTTTTCGTACATTTTTGAAGATTTTCCCTCTGGTCCCATCTGGTGAGGCCGTTGTCACTGTGACACGTTTCCCCCACTCTAAAGTTTTGGCTGATGATACATTTTAAACAACACATATGCTGATAAATTCTGTTTATAGCTTTCTTGTTGTTTGCTGAATATTCTATTTTAAGCGGAGTGCCCAATAGGTGGAACGCAGTTATCAATCTCCAGAATAATGTGCACATCCTCCTATTTCCTTTGTCTTGTTATCTTCATTCTGCTGTGCGGAGACCTCTCCAGCGTCCTGACCCCGGCATTCCAGCGCCAAGTATTACCGCTGTATGGACTGCAGGACTGGGCTGTGCAGAAAAAGTGTTTATGAGAGCGAGAGTATGCACAGAGAACGCCTGTCATCAAGACCCCCTCCTTTCATTAGGACCCCCCGCCTGTCATCAAGACCCCCCCGCCTGTCATCAAGACCCCCCCGCCTGTCATCAAGACCCCCCACCTGTCATCAAGACCCTCCACCAGTCATCCAGACCCCTGCCTGTTATCAAGACTCCCCACCTGTCATCAAGACCCCCCACCTGTCATCAAGACCCTCCACCAGTCATCCAGACCCCTGCCTGTTATCAAGACTCCCCACCTGTCACCAAGACCCCCCGCCTGTCATCAAGACCCCCCGCCTGTAATCAAGACACCCGCCTGTCATCAAGACACCCGCCTGTCATCAAGACACCCGCCTGTAATCAAGACACCCGCCTGTCATCAAGACCCCTGCCTGTAATCAAGACACCCGCTTGTCATCAAGACCCCTGTCTTGCATCAAGATCCCCACCTGTCATCAAGACCCCCCACCTGTCATCAAGACACCCGCCTGTCATCAAGACCCCCCCACCTGTCATCAAGACTCCTGCCTGTAATCAAGACCCCCACCTATAATCAAGACCCCTGCCTGTCATCAAGACACCCACCTGTCATCAAGACCCCAGCCTGTCATTCAAGACCCCCGCCTGTCATCAAGACCCCCACCTGTCATCAAGACCCCCACCTGTCATCAAGACCCCCACCTATAATCAAGACCCCCGCCTGTCATCAAGACCCCCCGCCTGTCATCAAGACCCCCGCCTGTCATTCAAGACCCCCACCTGTCATTCAGACCCCCACCTGTAATCAAGACACCTGCCTGTCATCAAGAACTGCGTCTGTTATTAAGACACCCACCTGTCATCAAGACCCCCGTCTGTTATCAAGACACCCGCCTGTCATCAAGACACCCGCCTGTCATCAAGACACCCGCCTGTCATCAAGACCCCCCATCTGTCATCAAGACCCCATCTGTAATCAAGACACCCGCCTGTCATCAAGACCCCCCCCTGTCATTAAGACCCCAGAGGAATTACTACTTCAGTAAACCATACAGTAAGGTTCAAGAACAGCTACTTGTGCTTTGTTCCTGGATAGCATCTCTCTCACAGCGAGGTAGACTGCATCTGGAAGTCCAAGTGAGCTTTTTGAGGGATCCCAAAACAGGTTCCACAGGTGAGTGGCAGGAGGAGTCTCAGAACCAGTTCCACAGGTGACTGGCTGGAGGTGTCTCTGGTCTGGAAACACAGGAGAACGCAAGAATATGCAATAGGTGATGAGTAGGGTTGACAATACACACAGGGCCAGCAAGGCAAAGAGTTTGAATCCAATATAGAACCATGTTAAACAGATTAGGTATCTATACAAACATAAGCTCCAGAGCTATGTCTCTGGTACTCAATAAGAACACTAGATGGCAGTACACCACAGTCTCTGTGAAACTCTGTAGCAGGTCCCCAAACTGCGGCCCAGGGGCCAGATGCGGCCCTTTGCTTGCCTATATCCAGCCCTTGGGACACTATTCCTCCAACTGACACCAATGATGAGACACTATTCCTCCCACTAACACTATTAATGGGGCACTATTCCTCCCAATGACACCATTGATGGCGCACTATTCCTTCCATTGATACCAACCATGAGACACTATTCCTCCCACTGACACTATTAATGGGACACTATTCCTCCCATTGACACCATCGATGGGGCGCTATTCCTCCCACTGACACCATTGATCGGACACTATTGCTCCCATTGATACCAACCATGGGGCACTATTCCTCCCACTGATACCAACCATGGGGCACTATTCCTCCCACTGATACCAACCATGGGGCACTCTTCCTCCTGCTAAGACCAATGATGGGGCAGTGTTTACTCCCCTTTGATGATGGGACATTTTCTATTCACACTCGCCACAGTCTGGCCCACCTAGACTGAAGGACAGTAAATTGGCCCTTAGTTTAAAAAGTTTGGAGACCCTGCTCTAAATGAACAGAATATGAAGAGGATTTACTACTTCAGTAAATGATACTGTAAGATTCAAAAACAGCTACTTGTGCTTTGTCCCTGGATAGCATCTCTGTCACAGTGAGGAAGGCTGGGTCTGGTATTCCAGGTGAGTGTCTGGAGGGATCCCAAAACTGGTTCCATGGTCCGGGAACACAGGAGAACAGCTGTAAGCACTGTTCTCCTGTGTACTGTTCCCCTATTTGGGGAACAGTACTCTAGAAACAATTGGAGCAGTGCCCTCTGCAGTGGTTGGGTCTTCCATTGAAGCTGTGTGCTATTGGACTCACATGGCATGCGCCAGGACCAACAGTGCCGGCAAAGCACATTCATAGCTACCTCTGCCTTGTCAGGTGCAGTCTCCCTGATCACCCAAGGGTGGAAAACAGGGACATTTGAGGTCCTATGGGAGCCTTGTGGATGGTGGTAAAAGGAGTTAAAGGAGCCCAAATGTGGACCATTCCCACCTTTAAATATAGTTCACATCAGCGTGCAGCTCTTTTTCCCCCCGTATCAATGTGTTGTGGTATGGTGCATGTGCAAATTTGACTTGGACTTTTTTGACTTTTTTTTTTTAAATGGTGGCCCAGGGTGGGAAACTTGTGTAGCGCTACCCCCATGAGGGTAGTGGTACACTTAAAGGATCTGTACCCCCACTGGTCGCCCCGACCTTGCAAGTCCTCCGACACTCTGGGTTTTGACATTCTTGTGGTGACAAAAAGATATTTAGAGACACACCCACAGTCAAATAAAGCAATTGAATCTTATTAACTGAAGGATTGATAGCAATAAAGTTCAGAAACATACTATCAAATGATATTATGTTAAGGATTTACTACAACAATAACCCTGACAGCAGAAACAGTCAAAGATTGATAACGGGTTGCAGTATAATATGGAAACTTACAGAAACCCAACAAATCTACTTGGATTGAGCTCTATGGATTCGGGGAGGAGGAGGGCAGAGGAATGACCTACTTGTGGCAGACCGGCGACCGCTCTCTTCTATATCCCAACGCTACAGACCCAGATAGACGTATACATGCTGCAGGGTTCTGCCTATGTAAAGAAGGCGGATCCCAGTTCTGACAGGGGACAATATGGAGATCTGCTGTACCTAGTGATCAGGAACAGCGATCTCTGTCATGTCCCAGTGAGCCCATCCCCCCCTACAGTTAGAACACACCCAGGAAACACAGTTAACCGATTGATTGCCCCCCAGTGTTAACCACTTTCCTGCCAGTGTCATTTATACAGTGATCAGTGCATTTTTTTTAGCACTGATCACTGTATTGGTGTCACTGGTCCCCAAAAAGTGTCACTTGGGGTCAGATTTGTCCGCCGTAATGTGGCAGTCCTGCTAAAAATCACAGATCGCCGCCATTACCAGTAAAAACAATAAAAAAAATTAAGAGTCCCTAAATCTATCCCAGTGTTTTGTAGACGCTATAACTTTTGGGCAAACCAATCAATAAAGGCTTATTGGGATTTTTTTTGCCAAAAATATGTAACAGAATACATGTTGGCCTAAACTGATGAAGACATTTAGATTTTTAAACTTTTTTTTTTTTGGATGTGTATTATAGGAGGAAGTAAAAATTATAATTATTTTTTCAAAATTGTCGGTCTTTGTTTGTTTGAATCGCAAAAAATGGCCTGGTCATGAAGAGGGCAAATAATTAGACCTTTAGACCTAATTATTAACCACTTAAGGACTGAGCCTCTTGTATAGTATATGTTGTTAAAAAAAACATTTTTTGCTATAAAATTACTTAGAACCCCCAAACATTATAAATTTTTTTCTAACACCCTAGAGAATAAAATGGCGGTCATTGCAATACTTTTTTCACACCGTATTTGCGCAGCGGTCTTACAAGAGCACTTTTTTTGGAAAAAATACACTTTTTTTAATTAAAAAATAAGACAACAGTAAAGTTAGCCCAATTTTTTTTTTTATATTGTGAAAGATAACGTTACGCCGAGTAAATTGACACCCAACATGTCACGCTTCAAAGTTGCTCCCACTCGTGGAATGGCGACAAACTTTTACCCTTAAAAATCTCCATAGGCGACGTTTAAAAAATTCTACAGGTTGCATGTTTTGAGTTACAGAGGAGGTCTAGGGCTAGAATTATTTCTCTCGCTCTAACGATTGCGGCAATATCTCACATGTGTGGTTTGAACACCGCTTTCATATGCGGCCGCTGCTCACGTATGCATTCGCTTCTGCGCGCGAGCTTGTCGGGACAAGGCGCTTTAAAAAAAAAAAAAATTTAATTTATTTTACTTTATTTATTTTTACACCGTTTTTAAAAAAAAAATACTTTTGGGTCACTTTTATTCCTATTACAAGGAATGTAAACATCCCTTGTAATACAAAAAAGCTTGACAGGTCCTCTTAAATATGAGATCCGGGGGTCAAAAAGACCTCACAGCTCATATTTAGACTTAAATGCAATAAAAAAATTTGTCTTCATACCCAGCCACGGACAGAACCAGATCACCTTCGCAGCTGCCGACGGCTCCGGTAAGCGTCAGAGGGCACGGGAGAGCGGCGGGAGGGGGAGGCCCTCTCCCGCTGCCGATAACGGTGATCTCGTGGCGAATCCGCCACAGAGAGAACCATTATCGTAAACCGGACCGCCGCCTGAAGACAAGGTTATCTGGGTTATGGCAGCTAGCTGCTGCCATAACAGAGATATCCCGCTTCAAAGTGCCGATGTATATAGACGTGCGGCGGTCCGAAAGTAGTCACATTTGGCACCTTTCAGGGGGGAGGGGGGAGCAGAGATACCTGTCTAATCCAGGTATTTGCTCCCACTTCCAGGCATAGATCACCGCAGGTTCCGTGGCGATCTACGCCATGTCTGGCCCCACCTCTGCCCCCCCGCTGTCTTCTGGGAGACACACAGGTCCCAGAAGACAGCAGGGACCAGTGAGGACGAGCAACGTGACTCGTGCATGCCCAGTAGGGAACCAGGCTGTGAAGCCTCAAGGCTTCACTTTCTTATTCCCTTACTGAAGATGGTGGCACCTGCACCCTGGAGCCGAGGGGATAGATTGGCTTCGGGTGAGGACATCGCGGGCGTCATGGACAGGTAAGTGTCCTTATTTTAAAAGTCAGCAGCTGCAGTATTTGTAGCTCCTGACTTTAAAAAAAAAAAGTCGGTGGAACTCCGCTTTAATGAACTAATTAACCACTTATGACTAAGGCCTTATAGGCTGAAACGCGTCACCTGATTTTATCTGCGTTTACTCTGTGGCTTTTCAATAAAATTAGGATTTTTTAAGAGCAACAACCGGAGTGCGGATCATCTTTCCTACTTTTCAGAGGTGCAGCAATGACAGCTGCACATCTAAAAGAGCCCTTACACAATGCACTACGGCGTATGTGCGTTGTAGCTCACCACCGTGCACAGGTGTGATTGATCTGTGCATTGCGGTGCACCTTTTTAAGAAAAGTGTGGCATGCGGCATCTTTGGTGCATTGCGACTCACTCAAAATGAACGGGCTTCTTAACAAAATGCACAATAACAGGTGTTCAATCCACGTGCGTTAGTGCAATGCGTAGGGGTGACCCGGCCTTAAAAATAGATAACTCCACGCTATGAGATAACGGCACAATGTGAGCGTCTTCCCATGGAGTCCACTTAAGATCTGGGAATAATAATACATCCCATCGCTGACCTCCACCCTCCACTCCATCTGCTGGATTACCACTCCGCGTATGGGGGGCAGGAAGCGGAGGGCGCGCCATTGGCTGCCGATGAAATCCTAAGACAAAGTGGTGACATCCTCAGTCGTGGAGCCTCCCCCCGGGCCAGCCAATGAGCGCCCACGGGGCTCGCGGCTCGCACAGCCTGTCAGGATGTCCCGCGAACTTCATCGTCCTCCAAACAATAACAGGAAAACATCTTGAGACAAAGGAGACGATGAAGAGAAGACTTAACCCCCGAGGAGCCGGAGGACTCCAATGGAACTTATGCCCCGTACACACGATCAGACTATTGTCCGGCCAAAGGCACATCGGAATTCCGATGGAATTCCATCGGAGTAAAAGAGAACATGTTCTCTATCTAAACCCCGACTGAATTCCTCAAGATTAAGTCCGATGGGGCACACACACGGTCGGAATTTCCGATGAAAAAACGTCTGACTTTTTTCATCGGAAATTCCGACCGTGTGTACAAGGCATTAGATGTTCCCAAGGCTGGGGTCTCACTATTGCGCACGCATTGCCGAAACATGCAAAAACAAGCATTTTGGGGTGCCGCGGTGCCATGTATTCTACATAACATTCCAATGATATTGCTAATAGATGTACATTGCGGCACACAACAACCCACAGTAATACACTACCATGCATTGCGGTGCGCTGCATTACAACAAAAACAAATTACATCCACCTATTTTGGTTCATTAGGCAATGATTGGGTGGCCCTTAAATGAAGGGAGAATGTTTTAAAGCTGAACCCCCGGAATTGAGACAAAATGTTGCATGTTTTGGGCGGTCCCTCCGCGTCATCGCGCACGGCGCAGGGCTATTAACCGTGAATTGTACGCGAGGAGGTGAGCCTGAAGCATCCTAGAGAGGGCGCTGTAGGGGAGCAGTCACATGCATTAAGGGACCCTGCCGGAGCCAGGAAAAAGCCAAATGCACGAGTACACTGTATCTCGTTCCCAGAGCTCAGCTTTAATCAGTCAGAATTATCAGTTTTGGGTGAATAGCAGTAGTCCGCATCCATTATATTATACAGTGCCTTGAAAAAGTATTCATACCCCTTGAAATTTTCCACATTTTGTCATGTTACAACCAAAAACGTAAATGTATTTTATTGGGATTTTATGTGATAGATCAACACAAAGTGGTACATAATTGCGAAGTGGAAGGAAAATGATAAATGGTTTTCAACATTTTTTACAAATATGTGAAAAGTGTGGGGTACATTTGTATTCAGCCCCCTTTACTCTGATACCCAGGGGTCAAGTCCTGGGGAAAAAAGTGTGGGAACTCCCACCCAAGATCCACTCCCCCACCAAAAAAAAAAAAAATGATACGCTCATATGCATATATATTTCACAGAAAATACAGTGCAACATGTATTGAAAAGTGCCAGTTTAAAAATTAAAAAAATTAAAAAAAACAAGCAGCACACAGATATCGCTTATTTTACATATTACCCCCATCAAACAAGTAATAGCTCCCCTTATATATTTACTTACAGTACTTACAGTTCTGAAGATTTGCTCAACTTGAGTTGAAGACTTGGCTCATCCTTGACTCAACGATCAGTGCTGTGCTGGGCTCAGGGAGCTGGCCTCAGGGTGCTGGCCTGGCTGGCCTCAGGGTTTTGGCCTGGCTGGTCTCAGGGTGCTGGCCTCAGGGTGTTGGCTGGCTGGTCTCAGGGTGCTGGCTGGCTGGCCTCAGGGTGCTGGCCTGGCTGGTCTCAGGGTGCTGGCCTGGCTGGCCTCAGGGTGCTGGCTGGCCTTAGGGTTCTGGCCTGGCTGGCCCCATGGTGCTGGCTGGCTGGCCTCAGGGTGCTGGCCGTGCTGGTCTCAGGGTGCTGGCCTCAGGGTGCTGGCCTGGCTGGCCTCAGGGTGCTGGCCTGGCTGGCCTCAGGGTGATGGCCTGGCTGGTCTCAGGGTGCTGGCCTGGCTGGTCTCAGGGTGCTGGCCTGGCTGGTCTCAGGGTGCTGGCCTGGCTGGTCTCAGGGTGCTGGCCTGGCTGGTCTCAGGGTGCTGGCCTGGCTGGTCTCAGGGTGCTGGCCTGGCTGGTCTCGGTGCTGGCCTGGCTGGTCTCAGGGTGCTGGCTGGCTGGTCTCAGGGTGCTGACTGGCTGGTCTCAGGGTTTTGGCCTGGCTGGTCTCAGGGTGCTGGCCTCAGGGTGTTGGCTGGCTGGTCTCAGGGTGCTGGCCTGGCTGGCCTCAGGGTTTTGGCCTGGCTGGTCTCAGGGTGCTGGCCTCAGGGTGTTGGCTGGCTGGTCTCAGGGTGCTGGCCTGGCTGGCCTCAGGGTGCTGGCTGGCCTTAGGGTTCTGGCCTGGCTGGCCCCATGGTGCTGGCTGGCTGGCCTCAGGGTGCTGGCCGTGCTGGTCTCAGGGTGCTGGCCTCAGGGTGCTGGCCTGGCTGGCCTCAGGGTGCTGGCCTGGCTGGCCTTAGGGTGATGGCCTGGCTGGCCTCAGGGTGATGGCCTGGCTGGCCTCAGGGTGATGGCCTGGCTGGTCTCAGGGTGCTGGCCTGGCTGGTCTCAGGGTGCTGGCCTGGCTGGTCTCAGGGTGCTGGCCTGGCTGGTCTCGGTGCTGGCCTGGCTGGTCTCGGTGCTGGCCTGGCTGGTCTCGGTGCTGGCCTGGCTGGTCTCAGGGTGCTGGCTGGCTGGTCTCAGGGTGCTGACTGGCTGGTCTCAGGGTGCTGGCCTGGCTGGTCTCGGTGCTGGCCTGGCTGGTCTCAGGGTGCTGGCTGGCTGGTCTCAGGGTGCTGGCTGGCTGGCCTCAGGGTACTCGGTACTGGCCCGGCTGGTCTCAGGGTGCTGGCCTGGCTGTGTGAGGAGAGGAGATGCGGGCTCATTCTAGCATTGCTGTGTGACTCCGCCTCCATGTGATGTCACATGCAACCGGCCACGTACTGAAGAACAGGTGGCAGGCAAGGTCGGAGCCTGGAGGAGGAGCTCCGAGTCTGCTCGGCTCAGTTCGCCTGCCCCTGACAGTGACTCGAGTCGAGTCCTTCACTGTGCGACGATGCTGGGCATCGCCGCTTAGTGAAGGATCGGCTCGGGCGGCTCGGCTGCTCTAGTCCTGCAAAGGGAACGGCGTTCCTGCTGTGAAAAAAGTGCATTGACGCCGTTCCCACGCGTTCTCGTAGGACTCGAGCCCTGATGATACCCCAAACTAAAATCTAGTAGAATCAATTGCCTTCAGAAGTCACCTAATTAGTAAATAGATGTAAATAAATGTAATCCCCTTTTTTTACTTCAGCATTGGGGGGCACGCTTAGGATGCAGACGTGCGCCGGCTCCTTAACCACTTCCGGACCGCCGCACAACTATATACGTTGGCACTTTGAAGAGGGAGATCTCTGTTATGGCAGCAGCTAGCTACCATAATCTGGTATCCTCGTCTTCAGCCGGTGGTCCGGTTTCCGATAATGGTGGTCTCTGCAGCGGATTCACTGCAATATCACCGTTATCTGCGGGGGGAGAGGCCCCCCCGTCCCGCCGCTCTCCCGCGCCCTCCGCCGCTTACCGAAGCCGTCGGTAGCGGCGGAATCGATCGGGTCCTCTCTATGGCTGGGTATGGAGACGAGTGAAGGGAAGATGGCCCCCACCCATCGCCATACCATAGCAGGACGGAAGCGACCCTCAAAACGCCCATAGCTCTTAAAGGGACATTTTTTTTTGTCATTTTTTCAAATGACAACATTTTTATTTTGTTTTTTTAATGCATTTTAGTGTAAATATAAGATCTGAAGTCTTTTTGACCCCATATCTCATATATTAAAGAGGACCTGTCATGCTTTTTTATATTACATGGGATGTTTTAATAGGAATAAAAGTGACACAATTTTTTTTTTTAAAAAGAACAGTGTAAAAGATAAAAATAAGATAAAAACAAAAGGTAAAATAAATAGGAAAAAATAAATAAAAATTAAACGTGCCCCCCGCCCGCCGAGCTCGCGTGCAGAAGCGAACTATTATTGGTGATAATAATAACTACACCAACACTATTACTTATTACCACTATTACCACTACTTGTGTCTTTTTTCAACCTCACCTACTATGTAACTATTTATGTAACTATTAATGATATTACCAATAATAATAATAATAATAATAATAATAACAACAATGCTAATACTAACAATAATAATTATTAATATAGTTAATATCAAAATAATAATGATAATACTAATAAAATATTATTATTATTAAAAATAATAAATATTAATAATAACTATATTAATAATAATAATAATTATTATTATTATTAGTAATAATAATAACTATAGCAACAATATGAAGAATATTAACCGCTTCCGGACCAGCCGCCGCAGTTATACTGCGGCAGGCTGGCCCCCCCTGCACGAGCCATCATAGCTGTACGTCGGCTCTTCAAGATGCCTCCAAAGCGTGTCCCCGGAGCCGATGCGAGTGCCCGGCGGTCGTGATGACCAATGGGCACCCACGATTGATAAACACACACATCCCGGTTCTCTCAGGTGCGAGGAGACTTATCGTGTGTTCATACAATGTATGAACACCGATCAATCTCTTCCCCTAGTCAGTCCCATCCCCCCCTTCAGTTGGAACACACATTAGGGAACACATTTAACCCCTTAAACGCCCCCAACTGTTAACCCCTTCCCTGCCAGTGACATTTTTACAGTAATCAGTGCATTTTTATAGCACTGATCGCTGTATAAATGCCCATGGTCCCAGAAATGTGTCAAAAGTGTCCGATGTGTCCGCCATAATGTCGCAGTCCCGATAAAAATTGCAGATCGCCGCCATTACTAGTAAAAAAAAAAAAAAATAATAAAAATGCCATAAAACTATCCCCTATTTTGTAGACGCTATAACTTTTGCGCAAACCAATAATATATACGCTAATTGCGATTTTTATTTATTTATTTTTTTAACCAAAAATATGTAGAAGAATACGTATCGGCCTAAACTGAGGAAAAAATATTTTTTTTTTATAGCAAAAAAGTAAAAGATATTGTATTTTTTTTTTCAAAATTGTCGCTCTTCTTTTGTTTATAGCGCAAAAAATAAAAAACGCAGAGGTGATCAAATACCACCAAAAGAAAGCTCTATTCGTGGAAAAAAAAAAAGGACGTCAATTTTGTTTGGGTACAGCGTCGCACGACAGCGCAATTGTCAGTTAAAGCGACACAGTGCCGAATCGCAAAAAATGGCCGGTCATTGGGCAGCCAAATCTTCCTGAGCTAAAAGTGGTTAACAGCAATAATAATAATATCAATACTAATATTAATAATAATAATAATGTAGCACACGAACCCTTTACCTGCTTTGGGCTCCCTGGCAGAAAAAAGCACACCGTGCTATGTGCCCGTACCCTCTTGTGTGAAGAGGTTGAGCGGTGTTATGAAACGGGTCTCCACAGCGAGGTTCTCCAGAGGATGGGTCTCATCTCCATGCACAATAAAGACAAGTCTCTATTTCCCCCAATAACTCCAAGGTCCACACCAGTTGTAACTCCAACGTAGAGTTTATTTTATCAAAGCATAGTCACTAGATAGAAAAGGTTGGATGGAGAACAGGACAGCAGAAGATATGGAGGAGGTCCAGGCACAAACAGAATATGTCTCACTACTTAGATTCTCAAGTAGACTTAGCCCATCCGGATAGGCTCCCATAGAGTGGATCCGAGGAGCCGGAATGATACTCGAACTAAATACACAGTCTCTGTATAACTATGACACAGAACCGGTGAACTTGGTTGCAATGTTAAGCCTCTTTCAGGTAGAAGACATCCCTCCAGAGTTACCGGGCCCCTTCCTTCACTGTGAGTTCCTCACCAGTCCCTCGGAACGGTACTCCCCCGGCCTCCTCATCTAAGATACGGGCCTCCTCCCAAGGCAGCACCCTGGGATTCCTTGATCCTTGGTAGGCCCCAGCTAAAGGTGCCAGGCCCAAGGCCTTTTAGTTGCAGTCCCAGGGCTAAAGGTGCCTGGGACTGATTCACCGGACAGCGTCCCTGGTAGGACCCCCCGAGACAGGACACGGAACCCCAATCCTGGGGTGGAAGACGAACCCCAAACAGGCAGCGTCTGCCCCTTTTATATCCTCTCCCGGCATGCACAGCAGGTTGACCCCGCCCACTGCACCACTGCCGAGAGGGGACATCCAAGGCACAGCACTATACCAGCGGTTCAACCCTAGCCTCAGATGACAGCGCCACCCACAGGCCACAGGGAACTATACACTAGTACTTCGCCTGCGGTACAAAATTGGCCAGCAAAGCCCTAACAATCAAAGGGTTTGAGTACAACTACCACTCAAACATTCCCCTAGATTTAAGAGCCCCGCTACACTAATTAATATAGTTATTATCAAACTAATAATAATAATTATTATTATTATTATTATTATTCTCAGTTGCATGGATAGAGGGATCCTGCTGGAGCCAGAAAAAAAGTAGTCTTATGCGGCGAACACACGTACGTTTTTAATGCCATCTTTTAAGCCGACGTTTTTCTCGTCGTTTTTTTTCTTGTTTCCTCTCAAGCCTGTCTTGCATCCACACGATCATTAAAAAAAGTCGCTCGAGCAAATCGCGGTGACGTACAACACGTACGACGGCACTATAAAGGGGAAGTTCCGTTCGAATGGCGCCACCCTTCATGTTAGTAAACTTTGTTGAGCGGCGATTCGCGCTTTTCAGCCTCGTGCTTTTCAGTCCTTTACAGCGTGACGAATGTGCTATCTCCATTACGAACGCTAGTTTTACCAAAACGAGCGCTCCCATCTCATACTTGATTCTGAGCATGCGGGTTTTTTTTCCCCTCGTAAAAGCCCACACACTACCGTTTTTCACGTTGTTAAAAAAAACGACGTGAAAAACGACGTGAAAAAATAGAGCATGTTCGAAATTTTTAATGGCCGTTTTTCACGCCGTTAAAAATGCTCTGGAGCCCACACACGATCGTGTGTATGCGGCATTACACACGATCGGTTTTACTGATGAAAACAGTCCAATGGACTTTTTTCATCGGACAAACCGATCGTGTATGGGCCCCATCTGTCTTTTTTCCATTGGTGATTAAAAATAGATTATCCGATGGAAAAAAAAGACGATAGCAAATTCCGATCGTCTGTGGGGAACTCCATCGGAGAAAAAACCCACGCATGCTCAGAATTAAATCGACGCATGCTCGGAAGCATTGAACTTAATTTTTCTCGGCTCATCGGAGTGTTTTACGTCACGGCGTTTGGGACGGTCGGATTTGTGACTGATGGTGTGTAGGCAAGACTGGTGGAAGTCAGCTTCATCGGAAATCCGATGGAAAAATCCATCGGATTTTATTGCATCGGAAATCCGATCGTGTGTACAGGGCTTTACTGTAAGTGTACATTGTTTCTAATTTCCAGAGGTAAGAAATATTATTATTATTATTCTCAGTTGCAAGAATTAAAGGACCCTGTTGGAGCGAGGAATGCAGCAAACCCACTGTAAGGCCCCTTTCACACTGAGGCGTTGAAAAAACGCAAAAAAATGATGACATTTTTTACCGTGATTTTACCGCGTTTTTACCGTGTTCACGGTAAAAATAGCGCAAACGCAGTAAAACACGGTAAAAACGCGGTAAAAAATCCACCTGGACCAGACCGGGTTCATGCCGGGGAGGGGCACGGATATTAACATCCGGAGATTGTTTCTCAATATGGATGCTCCTCATGATAATGGCGGTACCCGGGTCATAGCCTCTCTCGACGCCGAGAAGGCTTTTGACTCGGTGGAGTGGGGCTATCTCTGGGAAGTCTTAAGACGCTTTGGATTTGGCCCTCAATTTCTTAAATGGCTTGGTATGCTGTATGAGTCCCCTAGGGCAAGAATACGGACTAATGATGTCCTGTCTGATTTTTTTCTCCTCCGGAGGGGTACCAGACAGGGTTGCCCCTTGTCGCCTAGTCTGTTTGCCCTGGCCCTGGAACCATTGGCAATCCTGATTAGAGAGTCTGAGGCGGTTCAGGGGCTCAGGGTTGGCCCTCTGGAGGAGAAGATCTCCCTCTACGCGGATGATACGCTGCTGTATCTGCATGATGCTGGCACCTCGCTGCAAGCGGCCTTGCAGATTTTTGATGTCTTTGGGAGTTTCTCCGGAATCGGGATCAACTGGTCTAAGTCGGTTCTGTTTCCGTTGGATCCCCAGGCCCGCGTTGAGGGAGCCCCGACCCCGCTTCTCTGGGTAGAGGAGTTTAAATATCTGGGGATTGTGGTGTCGAGGGACCTCCGGGACTTTCGTCGCCTCAATCTGCTGCCTATTGCAAGACGACTTAAGGAACACTGTGCCAGATAGAGGGAACTGCCCCTTAATCTTCTGGGTCGCATTAATGTGTTAAAAATGTTATTTTTACCCAGATTCACCTATGTGTTCAGGAATTGCCCGGTATGGCTCCCCATGTCATTTTTTAAGGACCTGGATGTTTGCATAGGCTCCTTTCTGTGGAGGGGGTCTTCTCCTAGGCTAGCCAGATCCACTCTGCAGCTACCGGTCCGCTGTGGCGGACTGGCGCTCCCCAACTTCCTGGTATATTTCTGGGCAGCGATTCTGGTTACTGTAAGGTGGTGGTTTGAGCAGTCCAGGATGAATGCGGCCACTTGTTTGGAGGCTGCCATACTGGGTTCGCTCAAAGAACTGGGGAATTTGATCTATAGGGGAAGTGCGGCATATCCTTCATTACCGGCTCCTACCAAGACGACCCTTAGGGTGTGGACTGCGGCTAGGAAGAGATTCCTCAGACCACATTGCTACTCTCCTTTTAGCCCACTCTGGGGTAACCCCTCCCTCCCTCACTTTAGGACGATACCGAACCCGCAGTTGTGGGCTGGGTATGGGATAAAGGTATTAAGAGATATTATTCGGGGAGGGACTCTATTGACTTTTCAGGACTTGTCAGCTAGATATGGACTCCCGAATAGTATGCAGTTTAGATACTTTCAGCTGAGGCATGCTACTAGAGCCCAATTTCCACAGACTGTCGACATGGAAACTGACCCTATTGAAAGACTCCTTGCTCAAGAAAAACTTACAAAAACGCTCTCTACACTGTATCTGGCGCTCCTGGGGGGGAACTCCCCCAAGATGGAATCACTATGGGAGAAATGGCAGGCTGATATTCCCAACCTGGATAGGGAGGCCTGGGGGGAGAGTTTTGAAGACGGAGCTAAGTTAATGATATCCTCTAGGGATAAGCTACTGCACACTAAATGTATGCATCGGGTGTACTACACACCTCAGAGGCTGCACCGGATATACCCTAACAGATCCCCTGACTGCCCTAAATGCCGATCTCCAGATGGCTCCTTTCTTCATATGTTCTGGTCTTGTCCCTTGGTGGGGGCATTCTGGGGTGAGATCTTTGAATGTATCAATATGCGCCTTTCCCTATCTATCCCGTTGTCACCTGAGCTTGCTTTACTGGGAATACATGATGATGATCAAAGACCTCGTTACACGAAATTGTTGGTGTCCATGCTACTATTTTATGCCAAAAGGGAAATTCTTCAGAAATGGTCCTCTTGCTCACCTCCTAAGATTGACGCTTGGGAATCTTCAGTCAATGCAATAATGCCATTTTACAAGTTGACTTATATTAGCAGGGGGTGTCCCCAGAAATTTGATCGGGTGTGGCTCCCCTGGACACAATTACTGTAGTCTAGTTTTATGGCGAGTGGAGGCTACCCACGGGCTGTTAACTAGGGTATTGGGGGTGGAACTGAGTTCAGTTATGGTGTTTGCTTGTTGTGACCAAGTGTATTGTATCTCCCTGATTACCCTTCTTTATTTGATGATGTATTACTTGTAATTATGCCTTGTATGTCTATTACTTGTTCTTGATGTCTTCTCAATAAAGACCAACCTTATTGTTAAAAAAAAAAAAACGCGGTAAAAACTTATATGCGTTAGCGTTATTTTTTAAAATAATGCTTATGCCTATGCGTTTTTACCGCGTTTTTACCGGGGTTCCCATTCATTTCAATGGGGATAGGCGTTTTTACAGTGCTATTTTATGCGCCCTAAGGCCCCTTTCACACTGGGGCGTTTTTCATGCGGTTTAGCGCTAATAATAGCGCCATTATACCGCATGAAAAATTCCTGCCTGTAGCCTTCAATGTGAAAGCCCGAAGGCTTTCACACTGAAGCGGTGCGCTAGCAGGACCGCTCCAAAAGTCCTGCTAGCCGCTTCTTTACAGCGGTAAAGGAGCGGTGTGTTCACCGCTCCTTTACCGCGGCTGCCCATTGAAATCAATGGGACACCGCGGTAATACCGCCCGCAAACCGCGGCAATAGCCGCGGTTTGCGGGCGGTATTAACCCTTTTTCGGCCGCTAGCGGGGGTTAAATTCACCCCCCTAGCGACCGCATACCGCGGTAAGAACGACGGTATAGCAGCGCTGAAAATCGCGCTGCTATACTGCCACCGCTCCTGCCCGCCCCAGTGTGAAAGGGGCCTTAAGTTGCTCTAAAAAAGCTGTTTGCAGGATTTTTTTCAAAGCTCAGCCAGCACAACGCCTCAGTGTGAAAGCCCTCAGAGATTTCACATTGAGAATGCTGGGGCAGGATTATTTCAGGCGTTATTACAGCGCTATTTTTACCGCGAAAACGCGGTAAAAACGCCTCAGTGTGAAAGGGGCCTAAGGGTACAGTTGGTTTCATTCTCAGGGTGCAGCTTTAATAGGTCAATATTATAATGATTATTATTATTATTATTATTATTATTATTACTTTACTGTAAAGGTACATTTTATCTCATTCCCCGATCTCAACATTATTGGGTCAGAAATGTTATGATTATTATTGATAGTATTATTATCATTGTTTATAATATTATCTTTGTTATTGTTGCCATTATTATTATTATTGTTGTTATATTTATTATCATCGTAACTGTTATGATCTCCGCGTTTGCTTTTTCCTCCTTTTGGAGACCGCCGCCTTGTTATAAATAGACCCCTTGCTGTTGATGGGCCACATAAAGGCTGCTGGGAGATCGGACCCGGCGCTGGTTCTGTGCCAGCAGCTGATGAATTGCAGGAAAAAAACAACTTCTGAGACATAAAACTTCACCGCGTCCGCAGCCCCTCCCCCCCCCCCGTCCCTGGAGCCCCAGATCTGAGACAGCCCCAAGCTTCCTCCCCATTGTTCTGCTATCTTTATTCTGGACCCCGGAGCGCGACAAGGAAGCCGCGAGGACTCTGCAAGACAGCTGGGAGACTTCACCCCAAATACCGCCCTCTCCGAGAAAATCATCTGTTACATTGTATCCATATTATGAGGGAAATCAGATATTGTGTAACATCTCCGATCCGAGTCACCAATCATCATCATCGTTTCTTACACTTCATTCCATGAGGTCATCTGCAACTTTTTAATTTTTCACACATGTTAAAATCAGCATTTTTTTTACGGGAAAATTTATTTAAACCCCCAAATGTTATGTAATTTCTGAAAGCAGAGGCCCTGGAGAATAAAATAGTGGCTGTCGGAATTTTCATTATGTTGCATAGGATTTGTGCAGCTGTTTCAGGAAACTATACATTAAAATTAATTACACAAAAACACAATATAATACCCAATTTGTTTGTAAAAAATAAAAGATGATGATCACATGATGATCCCTGTTTACTTACATGGCCCTGTGCATGCATTTTAAATAATGTGTATACATGTTGGGGGGGGGGGGGGAATTGTGCTTTAAAAATTTTAAAATATTTGTATTCATTTTAATCCTGAGTAATAATAATAATAATAATAATAATAATTTTAGAAACTTTTTTTTTTTAGCTTTTTTTTTTTTCATTTAAATTTATTTTTATCATAAAGAGGCTAGCAAACCCCTATGTAATAGCATAGGCAGGTGACAGGTCCTCTTAAGGCTGCATTCACACCTGAGCGTAGCGTCTTTGATTGCTTTTCCGTCATTTTTAATGCGCGACTGTTGTGGCGCGTTTTTGCGCGACTTTGTGCGTTTGTATGCAGCATTTTTGGGCTTTGGCTTTTTTTTTATTAGCCAATAGAGAAACATTTTATCTGTTGCATCATTTGTTGCTAGGTATTTCAGCTTTTTATTAGCTTTTCTATTAGCTTTTATTTCTTCTTTTATTATAATGTTTTTTCGTTAGGGTAAGGGGTTCGAGTTCAGTTTAGGTTAGAGGTGGGGTTAGGGTTATTTATTATTATTTTATTATTATACGAATAATAATCACTGAATAAATGCAAAATAAATACACAAATAAATAAAAATCATAAATAAAAAAAATAAAAAAAATAATAACCCTTAACTTTAACCCTTACCCCTTAAAAAAATTATAATAATAAATAACTAAACACCCTGACCCTAACACAAAATAAATTATTATTATTATTATTATTATTAATAATAATGTATTTTTTTGTTCGAGTCTGGGTGTTTTTTTGTTACATTATCATTATTATTATTAATAATAATAATAATAAAATATTTAATATTTTTTAAGGTTAGAGGTAAATTATTATTTATTAATGTATTATTACATATTATTCATTTATTTTACTTATTTATGATGATTTTTAGTTATTTGTGTATTTATTTTACATTTATTTATTCATATATTATTACTATTTTATTTGTAACTTTTTTTAATTTGAGCAGAAAATCGTGCAAAAACTAACGCAGAAACACGCAAATACGCGCGAATGGCGCGTTTCCATTAATTTCTATGGGAATTTCTATGGGAATACATTCTATGGGAAGTAGCACCTCACCCCAGGCTAAAGGTGCCTGGGGGGGAACCGGAACACGGCCTCCGGGCCGAGGGCACCCGGAGATGACCCACACACGCCCAGGCTGAAGGTACCTGGGCGTCGACTAACCCACTCAGAAGATGTCTGCCCCCTTTATATCCCCTCCCGGCAGGCACAGCAGGTTCCCCGCCCCACTGTACACCTCCCGCGAGAGGTCACAAAAGGCACAGCACTGTATTGTTAGTTCAACCGCGGCCCAATGTGGCGGCACCACCCATAGGCCACAGGGAACTCCACACCAATACTATCCCCTGAGGACAAAAATGGTCCATAACTCCTAACAATTTAATGTGTCTGAGCCTAATTACCACTCAGACACTTCCCCTAAATTGAACACCCCGCTACATACTGATAAGATAACATAGAGGAGAGATCGGGGATCCTGTGTACATGTACTGATAAGATAACATAGAGGAGAGATCGGGGATCCTGTGTACATGTACTGATAAGATAACAGGAGAGATCGGGGATCCTGTGTACATGTACTGATAAGATAACATAGAGGAGAGATCGGGGATCCTGTGTACATGTACTGATAAGATAACATAGAGGAGAGATCGGGGATCCTGTGTACATGGACTGATAAGATAACATAGAGGAGAGATCGGGGATCCTGTGTACATGTACTGATAAGATAACATAGAGGAGAGATCGGGGATCCTGTGTACATGTACTGATAAGATAACATAGAGGAGAGATCGGGGATCCTGTGTACATGGACTGATAAGATAACATAGAGGAGAGATCGGGGATCCTGTGTACATGGACTGATAAGATAACAGGAGAGATCGGGGATCCTGTGTACATGTACTGATAAGATAACACAGAGGAGAGATCGGGGATCCTGTGTACATGTACTGATAAGATAACAGAGGAGAGATCGGGGATCCTGTGTACATGTACTGATAAGATAACACAGAGGAGAGATCGGGGATCCTGTGTACATGTACTGATAAGATAACAGAGGAGAGATCGGGGATCCTGTGTACATGTACTGATAAGATAACATAGAGGAGAGATCGGAGATCCTGTGTACATGTACTGATAAGATAACATAGAGGAGAGATCGGGGATCCTGTGTACATGTACTGATAAGATAACATAGAGGAGAGATCGGGGATCCTGTGTACATGTACTGATAAGATAACATAGAGGAGAGATCGGGGATCCTGTGTACATGTACTGATAAGATAACATAGAGGAGAGATCGGGGATCCTGTGTACATGTACTGATAAGATAACATAGAGGAGAGATCGGGGATCCTGTGTACATGTACTGATAAGATAACATAGAGGAGAGATCGGGGATCCTGTGTACATGTACTGATAAGATAACATAGAGGAGAGATCGGGGATCCTGTGTACATGTACTGAAAAGATAACACAGAGGAGAGATCGGAGATCCTGTGTACATGTACTGATAAGATAACATAGAGAAGAGATCGGGGATCCTGTGTACATGTACTGATAAGATAACATGGAGGAGGGATCGGGGATCCTGTGTACATGTACTGATAAGATAACAGAGGAGAGATCGGGGATCCTGTGTACATGTACTGATAAGATAACATAGAGGAGAGATCGGGGATCCTGTGTACATGTACTGATAAGATAACATAGAGGAGAGATCGGGGATCCTGTGTACATGTACTGATAAGATAACATAGAGGAGAGATCGGGGATCCTGTGTACATGTACTGAAAAGATAACACAGAGGAGAGATCGGAGATCCTGTGTACATGTACTGATAAGATAACATAGAGAAGAGATCGGGGATCCTGTGTACATGTACTGATAAGATAACACAGAGGAGAGATCGGGGATCCTGTGTACATGTACTGATAAGATAACATAGAGGAGAGATCGGGGATCCTGTGTACATGTACTGATAAGATAACATAGAGGAGAGATCAGGGATCCTGTGTACATGTACTGATAAGATAACATAGAGGAGAGATCAGGGATCCTGTGTACATGTACTGATAAGATAACAGAGGAGAGATCGGGGATCCTGTGTACATGTACTGATAAGATAATACAGAGGAGAGATCGGGGATCCTGTGTACATGTACTGATAAGATAACATAGAGGAGAGATCGGAGATCCTGTGTACATGTACTGATAAGATAACACAGAGGAGAGATCGGAGATCCCGTGTACATGTACTGATAAGATAACATAGAGGAGAGATCGTGGATCCTGTGTACATGTACTGATAAGATAACCGAGGAGAGATCGGGGATCCTGTGTACATGTACTGATAAGACAACATAGAGGAGAGATCGGGGATCCTGTGTACATGTACTGATAAGATAACACAGAGGAGAGATCGGGGATCCTGTGTACATGTACTGATAAGATAACATAGAGGAGAGATCGGGGATCCTGTGTACATGTACTGATAAGATAACATAGAGGAGAGATCGGGGATCCTGTGTACATGTACTGATAAGATAACACAGAGGAGAGATTGGGGATCCTGTGTACATGTACTGATAAGATAACAGAGGAGAGATCGTGGATCCTGTGTACATGTACTGATAAGATAACCGAGGAGAGATCGGGGATCCTGTGTACATGTACTGATAAGACAACATAGAGGAGAGATCGGGGATCCTGTGTACATGTACTGATAAGATAACATAGAGAAGAGATCGGGGATCCTGTGTACATGTACTGATAAGATAACATGGAGGAGGGATCGGGGATCCTGTGTACATGTACTGATAAGATAACAGAGGAGAGATCGGGGATCCTGTGTACATGTACTGATAAGATAACATAGAGGAGAGATCGGGGATCCTGTGTACATGTACTGATAAGATAACATAGAGGAGAGATCGGGGATCCTGTGTACATGTACTGATAAGATAACATAGAGGAGAGATTGGGGATCCTGTGTACATGTACTGAAAAGATAACACAGAGGAGAGATCGGAGATCCTGTGTACATGTACTGATAAGATAACATAGAGAAGAGATCGGGGATCCTGTGTACATGTACTGATAAGATAACACAGAGGAGAGATCGGGGATCCTGTGTACATGTACTGATAAGATAACATAGAGGAGAGATCGGGGATCCTGTGTACATGTACTGATAAGACAACATAGAGGAGAGATCGGGGATCCTGTGTACATGTACTGATAAGATAACATAGAGGAGAGATCGGGGATCCTGTGTACATGTACTGATAAGATAACACAGAGGAGAGATTGGGGATCCTGTGTACATGTACTGATAAGATAACACAGAGGAGAGATTGGGGATCCTGTGTACATGTACTGATAAGATAACACAGAGTAGAGATCGGGGATCCTGTGTACATGTACTGATAAGATAACACAGAGGAGAGATCGGGGATCCTGTGTACATGTACTGATAAGATAATACAGAGGAGAGATCAGGGATCCTGTGTACATGTACTGATAAGATAACATAGAGGAGAGATCGGGGATCCTGTGTACATGTACTGATAAGATAACATAGAGGAGAGATCGGGGATCCTGTGTACATGTACTGATAAGATAACACAGAGGAGAGATCGGGGATCCTGTGTACATGTACTGATAAGATAATAGAGGAGAGATTGGGGATCCTGTGTACATGTACTGATAAGATAACATAGAGGAGAGATCGGGGATCCTGTGTACATGTACTGATAAGATAACCGAGGAGAGATCGGGGATCCTGTGTACATGTACTGATAAGATAACAGGAGAGATCGGGGATCCTGTGTACATGTACTGATGAGATAACATAGAGGAGAGATCGGGGATCCTGTGTACATGTACTGATAAGATAACAGAGGAGAGATCGGGGATCCTGTGTAAATGTACTGATAAGATGACCGAGGAGAGATCGGGGATCCTGTGTACATGTACTGATAAGATAACAGGAGAGATCGGGGATCCTGTGTACATGTACTGATAAGATAACAGAGGAGAGATCGGGGATCCTGTGTACATGTACTGATAAGATAACACAGAGGAGAGATCGGGGATCCTGTGTACATGTACTGATAAGATAACACAGAGGAGAGATCGGGGATCCTGTGTACATGTACTGATAAGATAACAGAGGAGAGATCGGGGATCCTGTGTACATGTACTGATAAGATAACATAGAGGAGAGATCGGGGATCCTGTGTACATGTACTGATAAGATAACACAGAGGAGAGATCGGGGATCCTGTGTACATGTACTGATAAGATAACACAGAGGAGAGATCGGGGATCCTGTGTACATGTACTGATAAGATAACATAGAGGAGAGATCGGGGATCCTGTGTACATGTACTGATAAGATAACAGAGGAGAGATGGGGGATCCTGTGTACATGTACTGATAAGATAACATAGAGGAGAGATCAGGGATCCTGTGTACATGTAGTGATAAGATAACAGAGGAGAGATCGGGGATCCTGTGTACATGTAGTGATAAGATAACAGAGGAGAGATCGGGGATCCTGTGTACATGTACTGATAAGATAACATAGAGGAGAGATCAGGGAACCTGTGTACATGTACTGATAAGATAACAGAGGAGAGATGGGGGGATCCTGTGTACATGTACTGAAAAGATAACATAGAGGAGAGATCGGGGATCCTGTGTACATGTACTGATAAGATAACAGAGGAGAGATCGGGGATCCTGTGTACATGTACTGATAAGATAATAGAGGAGAGATCGGGGATCCTGTGTACATGTAGTGATAAGATAATAGAGGAGAGATCGGGGATCCTGTGTACATGTACTGATAAGATAACACAGAGGAGAGATCGGGGATCCTGTGTATATGTACTGATAAGATAACATAGAGGAGAGATCGGGGATCCTGTGTACATGTACTGATAAGATGACATAGAGGAGAGATCGGGGATCCTGTGTACATGTACTGATAAGATAACAGAGGAGAGATCGGGGATCCTCTGTACATGTACTGATAAGATAACATAGAGGAGAGATCGGGGATCCTGTGTACATGTACTGATAAGATAACACAGAGGAGAGATTGGGGATCCTGTGTACATGTACTGATAAGATAACAGAGGAGAGATCGGGGATCCTGTGTACATGTACTGATAAGATAACACAGAGGAGAGATCGGGGATCCTGTGTACATGTACTGATAAGATAACAGGGGAGAGATCGGGGATCCTGTGTACATGTACTGATAAGATAACACAGAGGAGAGATCGGGGATCCTGTGTACATGTACTGATAAGATAACATAGAGGAGAGATCGGGGATCCTGTGTACATGTACTGATAAGATAACATAGAGGAGAGATCGGGGATCCCGTGTACATGTACTGATAAGATAACAGAGGAGAGATCGGGGATCCTGTGTACATGTACTGATAAGATAACAGAGGAGAGATCGGGGATCCTGTGTACATGTACTGATAAGATAACAGAGGAGAGATCGGGGATCCTGTGTACGTGTACTGATAAGATAACAGAGGAGAGATCGGGGATCCTGTGTACATGTACTGATAAGATAACATAGAGGAGAGATCGGGGATCCTGTGTACATGTACTGATAAGATAACCGAGGAGAGATCGGGGATCCTGTGTACATGTAGTGATAAGATAACAGAGGAGAGATCAGGGATCCTGTGTACATGTACTGATAAGATAACATAGAGGAGAGATCGGGGATCCTGTGTACATGTACTGATAAGATAACACAGAGGAGAGATCGGGGATCCTGTGTACATGTACTGATAAGATAACATAGAGGAGAGATCGGGGATCCTGTGTACATGTACTGATAAGATAACATAGAGGAGAGATCGGGGATCCTGTGTACATGTACTGATAAGATAACAGAGGAGAGATCGGGGATCCTGTGTACATGTACTGATAAGATAACATAGAGGAGAGATCGGGGATCCTGTGTACATGTACTGATAAGATAACACAGAGGAGAGATCGGGGATCCTGTGTACATGTACTGATAAGATAACATAGAGGAGAGATCGGGGATCCTGTGTACATGTACTGATAAGATAACATAGAGGAGAGATCGGGGATCCTGTGTACATGTACTGATAAGATAACAGAGGAGAGATCGGGGATCCTGTGTACATGTACTGATAAGATAACACAGAGGAGAGATCGGGGATCCTGTGTACATGTACTGATAAGATAACATAGAGGAGAGATCGGGGATCCTGTGTACATGTACTGATAAGATAACATAGAGGAGAGATCGGGGATCCTGTGTACATGTACTGATAAGATAACATAGAGGAGAGATCGGGGATCCTGTGTACATGTACTGATAAGATAACAGAGGAGAGATCGGGGATCCTGTGTACATGTACTGATAAGATAACATAGAGGAGAGATCGGGGATCCTGTGTACATGTACTGATAAGATAACATAGAGGAGAGATCGGGGATCCTGTGTACATGTACTGATAAGATAACATAGAGGAGAGATCGGGGATCCTGTGTACATGTACTGATAAGATAACATAGAGGAGAGATCGGGGATCCTGTGTACATGTACTGATAAGATAACACAGAGGAGAGATCGGGGATCCTGTGTACATGTACTGATAAGATAACATAGAGGAGAGATCGGGGATCCTGTGTACATGTACTGATAAGATAACATAGAGGAGAGATCGGGGATCCTGTGCACATGTACTGATAAGATAACAGAGGAGAGATCGGGGATCCTGTGTACATGTACTGATAAGATAACAGAGGAGAGATCGGGGATCCTGTGTACATGTACTGATAAGATAATACAGAGGAGAGATCGGGGATCCTGTGTACATGTACTGATAAGATAACATAGAGGAGAGATCGGGGATCCTGTGTACATGTACTGATAAGATAACAGAGGAGTGATCAGGGATCCTGTGTACATGTAGTGATAAGATAACAGAGGAGAGATCGGGGATCCTGTGTACATGTACTGATAAGATAACATAGAGGAGAGATCGGGGATCCTGTGTACATGTACTGATAAGATAACATAGAGGAGAGATCAGGGATCCTGTGTACATGTACTGATAAGATAACATAGAGGAGAGATCGGGGATCCTGTGTACATGTACTGATAAGATAACCGAGGAGAGATCAGGGGCTGAAAAAAACGCCCAACTGCCCCTAAACGTCCGTTTATCAGCAGCAGTGTACATGAAGCCTTATTACCATGCTGATGTGATAAAATAAAAGTATACTGTGACCATAGATCTTCTTTAACCACTTAAGGATCAGCCTTGTACTGTGGCAGGTTGGCTCTCCTGGGCGAATCACGGTCATGGTATGTCGGCCGCTTTAAGAGCTGTAGGGGGCGATGCCCGATGGCCACCCGTAATAGCTCCAGACAGAGACAGAATGGGGAACTGTCAATAAAAAGACAGATCTCTGTATCGTTAAGGGGAGGAAAGACAGATTTGCTGTTCCTACTGATTAGGAACAGCGATATGTCTCCTCCTCCAGGCAGTCCCACCCCCCCCCCCCCCACCGTTAGAAACACCTCCCTAGGTAACACATTTGACCCCTTGATCACCCCCTAGTGTTAGCCCCTTCCCTGCCAGTGACATTTATACAGTAATCAGTGGCTATTTTTAGCACTGATAGCTGATAAATGTCACTGGTCCCAAAAAAGTGTCAAAAGCGATCTTTCCGCCGCAATGTCGCAGTCCTGCTAAAATTGCAGATCGCTGCCATTACTAGTAAAAAAAAAAAAAAAATGCCATAAATATATCACCACTATTTTGTAGACGCAATAACTTTTGCGCAAACCAATCAATATACACTTATTGCGATATATATATTTTTTTAATATGTATTATAGCAAAAAATAAAAAAAATTGTATTTATTTTTCCAAATTGTCGGAATTTTTTTGTTTATAGCGCAAAAAATAAAAACCTCAGAAGTGATTAAATACCACCAAAAGAAATATCTATTCGTGGGGGAAAAAGGACGTAAATTTTGTTTGGGTACAACGTCGCACGACTGCGCAATTGTCAGTTAAAGCAACGCAGTGCCGTATCGCAAAAAATGGCCTGGTCATTAGGGGGAAAATCCTTATGGTCCTTAAGTGGTTAAAGCGGTATTAAACCCAAACAAACAATGTCATATATTGCAGCTTACCAATCATTAGATACGTGGATCCATCCTGCCTTGTATCACCAGTTCAGGCTGGTGGTGGTGGTGTAATGATGGGGGAGATATTTTCTTGGCACACTTTGGGCCCCTTAGTACCAATTGAGCATCGTTTAACCACTTGGCGTCCGCGCTATAGCCGAATGACAGCTACAGCGCGGACCTGAATTTCCGGGTGGCTGTCAATAGACGTCCTCTCCTTTTCTCGCTCCCCGTGCGCTCCCTGCAGGGCGTGCACGGCACGTGCTGTGATCACCGAGGTCACTGAGACTCGGGAGATCACAGATCCGAGTAAGGGGCCGATCCCAGCCCCTTACCACGTGATCAGCTGTCAGCCAATGACAGCTGATCACGTGATGTAAACAAAAGCTCGGTAATCTGTTTTTTCTCTCCTCATGCTGACAGCGTTAGAGAAAAAAAAGCCGATCACCGGCTTATGTGCAAGGGACATCGGTCCTGAAGAGGAAGGAGGCACATGTGCCCCATCTGTGCCCACAATTACCGCCTGCCAGTGACCACCAGTGCCACCTATCAATGCCCACGAGTGCCACCTATCAATGCCCACCAGTGGTGCCAATCAGTGCCTCATCAGTGCCACCTAGCAGTGCTGCCTATCAGTGTAACCTACATGTGCTGATCAGTGCCCATCACTGCCACCCATCAGTGCCCATCACTGCCACCTATCAGTGCCCATCACTACCAGCTATCACTGCCACCTATAAGTGTCACTTCTCAGTGCCCACCAGTGCCACCCATCAGTGCTCACCAGTGCCACCTATCAGTGCCCACCCTTGCCGCCTTATCAGTGCCCATCAGTGCAGCCCATCAGTGCCCATCACTGCCAGCTATCACTGCCACCTATCAGTGTCACTTCTCAGTGCCACCTATCAGTGCCCACCAGTGCTGCCTATCAGTGCCCACCCTTGCCACCTTATCAGTGCCCATCAGTGCAGCCCATCGGTGCCCGTCACTGCAGCCTTATCAGCGTACATCAATGAAGGAGAAAAATTACCTGTTTGCAAAATTTTATAACAAAATATATAAAAAAAAATAAAAAATTTAAATTCAGACTTTTTTATTTTGTTTAACAAAAAATAAAAACCGCAGCGGGGATCAAATACCACCAAAAGAAAGCTTTATTTGTGGGAAAAAAAATTATAAAAATGTCATTTGGGTACCTTTCTGTATGACCGCACAATTGTCATTCAAAATGCATCAGTGCTGAAAGCTGAAAATTGATCTGGGCAGGAGGGAGGTGTAAGCAAGTGGTTAAACGCCAACCCACTACTAGCAAGGTGTACCTAATAGAGTGGCCAGTGAGTGTATATATACTTTATCTATACATATACACTTACAGAATAGCAAGTATAAGAGAATGAGAGGGTCCTATCTAAACTTTAAAACAATAACAGAGAATTTGTACAATGCGGTCCCCCCAGTGGCCTCTCAGGGAAATGGGGGTGCATGGAATAGCCGGAGGCGGCGGTGATAGCCGAGTCGGTAGTGGCGGTGTGCAGTGTACACACCATTGTGTATCCCGGAGATTGGTGTGTGAGAAGTGTTGTTATTTGTGTGCTCCGCTCCCAATCTCTCTCTGCAATCTCCACGTCCCAGACTTTACCTCGCACTATTGTTCCTCACTTCCCCCCTCCTCCTATCGGCATCGCTGTACAAACAGCCCGCCGCATTCCCCGCACCGAACTCGGCCTCCGGAGTTCCCCTGACTTCTCCCAATAGTCACACTTCAAAATAATAACAGTACACAGCAGTTTTCCCACAATGCTCAGCATTGAACTCCAGGCAGACCGCTAAAAACACAGATTTCTATTTCTGTCCATCCAGTCCTGAGATTTACACATCTCTGCCACACAGCAAAGTCCTGTCTGGCAAGGCAGGAAACCTCTTTTTTTCTTTGCTGCAGTTTAGGTTTTGTCCCTCCTCCAGCCATTTCCTGTCTTCACTCCAGTGACGGCCTCATGGCATTTCTCAGGGTGGGTTTCCTGATGGTGACCACAGTGGATCATGTCTGTGCAATCTGTGCTGCAATAGCCCATCAGGGATTATTTTAATTAGTGGTGGTCGCTCCAGAAGAGGCACAGGGGCGCAGATCCCCCATCCATGCATCCAGCCCCCTAATCTACATGTGGGGCGCTGGACGCATGGATTCCAATGGGGTTTTTTTTTTTAAGCACATGATAAGAGCCTGAGGCTCTAATAGGCTTCAAAAATGGGTGTTCTTGGGGCGCAGAGCACTGTGCTCCAAGCACACCCACTTGTGTGACAATAGTGAATGAATATTCGCTATTGTCTTCCTCATTCTCCTCCCGGGCCAATCAGGAAGCCCCTATTGTCCGGCTGTCTCCCGCGGGGGGTGTTGGTGTTAGTTTGTGCCACCCCCCCTCCCCCCCAAAATAGTGAGCACCAGCCACCACTGATTTTAATAAAAGCTGCAGACTTATATAGATTGAAAATAACTTTTGAAACGCTGTGAACGTATTAAAGCTGAACTAAATTCAATCAAACAATTATTTGTGCTTAGCCCCTCCCCTTCCTCTTATACAAATGCTAATTTAGAGTCTTCAAAGCAGCACTTCCTGGTGTCCAGCCTAGGCCAGGCTCTTCTGCCTCTTGGGATTGCTACGTTACAGCTATCCCAGGAGGCAGTGGGTTACGTCACGTGTCATCACAAGGGGCAGGTTCTCCGGGTGACGTCATCGGATGGCCATGCCCCATGGCTATATAAGAAATGGCAGACAGCGGGAGACAACACAATGGAGGAAGAAAGCGTTAGAAGAAGATCAGCTTTTCTTGTTTTTAGTGGATAAGCGGCGACGAGGAAGAAGACAGCAGAAGGAGAAGACGGCACATGGAGAAGACGACACATGGAGAAGACGGCACATGGAGAAGACGGCACATGGAGAAGACGACACATGGAGAAGACAGCACAAGAAGAAGACCGCACAAGGAGAAGACTGCACTGGAGGGATAAAATGGCACAAGGAGAAGACGGCACATGGAGAAGACGGCACATGGAGAAGACGACACATGGAGAAGACGGCACAAGAAGAAGACCGCACAAGGAGAAGACTGCACTGGAGGGATAAAATGGCACAAGGAGAAGACGGCACATGGAGAAGACGGCACATGGAGAAGACGGCACATGGAGAAGACCCCACAAGGAGAAGACTGCACTGGAGGGTTAAAATGGCACAAGGAGAAGACAGCACAAGGAGAAGACGGCACATGGAGAAGACGGCACATGGAGAAGACGGCACATGGAGAAGACGGCACAAGGAGAAGACGGCACAAGGAGAAGACCGCACAAGGAGAAGACTGCACTGGAGGGATAAAATGGCAAAAGGAGAAGACAGCACAAGGAGAAGACGGCACATGGAGAAGACGGCACATGGAGAAGACTGCACATGGAGAAGACTCCACATAGAGAAGACGACACATGGAGAAGACAGCACAAGGAGAAGAAGACGGCACAAGGAAAAAATGGCACAAGAAAAAATGGCACAAGGAGAAAATGGCACAAGGAGAAGACGACTCAAGGCGAAGACGGCACAAGGAGAAGACGACTCAAGGAGAAGACAGCACCGGAGGGAGAAGAAACTACCGGAGAAAGAAGATGTCAGTACCGGAGAAAGAAGTTACGTTGGAGCTACGGACATTTTTGGCGGACATTTTTGATAAAGGACTTGTCAAAAACCTCTCTTGTTTTTTTAACTCTTAACTGCTTTTTTGTGGTGAATGGGTAGGGGTACAATAAACCCATACTTATTCACATGGGGGGACTGGATCCGGGGGCCCCCTTTCTTAAGGGGGCTTCCAGATTCCGATAAGCCTCCTGCCCGCAGACCCCACAACCACAAGCCAGGGTTGTAGGGAAGAGGCCCTTGCCCCCCACCCCAAAGCATCCATTGCCCCATGTTGAGGGAATGCAGTCTGGTATAGTTCAGAAGGAGGGGGGGGGGGCGCTCGCTCCTCCCCTCCCTTTCCTGACCTGCTGGGCTGCATGCTCAGATAAGGGTCTGGTATAGATTTTGGGGGAGACCCCACGCCATTTTTTTTATTCTGGTGTGAGGGTCCCCTCCAAATCCATACTAGACCCAAAGGGCCTGATATGGACCTGGGGGGGACCCCACGCCATTTTATTAAACATTTTGGCGTGGGGAGTCCCCTCCGAATCCATACTAGACTCGCAGGGCCTGGTATGGACCTGGGGGGGGACTCCACACCATTTTTTTCAAGAATTTTTTTTTGCCTGCAATTTTTTTTACATTCAGCTGTCAGCGGGGAATCCCGCTGACAGCTGATGACTCATCGGTTGTTAAGGTCGCGGGGGGGCTGGCTTCCCGGCCTGTTCCTTAGCAACCAGCTCTATACAGTGTTTAAACGGAAATATAAAACCTTCAAAACGCAAAACACATCAAAAATCGCATCTCAAACACAACACTTGTGTTTCTAGTGCGATTCTATTGAAGTCTATTACACGCGGGAAAAAAGTCCCCGACCCTTTCCAAAAATGCACCGGCTGCAAAACCCACAAAAAAAATCAACCCCTATACTGTATGTCTGCATTTCTTTGCTTGGCTACTCTTACAAGAAGAGGGATAAGAGAGCTGCTGGAGCTCCACATACACCCCTGCCTCTGCATGGAGACGCTGCACCTGGGGCATTATGCCCCTTCTGTCCCCCTCCTTGTCAGTGGCTGGGCACAGCGTCAGGGGTGGTGTCAGTGGGAGGAATAGTGCCCCATCATTGGTGTCAGTGGGAGGAATAGTGCCCCATCATTGGTGTCAGTGGGGGGAATAGTGCCCCATCATTGGGGTCAGTGGGAGGAATAGTGCCCCATCATTGGTGTCAGTGGGAGGAATAGTGCCCCATCATTGGTGTCAGTGGGGGGAATAGTGCCCCATCATTGGTGTCAGTGGGAGGAATAGTGTCCCATCATTGGTGTCAGTGGGACGAATAGTGTCACCTCATTGGTGTCAGTGTGACGAATAGTGCCCCATCATTGGTGTCAGTGGGAAGAATAGTGCCCCATCATTGGTATCAGTGGGAGGAATAGTGCCCCATCATTGGTATCAGTGGGAGGAATAGTGCCCTATCATTGCTGTCAGTGGGAGGAATAGTGCCTCATCATTGGTGTCAGTGGGAGGAATAGTGCCCCATCATTGGTGTCAGTGGGAGGAATAGTGCCCCATCATTGGTGTCAGTGGGAGGAATAGTGCCCCATCATTGGTGTCAGTGGGGGGAATATTGCCTCATCATTGGTGTCAGTGGGAGGAATAGTGTCCCATCATTGGTGTCAGTGGGACAAATAGTGCCACCTCATTGGTGTCAGTGGGACAAATAGTGCCACCTCATTGGTGTCAGTGGGAGGAATAGTGCCACCTCATTGGTGTCAGTGTGACGAATAGTGCCCCATCATTGGTGTCAGTGGGAAGAATAGTGCCCCATCATTGGTATCAGTGGGAGGAATAGTGCCCTATCATTGGTGTCAGTGGGAGGAATAGTGCCTCATCATTGGTGTCAGTGGAAGGAATAGTGCCCCGTCATTGGTGTCAGTGGGAGGAATAGTGCCCCGTCATTGGTGTCAGTGGGAGGAATAGTGCCCCGTCATTGGTGTCAGTGGGAGGAATAGTGCCCCATCATTGGTGTCAGTGGAAGGAATAGTGCCCTATCATTGGTGTCAGTTTGAGGAATAGTGCCCCATCATTGGTATCAGTTGGAGGAATAGTGCCCCATCATTGGTATCAGTTGGAGGAATATGGCCAGAAAAAAGCAAGCAAAGGGCGCAGTTTGGAGACCATTACACTAGAAACTTTAGAAACTTTCACACAAACCAATCAATATACACTTATTGCGATTTTTCTTGTTTACTAAAGACACGTAGTAGAATAAATTTTGGCCAACATTTATGAAAATATTAGATTTTATTGGATATGTTTTATAACAGAACGTAGAAAATATAATCCCCACCGGAACTTTTTTTTTTTTTTTTTAGCTCACATTGCAAAAAAATACAAGCGCGGGGGAGTTGCACGGCAAAGGACTCTGAAGGAATGGCCCGGGTGGCCGTTCCTTCAGAGCGCATGCGCCGATGACCTCAACAGTTGCATATATAGTAAGTACCTCCTAAACGCCTTACTATAGGCTTGCCTATAGGTACAAGTCAGAGATGGAAGTTTACTTCCACTTTAAAAGACCTACACCCCTTTAAATGGTATTTAAAAAATACAAATAAATATATATATTGTGACAGCAGGAAGGTAAAGTCACCTGGTTGCATCCAGGGGGGTAGATATATTTCGCCCAGATTCAGGCTTTACGCCGACTTATACAACTAGGTGGAGAGTTGTATAAGCCCAGCTAAGGCTAGTGGGCTCATGGATGACTCATATGTCTAGGGAGAGTGTGGGGCGTCGTGCAGACAGGGAGTTGATGAGACCAGCTGAAGCTTGTCAGCTCATTTAGGCCTCTATAAGAACTCCCAGATTCATTAGGTGTTTGCTCATGCCTGGAACCAGACCTGTGTGGACTGTCTAGGGAGAGTGAACCCCTGTGCGGTGAGACAAAGCCTGTGTGGCTATTTGCTTGGACATTTAAAACCAGGGACTTAGGGACTAGGACAGCACTAGGCTGATCCCAGTTGTTAGTTAGGAAACCTGTATGTTTAGTCAGAGGTCAAGTTGACCAGGATTTATTTTGTTTATGTTTCTTTTGGCTTTGCTGTGTTTTGTCACTGTAAATAGAAAATAAACCGCACCTTTTTTTTGATTTTGAAAACCACAACCTCCGTTTGCTGGGCCTGTTTTTGTGTGGGGAGCCCATCCCGGGGGTCACACACACCCGCTGCCGAGCTAACCCCCTCACAGTTGGTGGAGAACCAGTGGCAGTTTTTTAAGCCAGCATGGAGGAGATACTGAAGCAGCTGGCTCTAGCAAATGCCAATCAACAGCAGACAAATGCAGGTTTGCAAAAGAGCCTTGCAGCTCATCAACAGAGCCTTGCAGCTCAACAACAGAACTTCGCAGCCCAGCAGCAAGCTCACCAACAGAGTCTGGAAGCTCAGCAACAAGCCCAGCAGCAATCTGAGGCCCGCTTCATAGACCTGTTACAGAAGCAAGAGCAGAGACTACAACAAATGGAAGCAGTAATGCAGCAACGTCCGCAGACCAGTGAGGAAAGCCGTCCCACTAATACCGCGTCCTTTGGGGTGAGTCGTTTATTGACAAAAATGACTGGAGAGGATGATCCAGAGGTATTTTTGACCACATTTGAAAGGACTGCTGAAAGAGAAAAGTGGCCTGAGGAGCAGTGGGCTGGACTGGTGGCTCCTCTGTTAACTGGTGAATCGCAGAAGGCTTACTATGACCTAGAGCCTGACCAAGCAAAAGACTATGTGATGCTAAAAGCTGAGATATTGGCAAGGCTGGGTGTCACCCAGGCTGTCCGGGCTCAGCGTGTGCATAACTGGACTTTCCAGCTTGGAAAACCCCCCAGGTCTCAAATGTATGATCTCATTCACCTGAGCAGAAAGTGGCTACAGCCAGAGACTTTGTCCGCACCAAAGATTGTGGAACGTGTTGTAATGGATCGGTTTTTGAGAGCTCTTCCTACTGCCATCCAAAAGTGGGTAAGCCATGGAGACCCAGAGACGGCCGATGGTCTTGTGGATCGTGTGGAGAAATACTTGGCTACAGAGAACCTGACGGCCTCTTCCAGAGACACTCGGACTTTCCACCCTAAGACCAGACCATCCCCAGGGGCGGATAAGAGGATTCCAAGGGGTAAGGGTGGAGAGAGTGAGAGGGTGGGAGCTCTACCCCAAGTTTGGCGAGAACAGCCTGGGAAATCAGCGGCTCAAGAGGCGGCAAGAAGGATCGTTTGCTACCGCTGCCGGCAAGCGGGACATATTGCAGCCAATTGCCCGGTTGTGGAGGAACCCATGCAGTGTGACTTTCTGACGGGCAGACGTCAGTCGCTGTGTGCGACAGTCGCATGCACTGCCATTCGAGGAACTGAGAAACATTTATGCAAAATGTGTGTTAATGGTAGAAATGTTGTGGTATTGCTGGATTCAGGTAGCCTTGTGACCCTGATAAAGGCTGAGTTAGTTAAAACAGAGGTCTCTGGGAATAGCAAGGTAGCTGTTATTTGTGTGCATGGGGACACCCGAGAGTATCCAGTGACTACAGTGTGTTTCGAGACCCCCAAAGGTACCCTCTCTCATCCAGTGGGCTTAGTATCTCAGTTACCGTATGACGCCATTGTGGGAAGGGATTTTCCGAAGTTCTGGGAACTGTGGGATGATCCTGAGCCCCCCACTGGTGCCCCTATGTACCAGGAATGTGATAGCCAGAACTCCCCTGAGAGTGGTGAGGACTCTCCGGAATTTCCCTTATCAGTATTGGCAGGGGAGACTCAAGAAACTGGAGAGGAGCCCACCTCCTCAGACGAAAACCTACCGTCTGTGGAGTTTTCTGATCTTGAGGTTCACAGGGAAAACTTTGCCACAGAACAGTTGAAAGACCCCGCCCTAATAAAGGCACGGGAAAACGTAGTGAAAATAGATGGCGAGTTAGTGAACCCAGATAATACCTGCACTTACCCATACTTCAGCGTAGAGAAGGACCTACTGTATCGGGTGGCAAAAAGGGCAGAAGAAACCGTTGAGCAGCTTGTGGTGCCCAAACCTTACAGGAAGTTGGTGTTGGAGTTGGCCCATGGGCACATTCTTGGAGGTCATCTGGGGACAGAGAAAACCCGAGAAAGGGTATTACAGAGATTCTATTGGCCGGGGGTGATGAAGGACATAGAAAATTATTGTTCCTCCTGCCCTGTGTGTCAGAGGTCGGCCCCGATGCCACATTTCCGTAGCCCGCTGGTCCCTCTACCCATCCTTGAGGTCCCGTTTGAGAGGATCGCCATGGATTTGGTAGGTCCTATAATCAAGTCCGCTAGGGGGCACCAGTACATATTAGTTATAATGGACTATGCCACCCGTTATCCAGAAGCGATCCCTCTCCGAAATACCTCGGCCAAAACCATAGCCAAAGAGCTATCTCTTGTGTTTAGCCGGGTGGGTATTTGTAAAGAACTGCTTATGGACCAAGGTACACCCTTTATGTCCCGGGTTATGAAGGAGCTGTGTAAATTGTTCAAAGTGACGCAATTACGTACATCTGTGTATCACCCCCAAACCGATGGGCTGGTTGAAAGATTCAACAAAACCCTAAAACAAATGTTGAAGAAAGTGGTGGATAGAGATGGAAAGGATTGGGACTGTCTACTTCCTTATCTGATGTTTGCTATTAGGGAGGTGCCCCAATCCTCTACGGGATTCTCCCCCTTTGAGTTACTGTATGGGAGACACCCAAGAGGGCTGTTGGATATTGCCAAGGAAACTTGGGAAAGTGAGAGTTCTCCCCACAGGAGTGTGATTGAGCATGTCGCCCTGATGCAAGACCGAATTGCACAGGTAATGCCCATCGTGAAGGAACATTTGGCCCAAGCGCAGTTAGCACAGCAGAGAGTGTACAACCGTGGAGCCAAGACCCGTACCTTTTCCCCGGGGGATAGGATACTGGTACTTGTCCCTACGGTTGAAAGTAAATTCCTTGCCAAATGGCAAGGCCCCTACGAGATAATGGAAAAAGTGAGCGAAGTGAATTACAAGGTCAGACAACCAGGAAGGCGAAAGCCCGAACAGATCTATCACGTTAATCTGTTGAAAGCCTGGAGGGATAGAGAGTCCCTAGTCGCAGACACTTGGTCACCAGCTCAAACTGGTTGCGTGATTCCTGAGGTTGGAATAGCAGCCACCTTGTCACAACCCCAACAACAGGAGGTTAAGGAGTTTGTGCTTCGCAACAAGGAGGTATTCTCTGAGCTGCCGGGACAAACATTTGGGGTAGAGCATGACATCATTACCCCGCCCGGTGAAAGGGTGAAGTTAAAACCCTATCGGATCCCAGAGGCCCGACGGGAGGCAATACGGGAGGAAGTACAGAAAATGCTGAACTTAGGGGTGATAGAGGAGTCCCAAAGTGATTGGTCTAGTCCCATTGTGTTGGTGCCTAAACCGGATGGGAGCTGGCGATTTTGTAACGATTTTCGTCAGTTGAACAAAGTTACAAAATTTGACACCTACCCCATGCCACGTATAGATGAGTTGATCGACCGGCTGGGAACAGCCCGATACATGACGACTCTTGACCTCACAAAAGGGTATTGGCAAATCCCCCTGGCCAAATTGGCCAAAGAGAAAACCGCATTTGTAACCCCAGACGGGGCGTTCCAATATAAAAGAATGCCGTTCGGGTTACAGAATGCGCCGGCCACATTCCAGCGGAAAATGGACCAGATGCTGAGGCCCCATCGGAAGTATGCTGCGGCTTACCTGGATGACGTAATTGTCCATAGCACGGATTGGGCCTCACATCTGCCAAAAGTGCAAGCAGTCCTGGACTCTGTTCGGGAAGCGGGGTTTACGGCTAACCCCAAGAAGTGTACCATTGGGCAGGAGGAGGCCAAATATCTTGGGTACACCATTGGGAGGGGAGTAATAAAACCCCAACTCAACAAAGTCGAGGCCATCCAGAGTTGGCCACGTCCCAACAGCAAGAAGCAGGTACGAGCCTTTCTGGGAATCGCTGGGTATTATCGGCGATTCAGTCCCCACTTTGCTTCTAAGGCTGTGCCCCTAACCAACCTAACGAAGGGGAAAGGGTCGGTCATGATTAAATGGACCCCCGAGGCTGAGGCAGCATTCCAATTCTTGAAACAAGCCTTATGTAGCCAGCCAGTGTTGTACTCACCCGACTTCTCTAAAGACTTTGTCGTACAAAGTGATGCGTCAGATGTGGGGTTAGGAGCAGTATTGTCCCAGGTCTGGAACGGGGAAGAGCACCCAGTCATTTACCTCAGCAGGAAGTTGAAGTCCCATGAGGTAAATTACGCCACCGTTGAAAAGGAGTGTTTAGCGGTGAAGTGGGCTCTAGATTCCCTTTGGTACTACCTGCTAGGTAGGCACTTTGACATGGTTACGGATCACGCTCCGTTAAAGTGGATGGCTCAAAACAAGGAAACAAATAGAAGAGTGAATAGGTGGTTCCTGGCCCTCCAGGAATTCAACTTCACAGTAAAGCATCGCCCTGGCGTTCAAATGGGGAATGTGGATGCTTTGTCTCGAGTACATGAATGCCTGATTGCTGGTGTTCCAACCCCGAGGTTAAAACAAGAGGGGGGGGTATGTGACAGCAGGAAGGTAAAGTCACCTGGTTGCATCCAGGGGGGTAGATATATTTCGCCCAGATTCAGGCTTTACGCCGACTTATACAACTAGGTGGAGAGTTGTATAAGCCCAGCTAAGGCTAGTGGGCTCATGGATGACTCATATGTCTAGGGAGAGTGTGGGGCGTCGTGCAGACAGGGAGTTGATGAGACCAGCTGAAGCTTGTCAGCTCATTTAGGCCTCTATAAGAACTCCCAGCTTCATTAGATGTTAGCTCATGCCTGGAACCAGACCTGTGTGGACTGTCTAGGGAGAGTGAACCCCTGTGCGGTGAGACAAAGCCTGTGTGGCTATTTGCTTGGACATTTAAAACCAGGGACTTAGGGACTAGGACAGCACTAGGCTGATCCCAGTTGTTAGTTAGGAAACCTGTATGTTTAGTCAGAGGTCAAGTTGACCAGGATTTATTTTGTTTATGTTTCTTTTGGCTTTGCTGTGTTTTGTCACTGTAAATAGAAAATAAACCGCACCTTTTTTTTGATTTTGAAAACCACAACCTCCGTTTGCTGGGCCTGTTTTTGTGTGGGGAGCCCATCCCGGGGGTCACACACACCCGCTGCCGAGCTAACCCCCTCACAATATATATATATATATATATATATATATATATATATATATATATATATATATATATATATATATATATTTATTTTTTATTTTTATTTTTTTATTAAAACACAAGATTTTAATGGGGTTTGGCGCTATGTTCGGATTTACTGAACTTTTTTGCTGGGTTTGCTGAACCTCCCGTGAACTGAACTTTACCCCATTTTCTCATCCCTACTCAAGAGTCCTCAGGCAGCTATTTTTTCCATACAGTCCAGATACACAGCAGGAGGCATTAGTGTTTATTATCTTCTTTGCAGAGAATTTTTTATTTTTTTTGTGTTTTTACTAAGTGTTTTTTTAAAGACCAGAACCCTTTGTGTGACAGAACAATGCTCTAGTCTTGTGTTTGGAATGTAGAAGAATCACAGGAAGTTGAGCCTGAATGATAACTGGTCATCTGAGATTTATGAGAAACTAGCGATATACAAATATGTCCTTCGGAATCCCATCCCAGAAATTTGCTCTACAGGTTAGGACGGTACAACCCCAGATGTGCCCTCCATTTCTAGTTTATGGCCATCATGGGGAGACCATGGCTAACATTGATCTCTTTTGTAGAACATAACAATGGATTTCATGCGGGGGGGGGGGGGGGGGGAACGTGGGAGGGGGTGGTAGGCTTTGTCATCTTCCATTCCCAGAGTTACTCAGACTGTGATTTCCTCCACTGGAGGCCATCACCGATAGCTCAGTTCTAAGGGTTTCCTGTACTCACAGTCCTGCTACGCCTTTTTCCTCTTTCCATGCCCAAATCCCAGAAACCTGTGGAAGCCAGAGGAGGCGGACGTGGGAAAGTTACAGAGCAGCAGGGACAGGAGCTCTGGAATATTCCTGAAAATATTCAATCTGATGTTCTTCATTGTCCGCAGAGCTAACCATCAGAGACAGACTTTAAAGTGATGGCTCTACTGGTGAGGTAACACGAGAGGGCCAGTTGGGCTTTGGACCCCCTAGCTCCATTGTGGCTAAGTAGACAGGACAAATTCTGGGAGCCATTCCATTGGGTGTAGACATCTTGGATCCATCTGAAGGCTTCTCATCAACATTAGTGGGATTTGGTTACAGGATTATTCTTTTGGGATTTTTTTACTATCTTTTGAGGATCTGTTTTTAACAACCGGGCCTGGCTCTATAAAAAGATGAGGATTTGGCACTGATTCTTGGACACGTGGATCAACCCGGGCGATTTTCACCTCTGTGCCACGGCTGGGACAATGCTGAGGCTCCTCCCTGTCCTGGGTCTCCTGTTCAGTTCTTCGCTTCCAAGAAGAGCAGGTAAATTCTCAATTTCTGTAGGAACATGAAACTTTGTTCATAGTGGATGGGTTTGACTGTTTACAGCATAATGCCGCGTACACGCGATCGGAGTTTCCGACAACAAAACCGTGGTTGGTTTTTCCGTCGGATGTTGGCTCAAACTTGTCTTGCACAAATGTTGCTCGGAAATCCCAATGGTCAAGAACGCGGAGACGCACCACACTACGACGAGCCGGGAAAAATGAAGTACAATGATTCCGAGCATGCGTCAAATTGATTCCCGAGCATGCGCAGCACTTTTGTGCGCCGGAAATTGCTACACACGGTCTGAGTTTCCGCCAAAATCTTTTGCCGTCGGGAAAAATAGAGAACATGCTCCTAATCATTTGTTGGCAGAAATTCCGACAGCAAATGTCCGATGGAGCCTACACACAGTCGGAATTTCCGACGAAAAGCTCCCATCGAACATTTGTTGACGGAAATTCTGACTGCGTGTACGCGGCGGCATCAGTGGATTTGGTTGAAAGGGTCAGGCCCAGGCAAGATAACTGGAATAAGAAATTGGCAAATTTTGGGCCATCCTGGTGACATACATTGGAGTCAATGGCAAAAATGAGGTGTTTTTTAAGGATGTTATAGGCTTTAAGGCTCAGCTCACATTGAGTCGTGCGACTTTACCATGCACATTGCTTGCAACTTCCTTGTGACTTCCTCATGACTTCCTTGTGACATTTGTAATTTAACATTGCAGTCTATGGCACTCAAGTCACACCAAAGACGCAGGAACCTTTTTTTTTCCGTCGCTGCAACTTGAGTGGGACTGATTAATATGGTACCCATTGAAATGAATGTGTTTTGACTTGTAATGCGACTTTATGTGTCACAAGTTGCATTGTAAGTCACAGCAGTGTGAGCCGGGGCTAAATGGCTCCTGAAGTTAGGGGAAGAGCCTTTTGTCTATCCTGGACCTATTCTTGTGCCAGAAATTGTCCCCTCATTAGACTCAACACCCTGCATTCACAAAACCAGGTCGCATGCTCTATGTAGGTGCCCAGACACATTTTCCCTAAATACTGCATGCGATCCTGAAACTGTCAATTCACTATACCATTATGCGGTATTTACCAAAAACAATCGATAAATACCGCATGAACAGGTGTTAAACTCAATTCACAGAAGGAAAAAAAATAATGAAATGCATGCGGTAAATAAGTAGTGATCGAGGCATGCGGTAATGATGGACTGTGTACTGGTTGCTAAGGAGCGGGTGGCCGCCAGCGTCCATAACAACCAGTAAACAACATGGTTGTCAAGGACGCCGGCAGCCTCCTGCTCCTTAACAATGTGGTATTTATTACTGGTAATCAACACGCCGGCTCCCGCCAGGCAAAATGTTTTCTCTACTAAAATACCGCATGTCTTCATAAAATAACTCGTGCTGTATTTTAGTATCTTTTTTTTTTTTTGTTTTTTCTTTGTGAATGCCAAAAAACGTTTTGTAAAATGCAGTGCGGTATCTTACCACATACTCAGATGTGGTAAGATACCACTTTGTGAATGGAGCCCTTTGTTTTTTATTCTTTCTTCACGGAAAGAAAACACAGAAAAAAAAAGTAAAATTAAAAATGAAAGCAACTATACACATAACACATAAAAAAAGGAAATAAAAAACACAAATAAGAAAACCCTAAAATAGTTTGTAGAAGCAATACCACAACTTGTGGCAGTTTTTTTTGTAGATACAAATACCCCGTATAGCTTGTCCCAGGGAATCCTATTGTACTGTACCTTGGGGGTCCATAATACATCTCAGGTGATGTTATATGTATGTGATTGGGCAATACCACAACATTACTGAACACACTTTCCGGATTTCGGCATTCCTTTCCTCGCACTGTGACAGCAGAGAGCCGGTAACCGGCAAGTGTAAAAGGGGACATCTACACTGATTATCATTGTAGTTCCAACAGTGCCCATCAGTGCTTCCTATCAGTGCCAATCAGTGCTGCCAATCAGTTCCCATCAGTGCTGCCTATCAGTTCCCATCAGTGCTGCCTTTCAGTTCCCATCAGTGCTGCCTATCAGTTCCCATCAGTGCTGCCAATCAGTTCCCATCAGTGCTGCCAATCAGTGCTCATCATTGCTGCCCATCAGTGCTACCAATCAGTTCCAATCAGTGCTGCCAATCAGTTCCCATCAGTGTTGCCAATCAGTTCCCATCAGTGCTCATCAGTGCTGCCAATCAGTTCCCATTAGTGCTGCCAATCAATGCTCATCATTGCAGAGATTGGTGTCAGTAGGGCAGAGATTGGTGTCAGTAGAGCAGAGATTGGTGTCAGTAGGGCAGAGATTGGTGTCAGTAGGGCAGAGATTAGTGTCAGTAGAGCAGAGATTGGTGTCAGTAGAGCAGAGATTAGTGTCAGTAGAGCAGAGATTAGTGTCAGTAGAGCAGAGATTGGTGTCAGTAGAGCAGAGATTGGTGTCAGTAGGGCAGAGATTGGTGTCAGTAGAGCAGAGATTGGTGTCAGTAGAGCAGAGATTGGTGTCAGTAGAGCAGAGATTGGTGTCAGTAGAGCAGAGATTGGTGTCAGTAGGGCAGAGATTGGTGTCAGTAGGGCAGAGATTGGTGTCAGTAGGGCAGAGATTAGTGTCAGTAGGGCAGAGATTGGTGTCAGTAGGGCAGAGATTGGTGTCAGTAGGGCAGAGATTGGTGTCAGTAGAGCAGAGATTGGTGTCAGTAGGGCAGAGATTGGTGTCAGTAGAGCAGAGATTGGTGTCAGTAGGGCAGGGATTGGTGTCAGTAGAGCAGAGATTGGTGTCAGTAGGGCAGAGATTAGTGTCAGTATGGCAGAGATTGGTGTCAGTAGGGCAGAGATTGGTGTCAGTAGAGCAGAGATTGGTTTTACTAGGGCAGAGATTGGTGTCAGTAGAGCAGAGATTGGTGTCAGTAGGGCAGAGATTGGTGTCAGTAAGGCAGGGATTAGTGTCAGTAGGGCAGAGATTAGTGTCAGTAGGGCAGAGATTGGTGTCAGTAGGGCAGAGATTGGTGTTAGTAGGGCAGAGATTGGTGTCAGTAGGGCAGAGATTAGTGTCAGTAGAGCAGAGATTAGTGTCAGTAGAGCAGAGATTAGTGTCAGTAGAGCAGAGATTGGTGTCAGTAGAGCAGAGATTGGTGTCAGTAGAGCAGAGATTAGTGTCAGTAGGGCAGAGATTGGTGTCAGTAGAGCAGAGATTGGTGTCAGTAGGGCAGAGATTGGTGTCAGTAGGGCAGAGATTGGTGTCAGTAGGGCAGAGATTGGTGTCAGTAGGGCAGAGATTAGTGTCAGTAGGGCAGAGATTGGTGTCATTAGGGCAGAGATTGGTGTCAGTAGGGCAGAGATTGGTGTCAGTAGAGCAGAGATTGGTGTCAGTAGGGCAGAGATTGGTGTCAGTAGAGCAGAGATTGGTGTCAGTAGGGCAGAGATTAGTGTCAGTATGGCAGAGATTGGTGTCAGTAAGGCAGAGATTGGTGTCAGTAGAGCAGAGATTGGTTTTAGTAGGGCAGAGATTGGTGTCAGTAGAGCAGAGATTGGTGTCAGTAGGGCAGAGATTGGTGTCAGTAAGGCAGGGATTAGTGTCAGTAGGGCAGAGATTAGTGTCAGTAGGGCAGAGATTAGTGTCAGTAGGGCAGAGATTGGTGTCAGTAGGGCAGAGATTAGTGTCAGTAGAGCAGAGATTGGTGTCAGTAGGGCAGAGATTAGTGTCAGTAGGGCAGAGATTAGTGTCAGTAGGGCAGAGATTGGTGTCAGTAGGGCAGAGATTGGTGTCAGTAGGGCAGAGATTGGTGTCAGTAGATCAGAGATTGGTGTCAGTAGGGCAGAGATTGGTGTCAGTAGAGCAGAGATTGGTGTCAGTAGGGCAGAGATTGGTGTCAGTAAGGCAGGGATTAGTGTCAGTAGGGCAGAGATTAGTGTCAGTAGGGCAGAGATTAGTGTCAGTAGGGCAGAGATTGGTGTCAGTAGGGCAGAGATTGGTGTCAGTAGAGCAGAGATTGGTGTCAGTAGGGCAGAGATTGGTGTCAGTAGGGCAGAGATTAGTGTCAGTAGGGCAGAGATTAGTGTCAGTAGAGCAGAGATTAGTGTCAGTAGAGCAGAGATTAGTGTCAGTAGGGCAGAGATTAGTGTCAGTAGAGCAGAGATTAGTGTCAGTAGAGCAGAGATTGGTGTCAGTAGGGCAGAGATTGGTGTCAGTAGAGCAGAGATTGGTGTCAGTAGGGCAGAGATTGGTGTCAGTAGGGCAGAGATTAGTGTCAGTAGGGCAGAGATTAGTGTCAGTAGAGCAGAGATTAGTGTCAGTAGGGCAGAGATTGGTGTCAGTAGGGCAGAGATTAGTGTCGGTAGGGCAGAGATTAGTGTCAGTAGGGCAGAGATTGGTGTCAGTAAGGCAGGGATTAGTGTCAGTAGGGCAGAGATTAGTGTCAGTAGGGCAGAGATTGGTGTCAGTAGGGCAGAGATTAGTGTCAGTAGAGCAGAGATTAGTGTCAGTAGGGCAGAGATTGGTGTCAGTAGGGCAGAGATTAGTGTCGGTAGGGCAGAGATTAGTGTCAGTAGGGCAGAGATTGGTGTCAGTAAGGCAGGGATTAGTGTCAGTAGGGCAGAGATTAGTGTCAGTAGGGCAGAGATTAGTGTCAGTAGGGCAGAGATTGGTGTCAGTAGGGCAGTGGACAGAATCAGTAGTTATTTTTATTATTTTTCCAATATTTTCTTTTTATATATTTTTTTTACATTTTTTTTTTACCAGCCCTGTTGTCTCACATGAGAAGTGCTCTGTGATGAGCTGCTTCCTGTTCATTCAGAAAACTGAAGCATAGTAAGCATAGTTTGTTATACTTTAGTTAAGAATGAACACGGAATCGATTAGTACAGATCACTCACCGTGTTTACTCAAAAAAAGGAAGGGGGCGCTAAATTAAATATTTACCAGCCCCTTTCACCGCTCTCTATCACAAAACATCCCCTGCAGCAGCCACCAGGTGAGGAGGGAAGCTGGTAGACATGTGCACTGCCGAAAAATGTGTTTGTTTTAGTTTTTCGGGATATTCGTTATGATGTAAATTCGGAAATTCAAACATTCTAAAATTCGTCAATTGGAAAATTCAGAAATTCTAAAAACGCAGAAAATTAGAAAATTAGAAAATCGGAAAATTTGAAAATCCAAAAATAAGAAAGAAAATCTGAAAATTCGAAAGAAAGAAAAGCCGAAAATTCAAAATAATAACTACGGTAACTAACTAATAATAACTAGCTATTAAATTATAGGTATTGGAATTTCCTTTCAAATTTGCCTGTTAGTCAACGAATTTATCCGAAGTTACGAATTATCCGAAATAACGAATCTAAACAAATGGAACGGAATGAATTAATAATAATAATAATAATAATAAAAAGTTATTATTATTATTATTGTTATTATTATTATTAATTTGATACATTCCATTCGTTTAGATACGGCATTCGTTATTTCGGATAATTCGTAACTCCGGATAAATTCGTATTTGTTCTTTTGAATTTTCGTTCTTAGTTTCGGATTTTTCGGATTTTCGAATTTTCGAACTTCCGAATTTCCTAAATTTCGGATTTTGAATTTCCGAATTTTTGAATATTCGAATTTGCGAATTTTCGAATATTCGAGTTTACGAATTTTTTAATATTCGGAAAAGATCGTTAAATGGGTTTCCGTTCAGATATTTCCGAATTAATTAATTTGTTGAAATTCGTTAAATGCACACGTCTAGAAGCTGGCAGCACTGCAGGATGGGACAAGGGTCACCAGGAAGCAGGGGGAATCGGCACTTCCGGGGGTGATCAGGGTGTACCACAGTATATCTGTTTGTCCATCCAGCCCTGAGATTTACACAGTTCTGCCCCCCACAGCAGAGTCCTGTCTAGCAGGGCAGGAGACTTGATTTTTCTCTGCTTATCTCTCCCCCAGCCTGTGATTGGACAGTGAAAGGAGAAGCAGCAGAACGATGAGCTCATCTCTCTGTCACTCTGCAGAGCCTGTCCATATACTACCCTAGCCTGTCCATATACTACCCTAGCCTGTCCATATACTACCCTAGCCTGTCTATATACTACCCTAGCCTGTCCCTATACTACCCTATCCTGTCTATATACTACCCTAGCCTGTCCATATACTACCCTAGCCTGTCTATATACTACCCTAGCCTGTCCATATACTACCCTAGCCTGTCTATATACTACCCTAGCCTGTCCCTATACTACCCTATCCTGTCTATATACTACCCTAGCCTGTCCATATACTACCCTAGCCTGTCTATATACTACCCTAGCCTGTCCATATACTACCCTAGCCTGTCTATATACTACCCTAGCCTGTCCATATACTACCCTAGCCTGTCTATATACTACCCTAGCCTGTCCCTATACTACCCTATCCTGTCTATATACTACCCTAGCCTGTCCATATACTACCCTAGCCTGTCTATATACTACCCTAGCCTGCCCCTATACTACCCTATCCTGTCTATATACTACCCTAGCCTGTCTATATACTACCCTAGCCTGCCCCTATACTACCCTAGCCTGTCTATATACTACCCTAGCCTGCCCCTATACTACCCTATCCTGTCTATATACTACCCTAGCCTGTCCATATACTACCCTAGCCTGTCTATATACTACCCTAGCCTGCCCCTATACTACCCTATCCTGTCTATATACTACCCTAGCCTGTCCATATACTACCCTAGCCTGTCTATATACTACCCTATCCTGTCTATATACTACCCTAGCCTGTCCATATACTACCCTAGCCTGTCTATATACTACCCTAGCCTGTCTATATACTACCCTAGCCTGTCCATATACTACCCTAGCCTGTCTATATACTACCCTAGCCTGTCCATATACTACCCTAGCCTGTCTATATACTACCCTAGCCTGTCTATATACTACCCTATCCTGTCTATATACTACCCTAGCCTGTCCATATACTACCCTAGCCTGTCTATATACTACCCTAGCCTGTCCATATACTACCCTAGCCTGTCTATATACTACCCTAGCCTGTCTATATACTACCCTAGCCTGTCCATATACTACCCTAGCCTGTCTATATACTACCCTAGCCTGTCCATATACTACACTAGCCTGTCCATATACTACCCTAGCCTGTCTATATACTACCCTAGCCTGTCCATATACTACCCTAGCCTGTCTATATACTACCCCAGCCTGTCTATATACTACCCTAGCCTGTCTATATACTACCCTAGCCTGTCTATATACTACCCTAGCCTGTCTATATACTACCCTAGCCTGTCTATATACTGCCCTAGCCTGTCTATATACTGCCCTAGGCCGCCCCTTGGAATTGAACATAATGGTATGCCATATAATTTTTCCATATAGACAAGGTGCATATAAATCTGACTTCCTGGTAAATAAAATTTTAGTTTTAATTATCATGATATAAAATAATGGATGTGGGGGCCTTTTGGTGGGCGTGATTTGTTTGGGGGGGGGGGCAGCAATTCATTCTTGGACGCAGGCAGCACAATGTCTTGGGTATTCTTTTATTTTGGCTAAATAATATATACAATATAATACAATATAATACATTGTGGTTTGTCTCCCGTAGGGGCCGTCCTCGATGTCACGCTGATGTCCGTTACCTCCGACCACCGCCGGGCGAATTACACCGTATCATGCATCACCGGTGAGCGGGAAATGCGAAGTTCGGACTTGAGCATTGAGCGGGATAATACCATTGTGAGAATCAATTCTGCGCCCCCCCACACCAGATCGTACGAGAATGAACTGCAGGTCAAATTCCCCGCCAAGGCGTTGGTGGGGGTGTTCTTTTGCATCGCCAAGGGGCCGTCTGAGCACACCAAAATCCTCTATCCCTACAACAACCCCTCTGGTAAGTCTCAGTGTTGCCATGGTCTGTACCCGCTTTTGAACAGAGCATGAGAAACTGCGTGTGCCCAGGGCAGGGGCAAAGGGTGGGCGGGAGGGTCGGCTGCCCCGGGCGCAATGGTTTACTGTAGGGATGGGGCGCCTTCCTTCCATTACAAGGCTGACAGGCAGGGCCACTGATAAGGCACTACAGCCAGCCCTCCTATACTGGGCCCGGGGCCCCACTAGTTCATAAGGGGGGCCCAGGCACTTGCTGAGCAGGAGGGCTGGTTATGCTGACATTTGTGATTCTTGGTGATCCCCCTACAGCACTGCTGTCTTGTCCTCCTCTCCTTCTCACCAGCTGAGCTGCAGGGGGATTGTTTTTTTTATCTGTGCCCCCTTCCACCTGCTGTTTGGCTATCTCCCCCGCAGCACTGTCAGCTTCCCTCCTCTCCCCCCTGCCAGCAGCTGGTGAGGGCACACAGGGGGATTGCTTCAGAATGGAGAGCAGGGGGCCAGTAAATATACCTTATTTACCAGCCCCTTCCCTTCCTGAACAAACACAGTTTACCAGCCCCTTCCCTTCCTGAACGAACACAGTGAGCAATTGGCACCGATCAATCACTGTGTCATTCACCCCTGAATCATAGTAAACCATGTAAAGACCAGCAGTCTCTCGCTTGTCAAAATCACTGCCGCTACCACTACTCCTATCAGCAGGGCCCCATACAGCCTATATGACAGCAATATGCTGCCTCCTCCCTGCTGTCAGATGCTCTCTGAAGAGCGATCCAAGTGCAAAAAAAAAAAAAGTGTGCAAAGTCTTAAATGTTGTACATTTTTTTTTTTAGAAACCAGCCACAGCCTGAGTTAAAAAGCCTGCTCCCTGCCAGCATGCTCTAAAGAAGGACCCTTGCTCTCTGTGGGGACACAGAGGTCTCTCTGCAGAGTTCCAGAATTTTCCCTGCTAAGTCGGCTTTCGCACACCATCAGAACCCAACAGTCACTAAAGCAGAAGCAGCCTTAGCCTGACTCCATTCATACCACTCCCCCAGCACATTTCGCCCTGCTCACGGGGCTTAGTTTTTTCCCCCGTCCACAGTGCTCCATGACTATTTGGGGGCATGGCCTGGATGGAGCTGGGCTTAGGCTGCTTCTATTATAATGACTGTCCTGATGGTGTGCGGCACGTGGGGTTGTTTTTTTCCTTTAAACTGTATGTATTTGAGCCAGGAGGGGCTCCCCCCGGCCTGCACGCTCAATGTGAGTCACGGGACCTAGGACACACAGGAATGTTAAGCGGACCCCTTGTTTTTTCATTGTGGGTTTTTGCACATTTTGCCATGCAGCAAACGCACTACAAACACACCAAAACGCTCAACGCCCCATATCCAAAAAGGTTATGGAGCTTCTTTGGCACATTTGTGACGCGTCAAGCGAATGGGCTGCCCTATGTGTGACCAGAAGAAGCATGTGAAAAACGTGATCAGAAACGCAAGTTCCCGCTCTGTGAAGATGTGAATGAGGCCTTATTTTGTTACGGCTCCATTCACATTTCACGTTTCCTGAATGCACGATAAAATAGACAGGAAACGTGCATTTTGCTGGACGTTTTGGAAATGTGCTGCAGATGTGCGTTGCTCTTGCAATGGTATTGTAGCGATACCCCCAGTTAAGAGGGCTGCCTGTATGATTTTTGGGCTCTGTAGTGCACCGCTGTCAACCCCTGGCAATCGGCTCTAACCTCCCTTGGCACAGTTAGTAAGGGATGATAGGATTGTGAGGCCTGTAACTCACAGCGACACAATCCTATGACAAGAACACACAGTGATATTTTAAGCCTTCCTTTACCTATCCCTTCCATAAAGTAAAATACACAGCCACCAATATACTTAACCCTTGTATGTTTACTTAGATTAGTGGGTAAGCAGTAAAACAGGTGGGTACACGTCATATGCAGAGCCCTGCCATAAACAGTGTTACACAAACAGACAAATATACAATGCTATGCAGCTGTAACAGTCCCCTTTGCAGCTATTTCCCCTCGTGGACAATATGGCGCCCAGGAATGTCTGCGCTACCCAGTCAGGCCTGACTGAACTAAGTGGAAGTTCCGTAGGGAAATCTTCGCTAGCAACGGTGGTGCACATGAAGAACAGAATTTGTAATCCACCAAGGTAACAAAGGTACTGTGTTTGTCTATGAGCAGGTGCTCTCTCACCCAACCAGACCAGTCCGCATCCGTTTCTTCTGCTGCAGTGTCTAAGTACACCAATCCATCGACATCCGGGTCTTCGGTCCTCCTGGCAAAAGTGCAGTATCAAGGAGAGACGTCCCTCAGGTTCCTCGGTGCGCGCGGAAGGCACTTTGGAGAAAAGGGCCAGGCTTCTGGCCTAAAGTCACAGGAACTCAAGCGGCAGTTCAGCTTGCTGGGCGGGCGGTGTCCAAAGAGAAAGAACTAGGCTCCGCCTCTCCCTTATAAAGTCCACCCCAGCAGTCCTTGCGCGGGGCAAGGCACCCTGGGTGCCAAAAAGTGTACTGGGTAATGTAGTCTCTGAGGGATTTAAAAGGCAATACCCCGCTACAGTATTATTTGTTAATGCCCCCCCAAATGCGGTTAGCAGGCACGAGTTTTGTTGCACGTTTGTCAAGCATAGTTTCAGTTTCAAATTTTTATATCCTTTTTTTTTTTTCGTTCCTTTATTTGCTTTTGCGATTGGCATTTGGTATTCAGTGGTTCTGTTGAGCTTATTGGAGATGTTTTTTTCTTCAGTAAATGTCTATTGAAATTTTCAAAAAGTATACAGATACAGAGTTACGTGGATCTGATCAACCAAGCAAGACTCAATATTTGTAGAGGATATGAATAATACAATGTGAATGTACAGGATATGAACAATACAAAGTAAAAATGGCACTACAGATATAACATGAATAGCAATTTTATGCAAATAACATGAAATGCGGAATGTAGGTGTTGAGCAGTCCAGCATTCCTTGGCATTAATCCTGGATTGGTGAGTAACCACAGAATAAGATGGTCATAAGGCACTGGTGGATGCTCACCAAAAATCTGAAAAGAGTAGATCTAGGAGAAGAGAAGGAAAAAAACGAGAGAATAGAATGAGGAATAGGAGGAGGATGAAGGTAAAGAGAATGGAGAAGAGAAGGGGTACAACCAAAGGAGGAGTCCTCCAATGGTTCTCCATTACAGATGTAGAAGATGGTGGTCGAAGTTGGATGATAGGCAATGGTTCACACATGGGGCCCATATTACTTCAAATTTCAACATTTTGTCTTTTTGTTGACCGTAGTCCAAGTGATATATCTCTTCACCTCTTGGTGAAGGCCTTGCGACTTCCAAGGTTTATTGGGGATTTTTTTGTATTGTTTTGGAATTGAGAAACTCAGTATAGTATTTCTAAAACTGAAAAAAACGTAAGAAGTTGTAGAAGATGGTGGTCAAAGTTGGGTGGTAGCAATGGTTCACCCATGGCACCCATATTATGTCACACTTCAACATAGTAACATTCTGTTTTGCAATTTTCTTTTTGTTGATCATGGTCCAAATTATATATCTCTTCGCCTCTTAGAGACTAATGCCGCGTACACACGATCGGAAATTCCGTCGGAAAAACCTTGGATGTTTTTTCTGATGGAATTCCGCTCAAGCTTGGTTTGCATACACACGGTCACACAAAAGTTCTCTGAACTTTCGACCGTCAAGAACGCAGTGACGTACAACACTACAACGAGCCGAGAAAATTAAGTTCAATGCTTCCGAGCATGCGTTGAATTGCTACAGACGATCGGAATTTCCAAAAGGAACTTTTTCCGTCTGAAAAATAGAGAACCTGCTCTCAATCTTTTGTTGGCGGAAATTCTGACAGCAAAAGTCCAATGGAGCCTGCACACGGTCGGAATTTCCGACCAAAAGCTCACATCAGACTTTTCTTGTCGGAATTTCCGATCGTGTGTACGCAGAATTAGTCTTGGTGACTTCCAGGATTTATTGGACTTTTTTTTTATTGTATTGGAAACTCAGTAAAGTTTTTTTTTCTGAAACTCAAAGAAACTTAAAAAGGTGTAGAAGATGGTGCTCAAAGTTGGGTGGTAGGCAATGGTCCACCCATGGCACCCATATTATGTCAAATGTCAACATAGTAACATTCTGTTTTGCAATTTTCTTTTTGTTGACCATGGTCCAAATGATACATCTCTTCACCTCTTATGCCGCGTACACACGATCGTTTTTAATGTCATTGAAAAAAACGACGTTTTTCTCAACGTGATTTTTCTTGTTTCCTCTGAAGCCTGCCTTGCCTACACACGTTCATTAAAAAAAAAAACGCTTGAGCAAAGCGCGGTGACGTACAACACGTACGACGGCACTATAAAGGGGAAGTTCCGTTCGGATGGCGCCATACTTCACGTTAGTAAAGTTTGTTGAGCGACGATTCGCGCTTTTCAGCCTCGTGCTTTTCAGTCCGTTACAGCGCAACGAATGTGCTATCTCCATTACAAACGCTAGTTTTACCAGAACGAGTGCTCCCGTCTCATACTTGATTCTGAGCATGCGCGTTTTTTCCCCCTCGTAAAAGCATACACACTACCGTTTTTCACGACGTTAAAAAAAAACGACGTGAAAAACGATGTGAAAAAATAGAGCATGTTCTAATTTTTTTAGCCCATTTTTCACGTCGTTAAAAATGCTCTGGAGCCCACACACGACCGTTTTTAATGCCCATTTTTAAAAATGGCATTTTTAACGTCATGAAAAACGATCGTGTGTACGCGGCATTAGAGACTAATGCCGCGTACACACGGCCGTTTTTAATGTCATTGAAAAAAACTATGTTTTTCCTCAACGTGATTCTTCTCAAGCCTGCCTTGCCTACACAATATCGTGAAAAAAAATGCTCGAGCAAAGCGCGATGACGTACAACACGTACGACGGCACTATAAAAGGGAAGTTCCATTCGGATGGCGCCACCCTTTGGGCTGCTTTTGCTGATCCTCGTGTTAGTAAAGTTTGTTGAGAGTCGATTCGCGCTTTTCAGCCTCGTGCTCTTCAGTCCGTTACAGCGTGACGAATGTGCTATCTCCATTACGAACGCTAGTTTTACCAGAACGAGCGCTCCCGTCTCATCACTTGCTTCTGAGCATGCGCGTTTTTTTTCCGTCGTTAAAGCCAACACACGCCGGTTTTTCATGACGAGAAAAACGACGAGAAAAAATAGAGCATGTTCGAAATTTTTAATGGCCATTTTTCACGTCGCAAAAAATGCTCTGGAGCCTACACACGATCGTTTTTAATGACCAATTTAAAAAATGGCATTTTTCTTGTCATGAAAAACGGTCATGTGTACGCGGCATAAGACTTGGTGACTTCCAGGATTTATTGGAGATTTTTTTTATTGTTTTGTAATTAAGAAACTCAGTAAAGTTTTTTTTTTTTTCTGAAACCCCAAAAACCTTAAAAAGGTGTAGAAGATGGTGGTCAACCATTCCATTTTGTCATTTCATTTTTTTTTATACCATGGTCCAAATGATATAACTCTTCACCTCTTGGAGACTAAAGCCTCGTTCGTACACACGACCGGTTTTCTCGGCAAGAAACGACAAGAAAACTGCTGGCAGATTTTTTTGCAGAGAAAACTGTTCGTGTGTATAGTGTCTCGTTGAGAAAACTGCCGGGAATCTCGATGAGAAAAATAGAGAACCTGCTCTCTATTTTCTCGTCAGGATTCTCGTTTTTCTCGCTGGGATTCCCGACGAGAAAACCGGTCGTGTGTATGCTTTTCCGAGTCTGGAGATAGCACATTCGTCACGCTGTAACGGACTGAAAAGCACGAGGCTGAAAAAGCGCGAATCGTCTCTCACCAAACTTTTTACTAACACGCGATAACACGAGATCAGCAAAAGCAACCCAAGGTGTGGCGCCATTGGAATCGAACTTCCCCTTTATACTGCCGTTATACGTCACCGCGCTTTACAACAATGAGATTTTTGATTGACAGTGCGTATGCAAGGAAAGCTTGGCAAGAATTCAGTCGAGAAAACTGACGTTTTTTTTTTACGACGGGATTCTCGGTCGTGTGTACAGGGCTTGAGGCTTGTGGCTTCCAGGATTTATTGTAGATTTTTTTTTTTTATAGAATTGGTATTGGAAACTCAGTAAAGTTTTTTTTTTCTGAGACCCCAAAAAAATTAAAAATGCGTAGAAGATGGTGGTCAAAGTTGGGTGGTAGGCGATGGTTCACCCATGGGACCCATATTATATCAAATTTCTGTATAGTATCATTCCATTTTGCCATTTCCTTTTTTTTCTTTACCATGGTCCAAATGATATAACTCTTCACCTCCTGGAGTCTTGGTGACTTCTAGAATTTATTGGATATTTTTTATTGTATTGGAATTAAGGAACTCAGTAACATTTTTTTTTCTGGAACCCCCAAAAAACTGTTTAAAACCAAAATTTAGGCGCAGTCTTTCTCTTTTGTTGTAGTGTGCAAGTCATGGCTTGACCTTAAGACACAACATAAAATGTTCATTATTTTGAGCTTTGATTTAAAAGTATTCTTTGGTAAAAACTTTCCTTTAATCAGCATTTAGCCGGGGAAGATTGCACATAAACCGTTCTCTTGTTGTGATGGGTGGCATTCCTATTGCGTCCTCCCTTCTCTGATTGGGGTTTCCTTCCTCTTCTTGGGGTCTCTGGCTTGTAAAGTAGTTTTGATGGTATCGCCGGTCCAAGAGAAGATAAAGAGTGATAAACACTCCACTGGCGGGTTCTCATAGAAATCCTGGTTGACTTTCGGAGTGCCAGTCAGTGAGAGTTCCTGAAGGGTGATGTCTTACTTAGGAAGAGGTTTTCACTCAGAGCTCATGGTGGACTTCTCTGATAGACAAAGGGTCCTAAAGGCAGGAAATAAACAGAGAGGGTGATAAGGAATCTCACTGGTGAAAAACAAGAGGAAGTCTAGTGTACACCAGATAGACGATGTCTGAAAGCAGCCAGAATATAGACAATAACAAAGCACGCACAGTACAAAGATGGCGGAATTTTCAATGCAGCGCTTTTTTAATTTCACAAACTTAACAAGCTTGTCAGAGCAAAAAAAACAAAAAAAAACACATGCAGTGCACCTCTACAATACATGCACATTTCCAGCATTTGAACAATGCTGCAAACTCAGAAAACTACCTGGTGATCCTGCCAGAAATCTAGGGAGCTTCTAACTTCCTGTAATAAGCAGACTACACTGCCTCTGTTTTTCTGAAATCCCAACCAGTGTTGTCAGTCATAGTTCACTTAAAAGGAAGCATCTGCACTCCTCCTATGTAGCAATTCATCATAGAACTTTATTGATAATTTAGTGAGAGATCAAAAATTAATTTAGAGGAATTAAAAGAATTTTTAGAAATACTATATCTACATGTGCTACACAATGACTCACAATAGTCATGTCTTAAGACCAGGGATACATTTTGTTGTCAGGAAATCGCCAACATTGGCCATTTGCTGCAAGTCTTTTCTGTGAAAAAAGGACAAATGGGACACAGCGAAGCATAAAAGGGATAATTAGAGGTGATTCTGCCAGATGTTTCCTGTGCATTCCTAGGACACTCACGCATTAGGTCTTGTGTGAAAGTATGCTTTACTAGAGGGGTCACCAGCAGGAGGAAGGAGGTCCTGATCCCTCTATATAGATCTTTTATCACTAGAGGGGTCACCAGCAGGAGGAAGGAGGTCCTGATTCCTCTATATAGATCTTTATATCAGTAGAGGGATCACCAGCAGGAGGAAGGAGGTCCTGATTCCTCTATATAGATCTTATATCACTAGAGGGGTCACCAGCAGGAGGAAGGAGGTCCTGATTCCTCTATATAGATCTTATATCACTAGAGGGGTCACCAGCAGGAGGAAGAAGGTCCTGATTCCTCTATATAGATCTTTATATCACTAGAGGGGTCACCAGCAGGAGGAAGGAGGTCCTGATTCCTCTATATAGATCTTTATATCACTAGAGGGGTCACCAGCAGGAGGAAGGAGGACCTGATTCCTCTATATAGATCTTTATATCACTAGAGGGGTCACCAGCAGGAGGAAGGAGGTCCTGATTCCTCTATATAGATCTTTATATCACTAGAGGGGTCACCAGCAGGAGGAAGGAGGTCCTGATTCCTCTATATAGATCTTTATATCACTAGAGGGATCACCAGCAGGAGGAAGGAGGTCCTGAGTCCTCTATATAGATCTTTATATCACTACAGGGATCACTAGCAGGAGGAAAGAGGTCCTGATTCCTCTATATAGGTTTTTAGTTATAACTGGAGGGATCCCCAGATAGATATTGATAATATTGATTATCTATACCCTATGTAGCGGCCTCACCCCTCTCTCCCCTTCTCATTCTCGGCTTGTCTTTCTTTGTCTAGGGGTGTCAGTATCGGGGAGAGGGATGAGACACACCACGGCCCATGTCCTCCATAGTGACGAGGTGAAGGCCAGAAGATTGGGTTTTGTGTAGGTCTCCTAGAGTCAAGTCCTGTCCTTCGCCCCTGACTCCTTTTCTCCTAGTAGGGATGAGCTTCGTGTTCGAGTCGAACATACGTTCGACTCGAACATCGGCTGTTCGATCGTTCGACGAAGATCGAACGATTTGGGCCGTTCGCGCCAAATTCGAGTGACGCGAACGGCCCACAATGCACTACGCCATCGCAGTGTCATCCAGGCGCTGTGATTGGCCAAGCATGCACTGTGACCCCGCATTCTTGGCCAATCACAGCGCCGGCAGCGAGGAGAGCAATGATTGGCCACAGGCAGGATGCCTGTGGCCAATTATTGCTGAGGGGGTTTAGTACACGCCCCACACTATAAAAGGCCGCCAGCGCGGTGGCCTTGTGTAGTGTGTTCCGGAGCAGGGAAAGAGAAGCATAGGCAGGGACAGTGTCATTTTTTTCCTTTACTAATCCTGGATTCCTTGTGTTTAGGGACAGAGAAGGATAGGTAGGGAGAGTGTCAGTGTGTCATTCTGTGCTAAACCTTGTTTGTAGGGACAGAGAAGGACAGTGAGGGAAAGTGTCAGTGTGCTATTCTGTGCTAATCCTTGTTTGTAGGGACAGAGAAGGACAGTGAGGGAAACTGTCAGTGTGCTATTCTGTCCTAAACCAATCTTGCTGAACCATATTTGAAATCCTTGAGTTTAGGGACAGAGAAGGACACTCGGGGAAACTGTCAGTGTGCTATTGTGTTCTAAACCAATCTTGCTGAACCATATTTGAAATCCTTGAGTTTAGGGACAGAGAAGGACACTCGGGGAAACTATCAGTGTGCTATTCTGTGCTAAATCTTGTTTGTAGGGACAGAGAAGGACAGTGAGGGAAAGTGTCAGTGTGCTATTCTGTCCTAAACCAATCTTGCTGAACCATATTTGAAATCCTTGAGTTTAGGGACAGAGAAGGACACTCGGGGAAACTATCAGTGTACTATTCTGTGCTAAATCTTGTTTGTAGGGACAGAGAAGGACAGTGAGGGAAAGTGTCAGTGTGCTATTCTGTCCTAAACCAATCTTGCTGAACCATATTTGAAATCCTTGAGTTTAGGGACAGAGAAGGACACTCGGGGAAACTGTCAGTGTGCTATTCTGTTCTAAACCAATCTCGCTGAACCATATTTGAAATCCTTGAGTTTAGGGACAGAGAAGGACACTCGGGGAAACTATCAGTGTGCTATTCTGTGCTAAATCTTGTTTGTAGGGACAGAGAAGGACAGTGAGGGAAAGTGTCAGTGTGCTATTCTGTGCTAAACCAATCTTGCTGAACCATATTTGAAATCCTTGAGTTTAGGGACAGAGAAGGACACTCTGGGAAACTGTCAGTGTGCTATTCTGTTCTAAACCAATCTTGCTGAACCATATTTGAAATCCTTGAGTTTAGGGACAGAGAAGGACACTCGGGGAAACTATCAGTGTGCTATTCTGTGCTAAATCTTGTTTGTAGGGACAGAGAAGGACAGTGAGGGAAAGTGTCAGTGTGCTATTCTGTCCTAAACCAATCTTGCTGAACCATATTTGAAATCCTTGAGTTTAGGGACAGAGAAGGACACTTGTGGAAACTATCAGTGTGCTATTCTGTGCTAAATCTTGTTTGTAGGGACAGAGAAGGACAGTGAGGGAAAGTGTCAGTGTGCTATTCTGTCCTAAACCAATCTTGCTGAACCATATTTGAAATCCTTGAGTTTAGGGACAGAGAAGGACACTCGGGGAAACTGTCAGTGTGCTATTCTGTGCTAAACCAATCTTGCTGAACCATATTTGAAATCCTTGAGTTTAGGGACAGAGAAGGACACTCGGGGAAACTGTCAGTGTGCTATTCTGTGCTAAACCTTGTTTGTAGGGACAGAGAAGGACAGTGAGGGAAATTGTCAGTGTGCTATTCTGTGCTAAACCAATCTTTCTGAACCATATTTGAAATCCTTGAGTTTAGGGACAGAGAAGGACACTCTGGGAAACTGTCAGTGTGCTATTCTGTGCTAAACCAATCTTGCTGAACCATATTTGAAATCCTTGAGTTTAGGGACAGAGAAGGACACTCGGGGAAACTGTCAGTGTGCTATTCTGTGCTAAACCAATCTTTCTGAACCATATTTGAAATCCTTGAGTTTAGGGACAGAGAAGGACACTCGGGGAAACTGTCAGTGTGCTATTCTGTGCTAAACCAATCTTGCTGAACCATATTTGAAATCCTTGAGTTTAGGGACAGAGAAGGACACTCGGGGAAACTGTCAGTGTGCTATTCTGTGCTAAACCAATCTTTCTGAACCATATTTGAAATCCTTGAGTTTAGGGACAGAGAAGGACACTCGGGGAAACTGTCAGTGTGCTATTCTGTGCTAAACCAATCTTGCTGAACCATATTTGAAATCCTTGAGTTTAGGGACAGAGAAGGACACTCGGGGAAACTGTCAGTGTGCTATTCTGTGCTAAACCAATCTTTCTGAACCATATTTGAAATCCTTGAGTTTAGGGACAGAGAAGGACACTCGGGGAAACTGTCAGTGTGCTATTCTGTGCTAAACCAATCTTGCTGAACCATATTTGAAATCCTTGAGTTTAGGGACAGAGAAGGACACTCGGGGAAACTGTCAGTGTGCTATTCTGTGCTAAACCTTGTTTGTAGGGACAGAGAAGGACAGTGAGGGAAAGTGTCAGTGTGCTATTCTGTGCTAAACCAATCTTTCTGAACCATATTTGAAATCCTTGAGTTTAGGGACAGAGAAGGACACTCGGGGAAACTGTCAGTGTGCTATTCTGTTATTACAATTCCTGATATAATAGTTGACAGCAGGGCGTTCCAGCACCCACCAAGAGTAACTGTGAGTGCTTACAGTGTTGTGCCAACACCAACACCTAAGGGGCCAATTTCTGCAGAGTATATACGGCAGGTCCCTACTTTCAAACATCCAACTTACAAACGACTCCTACTTGCAAACGCAAGAAGACAACAGGAAGTGAGAGGAAATCTACCCCTAGGAAGGAAAATTCTCTCCTGTAAGAATTAATATGGGAGAAATATGTCTCCTCTCTACTGATGCTTTATCACCAATCCTTGTTTCAAGAAAAACACCACATTTCAAAAACAGTTGTCATTGGGACGGAAAGTGAGGTGAAATGTTCTGAACAGGGGCACAGACAGCAAAACAAATGTTACAGGGGTGATAACCCTTCCCTATGTTTTCCAAAAAGCTTAAAAATAGATTTTTTGGCTGGAGCTAAACTTAAACAATGTACGTGTTCAAAATTACAAACAGATTCTACTTAAGAACAAACCTACAGTCCCTGTCTTGTTTACACCGGTCTTGTTTACACCGCCTGTATAATGCTGTTCAGAGTATATAGGGCCTTTTTTATTTTGTGTTGCGGAGTTCCCCTTAATATCCAAAGAAGACCCAAAGGGGCTGGTAATGGGCTGGGGTAGGGGGGGGGGGGGGGGGGTTGATGGGGTAGCTATGCCATTTTTCTTAAAGATTTTCATCCATATTACCGGGACCAGACATTACATTAAAGCCGCAAGCAGTTTTAAATGGCTTTTTTTTCCTTTAGAAGTGTCATTTTGTGCAGGGACAGTTCTAAACACGGGAAACACGTGGCACTTCACAGGCATACTTTAGACACCCCCCAGGTACGATATTTAAAGGAATATTTGACTTTTTTTTTTTCACTTTATGCATCATTAAAATGACTGCTCCCGAAAAACGTCCGTTTTTAAAACTTCTTTTCGCATTGATACATGTCCCCTGGTGCAGAACCCGGGTTCCCAAACTCTGTTTAGGACAATAACATGGATAATAGTCATTATAATTAGCACTTTAGAATTCGAACGTTCGCATCCATTGTATTTAATAGGGTTCTAATGTTCGTGCGAACTTTAGGTCCGTTCGCGGGTTCTGGTGCGAACCGAACCCGGGGGTGTTCGGCTCATCACTAGCTCCTAGTAAGTAGTAACCAGAGTTCCACACAGTGAATAGGTCCAACACAGTTTTATTCCTCTCAGCGAATAAACACACAGCACGGTTAAGTTGAATTCTTTTGCAACAACTTAGTAGTAATGGGAATAGGTCGAGGCACAATCCTTTCCCTTCTTTTGCTAACCACTGTGGTGTCACAACGTGACTTACCTTCGCTAGCACAGCCCCTGTCAGGGGAAGGATATCCATCCAAGGGAGTCACCGGAGGCCTCTCTGTCACCAGCGATGCTGCGCCGGACTCTCCAGAGAAGTTCTGCACACCAGACCTCACAAACTCAGGCACGGGCACCCAAGGAGTTAGGACCCCCTCGGATTCCTCCACCCTCGCGGAACTCAGTCTAAGGTACTGAGCCCCAGGCATCCGCCATAGTACCTCACCCCAGGCTAAAGGTGCCTGAGATGGACTCCATCTCCGCTCCGGCCAGGCCAAAGGCACCTGGGCCCGGAACACCGGAACGCCAACACCCAAGCTGAAGGTGCCTGGGTGCGGCTGTGTCCTCCGACTCCGGACTCTGAACCCCGTGGTAAGGGCGTCCGCCCCTTTTATCCCCTCTCCCTTTGCGTCACAGCGGGTTCCCCGCCCCACTGTACCAGCTCCAGGGGAGGACAAAAAGGCACAGTCTTGCGGTGTGAGCTCAACCCCGGCCCCCGGCAACAACGCCACCTGTAGGCCGCAGGGAACCTCACACCACCAGAGTCCTCCAAGAACCATAAAAGGACCTCAGATTCCCTAGCAATCAGTGCATCTGGGTTACACTACCACCCAGATGCTTCCCCTAAATTCAAATACCCGCTACACCTATATAGATCTATAATAAGGCCTAATTTAGAATACCTTGTGCAGTTCTAAAGTCCTCATTTAAAATGAGATATTAATATGAAAAAACAAGTTCAGAGAAAGGCAGCAAATAGTGAAAGGATAAAACATGTCAGGAGGGACTGCAGGAACTTAATCTGCACAGTATTCAGAAGCCATTCTCAACCAGGGTTTTGTGGAACCCTAGCCTTTCTCCAGAGGTTGATCGGGATTCCTTGAGCTGTGAATGATTAACCTCCTATTTGCTGATGCCTGCATAGTTCTGGGGCTATTGCCACTGGACACCAGTTGATCCTGCCAAATATTAAAAGCTGCCCTGTGTCCTTTGCACCATTTCTGTGTTATCTCCGAGCAGTTCTTATCTTGGAATACGGAATGACTAGACTTTATACTGTAGAGGTCTAAAGCCGGGGTCAAAAACGTTTTTCGATCAACTGAAAGTTAGGTTTTCAACTCGTCTATGGGCGGCTTAAAAGTAGTTGGTGTTCAGAAGTTTGGGCAGGGCTGACATCAGTCACCAAAAATGTATTGTCAGTCCATAACAGGGTTTAAAGGCCTTCTATGCTCACAGTATAAACTTACATTTTATTAGACATGTGCGATTAGTTTCGTACGAAATCGGAAATTCGTACGAATTTTTCGAAATTCGTACATTTGAACGAATCCGAATTACGAATTTTTATGAATACGAATTCTGTACGAAACACGAAATTTCATTTACGAATTTCGGATCCAAATTATCCGAATCCAAACTAACAAATAACGATTTTCAACTAATATGAAAGAAACAAACAAAAAAAAAAGTTACGAAAGTAGGAGTTGTGTCCAGAATCAACGAAAACAATGTACTCTACCGAAAGCACAAATTATGGTATTGAGCTTCCCTTTAATAGTGCCGTTGTACATCTTATACGTCGCCATGTTCTTGGCGTTCGGAATTTCCGACAACATTTGTGCGACCGTGTGTATGCAAGACAAGTTTGAGCCAACATCCTTCGGAAAAAAAATACACGGTTTTGTTGTAGAAATTTCCAATCGTCTGTACAATACAGTACAATACAATACTACAATAAAACATAAACATGCAACATCATCTTTTATATTTGACCAAAAAATTTTGTTTTTGTTTGCGTTTGTGTGCACTAAAATTCATTTAAGTGCATTTTTTCCTGAAAATCTGCATTTGAAAGACAGCTGCACAAATAACGTGTGACATAAAAAATTGCCACAGCCACCATTTTATTCTCCAGAGCCTCTGCTTTCAGAAAATATATAATGTTTAAATGGTTTAAAATTTTCTAGCAAAAAAGCTGATTTGCTGTTTAATTGCTTTTTTTTCCACTGGGTAAAATGGTGGTGTTTTCAATATTCCTGGTACTCCAGATTAGCAAAATATCTGACCTCAGGCCTCGTACACATGGCCGGTTTTCTCGTCAAGAAACGACAAGAAAACTGCTGGCAGAGCTTTCTTGCCGAGAAAACCGGTCGTGTGTACGAGGCTTTCAGGTTTCTCGTCAGGAAAACTGGCCAGAATCTCGACGAGAAAAATAGAGAACCTGCTCTCTATTTTCTCGTCGGGATTCTCGTCGGCCTGTTTCCCGACGAGAAACCCGAGAGTGTGTACGCTTACCTGTCGCCGTGGAAACCCGCGCATACTCAAAATGACTTTGACGCATGCGCGGTAGCTTCCTAGGCATAGGTAGGGTGTAGCAAGATGGCGGCGACGGCATCGAATGTGACGAGCGCACGCTCGTCGTAGTCGATGACGTCACCGCGTTCGTGCCATTCAAAAGAACGGCGGTTCTTTTGAATCATACGTGTGTACACTCGGCCGGGACAAGATTCTTGTCAAGATTCTCGTCAGGAAAAATGACGGTTTTTTTCCTGACGAGATTCTCGGCCGTGTGTACGAGGCTTCATTGCCATGCCTCCTAATATTTTGTCAAAAAAATAAGAAGGAACCCTTAAAATACTCAACTGTTGCTTTTTTCCCCACAGCTGATCTGACTCCCTTGAGAGTGACGGTAACTGTCAGCATCAACCAAGACGCGCACTTAGAGGCCAAAGTGATAAAGCCATCACATGCGGATATAATGTGGAAATATAATGGTAAGGATATGCGGAGGAAATAATGTGAGTCTATACATTTCCAAGGATATGGTGGAACCCATAAAAATTTTAGTATTGCTTTGGACTTACATATTTAACCAGCTGTCAACACTAGACATGTTACACTTGTTGAGGGGGGGGGGGGGGGGGTGATCAGAGATTTATTTTTATTTATTTTTTTACACTTTGATTGCTGCTTCAGTGATAATCACTGTAACAGCAATGTTTTGAACTGTCATGAATTCTGTGATTGGCTACAGCTAATCATATGGTACAGGGTGTTGTGATTGGCCCACGTACCATGTGATAGCTGTGGGCCAATCACAGCATCACTGTATAGGAAGCACAGCTGTTATGAATGACAATCCTTGTGTGTGTTAAATAATATATGTAAAACTTTGTTATCTTATATACATTGACAAATTTGTTGCCAATTAAACAAGCCCAAAGCAGAAATGTAAAAAAATGCTCTGGCTCCGAACAGTTGGTCCTCTGGAGTCAGTGCTCCCAGTGATTGGTCCTCTACAGTCAGTGCTCCAGTGCTCCAAACAGTTGGTCTTCTGAAGTCAGTACTCTGAGTTGGTTGGTCCTCTAGAGTCAGGGCTCCAGGTGATTGATCATCTGGAGTCAGTGCTCCCAGCAGTTGGTCCTCTAGAAATGGTGATCCCAGTGGTTGACCCTCTGGAAGCAGCACTTTCAGCGGTTAGTTCTCTAAAGACAGAGCTCACAGCAGATAGCCCATTGGAGTCAGAGCTCCGAACAGTTGGTCCTCTGGAGTCAGTGCTCCCAGTGATTGGTCCTCTGGAGTCAGTGCTTTCCGTGGTTAGTCCTTTAGAGTCAGCATTCCCAGAGGTTGGTCCTTTGATCCTACGTAGTCAACAGTCTATGCAGATACAATGATTTGTGCTAACACATTAACACTTCAATTGTAGGAACGTTTTTCCAGACCACTTACAAGAACGAGATCAGTGGCTTGATCGCTCGGCTTACTCTCCAAAATGTGCAGCTGAGTCAGGCGGGGGTGTACAGTGGCGGGTTTACAGGAGCAACGCCCTTGGCTAATGCCTTCTTCAGACTCATCGTACGAGGTCAGCAATAAGGACTCTCATTCCTGTGTATACTAAGCCCCCTGATTTCTACTTTTCTGAAATTCTTTGGCCTTCTTCTTTCCTCTCCCAATACAGGGTGCCCAGAGAACAAGTGGGGTCCATCTTGCCAAAAGGATTGTCTTGAGTGCCTAAATGGTGGTGTATGTCATGACATCAGTGGAGAGTGTATTTGTGCCCCAGGATTCATGGGAACCCGCTGCGAGAAGGGTAAGTCAAGTTCCTTTCAGAATCAATAAGGAAAATATTATATACCTGAGCCAGGAATACCAAGGGTGGCCTTTTGCACATGTAGCAATGGCCCCAGAAAGAGCTACTGGATTTTATGCCCCCCCCCCTCGGTTTTCCTTGTGGTGATTTGCTTTGTTGCGGTCTGTGCTCAGATACTCACTGACAGTGACAGACAGATAGACTTTCACTCTGTTCATTTTCTTTTTGCTATTTTATTGATTCACTTGTCCAGGGAAGAAGAAAGAGTTAGGGGAACAGGGTTCCCCAAAACAGTAGGATGCCAAGACCCCTCCCCGAGGCAGACACAGAAAGTATTAAAACACATTTTCCATTACAGTGGGAAATGCTTAGTACAGTGGTGGTCAACTTGAAAACTATAGAGCCCCTTAATTGCAGCTACCGACACTCCCCCCCCCCTTCACTGGTGGTCATTGGCAGTGCTATTAACTCCCGACTTTGCATTGCTGGTCAGAGGCAGCACTGTTAACCAACCCTGCACTGCCATTGCTGGTCAGAAGAAGTGCTGTTAACCCTCCCCCCCTTTCCCCATCCAGCATTGCTGGTCAGTAGTAGTGCCACTATCTATCCCTCTTGCACTGCTGCTCAGTGACAATGCTGTTAAACCCCATCCCCCAACTTGCATTGCCGGTAACAGGCATAAAAGCAGAGTTGGGTTGTAAGTGCATGTAATGCCAAAGCTTTATTTATTTAAAGGGGTTGTAAAGGTAAAAGTTTTTTCACCTTAATGCATTCTATGCATTAAGGTGAAAAAACATCCGACAATTCCGCCCCCCCCAGCCCCCCCGTTTTACTTACTTGACCCCTCGAAAGTCCTGCGCTCGCCCCCGACATCCTCTTCACCGCTCAGCCTGGCCGTTGATTGGTTACAGTGGATGGATTGAAAGCAGCAAAGCCATTGGCTGGCGCTGCTGTTAAACACATCCAATGACGCGGCGCGCCGGGGGGCGGGGCCCAGTGATACAGTGAGCGGCAATAGCTGCTGGCTGTATCACTGAAGCGCGCCCGCAATCACTCACCACCATGCGAGCTCACATATAGGTGGTGAGTGATTGCGGGGAGGAGCCGAGACAGCCGCCGAGGGACCCCAGAAGAGGAGGTTCTGGGCCACTCTGTGCAAAACGAGCTGCACAGCGGAGGTAAGTATAACATGTTTGTTATTTTTTTTTTTTCTTTATTGATCCTTTAAGTGAACAAAGGGGACAGGTGTCCTAAGGGAAAACCTGTTCTGGTGATAAAGGTCTAAGAGGGGGTATCCCTTGGCTTTGGCGAGATCTCCTTTCACATCCTCCTGTGTCTCTAGGACAGGAAGTGAAGGAAAATCCCCCCAACCAAACTCTAAAACATAACATAAAACGTTTTTACTTCACATACACTTTAGGTTAGTTACTCCTTGTTTTGCGGAAAAATCATGCCGAATGAAGGAATAAAGGGATTCATGAATGTGTTTCTCTGTTTTTCAGCATGCAGAGAAGGGAACTTTGGCAGAAACTGTCAGGAGACATGTAAGAGGGATCAGGGCTGTAAGGGACTCACCTTCTGCCTTCCAGACCCCTATGGGTGTTCCTGTGGCAGCGGATGGACTGGCGACCATTGCCAAAAAGGTACAGAAGACATTATGATCCACACTTTGTTCCATATAAGATTTTGATAAAGAAAGGTGGTCAATTTTGTATAGTCCATGTGTGTAGACAAAGAATCCATCTGTAATGAAGCCTATGGAAGCTTAAAAAGCCTAAAACAAAGATATAGTGAAATTGTGCATTTGGATTTAAATCCAACTCAAGGATAGACTGTATGACCTAAAGCTTGTGGACACCTGACCATCACGCCTTCCTATATAGCCAAAAGTATAGTGTTCAGAGTGTTTCCATTGGTTTGAACAGTTTGGTGTGAAGGAACTGAGTGTCCTGCACAGAGCCCTGACCTCAACCTTACTAAACACCTTTGGGATGAATTGGAACTCAGATGGTGAGTCTGGTCGTCTTATCCAATATCAGTACTTGATCTCACAAATGGACACAAATTCCCACAGGCACCCTCCAAAATCTCATGAAAAGCCTTCCCAGAAGAGTGGAGGACATCACAGCCACAAAGGAAGAGCAATCCCATAATAATGGCCGTGGTTTGGGAATGAGATATCCAACAAGCTTGTATAAGTGTGATGGTCAAGCTAACTTTTGGCCATATAGTGTACCTAAAAATAAAAAAGGTCCACTTTTAGCTTCCCCAGTCAAAATTTGATGCTGCTTTAATTTAGTACTGATGTGTTTCTAAGGGATGAATTAAACACACATAAGATTCAAATTTTGTCCAGACTGTCCTGCTTCATACAATGTTGTTTGATTGTCATTTACATAGAGTGCCCTGCAGGAACATATGGAGCGAACTGTGCCCTGAAATGCAAGTGTGAGAGTGGAGGCTCCTGTAATAGGTTTAGCGGCTGTGTCTGTGCCAACGGCTATCATGGACAGCACTGTGAGAAGTCAGGTAAAATTTCTAGTCACTGTGTGAAGATACATGTGTGATGTCCCCAAGTGTCAGTGTGTCATTGTTCTGGACACCCAAATGTCATTGTGTAATTGTTTTCGAATCCCCAAATTTTAATGCGTCAGTTTTTTGGGACCCCTAAGTGTGAGTGTGTCATCGTTCTGGACGCCCAAGAGTCAGTGTGTCACTGTTCTGGGACTTCCAAGTGTCAGTATGTCTTTGCTCTAGACCCCCATTTGTCAGTGTGTCATTGTTCTGGGACCCCCAAAATGTCAGTATGTCTTAGTTCTAGACCCCCAAGTGTCAGTTTGTCATTGTTATGGGACCCCCAAATGTCAGTATGTCTTTGTTTTAGACCCCCGATTGTCAGTGTGTCATTGTTCTAGGATTCCCAAGTGTCAGTATGTCTTTGTTCTAGACCCCCAAGTGTTAGTGTGTCATTGTTCTGGGACCCCCAAATGTCAGTATGTCTTTGTTCTAGACCCCCAAGTGTCAGTTTGTCATTGTTATGGGACCCCCAAATGTCAGTATGTCTTTGTTTTAGACCCCCGATTGTCAGTGTGTCATTGTTCTAGGATTCCCAAGTGTCAGTATGTCTTTTTTGTAGACCCCCCATCGTCAGTGTGTCGTTGTTCTGGGATCCCCACGTGTCAGTATGTCATTATTCTGGACCCCCAGGTGTCAGTGTGCCATTGTTCTGGGAACCCCAATTGTCAGTGTGTCATTGTTCTGGGATTCCCAAGTGTCCGTATGTCTTTGTTCTAGACCCCCTATTGTCAGTGTGTCATTGTTCTAGGATTCCCAAGTGTCAGTATTTCTTTTTTGTAGACCCCCCATTGTCAGTGTGTCATTGTTCTGGAACCCCTAAGTGTCAGTATGTATTTTTTCTAGACCCCAAGTGTCAGTGTGTCATTGTTCTGGAATCCCCACGTGTCAGTATGTCTTTGTTCTAGACCCCAAGTGTCAGTGTGTCATTGTTCTGGAATCCCCAAGTGTCAGTATGTCTTTGTTCTAGACCCCAAGTGTCAGTGTGTCATTGTTCTGGAATCCCCAAGTGTCTGTCTGCCATTGTTGTAGGACCTCCAAGTGTCAGTGTGTCATTGTTCCGGGACCCCCAAGTGTCAGTATACAGTGTTAATTTTGTCAACGAAAACATTTTCGTCATAATTTTCGTCAGAGGCTTTTTTTACAGTGACGAAAACTAAACTAAAAGTACAGCACATTTTCATCAACTGACGAAAAGTATGACGAAAATAGAATCCGTCTTCATTAAGGAATGGAAATGGGACGTGGCAAGGAGGGACGTTTACCCGCATGAATTTACTGTATTTATTGGCGTATAACACAGTGTGTGCATGTTATATGCCGATATTTGTTTTTTACCAATAGGGGCGGGGATCGGGCGGTCAGCCCCGGGGTCCCACACATTGGGGGGTGGTCAAGCCAGCCGCCCCGCCTCTCCTGGCCCTTGGACAGCACTGCCAGCAAAGTCTATCATTAGGAAAAAATCATTGCCAGCCCCTTCTCCTAAACCACTCCTCCTCCTGTGTCACTTATTGTAAAATTAAGCTTCTAACCTCAATAGCTTTGTTCTTGTTGGCCGCTCTCCTCCTCCTGCTCCTCCTCCTCCTCCTCCGAGTGTTGCTTTAGATTGGAGGAAGAGAGCGGTCACATGACCATCCATGAATTGTCAGAGGAGAGCAGCCATGTGACCGGGTCCATGCAAGAAGCTATGAGGTAAATTTAGAGACTTTGATTTACAATGACAGTTACATAGGAGGAGATGTGTATGAGAAAGGGCTGGCAGTGATTTATTCTTAACTTTAGAGTACGCTGGCAGTGCTGTCCCAGGAGACTGGGGGTCTCCTGGGAATGCAGTGCTGTGTATTGTGGGGGGCTTTGTATTGTGCAGAGGGTGGGTGGCTGTGTACTGTGGGGGGCTTTGTATTGTGCAGAGGGTGGGGGCTGGGGCTGTGCTGAGTACTGTGGGGGGGCTTTGTATTGTGCAGAGGGTGGGTGGCTGTGTTTTGTGTACTGTGGGGGGCTTTGTATTGTGCATAGGGTGGGGGTCTGTGTGCTGTGGGGGGCTGTGTATTGTGCAAAGGGTGGGGGGGGGGCTGTGTACTGTGCACATTCAATTTTAGTGGACTAAAATGATTATATTAGACTAAAATGTACTGGAGATTTTAGTCGACTAAAATACGATGACTAAAATGGGACTAAAACTAAAATGGCATTTTAGTCAAAGACTAAAGCCCTGTACACACGACTGGGATTCCCGGCGGTATAAAGTCCGCCGGGAATCCCGACGGGAAAACCGAGAACCTGCTCGGTAACTTTCCCTGTGTACACACGAGAGGTTTTCCCGTCGGGAAAACTGCGGGGAGAGCTTTGGCCGGGAATCCCGGCCGTGTTATTGCTCCCTCGCAGTGTTTCCCCATAGGAAAACTGCCGGGTTTAAAACCCGCCGGGAATTCCGGTGGGAAAATAGAGAGCAGGTTCTCTATTTTCCCGCCGGGATTCCCGGCAGTTTTTCTTTCGGGAGAACTGCGAGGAAACATACACACGTCCGGTTTTCCCGGCCAAAAGCTCTCTTGGCAGTTTTCCTGGCAGGAAAACCGGTCGTGTGTACAGGGCTTAAGACTAAAACTAAAAAACTCTTTCAGAAGACTAAAATGGGACTAAAACTAAAATGCCATTTTAGTCCTAAGACTAAAGCCTCGTACACACGGCCGGTTTTCTCGTCAAGAAACGACAAGAAAACTGCTGGGAGAGATTTCTTGCAGAGAAAACCAGCCGTGTGTACGAGGCTTTCAGGTTTCTCGTCAGGAAAACTGGCCAGAATCTCGACGAGAAAAATAGAGAACCTGCTCTCTATTTGCTCGTCGGGATTCTCGTCGGCCTGTTTCCCGACGATAAACCCGAGAGTGTGTACGCTTACCTGTCGCCGTGGAAACACGCGCATGCTCGAAATGACTTTGACGCATGTGCGGTAGCTTCCTTAGGCATAGGTAGGGTGTAGCAAGATGGCGGCGACGGCATCGAATGTGACGAGCGCACGCTCGTCGTAGTCGATGACGTCACCGCGTTCGTGCCATTCAAAAGAACGGCGGTTCTTTTGAATCGTACGTGTGTACACTCGGCCGGGACAAGATTCTTGTTTAAGAATCTCGTCCGTAAAAACGACATGTTTTTTCCTGAAGAGATTCTCTGCCGTGTGAACGAGGCTTTAGACTAAAACTAAATCGAAATTTGCTGCCAAAATTAACACTGTCAGTATATCTTTGTTCTAGGACCCCCTAGTGCCAGTGTGTCATTGTTCTAGGACCCCCAAGTGTTAGTGTGTCATTGTTCTAGGACCCCCAAGTGTCAGTGTGTCATTGTTCTAGGACCCCCAAGTGTCAGTGTGTCATTGTTCTAGGACCCCCAAGTGTCAGTGTGTCATTGTTCTAGACCCCCAAGTGTCAGTGTGTCATTGTTCTAGACCCATAGGTGTCAGTGTATCATTGTATAAAAGTGATACATACTGTATGTATACTGCAAAGATATATATGAACATGTGCAAATATAAAAATAAATCTCAGTGAGAAAACAATGCGTCCAAGAACTCAACATTAATTAAATAAAGTCCACCAGAAGAGTAAAAAAATCTTCACATTCTAATACAGAAGACACTGAAGTGATTAAGAAAAGGAAGTCAGTGATAACATTCCAACTCTTGAGCGTTGCGCCTCATCCAAGAGAAAAAGACACTACAGCTCCTTACCAGATCAGATTGACTCCTGTATCAACAGATGGTCATACAGCGCTCAAAGGGTTAAGGTCTTTCCTAAACCAATTTGTCTCCTTCTCCAAGCCAGTAAGGGATATAGAGCCATAATTTCTCAGAAGTAAGACATAAGAAGCAATCTCAAAGTGTAAAACTGCATAGTCATTTTTATTAATAGATAAAGAATGCACACAATGTGAAAGTAGCTGACTTCACAGGCATGAAGCATTGTATGGCATTCCTATGGGAGAAACAGATCGGACCCCAGCCGTCAATCAATTCCCGTGCGTGATGATGTAACCTCGTAGGCCCCACCCTACACGTTTCGTCACAGAGGACGTGGTTTGAAGTTCACCAAACCCTGCTTGAGCCAAACCCAGGGCAGCTCGGCTCATCACTAATGGCAAAAATTGTACAATAGTACTTCATTTACTCCAGAGACAAAACTAAAATTCTACCACTTTAAAAAAACTCTGGTTCGGCCAAATCTTGAGTATGCTATCATCTTCTGGTCACCAATCTTTAGGAAGGATGTGTTGGAGATGGGCATCTTAGGGAGTGCAATATACAGGAATATGGGAAATGATATTGACTTAAACACAAATACACACACCTACAGATTGAACTGGATGGACTGGTGTCTATATTCAACCTCACCAACTATGTAACTATGTAATTATTAATAAAAACTACAGTATATTTTGATATTTTAACATTAAAGTTATTTTGTTTTATCTTCTTGGCTGCAGATCATCATCCTCAAATCGTCAATCTTACATCTCAGGTGGAGTTCAACCTGGATTCCCCAGCAGTGCTGACATGTGCCGCATCTGGGAACCCCCAGCCTGTCCTGGGGAGTATAGTATTGCGGAGACCTGATGGTTCAGTCATCACGGTAAGCCGCGGGTCAGGTATACTTTGATGACATTAATTCAAGCCGGTTGTTTCCAGCTGATGCCTATCTTTCCCCTCTCACACAGGCCAGCAATGCTCTCCTGGATGCGGAACGCAGCACTTGTACTTTCACCGTGCCCACCATGACTCTGAACGACCATGGATTATGGGAGTGCCGTGTGTCTACTAGCGGTGGGCAGGACAATCGTAAATTTCGTGTACTGGTCAAAGGTGAGGCAATTTAATCTTCCTGTAGTGAGGTGACATCAAAAGGCTGACATTAAAGCGGTGTTCCAGCTGAAAATGTTTTTTTTTTTTAAAAGTCAGCAGCTACAAACACTGTAGCTGCTGACTTTTAATAAGCACACTTACCTGTCCAGGGTGCCCGCGATGTCGGCCCCCCCGAGGCCGATCTGTCCATCGGATAGGGTGTCTGCGCCACCATTCAAACTAAGGGAAACAGGCAGTGGAGCCTTGCGGCTTAACAGCCCGTTTCCTACTGCGCATGCGCGAGTCGCGCGGCGATTTGTGAATAGGCGGCTGTCTTTTGGGACACACAGGTCCCAGAAGACAGCACACCCCATTCCCCAGAAGACAGCGTGAGGAGGATGAGAAAGAAGCTAGCCACGGTATAGGAAGTGGCAGATTAGGAAGATCTGCCTGGCAACCGCCATTTCTGGTAAGTAACAAAAAAATGTTTTTCACATTTTTAGGAGCCTTTTTATGTAAAATTTTTTTTTTTTTTTTAAGGTGGCTTTTTTAAAGTGGATACATAGCACTGGATTTCTCTATATATTAATTTTGTATTATTGTTATCATCATCCAATAGTATGGCGGTGGTGTAGAGAAACTGAATATTTGGCTAGCAGCTTCTGGGCACTAAAAGGTTTCCACATTTGGGTTGTGATAGAGATGAGTGAAACGAAAATTGAAGTACATCAAGATGTTCCAATCCAAATACAAGTTTATTCCATTGACAGGCTGGTTACAAAGCCAACTTATTTCAGAGGCTGTAACTTCTTCATCAGGGTATTGCAATTTTGTGGGTTTGCACATCATCGATTGGCAGCCTTTTCAAGCAGCTTAAAAAAATGTAACATTGTATTATCATATGTTACTTACCATTGGTTTGTAGATAATTCCACCATGTTATGGTCAGGTTCGGAGACCAGTAGAGAGTAGAGAGGCCACCAGGAAGAGTACACGGGCACGTCACCCTGGTGAATAACGCAGGCTCATCTGAGGCTGGGAGTCTAATCACCAACTAGTATTCACCAGAGCTCCTGATGGTGGGGATGGGGTTTTCTGCGTGTAAGTATGAGGGTCGCAGTCAGTAAACAAGTTGAAGGTTGGTAATGAGTGATTGTAGGCTGGGATCAAGCAGAAGCATAGTTGAGGAACAAGCCGAAGGTCAGTAACAAGTGGTAGTGAAGATACGAACACCAGCAGGAGAGACAAGAGTGAGATATTGGCTGGAGAGAGCAAAATAATCTGGCTAACAGGAAGTGCCAAGACATGGCTTTTAGGAAGTTCATGAGAGGAGCAAGGGGTTCAAGGTGGAAGAGAAACAAGGGGCAAGGTAAGGTTGTTTTAAGATGGGGTCTTCACATTTTTTAAACAAAGGGCCAGTCTACTGTCCTTCAGAATTTAGGAGGGCCAGACTAGGGTCGCCACCTTTTCTTCAAGCCAAAACCGAACACTTTAGCGACCTGGGACACCTTTGGGTGCCCCCAAGGAGAATAGTAATGCGGTGCGCATAGCGAGCGACAGCGAACAGTGGGTGTGGCCAAACTGATCTTGCCCTGCCGCCCAGTAATGCCGAACCTGCCCCCAGACAGCCGCCACAGCTCCTGGACAGCAACAGATTTGTGTGTGACTATCCTGGTTACTTAGGGAGCCACAGATAGGTCTAAATAATGTGTCCAGGTTTCAGTCTGCCTGAAACCCGGACACATGATTTAAAACCTGGACTGTCTGGGTGAATCCTGGACCGGTGGCAACCCTAGGCCAGACTGTGGCCAGTGGGAGTAGAAAATGCCTCAGCACCAGTGACCACCAAGGCTTGGTGGTGAGTAAGAGTAAACAAATTACAAAGCGCCTGTGGTCAGGCACAGATTGTTTATTATTATGGGGTCACATAAATAAAGTGTGTCTTTTTTAGTTTGGATTATTTAATCTGTGCTCCCCTTGGAAAGATATACCCTCTCTATTTGTCCTGGTGGCCATTGTCTCCCAGACTGAAAGTGAGGAGAAATCCAAAATCCAAAACATCAGATTATGAGATAAGAGGAAACCTTGCAATAGGAGACATCTGTTCCAGGGTCCAACTGTCAAAGTGGTTATGTCCCTTCCCTTTAAAGTGATTTACTCCTACTTCCTGTTGTGTCTAGAAAAGAAGAAGTCTAGTGAAATCTCTCCTCTCGGACATACCGTATATACGCGAGTATAAGCCGACCCGAATATAAGCCGAGGCCGCTAATTTTACCACAAAAAAATGGGAAAACGTATTGACTCGAGTATAAGCCTAGGGTGTCCATCTGCATGCCTCACTGTGCCTCACTTTGCCTCACTGTGTCCATGCCTCACTGTGCCCATGCCTCACTGTGCCCATGCCTCACTGTGTCCATGCCTCACTGTGCCCATGCCTCACTGTGTCCATGCCTCACTGTGCCCAATCTCCCTACCTGATCTCCGGCGCTGTGTGACTAGACTGACATTTAACATGGGAGTCCATGGAAGGGGTGCCCGGCTTTGAAAAATCAGTGCTCCCCGGGCATAGGTCTCTTGGACAAAAACTTTGCACACTTGTAGATGAAGAGTGTGGCTACATGTGTGCCAAGTTTGGGGTCCGGGAGACCTAGGGCCGGCCTGTACCGGGTCCCCAAAATCACTGGAGAAATGACCGTTTAACATAAGAGTCTATGGAAGGGGTGCCCGGCTTTGAAAAATCGGTGCTCTTAAGCCGTAGGTCCCCCGGACAACAAACTTTGTACACTTGTAGAGGAATAGTGGGGCTACATGTGTTCCAAAGTTTGGGGTCCAGGGGACCTATGGCTGGCTGGGATCAGGCACAGAAAAATGAAGATGGACACAGACTCAAGTATAAGCCGAGGGGGGCATCTTCAGCACCAAAAAAATGTGCTCAATAACTCGGCTTATACTCGAGTATATACGGTAGATGGAAAAAAAAAATCTCGATGGGGTTTTAAAAACTTATGTTCTCTATCCAAGATTCAAACAAAAAGTTTTGTCTTTTAGATAAACTTTTTCAGGACACCTAACAATACATGCGACCGGCCACCACACATAGCCTATAAAATATTTCATTGTATATATTTATTGTATTGACAGTTTTTTATTTTGTCTGCAGTGCCGCCGACCCCCTTGGAACCACCACGTCTACTGGAGAGGCGTAGCAAAGCGCTCATCCTGGCGCCAATTCATCGTTTTTCTGGAGATGGGCCCATATCATCCATCAAGCTCCTATATCATCCGAACGGCATGAAATCTGACTGGTCCAGCATAATAGGTGAAATAATACTGTACATTTCACACTAAAAGTTTACTAGTACAAAGTTGTTGATAGGAGACATACAGGCCCACCATACGAGATCGTGTAGACTACCAAACTGCGACCCTGGGACCAGATGCGGCTCTTTGCTCGCCTCTATCCGGCCCTTGAGGCACTATTCCCTCCACAACTGACACAAATAATGGGACACCATTCCTCCCACTGACACCAAGGGTGGGCCACTATTTCTCCCACTGACTCCAGTGGTGGGGCACTATTCCTCCCACTGATACTGACAATATGGCACTAATTCTTCCACTGATACCAACAATGGAGCACTAATGCTCCCACTAAAACCAATGATGGGGCATTGATGGGGCATCTGACGCTGGGGCATTTTCTACTCCCACTGGCCACAGTCCGGCCCCCCTAAACTCTGAAGGACAGAAAACTGGCCCTTTGTTTAGAAAGTTTGGAGACCCCTGGTGTAGACTTAGGCCCCATGCACACGAGACGCAGGTGCAAACTCTGCTGAACACACGTTTTTAAACGCTGAAACCGGCGTTTATAAACGCGCGTTTTGCCGCGTTTGCGGCCGCGTTTAGCGGCGTTTAACCGCGTTTGCGTTTATAAGCGTTTCATCATAGACCCTCCCTAAGCTCAAAAAAGAGTACATTTTAACCATTTCAGCCAGTTTGTGAGACCAGAGTGAGTAGCAGCAGCTGAGAGAGCAGCAGTGTACTTGTATTTAGCGTATCACTTGCCACATCATCTGCCACAAGTTGTGGATTGTCCACTTGCCACGTCACCTGCCACGTCACCTGGCCACATCACCTGGCCACGTCACCTGTCCACGTCACCTGCCACAAGTTGTGGATTGTCCACTTGCCACGTCACCTGGCCACATCACGTGCCACGTCACCTGCCACAAGTTGTGGATTGTCCACTTGCCACGTTACCTGGCCACGTCACCTGGCCACGTTACCTGCCACGTCAGCTGGCCACGTCACCTGCCACAAGTTGTGGATTGTCCACTTGCCACGTCACCTGCCACGTCACCTGGCCACGTCACCTGCCACAAGTTGTGGATTGTCCACTTGCCGTGTCACCTGGCCACATCACGTGCCACGTCACCTGCCACAAGTTGTGAATTGTCCACTTGCCACGTCACCTGCCACGTCACCTAGCCATGTTACCTGCCCACATTACCTGCCACGTCATCTAGCCACGTCACCTGCCACAAGTTGTGGATTGTCCACTTTCCACGTCACCTGGCCACATCACGTGCCACGTCACCTGCCACAAGTTGTGGATTGTCCACTTGCCACGTTACCTGGCCATGTCACCTGGCCATGTTACCTGCCACGTCACCTGGCCACGTTACCTGCCACGTCAGCTGGCCACGTCACCTGCCACAAGTTGTGGATTGTCCACTTGCCACGTCACCTGCCACGTCACATGGCCACGTCACCTGCCACAAGTTGTGGATTGTCCACTTGCCATGTCACCTGGCCACATCACGTGCCACGTCACCTGGCCACGTCACCTGCCACAAGTTGTGAATTGTCCACTTGCCACGTCACCTGCCACGTCACCTAGCCATGTTACCTGCCCACATTACCTGCCACGTCATCTAGCCACGTCACCTGCCACAAGTTGTGGATTGTCCACTTTCCACGTCACCTGGCCACATCACGTGCCACGTCACCTGCCACAAGTTGTGAATTGTCCACTTGCCACATCACCTGCCACGTCACCTGGCCACGTTACCTGCCACGTCACCTGGCCACGTCACCTGCCATGTCACCTGGCCACGTCACCTGCCACAAGCTGTGGATTGTCCACTTGCCACGTCACCTGGCCACGTCACCTGCCACAAGCTGTGGATTGTCTACTTGCCACATCACCTGGCCACATCACCTGACACAAGTTGTTGATTTCCACTTGCCACGTTACCTGCCACAAGTTGTGGATTGTCCACAATGCAATGCAAGCAATTACAGTTTTCTTTTATATTTTTTAATAGTTTTTCATCATTTGCCATCATTTTTGAGATTTCTAATGTTAAAAAATAGGTCACCTTTAAAAACGCTTATAAACGCAAACGCAGCAAAACGCCGGTACCGCGTTTAGCCGCGTTTAGCGTCGGAAACGTGGAAAACTTTTGCGTCTGAACCCATTTTTTTGCTTCTGGAAAAACGAGGTTAAACGCAACTGCTTGTAAACGCCAAAAAACGAGAGTGTGTGCATGGACACATAGGATAACATTGAATGGGTTCAGGAGCAGTTGAAAAAAGCGTCCAACTGCCTCTGAACGCGCGCTCAACAGCAAATAACAGCGTCTCGTGTGCATGGGGCCTAATGACTGTCACATGAAGGCTGAGGGCCTAAACCTTCAGCCTGCAGATGACAATGTAGCCTGAAGATGGCAGCGTGCCTCTGTTTAATACTGCAATTGTTAGATACACTTTCAGTATTTAAATATACATACTTTTTTGTCAGCCTGTAATAAAAAACTAAGGAGGTTTTTTTTTTATTTTATTAAGACGGCCAACCAAAAAAAAAGCCTTGTACGTCTTTAAATAATTTTTTTATAAAAATGATTTATATATGGAAAATAGTCATAGACTAATTTAGAATTTAACAAGTAAATGCTGCCACTGGTAAATGTGGCATTACTGATCTCTGGTCACAAAATGGTCAATATGTTTGGATATTTTTAAAGCTGCTTGCAATTGCCTTCAAATTAGACACGTCATCAAACTTCGGATGAATTTTTCGTTATTCAGGAAATTCGGATGTATCTGTACTTTCAGATTACAATAGTAACAAATTTAAACAAATCCGAAATAACGAAATGAAATACGTCCAAAATTTTAATCGAATTCATATCCAAATTTGAAAACAAGAATATAGTAAAATGGAATAGAAAATAAAGGAATAGAATAGAATAGAATAGAAAATAAAAGAATAGAATAGAATAAAGTAAAACAGAACAGAATATAAAGAATAATAAAATAGAATAGCGTAAAACAGAACAGAATAGATATGTTTGGATATTTTTAAAGCTGCTTGCAATTGCCTTCAAATTAGACACGTCATCAAACTTCGGATGAATTTTTCGTTATTCAGGAAATTCGGATGTATCTGTACTTTCAGATTACAATAGTAACAAATTTAAACAAATCCGAAATAACGAAATGAAATACGTCCAAAATTTTAATCAAATTCATATGCAAATTTGAAAACAAAGAATATAGTAAAATGGAATAGAAAATAAAGGAATAGAATAGAATAGAAAATAAAAGAATAGAATAGAATAAAGTAAAACAGAACAGAATATAAAGAATAATAAAATAGAATAGCGTAAAACAGAACAGAATAGATATGTTTGGATATTTTTAAAGCTGCTTGCAATTGCCTTCAAATTAGACACGTCATCAAACTTCGGATGAATTTTTCGTTATTCAGGAAATTCGGATGTATCTGTACTTTCAGATTACAATAGTAACAAATTTAAACAAATCCGAAATAACGAAATGAAATACGTCCAAAATTTTAATCAAATTCATATGCAAATTTGAAAACAAGAATATAGTAAAATGGAATAGAAAATAAAGGAATAGAATAGAATAGAAAATAAAATAATAGAATAGAATAAAGTAAAACAGAACAGAATATAAAGAATAATAAAATAGAATAGCGTAAAACAGAACAGAATAGAAAATAAAAGAATATAATGAAGTAGAATAGAAAATAAAGGAATAGAATATAAAAGAATAATAAAATAGAATAAAGAATAGAAAAGACAATATATTAGAATAGAATATAAAATAATAGAATAGAAAAAAAACAATAGAATAGAATAAAATTGAAAGAAAATAACCATCTTCTGAAATTCAAATTTTGAATAGAATAAATTTGAATAGAATAGAGAAGAATAGAATAAAACAGAATAGAAAGAATATAACCGTCTTTCGAAATTCAAATTTTGAATAGAATAAATTTGAATTTGAACAGAATATAAAAAAATAATAAAATAGATTAGAGTAAAACAGAACAGAATAAAAAATAAAAGAATAGAATAAAATAGAATAGAAAATAAAGGAATAGAATATAAAAGAATAATAGAATAGAATAGAGAATAGATTAGAATCGAATATAAAATAATAGAATAGAATAGAATATAAAATAGAATAGAAAAAAAACAATAGAATAGAATAACATTTTTATATACAGTAATATATGGATACCACCAAAATTTAGAGCATTAGGCACAGATACACATAATATAACAAGGAAGGTATTTAAAACTTGGGATACACTGCACCGAAGCAAAGAATGGAAATACAATTCCCCATTAATTTCGTTGGCAGGCACGATGTTTTTTTCACCAGGGAATGGGACACGATTAGGAAAACTAATGGGAACTGCACAACTAAAAGATATAATTACATTGGGTAAAATAAAAACAAAACAAGATTTAATCATGAGTCAGGGATGGAGTCAGCTGAGCGATTGGGAATACATCCAACTAAGGCACTTAGTAAGCACTATTCCACAACCAATTAGAAATGGAAAAGCACTAACTCCACTGGAAAAAAATTTGTAGTAAAAAGCCTTTGAGACATGGCATATCTCAGGTGTAAAAAATACTAACAGAACTAGAAACAGAAAGACCACTACCCTTTATAGAAAAATGGGGGCAAGATCTGGGTATAGAAATAGACGAAAAGCTAAATTATTGAGGCAGTATATAGCTACGCATCGGATGTAAGCACAATAGAAGCAAACTACAAGAGCATGGTACGCTGGCACTTGACGCCATAAAAAATGAATAAAATACACCCTGACAACTCCCCACTTTGCGTGAGGGGTTGTAAGCAAGTGGGAACAACGATGCATATGTGGTGGGAATGCCCAATAATAGAGGAGTATTGGACAGAGATCCTGGATCACATAGAAGTAGTCACGGGGGAAAAAATAATACAAAACGCCTGGATATGCCTATTTCATGGTACAAATAAAACAAAAAAGCAATACCAGAAAACACTAGTCCCACCATTACTTAACGCAGCAAAGGGGTTAATCCCAAGAAATTGGATATCGACAAAAAAACCGACTATTAAAGAATGGATACAGCGGGTAGAGTATATCTCGCAATATCTGAGCCAGGGAGAGCAGGGAAAAGGAGAAAATTACAGAACTACATGGGAAAAATTGAGAATTTTCAAAATGTCAGATAAATATGTTCAGGGAATGACAAGAAAAGAGGAGGTATAAGATAGGAAGGGGACAGATCAGGGGGGGGGGGGGGGGGAGAAGAAAAGAGAGGGAAATAGGGAAAAGGGAAAAGAAGGAAATATGTAAAGCTGCTTATGTATAAAAACTTTTTTCCACACTAATGTGGGTGTATGTAGTTACATGTTGAATAATTTTCCAATAAAGAATAAATAAATAAAAAAAAAGAATAGAATAACATTGAAAGAATATAACCGTCTTCTGAAATTCAAATTTTGAATAGAATAAATTTGAATAGAATAGAAAAGAATAGAATAAAACTAAATAGAATGGAAAGAATATAACCGTCTTCCGAAATTCTAATTTTGAATAGAATAAATTTGAATAGATTAGAATAGAATAGAAAAATATAGCATTGAATAGAACAGAACAGAACAGAAAAACAAAACAAAAGATAAGAATAGAAAGAATATAACCCTCTTCCAAAATTAGATTTTCGCATAGAATAAATTATAATAGAGTAGATTAGAATATAAAAGAATAGAACAGAATAATATAGAAAGAATATAACCATCTTCCGAAATTTGAATTTCGAATATAAATTCAAATTCGAATGCTGATTTGAATTTTCCAAATTCGGTCTACCGGTAATTGAATTAAAAAAAAAATGGTAACTAAAGCCTCGACTTCTGCAACCGCCGGGGAGGATGAGTGGGGTACGATTATTGGTGGTTGATGTAATGTTGTTGGATGTATTGCCTGATCCAAGATTTCTTCGGTATGTGATGTCTACCTCGCATGTACTGTTTTGTACCGTGTCAACGGGTATACTGTAACCTATGTTTTTTTTTTAATGAAAATAAAGCACCTTTTGATTGTTAAAAAATAAATAAAAAATTTGGAAAATTCTAATCGAATTAGAAAACGAATAAACGAAACAAAACAAATTCCGAAAATGAATTAAACGAATTCAATGAATTTATCTATACAAATTTTTTTTAAATAATGAAACGCAATGAGTTTTTTTTTTTTTAGTTCTGCACATGTCTGCTGCAAATTGCTACTTATGACCGTATTTTCCACCAACCTCGGATCTGGATAATAAACGTGTTCTATCCACTAACATCCTAATATTCTGATCTCTGTTTCCAGTGGAGCAAAAGGACAACATCACCCTTCCAAACCTAAGGCCAGTCACTGCTTACCAGGTGCGCTATCAGCTGAGTCGGCCGGGCCCCGGTGGTGAAGGACCCCTGGGACCAATTGCTGTTCTGGAAACAGACTGCATAGGTATGTATTTTGTTTAAAAAATAATAAAAAAATGTATTTGATTGGTGTGGTGAGGCAGTGAGAAATGTCTGTAATGAGCAGTGAAGGAACAGAGGAAGCCGGGTTTAGGGACCAACGGGCCTGACTCCTGGAGGGACCCTGGGGAGTTATTGGGGAGAAGTATTACATGCAATCCCATACTTCTCCACTGTAATCCCCGGCCATTAGTGAAGCTGAATTTATAGTACAGATACAGTAGTTGCTTCTATGAACCTATGTGTAGGATTACAATAAGAAAAGATATGCTGGTGGAAGTATTTTGGTTTATGTTTTTTTTGAACATAAGAGGATCAACGTAACGTGTCTATTAAGGTGTATATCTCTTTTGCTTTTAATAATTTTCTGCTAGTTCTCTTACTTTTTTTTTTTTTCTCTTTTCTATTTCTAGTTTTATCTACTTTGTTGTACAATTATATATGAATTTTCCTCTAAGAAAAGAAATAAGGCTTTAGCGTGTAGACCAGGAGTCTCCAAACTTTCTAAACTAAGATTAACGACATTCAGACTTAAGGGGGTCAGCAGAAGTAGAAAATGCCCCAGTGTCAGTTGGGAGCGAACAAAGCCTCATGATTGGTGGTCAGTGGGAGTAAGAAAATTACATTGCGTTTGCAGCCTGTAGTAGGAGTAATTATGCCTCATCGTTGGTATCAGTAGGAGAAATAGTGTCCCATCATTGGTATCAGTGGGAGGAATTGTGCCCCATCATTAGTATTAGTGGGAGGAATAGTGCTCCATTATTGGTATTAGTGGGAGGAATAGTGTCCCATCATTGGTATTAGTGGGAGGAATATTGCCCCATCATTAGTAATAGTGGGATAAATAGTGCTCCATCATTGGTATTAGTGGAAGGAATAGTGCCCCATCATTAGTATTAGTGGGAGGAATAGTGCCCCATCATTGGTATTAGTGGGAGGAATATTGCCCCATCATTAGTAATAGTGGGAAAAATAGTGCTCCATCATTGGTATTAGTGGAAGGAATAGTGCCCCATCATTAGTATTAGTGGGAGGAATAGTGCTCCATCATTGGTGTCATTGGGGGGAATAGAGCTCCATCATTGGCATTAATGGGAGGAATAGTGCTCCATCATTGGGATTAGTGTGAGGAATAGTGCCCCATCATTGGCATTAGTGAAAGGAATAGTGCCCCATCATTGGTGTCATTGGGGGGAATAGAGCTCCATCATTGGCATTAGTGGGAGGAATAGTGCTCCATCATTGGTGTCATTGGGGGGAATAGAGCTCCATCATTGGCATTAGTGGGAGGAATAGTGCCCCATCATTGGCATTAGTGGGAGGAATAGTGCCCCATCATTGGCATTAGTGGGAGGAATAGTGCCCCATCATTGGCATTAGTGGAAGGAATAGTGCCCCATCATTGGTGTCATTGGGGGGAATAGAGCCCCATCATTGGCATTCGTGGGGGGAATAGAGCTCCATCATTGGGATTAGTGGGAGGAATAGTGCTCCATCATTGGTGTCATTGGGGGGAATAGTGCCCCATCATTGGTGTCATTGGGGGGAATAGAGCTCCATCATTGGCATTAGTGGGAGGAATAGTGCTCCATCATTGGGATTAGTGGGAGGAATAGTGCCCCATCATTGGCATTAGTGGAAGGAATAGTGCCCCATCATTGGTGTCATTGGGGGGAATAGAGCTCCATCATTGGCATTAATGGGAGGAATAGTGCCCCATCATTGGTATTAGTGGGAGGAATAGTGCCCCATCATTGGTATTAGTGGGAGGAATAGTGACTAATGTCCTGTACACACGATCAGAATTTCCTATTGGATAAAATCCGATGGAATTTTCCGTAGGAATTCCGTTCAAGCTGTCTTGCATACACACTGTCAGACCAAATTCCGACCGTCCAAAACGCGGGTGACGTAAAACACTACAACGAGCCGAGAAAAATTTCAATGCTTCCGAGCATGCGTCGACTTGATTCTGAGCATGCGTGTTTTTTTGTCTCCATCGGAGTTCCACACAGACGATCAGCATTTCCCATAGGAAAAAAATAAAACAAGTTCTATTTCTAAAATCCTACGGAAAAAAGTCTGATGGGCCACACACGGTCGGAATATCCGATGAAAAAAATCCGTCAGACTTTTTTCATAGGAAATTCTGATCGTGTGTACAAGGCATAATTGTCTATATCATATCAGTGTGGAGAATTATGCCCCATGGTTGGTGTTGGTGGGAGGAATAGTGCCCCATCATTGGTGTCAGTAGGAAGAATATCAGATGCTGGAGAACTGAAATGTTATGCTGACATACTCGTTCTCCACTGTCTGACAGCACCTAAAGGGCCCTATCCTTTGACTCTTCCATCACAGTTGCTTGTAATGGTTCCCTATACTCTAACCCTGATGAAGGGGAAGGCCCTTCCCCCAAAACACTTTGGCTTTACTCACTAATTGTGAAATGTAAATTTCAATAAACTTGCTAAACAATAACCTCAAGTGTGGCAACCGTGTATACCAAGTGCACCTCCACCCCTATCCAAATGACCACATACTGGGTCCTCGTAGTGAGTATTTCTATTCAAATGGCCAAATGAGTCCCTTTACTTGCCTTTTTCTGGCCCTCGGGGTAGATAATGTGTCTCTACTAGACATGTGCATTGCTGAAAAATGTATTCATTTTCGTTTTATTCGTTTTTTAGTTTTTTTCGGAAAATTCGAAAATTCTGAATTCTGAAATTCGAATATTCTGAATTCTGAAATTCGAAAATTCTGAAATTTTAGAATTTAGAATTCTGAATTTTTGAATTTCCGATTTCCGTATTTTCGAATTCTGAATTTTCGAATTTCAAATTTAAAATTTTCCGATTTTCGAATTTCCAAAATTTTCGGATTTCCGAAATTTTGAATTTCCGAAATTCAAATTTTCAAATTTACAAAATTTTGAATTTACGAATTCCCCAAATTTACAAATTTCCGAAATCTCGAATTTTCACATTTTCGAATTTCCGAAATCTCGAATTTTCACATTTCCAAAATTCCGAATTTCTGAATTTCGAAAATGTTGAAATTCGAAAATTCGGAAATCCGAAATCCGAAAATTCGGAAATTAAAAAATTCGGAAATTCGGAAATTTCGGAATTAACGAATTTGTCAAAATTTGTTAAAAAAACGAATTCGGAACTAAACGAATTGCACATGTCTAGTCTCTACACCTATCCAAGTTTATCTTGCGGAGCGCCTTTCTGTCACTACCAAAGAGGCAGCAACTGGGACTGTAATAGGGCTAATCTACACAGTACCTTCATTGCCTATAAACCCCCTTGAAGGACAACAGAGATACTAGTCCCTACTCCCTACACTGTCATCCACACACACATTGGATTCCCAGTATATGGTCTTGGAATGCTAAAGAGCCAGTATAGATGAAAGACTCTGACCGATACCCAACTGAGATTGTCTAGGACAGTTGGCCTCAGTGTTCCATCTCCTCGACTCTCTTTCAGGTTAATTTTAAAAGCTGATCCAGGTTGCTCATTCATATTTATTTATTTTATTTATTCCACAAGAACCTACTGTGAAACCGGAAATAAAAAGTTACTCCAAGGAAGACCGACATACGATCTACATTAATTGGCAGCTGCCTTCATACAGTATTGTTGGGAATGGTTTCCTGGTCAGGGTTTATCATCCTCCAAACCAGCTTTTTCGAGAAGTGAATGTGACGTCCATGGATGTTTTGTCTGAAAAGATCTACGGCCTGAGCTCCAACATTGAGTACATCTTCAGAGTCTTAATTTACCATTGTACCAGCCTGGGGCCTCCTTCTGATCCCTACCACGTTACTCTCAATAGCAAGGGTGAGTCCATCCCATAACCTCCACTTACTAGTAAATGACAGACCTGCGTGAATGAATTATAAAATGCTAAATTTTGAAGTGCTAGTTAGTTTACACTTTGGGATATATGTAACAAATTCTAAGCAGGGGTGGGCAGGAGGGTCAGCTACCCTGGGCACTGTGGTATCATGTGAGGAGAGGGGGGGCACCATGAGGAGATTGGGAAGGAGGTGATTTGTGTTGGGAGTGGTAATTTGGAGGGTGTCAAGGGGTAAGAATTGTTCTAGGAGGGGAAATTTGGGGTGTGTGCTAGAAGTGGTGATTTAGGAGGATTTGTGATAGGAGGGGGAATGAGGAAAGAGGATATGTGCTAGGAGCTGTGATTTGTTTTGTTTTTTTTTTTTTTGTTAAAAAAGGCGATATGGTAGAGAGGAGGGGAATTGTGCTAGAAGGTGAGTTTTTCTTTTGGGGGGGCTATTTGTGCTAGTAGGGGACATTTTTGGGGGGGTTGTGCCAGGAGGGGGGATTGAGTTGGAATTTGTGCTGGGAGGGGGATTTAGAGTGGGGGGTATAATCAGAGGGGAAATTTGATAGGTAGAGGACTCATGCTAGGAGGGGTGATTTTTTTTGGGGGGGTGCTAGGAGGGGGGATTGAGTTGGAATTTGTGCAGGGAGGGGGATTTAGAGTGGGGGGTATAATCAGAGGGGAAATTTGATAGGTAGAGGATTCGTGCTAGGAGGGGGGATTTTTTTGGGGGGGGGGCTTTTTGTGCTGGGGCGATTTGGTGGATAGGGGGGAAAGATTTGTGCTGGAAGGGGGTATTTCAGGAAGGGGCGGATTTGTACTTAGAGAAGGGGGAATTAGGGGGTAAGCATGCAGAATAGTGCCTAATTTTTTTTTTGGGGGGGGAAATTTTGCTGACACATAATCCTCATACATCTTTGGGGGGGGGGCAGTTTGGCATGTTCGCCCTGGGCTCTAGATAACCTCGTTTCGGCACTGGTTCTAAGTAAACATGTGAGTGAAGAACCATATTTAATGCAAGACTTTTCAGAATATGAAAGAAACAATGTAGCAAGGAATGCAAAATATTGTCGCTACTGTCTGATGAGTTAATTTGTTGCATTCTCTCAAATTACCCTTCAGCCAAAAAATGGCTTTCTGTACTCAATAGGTGAAAAAAAATACAATTTAGAATCTAATTCTGGTTTCAAAATGAAATCATGCACATCAGAATTGCTGCTGTCTTTTGGAACTTACAACTTACAACCCTAAATCGCCTGTGTCCGCAGGTCCATCACCCCCGAAGGATGTCCTTGTTAACCCTCTTTCTCGACATACCATGAAAGTGATCTGGTCTCCACCTGATGATCCTAACGGTGGCATCATTAAGTATACGGTTGAGAGCCGGAGGTTTGGAGTCCTTGAGGGGCAGCAATGGGCCGACACAGAGGGCCACAACCAGACTTGGTACATTATTAAAGGCCTGAACAGCAGCACTTCCTACCAAATCCGGGTGCGGGCAAACTCCAGAGTCCCCGGAGAATGGAGCCAAACTGTAATAGCTTCAACATTCAGCGAGGGTACATTTATTTTTTTATTTTATCTATCTTTTCATGAAGGCTATTGGGCTTACCCATTGGAGGCCTTAGGTATCGTGGAACTCGAATAGAAATCAAGATAAATGATCCTTAGCAGCAGAGAAGGACCTCCAAGTTTCCAAGAACATTGAAAATCAATCATGGTTTACAGTGGCGGCTGGTGCTCAAAATTTTTGGGGGGACGCAAACAAACTGAAAAAAACAAAACATAAATTGCATCCACTGTGCCCAAACAGAGCTACTGTGCCCATCAAACGCAGCCACTGTGCCCATCAATTGTCGCCACTGTTCCATCAAACGCAGCCACTGTGCCCATCAATTGCTGGCAGTTTGCCCCATCAAATGCCGCCAGTTTGCCCCATCAAATGCCGCCAGTTTGCCCCATCAAATGATGCCAGTTTGCCCCATCAAATGCCGCCAGTTTGCCCCATTAAACTATGCCAGTTTGCCCCAACGCCGCCAGTTTGCCCCTTCAAATGCAGCCAGTTTGCCCCATCAAATGATGTCAGTTTGCCCCATCAAATGCCGCCAAATTGCCCCATCAAACGCCGCCAGTTTGCCCCATCAAATGATGTCAGTTTGCCCCATCAAATGCAGCCAGTTTGCCCCGTCCGGCACTTACCTTTCTCGGGTCAGCGCCGTCCTCCACGCTCCCGCCAAGTCCTCAACGTCTTCTCCTATTCATGTCAGAGATGCTATGATTGGACGCCTAGCGCCTGTCGCTTCAGCCAATCAGGTAACCGGTAACCAAACCCGGTGCACCTGATTGGATCAAATGATGCCAGTTTGCCCCATCAAATGATGCCAGCTTGCCCCATCAAACGCCACCAGTTTTCCCCATCAAACGCTGCCAGTTTGCCCCATTAAATGCCGCCAGTTTGCCCCATTAAATGCCGCCAGTTTGCCCCATCAAATACCACCAGTTTTCCCCATCAAATCCTGCCAGTTTGCCCCATCAAATGCAGCCATTTTCCCCCATCAAATGATGCCAGTTTGCCCCGTCAAATGATGCCAGTTTGCCCCGTCAAATGATGCCAGTTTGCCCCGTCAAATGCAGCCAGTTTGCCCCATCAAATGCAGCCAGTTTGCCCCATCAAACGCCGCTAGTTTGCTCCATCAATTGCCGCCAGTTTTCCCCATCAAACGCTGCCAGTTTGCCCCACCAAATGATGCCAGTTTGCCCCACCAAATGATGCCAGTTTCCCCCATCAAATAATGCCAGTTTGCCCCATCAAATAATGCCAGTTTACCCCATCAAATAATGCCAGTTTGCCCCATCAAACGCCGCTAGTTTGCCCCATAAATTCCCGCCAGTTTGCCCTATCAAATGATGCCAGTTTGCCCCATCAAATTATGCCAGTTTGCCCCCATCAAACGCCACCAGTTTGCCCCATTAAATGATGCCAGTTTGCCCCACAAATTATGCCAGTTTGCCCCATCAAACGCCGCCAGTTTGCCCCATCAAACGCCGCAAGTTTGCCCCATCAAATGATGCCAGTTTGCCCCATCAAACGCCGCCAGTTTGCCCCATCAAGTGCAGCCAGTTTGCCCCATCAAATGATGCCAGTTTGCCCCATCAAGTGCAGCCAGTTTGCCCCATCAAGTGCAGCCAGTTTGCCCCATCAAATGATGCCAGTTTGCCCCATCAAACGCCGCCAGTTTGCCCCATCAAATGCAGCCAGTTTGCCCCGCCCGGCACTTACCTTTCTCAGGTCAGCGCCGTCCTCCACACTCCCGCCGAGTCCTCAATGTCTTCTCCCGTCCTCTTCATGTCAGAGATGCTATGATTGGATGCCTAGCGCCTGTCGCTTTAGCCAATCAGGTGACAGGTAAACAGACCCGGTGCACCTGATTGGCTGAGAGGCAATTCCCTAACACAGCACTGTTTAAACAGGGAACGCACAGCAGTGCGCCCGCTGCTTAACAATTTGCAATGCATGAATCTATCTATTGGAGATTGACAGGTGCAGGAGAGAGGGGGGTGGCGCTCCTGCGCCCTCTATGGACGCACCGACACTGATGGTTTAGTAGCTTTGCCTTCCTGTAGTAAAGTCACATCAGTATCTGTATAATGATGGTGTTATGGGCCAAAAAGAAACAAAAGAAAAGGACTATACAATCATATACAACACTGTAAGAAGCTCTCCCGGGTTCACGCTAATGGCCTCCTCTTGTCATGTTTGTGGAATACCCTAAAACTCCAGGGAACAGCTAAATAAACAGATGAAATGCATACATTTCATCTGTGTTTTGTCATCCAAAGAATTTTACATCAGTCCATTAGGTCCTCAGACTTAGGAAACCCTGCCAGACCGCAGAGCCTCCAGGTTGGTGACCTCACTTTTCTCTGCTGCAGTCAAGCAATAGAGCTTGGTCACCTTCTTGCTTCCAGCCTGTAATTGGACAGTGAAAGAACAGCAGCAGGCCGATGAAGCCATCACTCTGTCCACTTTGCGCTCTCCTCCTATGAGCATGTTCCTTGTCAGAAGCAGATGTTCATGAAGCAAGGCTGACCGACTCCTTGTGACCCAAGAGACCCAATGTGTGAGCCGCTCAGGCTTTCAGAAGAGGTGTAAGTCCTCAATGTCCACCGCTGTGAGTGCTGGTCTAGGGAGGGAGCTTGTCCCGGCTCCTGTGATCACTGGATATGAGAAAGGCCTCCCTTTATCCCCACATCTAGACAATCCCTCTGATCAATGTGTTAGTGGCAACCTCAGCCTGGACTCCAACCAGGCCATGCCCCCAACGCGTTTCGCTCTGCCCCTTCGGAGCTTAATCATGGGGATGGAGATCTTGGGCATGAGAGGGAGTTTTTATACATCTTTGAATACATCATTGAATGAAAAGGAGAATTTCAGGTGTGTGCAAATCTGCTATGGTGCTCTATGAGAGGTATTTAAACAGGTAACAGGTATTTAAAGTGGAGGCCTGCTGCCGCCGCCATCCTCGGTAAGGGAATCAGGAAGTGAAGCCTTGCAGCTTCACTTCCCGGTTCCCTACTGCGCATGCACGAGTCGCACTGCGCGTCCTCACTGGTCCCTGCTGTCTTCTGGGACCTGTGTGTCTCCCAGAAGACAGTGGGGGAGGACAGAGAAGGGGCCGGAAGTGCCATAGGTCACTGAAGTGATCTATGCCCAGAAGTGGGAGCAAATACCTGTATTACACAGGTAGAATATATATATATATATATATATGTTTGTTGGGCAGTTTCCAGAAACAGACACGTGTCTCCAAATCCCTAGTGATAGATAAAAAGAGGATATGACGAGAGAGGCGACGCCCCCTCAAGGATAATGGAATTTTAATTGGAGATAATACGTCGGTTACCAAGGTGAGCACACATACGATAAGATGAAAATATTACATTTTATTACATAATATCAGATAAAAATCACATAGTCATAAAACATATTTAGACCATGAATTGATGATACTTAACCATCGCCGCAATGTCACGGTCACAATAAAAATCGCAGATCACGGCCATTACTAGTAAAAAAAAAAAAAAAAAAAATGCCATAAATCTGTCCCCTATATTGTAGACGCTATAACTTTTGCGCAAACCAATCAATATACGCTTATTGAGATTTTTTTTTTTTTTTAAACAAAAATATGTAGAAGAATACGTATCAGCCTAAACTGAGGAAATTTTTTTTTTTTTTTTTTTTAAAACATTGTGATATTTATTGAATCAAAAAAGTAAAAAAAATGGTTTTTTTTCAAAATTGTCGCTCTTCTTTTGTTTATAGCGCAAAAAAAAAAAAAAAAGCAGAGGTGATCAAATACCACCAAAAGAAAGCTCTATTTGTGGGGGGAAAAAAACATAAAGATTACATATGGTTACAGTGTTGCATGACCGCGCAATTGTCATTCAAAGTGCAACAGCGCTGAAAACGAAAAATTGGTCTGGGCAGGAAGGGGGTGAAAATGCCCGGTATGGAAGTGGTTAATCAATGTAATCAGACCACGGAGACCTGGGGACTTGAAAAATATTGATAATAAAAGTGATCTAAATGCAAAAAAAGGCAGAAGCAAAAATGCTAAATTACAAAAAATACAAAAAAGTAATTCAGAGTGCCATAGCAGACCTGCATACACCTGACATCCTCCTTTTCATTCTCAATGTGCCAGCCAATGTTGTATAAAAAGTGCCCATCATGCCCAGGATCTTCATCCTCATGATTAAGCTCCGAGGGGCAGAGCGAAAAGCGTTGGTAGCGTGGCCTGGATGGAGTCCAGGCTGAGGTTGCCACTAACACATTAATCGGAGGGATTGTCTAGATGTGCGGCTAAAGGGAGACCTTTCCCATACCCAGCGATTGACTCCTTGTGCTACTTACTGTACAAGAGGCTGATGCAAAGTCATATTCAGGTACTTATTCATTGCCTACTTCTTTTGTAATGAATATGTTACTGCATAGACATGTGCACTGCCGAAAAATTTGTTTTTTTTCGTTTTTCCGGAAATTCGAAAAATTTGTTTATTGTGTTTTCGTTTTTTTGTTTTTTTCGGAAATTCGAAAAATTCGTTTTTTTCTGATTTTTTTGCTTTTTTTGGAAATTCGAAAAATTTGTGTTTTCGTTTTTTCCGTTTTTTTTTGTTTTTTTCGGAAATTCATGAATTCCGAATTCCGAATTTTCGAATTTCCCAATTTCCAAAAAAACGAAAACAACTAATTTTTCGAATTTCCGAAAAAAGCAAAAAAACGAAAAAAAAAAAATTCCGATTTTCGGAAATTCTAAAAATTCGGAATTCAAAAATTCAACTTTCCAAATTTCCCATTTTTGAATTTTAGATTTTTCTAATTTTAGATTTTCTAATTTTGCAATTTCGAATTTTCGAATCTCGAATTTTCGAAATTTCCAATTTTCGAAATTCGGAATTTCGGAAATTCGGAAATTCGAAAATCTGAATTTCCGGAAATTCGAAAATCCGAAATTCCGAAAATTGAAAAATTCGGAGATCCTAAAATTTGTAAATTGAAAAATTCGGAAATTCGAAATTTCGGAAATCAGAAAATCAGAAAATTTGGAAATTTAAATTCGGAAATTTCTGAATTAACGAAATTCGATTAGATTTTCTAATTTTGCAATTTCGAATTTTCGAATCTCGAATTTTCGAAATTTCCAATTTTCGAAATTCGGAATTTCGGAAATTCGGAAATTCGAATTTTCGAAAATCTGAATTTCCGAAAATTCGAAAATCCGAAATTCCGAAAATTGAAAAATTCGGAGATGTCTATTACTGCATTCAATTCATGTTTTTCTTTATGATTGCCCTGAGATCAGCTTTACCATGGGATCTACAGTACCTTGCTACAGTTTGAGCTAACTGCTGTTTTTGTCCCCAGAGTCTCATCCCATGGTCCCCAGCATGGAGAGCAGGAACCCGCGGGTGCCCAATTCAGGTCAACAGCTACTCTTGGCAATAATTGGTTCCGTATCCGTCACGTGTTTCACCATCATTGTCGCCTTGCTTGCTCTCTTCTGTATCAAAAAAAATTTATTTCGCCGCAGGAAGATGTTCACCTACCAGTCTGGATCGGTGAGTGATATAAGTTCAATAAAATACCTTATTCCCAGCTTCAGTATGAACTTTTCACATAATTGTACTTATTGCAATGTTCCTGTGCATCCTGAACTTACAGTGCCTTGAAAAAGTATTCATACCCCTTGAAATTTTCCACATTTTTGTCATGTTACAACCAAAAAAAGTAAATGTATTTTATTGGGATTTTATGTGATAGACCAACACAAAGTGGTACATGATTGTGAAGTGGAAGGAAAATGATAAATGGTTTTCAACATTCTTTACAAATAAATATGTGAAAAGTGTGGGGGGTACATTTGTATGGCGCCCCCCCCGAGTCAATACTTTGTAGAACCTCCTTTCTCTGCAATTAGGCTGAATTCACACCTATGCATTTTTAGTGCTTTTTGCATTTTGCAGATTTTGCACTACAGAACGTGTTCCATAGGAAACCATGTTAAATGGTCTGTAGTGCAAATCTGCAAAATGCAAAAAGCACTAAAATGCATAGGTGTGAATCCAGCCTAACAGCTGCAAGTCTTTTTGGGGGATGTCTCTACCAGCTTTGCACATCTAGAGAGGGACATTTTTGCCCATTCTTCTTCGCAAAATATCTCAAGCTCTGTCAGATTGGATGGAGAGGGTCTTTGATCAGCAATTTTCAAGTCTTGCCACAGATTCTCAATGTGATTTAGGTCTGGACTGTGACTGGGCCATTCTAACACATGAATATGCTTTGATCTAAACCATCCCATTGTAGCTCTGGCTGTATGTTTCGGGTCGTTGTCCTGCTGGAAGGTGAACCTCCGCCCCAGTCTCAAGTCTTTTGCAGACTCTAAAAGGTTTTCTTCTAAGATTGTCCTGTATTTGGCTCCATCCATCTTCCCTTCAACTCTGACCAGCTTCCCCCTCGCTGCTGATGAAAAGCATTCCCATAACATGATGCTGCCACCACCATGTTTCACAGTGGGGATGGTGTGTTCAAGGTGATGTGCAGTGTTAGTTTTATGTCACACATAGCGTTTTACTTTTAGGCCAAAACATTTAATTTTGGTCTCATCTGACCAGAGCACCTTCTTCCACATGATTGCTGTGTCCCCCACATGGCTTCTCACAAACTGCAAACAGGACTTCTTATGTCTTTCTTTCTACAAAGTCTTTCTTCTTGCCACTCTTCCATAAAGGGCAGATTTGTGGAGAAGCACGACTAATAGTTGTCCTGTGGACAGATTCTCCCACCTGAGCTGTGGATCTCTGCAGCTCCTCCAGAGTTACCATGGGCCTCTTGGCTGCTTCTCTGATGAATGCTCTCCTTGCCCGGCCTGGTCAGTTTAGGTGGACAGCCATGTCTTGGTAGGTTTGCAGTTGTGCCATACTCTTTCCATTTTTGGATGATGGATTGAACAGAGCTCCGTGAGATGTTCAAAGCTTGAGATAAAGTTTTATAACCTAACCCTGCTTTATACTTCTCCACAACTTTATCCCTGACCTGTCTTGTGTGTTCCTTGGCCTTCATGATGCTGTTTGTTTACTAAGGCTCTCTAACAAACCTCTGAGGGCTTTACAGAACAGCTGTATTTATACTGAGATTAAATTACACACAGGTGGACTCTATTTACTAATTTGGTGACTCCTGAAGGCAATTGACTCCACTAATTTTTAGTTAGGGGTATCAGAGTAGGGTTGCCACCTCATCCCTTTAAACCCGAACACATATGAATTACAAAGGTTCTGTGGCTGATTAAGTTGGTAATTAACCTCACTTGGTGCCTTATGTGCATCTAATTAGCCTCAGAACCTGTGTAATTCATATGTGTTCGGGTTTAAAAGGGATGAGGTGGCAACCCTATATCAGAGTAAAGGGGGCTGAATACAAATGTACCCCACACATTTCACATATTTATTTGTAAAAAAAATTGAAAATCATTTATAATTTTCCTTCCACTTCACAATTATGTGCCACTTTGTGTTGGTTTATCACATAAAATCCCAATAAAATACATTTACCTTTTTGGTTGTAACATGACAAAATGTGGAAAATTTCAAGGGGTATGAATACTTTTTCAAGGCACTGTAGAATTCTAAACATTGGCAAGCCAATCAAACAACATTTTTCAGGATTTTTCCTACAATTTTATTTATTTTTTTAAATTCAGATTTTATTTAAAGAGAATTTTTATATTTTAAAACATGTTAGGGCAGACCGCCATACAGGGCGCTGGACAAAACAAGAAAATAAATACCAGTGTAGCGGGTATTTGAGTTATGTGAGGACTCTGGTGGTGTGAGGTTCCTTGGGGTCCCTGGGTGGCGCTGTTGCCTGGGGCTGGAGTTGAACTCACACTGCAGAACTGTGCCTTTTTGTCCTCCCCTGGAGCTGGTACAGCGGGGCGGGGAACCGGCTGTGACGCAAAGGGAGAGGTCATAAAAGGGGCGGATGCCCTGATTGGGGGGAGAGAGTCGGAGGACGCGGCCGCACCCAGGCACCTTCAGCTTGGGTGCTGGCGTTCCGGTGTTCCAGGCCTAGGTGCCCTTGGCCTAGCTGGAGCAGGGATGGAGTCCATCTCAGGCACCTTTAGCCTGGGGTGAGGTACTATGGCGGATGCCTGGGGCTCAGTACCTTCGACTGAGTTCCGCGAGGGTGGAGGAATCCGAGGGGGCCCTAACTCCTTGGGTGCCCATGTCTGAGTTCGTGAGGACTGGTGTGCAGTAACTTCTCTGAAGAGCCCGGCGCGGCATCGCTGGTGATGGAGAGGCCTCCACTTCTCCCTTGGACGGATTTCTTCCTCTGACAGGGGCAAAGTGAGCGAAGGTAATTCACGTTCTATATTATCTAGTCAGTGGCAGTGACTATTCACCACTGGTGACAGCACAGTGGGCAGCAGCAAGAAGGGAAAGGATTGTGCCACGATCTGTCCCCCATTTTCCAAAGGAGAAAGATTGTTTTATTGCTTGGCAAGAAGAATAAAACTGAGTTGTACCTATTCACTGTGTGGAACTTGGGTTACTAAAGCAAAGGAGTCAGGGACGAAGGACTGGACTTGGCTCTAGACACCTACACAAAAGCCCAATCTTCTGGCCTTCACCTCCTAGTTACGGAGGACATGGGCCGTGGTGTGTTTTATCCCTCTCTCCCAGGTACCCCTAGACAACAGCCATATGACCAATAAAGAAAGAGAGAGAGGTGAGGCCGCTACACCAATATAACATAATATTTAAACCAGAGTAAAAAAAAAAAAACTCAAATTCATCCACTGTGTTCATTGACAGTGACAATACTGTATCTACCAATATTGATAATCTATAAAATATTATTATATTATAATCTTGGGATGCAATACATTTTAGGTGAGGTTCAGGGACTGCATATCACTGCAACTCTTCTACCGATCGATGTATTTCCTGTCTTTAAGGGGGAGGAGACCATCCTGCAGTTCAGTTCGGGGACTCTGACCCTCACCAGACGCCCGAGACCGCAGACTGAGCCCTTCACGTATCCCATCTTGGCCTGGGCGGACATTAAGTTTGAGGATGTGATTGGAGAGGGAAACTTCGGACAGGTCATCAAGGCAATGATTAAGAAAGATGGGGTGCGCATGAATGCTGCAGTCAAGATGCTAAAAGGTGAGGAAATCATTTCTGGAATTGTGGGGAGAATCGCTATTCTGCTACAACAGAAGGATACTGTGTTTTCTGTGGCTCCAATTTATTCTTAGCACATTTGATTGCTATCCCAATCCCTAACACTGCCCCACTCCTCAAGCCTCGTACACACGACCGATTTTCTCGGCAAAAAACGACAAGAAAACTGCCGGGAGAGCTTTCTTGCTGAGAAAAACCGGCCGTGTGTACGAGGCTTTCAGGTTTCTCGCCAAGAAAACTGGCCAGAATCTCGACGAGAAAAATAAAGAACCTGCTCTCTATTTTCTCGTTGAGATTCTCGTCGGCCTGTTTCCCGAAGAGAAACCCGAGAGTGTGTACGCTTACCTGTTGCCGTGGAAACCTGCGCATGCTTGAAATGACTTAGACGCATGCTCGGTAGCTTCCTAGGCATAGGTAGGGTGTAGCAAAATGGCGGCGGCGGCATCGAATGTGACGAGCGCACGCTTGTCGTAGTTGATGACGTCACCACGTTCGTTCCATTCAAAAGAACAGCGTTTTTTGTTAACCGAGCGTGTGTACACTCGGCCGGGACAAGATTCTTGTCAAGAATCTCGTCAGGAAAAACGACGTGTTTTTTCCTGACGAGATTCTCGGCCGTGTGTACGAGGCTTAAGTCTCAAGGAAACAACTATTACCTCCTGTGAGAACTAGCATCAAATGTAGAGCTTTTAAGGAAACCACCACTCACTTTTCTTCTTTTCAAGGGCTATTCTTGCCCATTTTTATTAACCACTTCCCGACCGCCCGCACGCACTTTTACGTCGACAGAATGGCACGGCTGCGCAAATGGGCGTATATATATGTCCCCTTTAATTTGCTAACCGTGTGGTCGCACGCACGCCGCCGGTGGCGCGCTCGCGAACCCTGTTGCGAGCTCCATGACCGTGACCGTGAGACCCGCGGACTCGATGTCCACCGGTGTCCCGCAATCGGGTCACAGAGCTGAAGAACGGGGAGATGTTAGAGTAAACACAAAATCTCTCCGTCCTTCCCCTGACACTGTCACTGATCGTCTGTCCCCTGTCATCGGGAACAGCGATCAGTTACGTGACACGGCAAGCCACGCCCCCTAACAGTTAGAAGCACTCCCTAGGTCACACTCCCTGGAGCCCCTCAACCAGCCTCCAAAAAACCTCCAAAAGTTAAGTGGCTGTGTCTGAGTGGCCAATGGCTAGGACTGGATGTTGCCTCATAGAGGTTGGGGGGGAGCCTAGCGGTGTCAAAGTATGAGCCATATGGGAAATAGTTGGCTTTTGCCAGCATTTTTTGTGGTACTTGTCATGGACTAGAGTCCATTGCCACAAGGTGGGCAGACTGACTGTTAGAATCAGGGATTAGATATAGCAGTTGGTCTAGGCAGTTGTGTTGGCCATGAAAGAGACACAAACAACTTTGAGGAGTCTTGGAGGAATAGGATTCCTGTTGGCACAGGAGGGTAGCCCAGTATATACACTTGTACAGTGAAGGTGAAAACCCAAAAAAGAGCTGAAGTGCATAATCTAAGGAGCCGTCTTATCTTCACCCTAGCTCCTAAAGCTAAAGATGGGTTTTGCCCCCCTTGAGCAGGCAGCTACCAGGAGCTGAGATCAGGTATGTAGGAAATATTCCATTGCAGTGCTATGAGAAATACAGTCAGGTCCATAAATATTGGGACATTGACACAATTTTATTCTTTTTGGCTCTATACACCATCACATTGGATTTTGAAATGAACGCTTTAACTGCAGACTTTCAGCTTTAATTTGAGGGAATTTACATCCAAATCAGGTGAACAGTGTAGGAATTACAACAGTTTTTATACGTGCCTCACACTTTTTAAGGGACCAAAAGTAATGGGACAATTGTCTGCTCAGCTGTTCCATGGCCAGGTGTGTGTTATTCCCTCATTATCCCATTTACAAGGAGCAGATAAAAGGTCCAGAGTTCATTTCAAGTGTACTATTTGCATTTGGAATCTGTTGCTGTCAACTCTCAATATGAGATCCAAAGAGCTGTCACTATCAGTGAAGCAAGCCATCATTAGGCTGAAAAACAAAACAAACCCATCAGAGAGATAGCAAAAACATTAGGTGTGGCCAAATCAACTGGTTGGAACATCCTTAAAAAGAAAGAACGCACCGGTGAGCTCAGCAACACCAAAAGACCCGGAAGACCACGGAAAACAACTGTGGTGGATGACCGAAGAATTCTTTCCATGGTGAAGAAAACACCCTACACAACAGTTGGCCAGATGAAGAACACTCTCCAGGAGGTAGGTGTGTGTGTGTCAAAGTCAACAATCAAGAGAAGACTTCACCAGAGTGAATACAGAGAGTTCACCACAAGATGTAAACCATTGGTGAGCCTCAAAAACAGGAAGGCCAGATTAGAGTTCGCCAAACAACATCTAAAAAAGCCTTCACGGTTCTGGAACAACATCCTATGGACAGATGAGACCAAGATCAACTTGTACCAGAGTGATGGGAAGAGAAGAGTATTGAGAAGGAAAGGAACTGCTCATGATCCAAAGCATACCACCTCATCAGTGAAGCATGGTGGTGGTAGTGTCATGGCGAGGGCATGTATGGCTGCCAATGGAACTGGTTCTCTTGTATTTATTGATGATGTGACTGCTGACAAAAGCAGCAGGATGAATTCTGAAGTGTTTCGGGCAATAATATTATCGGCTCATATTCAGCCAAATGCTTCAGAACTCATTGGACGGCGCTTCAGAGCGCAGATGGACAATGACCCGAAGCATACTGCGAAAGCAACCAAAGAGTTTTTTTAAGGAAAAGAAGTGGAATGTTATGCAATGGCCAAGTCAATCACCTGACCTGAATCCGATTGAGCGTGCATTTCACTTGCTGAAGACAAAACTGAAGGGAAAATGCCCCAAGAACAAGCAGGAACTGAAGACAGTTGCAGTAGAGGCCTGGCAGAGCATCACCAGGGATGAAACCCAGTGTCTGGTGATGTCATCGCGCTCCAGACTTCAGGCTGTAATTGACTGCAAAGGATTTGCAACCAAGTATTAAAAAGTGAAAGTTTGATTTATGATTGTTAATCTGTCCCATTACTTTTGGTCCCTTAAAAAGTGGGAGGCACATATACAAACTGTTGTAATTCCTACACCGTTCACCTGATTTGGATGTAAATACCCTCAAATTAAAGCTGAAAGTCTGCAGTTAAAGCACATCTTATTCGTGTCATTTCAAATCCATTGTGGTGGTGTATAGAGCCAAAAAGATTAGAATTGTGTCAATGTCCCAATATTTATGGACCTGACTGTAGTTGGCTTTTGCCGGTGTTCTTTGTGGAAGTAGTACTTGTTATGGACCAGAATATGTTGCCATTAGGAGCCAGACTGGCTACCCAATGAATTAGTTATAGCAGTTGGGCTGGGCAGTGGTGTTGACCACAAAGGAGACACAGAGAACTGCCAGGAGTCTTGGAGAAGCAGGATACTCCGTAGAGCAACCCAGTGTACTGACGTGTTCAGCAAAGGCTTCACCAATAGCTCCTGAAGTTAGAAATGGGTTTTGCTGCAGATGGCTCCCAGGTTGCAGCCTTCTCACTCACCTGAGCAGGCAGCTACTGGGAATTGAGAGCATGTATGGAGGAAAGAGTCCCATGCAGTGCTGAGACACTGGTATCACAAGTCAGTAGGTAACACAGTCAAAGCTAATAGGTGTGCACAGAAACGCGCACACACACACAAAGTCACTAGAAGCTGGCTACAGGCTAAAGTACGTGGGGTCACTGGTGCAGGGTAGAGTGGAAGTGCACAGAGCTAGGTGCAGACTGAAGTGCCCATTATCTCACTGGAGCAAGTAGCAGACTGGAGAGCACAGGGACATACATAAGCTGAATACAGGCTAGAGGTACGCAGAGAACACTAGGGAACGAAGGAGGCACGCAGGAGCTGGGAACAGGCAGAACCAAACTGGGAACACTAGAGGTACGGATATCACACTGGGAGACACTCATGAAGTCACTGAGATGGGGGGGGGGGCAATAGCTAGTATGTGGACGCATTGAGCAAATGCAGAGAAACCTGAATGATAGAGCTTTATGGGTAAGTTATAGCATCAAAGGTAGCCTGGAACACAACTGAAAGGGGACGTTTTTCTTTTTACTTCTTTTGCTAAATGTCCATTTGGGTTCCAAATATGCTCTATGGTGTGAGCATACAAACCATATTACTCATCTCATGAACTCATAAGATGTAAACCATTACAATTTAAAGTGTTTATACTGGGCCCAACACGTGGGCATCCCCCTTTCCCCTAATACTAAGCCAGATTGAACCTTCTTCAGAGCCGGCTGATAGACATCCTCAACTAGTATCTTTTCTTTATACTCCTGTCCCTTCTTCCCACTTCCTTTTCTATCCTACTGCTCTCTCTCGGAAACCCTCAAATATTTGGGATATCAGTTTCCTTTCTCTTTTGTTGGAAAGTTATAAGTTATGAAAATAGGTTGTGCATAAGGCCAACCAATTTACTGCTTACCACTGTTAATATATGGTGAGATGCGGGTTCGGTTCGGGGAGTAAGACCCCTGCCCGGCACAGCTTCATCCCCTTGGGGGGTGCCGGGCATTAAGGGGCTTACCCTGGATCGCCCTGACATTTCGACGATAGGCTTTGCCTCTACGGTATGCAGAGGCCCAGCATACTCTCCAGATCATATCTGGCTGGAGCGCTGGGTTTAGACGAGTGCCTTATGGTAATACAATGCTCCTAATGTTTCTATGAGATGTTTATGTACTTAAAGCGGAGGTCCGCCTAAAAAAAAATATTAAAAGCCAGCAGCTACAAATACTGCAGCTGCTGACTTTTAATAAATGGACACTTACTGTGATGTTTGTGCTGGAGCACTGTTCTATGTAACAAAGTCATCATGTTCTGAGTGAGTAATAAACCCTTCCATGGTTAAGAAGTTCATCTGGCCTGTGTGTGTAACTTGCTGAGCAGATACTGGCAGCATTGCTAGCACCCCGTGTCTAAAGGACATAAAACTTACCTGTCCAGGGTGCCCGCGACTTCGGCAGCCGAAGCGGATCAATCGCTCGGCTCTCGGCTGCCCCCGCCGCCATCCTCGGTTAGGGAATCAGGAAGTGAAGCCTTGCGGCTTCACTTCCCGGTTCCCTACTGCACATGCGCAAATCGCGCTGCACATCCTCACTGGTCCCCGCTGTGTTCTGGGACCTTTGTGTTTCAGAGAAGACAGCGTGGGAGGACAGGGTAGGCGCCGGACATGACGTAGGTCACCGCGACCACCGTGATCTATGTCAGGAAGTGGGAGCAAATACCTGTATTACACAGGTATCTGCTCCCCCCTCCTCCCTGAAAGGTGACAAATGTGACACCAGAGGGGGGGGGTCCAAAAAGGTGGAAGTTCCATTTTTGGGTGGAACTCCACTTTAATTTACTATGTTATTGCTCGCTTCTATGGAGATACATTTGTTTTGTACCACATATTTTTGCTATCGATATCCTGATATCCAATCTGTATGCGTTTGTTATATTCCAATTGAAAATAAAATTCTTTGAAATTTAAAGTGCTTATACGGTTTCTTTTTCTTCTAGAATTTGCATCAGAAAATGACCACAGGGATTTTGCCGGGGAGCTGGAGGTTCTGTGTAAACTGGGTCACCACCCAAATATCATCAACTTGCTGGGAGCCTGTGAGAATAGAGGTACATCAATAGCCCCTATCTCTACCAATTCCCCCAAATGTATTGTATGTATTGCCAAACATTGAGATTAGCCTTTACCTCTTGCTTTTGACACACCTGTAACGTTTTGGTTTTTCAATCACCTTGTATCTTGGTGACAGTGAAGGGACCAATCTTCCCAACAGAGGAACTGATAGCAATGGAGTATGGCAGAGATCCTATTCTTCCTTACTCTATACAGAACTAGAAAAACAAGTTTTGCTGTTACACAGGGCTTTTTTTCAGTAGTAACATGGGGGAATGCAGTTCCGACACCTCCAGCACTGAATGTATGTAACAGCAAGGGGCGCTGGGATGTTTTGGAGGGTCTACTGATGCTGGCTTCTGGGGAATCTATTGTTGATGGAGGGGATCTATTTTTTTAGGGGGAAGGGTCTATTGTTCCTGGTGGTTAATCGTTGCTGGGAGGGATCTACTGTTGGAGGAGGGGTCTATTGTTGCTGGCTGCTGGAGGGTTTATTGATGCTGGCTGTTGTGAGTCTATTGTTGCTGAGGGGATCTATTGTTGCTGGGAGGTCCATTATTGCAAGCTACAGGGAATCTATTTTACTGCCTTTCTTGTTATGCTTAACTAATTCCATGTGTAGCACGACGACCCCCAAGGGGGCTGAATTGATTGACCTGTTTATCTGCATCGCCCTGACCCTGTGAACACTCCAACCCACCTGGCACTCTGCTGGGGTTTTTCGCCTTCCTCTGGATCAACTGTGGGTATAGAATTAGGTATATGGGATTGTATGATATTATTATTTTATTTTTTTATGGTTGAACTGGATGGACTTGTGTCTTTTTTTTAACCTGACTAACTATGTAATTTTGGGTTCAGACATCTTTGTGCAGCACCTTTAAATGGCACGCCAACACAAGTCAAGTATATTTATGTTATCTTAGCTTTTACTGGGGCAAGAGGTAATAAATGTACAAAGGGGGGGGGGGCAGTCAATCAACTGAGTTCTGGAGCCAAACTCAGGAGAGAGACTCCCCGGATAAAACAGCTTTATTACAATTCATAAGTACAATGGAATTCCAACTAAAGAATAAATGGAAGGATGGTGTAGAATCTACTATTTAAGGCAATATAATACCACATTAAAGGGCAATCCTAGGCAGGCCTATTCAACAGTTAAATCCTAATGAGAGACCAGATAGAGTAGGAGTAGGATAGCACCCTTTAAATAGTAGCAACAGCAATATCAAGAATGCAGGCCTGCAGTAGTCTTCACCGGCAGTTGGAGCTCATTAGATTATATCCAAATGTAGCACAGTGAGATGATGACAAGCAAGGCAGCTTAAATAGGCTAGTGATATTCCTTGAAGTGATTTGGCATAAAGGTGTCTATGTACAGTGTCATATGTAACGCAGTAAAGTGTTTCCGTGGGCAAGGTGTCTGTACACAGTGTTCAAGCAAGATAACCATATTAGGATTTGCAAAATCGATGGGCGACTGCCCTCTCACCAATGACAGAAACGGGTAGGGAGCCTCTGGAACAGCAATCCTGGATGCGATGTCCTTCCGGGAGACGAACGGCGATGATCCTCCACTGCTGGATACTGGTAAGCCCGTCTGATGGGTTGGTGCCGCATGGATGTCTGATGAACAGCATCACCACGTGGTATGCCACAGCCCTCTCTCTCAGCTGCAGAGAGGTGTTGACACCATCTGATCCAGGGAAGAGAGCGCGGGGTGGATCTGCCAGGCCTTTTGTAGACCCTCCCAGAGGTCCGTTCATGTTGCAGCAGGATCTCTGGGATGTATACTCCAAGGGTAATGTCACACCATGTGAACAGCTAATCCAAAAGACTACTAGTCCCACAATCCTTCTCGTTTGGCTCACCGATATGATGACAATCACTAGAGCCCAGCACTAGGGGAACACTGGAATAGATGAAGAATACAGGGGGTTGTCTGCACAGTAAAGTAACGGTAATCCACTGTTGCTACACATGCAAATTACATACAAAGCAACACAAAATGATACTTGGTTCTGTATTCTCTAAAATGGGCAGTACTGGGAGGTGGGTAGGGGGTGCAACCAAGAAATGGTGCTCGGTGATGGGTAGGCGGAGGAGACAAGGGGTGACTCGGAAGGGGGGAATTCCTTCACCTATTCTCTGAGAAAAAAAGCCCTGCTTATACATACACTTGAACTAAAATGTGTAACAAATCACATATAACATCTATGATCAACTTTTTTAATTCCTTGAAACGTTATGTTGCAATAAACAACCGTCATGCACTCTTCTGGCTGATTCAGTGTTCTGGTTCAATCTCCATTCTTTAGGTTATTTGTACATCGCCATCGAATTTGCTCCATTTGGGAACCTGCTTGACTTTCTACGCAAGAGCCGAGTTCTGGAAACAGATCCTGCGTTTGCCAAGGAACACGGGACGGCCTCTACACTCACCTCTCAGCAGCTCCTACAGTTTGCCTCAGATGTAGCAAAAGGGATGCAATACCTCAGTGAGAAACAGGTACCCCAAATACTAGGAGATAGAGAATGAGGACACACAAAAAAGAATGTCTACAAAAAATGCTTTTATTATGTAACTTTTATGTTTTTAGATGCTTGAGGCTCCAGATAGCAGATTTGTCCTCTAATAGTCACTTGTGTATCATAGAATGTGATTAGCACTTGTTACGTGATATAGATGTAGCACCCTGATGTTTAGGCAGGGATGCTGTTAAATTTAGTTGCCAGGCAGTAGTTGCCTTGGCTAATTGTTAGGAGGTCAATTGATTTCATCCTAATTCTGGAATTGCTGCACTTCTCTCTTCTGTCACTAGGTGGCCGGGTACCTGGTGACATTAGATAAGACAAGGGCATTGCAAGAAAAGATTCGGAATAGATGGGATATCTCAGCCAATGGGCAGGGATTTTCTTGGATCCCTTGGCATGCTGGGAGAGCATATTTATTTGGGTGGAGTCAGGTGATCAAGGTTCTGTGCCAACTGGATGGCTGTCTTGGTGGACATGTGTTGTGCTGCCCCCGGCTGCTAGGCTGTCTGAGGGTCTATCCAGAAACAAGAGAGCGGCGTAAGGTTGGTATTGCGGCTTGCAGTCCAACCAGAAGTGCCGGTTCTGCTGGCCGGAGAACCTGTCGTGGTCGGAGGTAGAGGGGAAGCTGTCGCCACGAAGGGACCAACCACCTTGTTACCAGGGACCACAGTGAGTTGCTGAAGCAAGTACCGGAGCAGTATTCTGACCAACCGGGGACGGTGAAGAATTGGGAAACTTCAGCAGGTGCCAAGCCAGGGACCCAGCCAGCGGAGGTGACACTTGCAGAGCAATCTTGTGTGCCAAGCCAGGGACTGAGCAGGCCAGTGGGGTGACGCTTGAGGAGTATCTGTGAGTGCCAAGCTAGGGACCCAGCAGGGAAGCGGGGGTGACACTTGAGGGAGGCACTGAATGAGAAGATTGGAAGAGCTCAGGGGATCCAGTGGCAGTAGATCAGTAAGTCTCGTGAAAGAGACTGGGAGCTCAGTTGAGTGAAGTTTTACAATAAGAGATTGTAGAGAAAGTAAAGAAGTCTGTTACAACCTTTGTTAGAAACTGTTACAAGATTGTTGCCATAGGAGACAGCGCGGTGCATGCAGATGTGGTGTCTTGCTGGATGCCTTTCCCTGCATGGCTGTCTACCTATAGAAGTCTCTGAGTCTGCCAATTAACATTGGAACTACTAAATAGTGTCCTGGCCCTAACCCTCTCTCCTACAGTTCTGTTTAAGAGACAATAAATCTCTTTGCATTCAAGAAGTGTCTGGCACCCATTAATCTACCTTACCTTGCACCCACCATGCCCGTAACCCACTATACACAGAAGGATGTCAGCTGTCTTTAACTCTGGAGGTTCTCATTAGACCAAAGGGGTCCAGGATGTGGCTACATAGTGGTTCATTATAAAATGTTTTTTCCGTACATTTATTGACCTGTAATATGTTCTAACATTATGCAAGTTTAGACCTAGCATAAATATGGCTGCTTCCACCATTGTCCTGCCCGCTTTCGCACTCTCTAGTGCATTGCTCTCCAATCTTTTCAGTACAATTACCACTTTGCATATTTTAAAAATATTCACGGGCCAACAAAATCAGTTTTATAAATAAGTGATTAAAATGTTAAAGTGGATGTAAACCCAAATTTTTTTATTTCTTTTTTTGCTGTCACAATGTAGTGTATAAGATTTCCTATCATTTGTGCCAGGTCTTGCCACAAAGAGTTAATCCAGCTCTGAGCAATTCTCTTTTATTGTTCAGTGAGATAAAACGGACAGAGAAAAACCTTTGTCCGTTCCGCCCCCCTTGCTTTGAGCGACAGGTTATTTACATATCTCGTGCACTAGCTTTAGACAGGCATTATTTTTTAATTCCCACCCCCACTCCTTTTCTGAAGTCATGTGGTTACTTTTCTGGATTTTGACTGGATGTTGGTGATCGTAGCAGTGTAAGGAATACACATGAGAAAATGCATGTTGACAAGGGGAGTGTAGAGGTGGGCGGGGAGTCTTCTGACATCACGACTCCACCCACCGAGCTCCAGACAACAGACCCACCCACAGAATCTGCAGTTTTTCAGTTCTTATAACAGACAGAGGGGGAGACATTTGACAGGTAAGGATACATGCAGGAGGCGTCTATATCCTTATAGATCAGCACTATGGCAGTAGTTTAGAAAGGATGAGATGAGGGTTTACATCCACTTTAATGAATGAATGAAAAAAAATGTGAATGAATGAATAAACACACTCTAAGAAATAACTTCACATCAGAGTTCCCCCTTTCACATCAGAACTCCCCAGCATTAGATCACTGTCCTTCTTTCACATCTGAAGCCCCATTAACAGAGTGGCTGGGGGGCCGGGTAAAATCTTCTACGGATGTGACTCAAGGGCTGTAGTTTGGAGACCCCATCTCCAGAATCTTAGTGCAAGGTTTCTTGTATATACTGTCTTCCATTCTCATGCCCTTTGTTGCTCTTTCAGTTCATCCACAGGGATCTGGCTGCCAGGAACATCCTTGTGGGAGAAAATCTAGTGGGCAAGATTGCCGACTTTGGCCTGTCACGAGGAGAGGAGGTCTACGTGAAGAAGACGATGGTAGGTCATGCGACATTACTGAGCTCTTGAAGGCTAGGTTGACCCTTCTAATCAGTGGCGGCCCGTCCATAGGGGGCGCCCGGGCGCCGCCCCCCCCCCCCCCTCCTGTGGTCACCAAAAAAAAATAAAAAATAAAAAATAAAAACGGGCCCTTTAAGAGTTTTTTTTTTGTTTTTTTTAATGTCTTTTTTTTACACATGGCGGCGCGACCATAGTGGGCGCAGAAGTGCCGCTACCGCTCGCTTCTGCGCCCAGCCGTCACTCACCACAACAATACATAGGTTCATGCATTGCATGAACCTATGTATTGCTGCCGCCCACTATTCAGATGGCCGGCCCCTTGAGCGCCGGGCATCTGAGTCACAGCGTCTGATTGGCCTTTAGAAGTGCCTATCAGAGCCAGCAGGCTCTGATAGGCTTCCCGACTACAGCCTGAGGGCTGTAATTGGCTTCTAAATACCTAATGAGAGGACGCACAGGGGTGCGTTCCCTGGCCAATCAGGTTCACCGGGTCTGGTTACCGGTAACCTGATTGGCTGAAGTGACATCGAGGGCGGGAGAAGACATCGAGGACGGAAGAAGGACGGCGCTGACTCGAGGAAGGTAAGTGCAGGGCTGGGGGGGAGAAACTGGCTGTATTATGAGGGAGAAACTGGCTGTATTATGAGGACAAACTGGCTGCATTATGGGGGAGAAACTGGCTGTATTATGGGGGAGAAACTGGCTGTATTATGGGGGAGAAACTGGCTGCATTATGGGGGAGAAACTGGCTGTATTATGGGGGAGAAACTGGCTGCATATGGGGGAGAAACTGGCTGTATATGGGGGAGAAACTGGCTGTATTATGGGGGAGAAACTGGCTGTAATATGGGGGAGAAACTGGCTGCATATGGGGGAGAAACTGGCTGTATATTGGGGGAGAAACTGGCTGCATATGGGGGACAAACTGGCTGCATATGGGGGAGAAACTGGCTGTATTATGGGGGAGAAACTGGTTGTATTATGGGGGAGAAACTGGCTGTATATTGGGGGAGAAACTGGCTGCATTATGGGGGAGAAACTGGCTGTATTATAGGGGAGAAACTGGCTGTATTATGGGGGAGAAACTGGCTGCATATAGGGAAGAAACTGGCTGCATATAGGGAAGAAACTGGCTGCATTATGGGGGAGAAACTGGCTGCATTATGGGGGAGAAACTGGCTGCATTATGGGGGAGAAACTGGCTGCATTATGGGGGAGAAACTGGCTGCATTATGGGGGGGAAACTGGCTGCATATGGGGGGGAAACTGGCTGCATATGGGGGGAAACTGGCTGCATTTGGGGGGAAACTGGCTGCATTTGGGGGGGAAACTGGCTGCATATGGGGGGGAAACTGGCTGCATTTGGGGACAAACTAGTGGCGTTTGGGCACAGTGGCTACGTTTAATGGGCACAGTGGCGGCAATTGATGATTTTTTTTTTTTCAGTTTGTTTGCGCCCCCCCAAAAAATTTGAGCACCAGCCGCCACTGCTTCTAATAAAAGTTCCCATTCATTAAAGCGTTGAATAGAGCTCCTTATAAAAGTCATACCTGCACATCGTGCCTGGCATTTCCCAAGCCTGTCAACAAAACTTTCAGCATAATCCACTACTTTTTTTAGAGGAGATTAAGGGGGGATATGATCAACATGTACAAATATATAAGGTGTCCATATAGTGAACTTGGTGTTGAGTTATTTACTTTACGGTCAACACAAAGGACAAGGGGGCACTCTTTGCGTCTAGAGGAAAAGAGATTTCATCTCCAAATACGGAAAGGTTTCTTCACAGTAAGAGCTGTGAAAATGTGGAATAGACTCCCTGCAGAGGTGGTTCTGGCCAGCTCAGTAGATTGCTTTAAGAAAGGTCTGGATTCTTTCCTAAATGTACAGAATATAACTGGGTACTGACATTTATAGGTAAAGTTGATCCGGGGAATATCCGATTGCCTCTTGGGTGATTAGGAAGGAATTTTTTCCCCTGCTGTAGCAAATTGGATTATGCTCTGCTGGGGTTTTTCGCCTTCCTCTGGATCAACTGTGGGTATAGAATTGGGTATATGGGATTGTAAATAAAAGCTGCGCAAAGATAAAAATCGTGATAGTGACAAAAATTGCTAAAATGGACGGACATCCAATATGCAATGTAGGTACGATCCCACCCCAGAGAGGGGAAATGATTGGGTCCAAAAGTGGTGACCAAAATACAGTTCTAATATTAGACTATCTTTAAAATTGACTAGTATAGGTAGCATAAAAAGTCTTAAAATATAAAAAGAATTTTCCAATCATCCAAAGCGAATGTCCAATCTTCTAAACATGCATCCGTGACATCAAACTGGAACACCACAGAACAGTGCTGATTTAGAATAGTGAAGAATCCACCACCTCTATTCAAACTAGCCGCTTACCAGAAGCCCTGATCCCTGTGAGAGATCAGTACACGCATGGGGCTGTTATCCCTTTCCTCCTCATGTGTTCATCTTGATGAGGAGGAAAGGGATAACAGCCGCATGCGTGTACTGATCTCTCACAGGGATCAGGGCTTCTGGTAAGCGGCGAGTTTGAATAGAGGTGGTGGATTCTTCACTATTCTAAATCAGCACTGTTCTGTGGTGTTCCAGTTTGATGTCACGGATGCATGTTTAGAAGATTGGACATTCGCTTTGGATGATTGGAAAATTCTTTTTATATTTTAAGACTTTTTATGCTACCTATACTAGTCAATTTTAAAGATAGTCTAATATTAGAACTGTATTTTGGTCACCACTTTTGGACCCAATCATTTCCCCTCTCTGGGGTGGGATCGTACCTACATTGCATATTGGATGTCCGTCCATTTTAGCAATTTTTGTCACTATCACGATTTTTATCTTTGCGCAGCTTTTATTTACTATCTTGCATTTTTGTGTGTGTCTCACATTTTTTGTTGCAGCACAGATAAATATTCAACAGCATATTGTTTTTTTTAAGACAGCGCAGTATACTCACCCCATTAGAAGGTATATGGGATTGTATGATATTATTTTATTTTTTATTTATTTTTTTATGGTTGAACTGGATGGACTTGTGTCTTTTTTCAACCTGACTAACTATGTAAGTCAACCTGTTTTCTTTAAACCCCAATAATGTGCGAGGGGAAAAAAAAAAACAGACTACCACATCGTTGGTTGATTGAAGTAAACATAGCATTGCCTTATTTATTATGCTCGGTGATCTATCACTTTGCTAAAGAAAGAGTCTCTACTCCATTAAATCAACTCCACTGTACACACATGACAACAGTGAAGGTTATCCTCCAATCCATTTTAAAAGACTATGCATCCATATCTTCCCATTCAATAGTACAAAGGTCTGTGATCTTGCAAAAAAAAGTCAATGATTCTATATGATGCAGAAAGTCTGTGATTCTTTCCTAAATATTTAATTATTTCTAATAAATTAATATTAATTAATTGTCTTTAATTCCAATATATGAATTAATATAATTATTAATATTATTATTATTATTATTATAAGTATACATTATATTATAATTAGATTTTAATATAGTAATATAATCAAATTAATTTGTAGTATGAAAAAATAAATATATATCTATATATAGATATATATTTATTTAAAGATTTAAGCTGCGCTTCTTTAGCACAGCTTAAATCTTTAAATCTACAGCCGTTGTGTGTATCTCACAGGAAGTTGCAGCCTTATTTGATATTTTTTTCACCACAGGTTCAATATCTGTCATTTACCAACAGTGCAGTAAATATTTATATATATATATAGATATATATATATATATCTATATATATATATTTTTTTTATATAAAATTAATATTTAATATACAGAAAAGAATTATAATATTCATTAGAATTAATTAGAATTAACTAGTAAACTAATTTAAGTAGAAGGTATTTACCGGTATATTTTGCACTTAGAAACACATCTTGGTAATTGTGACCTCACCAACAGTACATTCCCAGGCTGTACAGTTCTTTACTTTTTCATATAAAAGAAGACGTGATATTTAAAGAATTGATATAATACGGGTTCTCTTGTACATTGTAGGGTCGTCTCCCTGTGCGCTGGATGGCCATCGAGTCCCTTAATTACAGCGTTTATACAACAAAGAGTGATGTGTAAGTCTTGGTCATATTGGGTTTCTAAGAGAAAGTACCAGACTAGACAGGGGGCAGGGGTGGGTTTAATGAGCTTGCTCAGTATTGTACTCAGTGGCGATATGTTCACATAGTAAAGACTTTACTGCAAAACACATTAATTAAACTTTCCCAGAATACTTTAAATCTCATCTGGTTTATTTCCCCTTGGCATGTACATTACTAGTACTATCAGAGGACCACAAATCACTATGTACCAATTATTGCAGGGTTTCAAAACCTCATTCCTCAAGTTCCCTTACCAGGCCTCGGGAACACCCTTCCTGGTTATAGGACACATCCAGAATTATTCCAGGAATTCTAGAAGTCCTAGGAGAGATTCTACACATCTTGTTGGACGTCCTGGCAGAGATTCCATGAGTCCTGTTGGAGGTCCCAGCAGGGATTCTGAGAGTTGGAGTTCTAGAAGTCCTGGCAGGGATTCTGAGAGTAGGAGTTTCAGAAGTCCTGACAGAGATTCTGAGAGCTGAAGTTCTGAAAGTCATGTCAGGGATTTTGAGAGTAGGAGTTCTGAAAGTCAATAGGCTCTGCCTGACCCAATATGGCTGCTAGAGTCACATGGGGATGCAGCATCCAACCGGATAGCTTCCCCCGTGACTTAGGAAGCCATAAAGGAGCCATGCTCCCCTTGATTTCCTCTTTAACTGTACTGCTGCAGATTAGTGCCACCTACAGTGGAGAAAGTAGACTGCACCTGCCTACAATTAGTTGTGAAAGTCCTGGCAGGGAATCTGAGATTGAGAGCTGAAGTTCTGGAAGTCCTGTCAGGGATTCTGAGAATTGGAGTTCTGGAAGTCCTGGCAGGGAATCTGAGAGTACCATTGGAAGCCCTGACAGAGATTCTGGAAGTACTAACAGGGATTCTGAGAGTTGGAGTGCTGGAAGTCTTGTCAGGGATTTAGAGAGTAGGAGTTCTGGAAGTCCTGGCAGGGAATCTGAGAGCTGAAGTCTTGAAAGTCCCGGCAGGGATTCTGAGAGTTGAAGTTCTGGAAGTTCTACCGGGGAATCTGGGCATACCATTGGAAGTCCTGACAGAAATTCTGAAAGTCCTGGCAGAGATTCTGAGAGTTGAAGTTCTGGAAGTTCTGGCAGGGAATATGAGAGCACCGTTGGAAGTCCTGACAGAAATTCTGAAAGCCCTGGCAGAGATTCTGGGAGTTGGAGTTCTGGAAGTCTTAGCAAGAATTCTGAAAGTAGGGAGTTCTGCAAGCCCTGGTAGGGATTCTGAGAGTAGGAGTTCCAGAAGTCCTGGCAGGGATGAGTACCATAAAGCCCCGTACATACGATCAGTTTGACTGATGAAAACCGTCCGATGGATGGTTTTCATCAGACCAACCGATCGTGTATGGTACCCATCGGTCTTTTTTCCATCGGTTGGAAAAAATAGAACATGTTTTAAATTTTTCCGATGGATAAAAAACCGATCGAAAACTCAGATCGTCTATGGGCAAGTCCATCGGATCAAAAACCCACGCATGCTCAGAATCAAGTCGACGCATGCTCAGAAGCATTAAACTTCATTTTTCTCGGCTCATCGGAGTGTTTTACGTCACCGCGTTTGGAACGGTCGGTTTTTTGACTGATGGTGTGTGGGCAAGACTGATGAAAAACAGTTTCATCGGATTTCCGATGGACAAATCCATCGGACGAAAATCCATAGGTTATCCGATCGTGTGTACGGGGCTTTACCGGTACTTTGGTACATGGAAGCATCTTTAAGAAAGCGATTTAGCTTAATCAATGAGGTTGCCATTCACAACACTGGAAATTAACAATAGTAGATCTAGTGCCTCTTATACATGTACCCTGAACCTTAGAATTGACAACGGGCCAAGGCCAATCAGAAGTAGTCAGATATTCAGTACAGGTTGCAATGTGTAAGAACTGTGTTCCACCAAAGGAGTGAGGAAGTTTTCTTAGATATTGGCATTTTCCTACCTCCAAAGCCACACATTTCTGAGTAGTAAGATGATTTTATCTTGGTAAGGGGCATCTTGCAAAAATGTTCACAGCGTCACATAAGCCCAAAGCAGCCTTGTATGGGGGGTAAAGGGAGCACAGCCTGGAAGGTTATCATATATTAAACAAGTCATTTTTCCTCTCTCCTTCACAGATGGTCATTCGGAGTGCTGCTTTGGGAGATTGTGAGTTTAGGTAAGTGAAGAACTGACTCTGTTAACTACAAGATTTTGGAAGACATTATGGGATGTATTCATGTCTTCTGTCTCTTCCAGGTGGAACTCCGTATTGTGGGATGACATGCGCAGAACTCTATGAGAAACTACCGCAGGCGTACCGTATGGAGAAACCCCGAAACTGTGACGATGAGGTGTAAGTGTTATATCATGCACCAAGTGGGTAGAAAAAAAAGCCTCAGGCATTAGTGGAAAGGCTTACAAAGTCCATGTTATTTATCTCAATCTATAGCACTGATGGGCTAGTATCTTATAGTAACTGTTCAAGAAACATATGTTGGGCGTATAGACCATATGGACTGTTCAATAGGAGCCAGGTCTTAAGAAGGGTGATATGCGCCCTTTAGGCACAAAGCGGCATATGTTGGAGGGCAACATGGTCTGAAGGTTCTACATATCTGGTTCAAATTCCAGAGATACTTCAGGTTGATCCCATGGTTTTAAAAGGTACAGAGGAATTTGGCCCCAGGCAGAATCTGCATAGCAGGGGGGCCTGGCTCATGTGCTACAAGCAAGCTTGAGAAAGACTGCCCTGTGAACAATGATTGGTCCAGAAGCAAAGGGGGTTGGCAATGAGGGGAGTTTGAATGGGTGACTGTTTTGTAAAAAGGGCTGTTACAGAGAGCTCTGTTTCTCTCTTCGCTGAAAAGCCTGCCATGAGGCTGTCTCTGCCATTTTGCTAGGACTTTGCTCTGACTGCTATTTGGGCCTAAGACATGCGGCCCACAGAGGCCTACAGAGGCCTAGCTCTTTTTCCATCTTGAGCTCAGCCAGTGAGGTTTGCCTAGAGGAGGGGATAAGTATCTTTTATTATTAAAGCGGAGGTTCTGCGGTGCATACTTTTTTTTTTTTTATATTCATTCTATGTTAAAACCTTAGAAATGTAATTACTCACGTCTGCGGCTCTTTAAAACACCCCCCGTCCGTTTTGCGGTAAAAAAAGAGTTTATAAAACTCTTCCTGCTTTTGCCATTTTGCTTGTGGGCATCTTGAAGCCCACAAGCATATCCCTCCGGGTAGAGATGAATGCCTCTCTCCCGGCATTCAGCGCTGGATCTCGCGCACGCGCAGTGTTGACGGCGAGCAGCGCCGTCAACACTTCCTGGTAATACACCTGCGTGCCCTTATCTAAAATGGCGGAATTAGATCCGCCCCATCACGTGACCGGCTAGACGAGTCACGTGACGATATACTTATCGTGAGATCTGACTGAAAGGAGGGTACATAGTAGTCCTCGGAAGCAGGACAATTTGCTCCCAGGAGCCACTGCGAGAATAGGAGCATAAGAAACGACACGCCTACTCCCGCGGGAGTAAATCCGGAATTAAGATTAAAGATAAAGGCAAAACTACTTAGAAAAAAAAAAAGAGGTTAGTGCTATACTTATTTACGTGATAAGAGGAACTAATGATCTTAAACTTAAATATGTGGGTGAACCTCCGCTTTAATATTACTGTTATAGATTTTATAGATGTCTGTTGTTAGTATATATGATATTCCCATAGGTGTGCGCACAGGGTGTGCTGGGTGTGCCTGGGCACACCCTAATCACCCCATGTACATTAACCTTATCCAGGAGTGGCATCAGATGAGTGGTTTGGGGTGCCAGTGGTCAGTGTAAATGCCCCCCTTATATTGAAGGCTAGGTTCAACCATAGGAACACACTAGACTCGTATTTAGAATGTAGCATAATATGCTCCCAATCAACTGTCTCCCACGATCAGAGCCTCTTCCATGTGGCAGCAGGTGGCGTTCATGTGTGTTTGAGCTTTGGGGTGCACACCCTAATGCACCAGGCTGCGCACACCTATGGATATTCCTATTTTTAAAGGCAATAAATGTAACTTGTTTACTAAGCAAATGCGTCTGTCTTCATAGCTAACATTATATCATTAGGCCTAGCATACTCTGATAGATTAGTCTAGCTAATTATAGGGACATACAAATTAATACATATATGCAATAGCTATATAAGTTCAGCAGAGTGTATAGTATTGCAATATTTACTTCAGTAACCATATATTAAAAAGAAGAGCTATGGCATCCCATGCAATTGCAATAATCCCAGGAACACTGGTGACCCAACTATTCTTCCTGCATACTACGAAATGCCCCCTTTTTTATCTGCACATAACTGGAATATAAGAGGATATTCATTTGAATATTTAAAGCCCCACTCTGGGTGGGAAAAAAAAAAATTTTCACCCTCCCACCACCCCACTATAACCCATCCTCATAGTTTTGCTCCCCTAACCCCCACACCTGATGAAGGCAGTTATATTCACCTAAAGCCGGCCATAGATGGTTCTATGCCCTGGGGAACATGTAGCAATGCAAACATTTCTTTTTAAAAATTCCATTTGGATAGGAGCAGTGATTTTTTGAATGCTTAAAGCGAAACATTAAATAACCCTCCAAGGTCATGCTGTATATCTTGGAGGACCTGTGGAAGCGTCTGTTTACTTTTTTTCCCAAAAAGAGTAACTGGCAGTGAACTGTAATTTTCCTGCAAATGTATCTTTTATTTCTTTATAAATGTTACTTTTGCTGTAGCACATCCTACAGCTCGAATGAAGAAAACAAAAATCTGCGTAGAATCCCCGCCCCACCAAAATACATACCAGACCCCAGTGGCGACCGCCCCCCCCATCCATGCATCTGGCCCCCTGATTTACATACAGGGTGCCAGACCATGGATTCCAATAGCAGGGGTGTTTTTTTGAAGCACGTGATTAGAGCTAGAGGCTGTAATAGGCAAAGCACTGAGCCCCGAGCACACCCACTTGTGTGGCAATAGCAAATGAATATTCCCAATTGACACACTGATCCTCCTCCCGGCCAATCAGGAAGCCCCTATTGGCCAGGGATTCTTAGGACAATTGACACACTACCTGTTCCTGTGTGGCTGGGAGGAGGATGTCCCATTGCGTGCTCACCGGAGGTAAGACACATTCAGAGTGCGTAGTGTTTCCCCTGAGAGGAGGGGGGCGGATGATCACCATCGTTCATCTTCTGCGGCGGGGGTGGCAGGTTATAGCCGCTGTTTTGCTCTCGCAGCCAGGGGGGGAGTGGCGGGCTATCACGCCCTTTGTCTCCGGCAGCGGGGATGGGGGGTGGCTAGGAGGCGGGTTGTCATGGCCTTTTTTCACCCGCAGCAGGGGGGTGATTTTAGTTTGTGCCCCCCAAAATATCTTTGAGCACCAGCCGCCACTGCCAGACCCTTTGGGGTTGATTTACTAAAACTGGAGAGTGCACAATCTGGTGCAGCTGTGCATGTTAGCCAATCACCTTCTAACTTCAGCTTGTTCAAATAAGCTTTGACAAAAAACCTGGAAGCTGATTGGTTTCTATGCAGAGCTGCACCACATGTTGCACTCTACAGTTTTACTAAGACTCCCCCTTTGAGTCTGGTATAGACTTTAAGTGAGTACCTCACAAAATGCATGAGGTCCCCCGGGAAATGTGTACCAGCCCCTTTGGGTCTGGTATGCATTTTAAATCAAATTAAAAAACAAACAACCCCTTGAGGTCCCCCCACCAGACCCTTAATCTGAGCATGCAGAAAAGAGGGTAACCATGTCCTCAACATGGTGGCGGGTGCCTTGCTAAAGGGGGACAGGCAAAAAGCACCTTGTCCTCATGCTAATGAGGACAAGGGCTTCCTCCCCGCAACCCTGGCTGGTGGCTGTGGGGGTCTCCGCAGGGGGAGAGAATCCGGTCTACCTCTACTCATTCACACACACATAAAAAAATTGCATGAATAGTCAAAGTCAGCTCATCCCTAGCCAGCATGTGTTTGGACCCTTGAGAATACATTCCATACCAGAACTAAGTCATAAAATCCTTCATATACACTGAAGCCTAAAAGTTGGGAGGGGGAGTGAAGCACAACAACCATAGTGTAGCATGTAAAGTGTAATTTTTATAGACAATATAAAAAAGCACTCACAAAGATAAAATAGAGCTTAGTTTGACAGCCAAGTAGCCTTTGGGACAGAGATCAGACACACAACCAGGATGCCTTGCCCTGGCCATCGACAAGGGAGGGGACGTGGATTGGAAGCAGAGAACCGCTGTCAATGGAAAGCCAAGGCCATGGATGGAACGCAGGGCCCAGGGTATGAAGCCACCTTATGTAGTAGGAAAATGCTGGAGCTGGAACTGGAAAGTGTTTCAAAGCAACTGTCACGTACCTGGTGGGATGAGCCTGGTTTGCAGAGGAAGGCTTCTCTTACTCCTAGTCGTGTTAGCTGCTGGGCCTCCAGTTGAGTGGTGTGCCAGATGACAGCGGTTGCCGGTATTCTGAAGATGCAAGTCAGCGGTAGCAGAACTTCACAGACTGGAAGGCAGGGCTGGAGCAGGGTCAGACAAGCCGGGTCATACACAGTACAGTCAGATGAGGTACAGAAGCAGAGGCTGGAGAGTAGTCAAAGTTCAGGCTGGGGTCAATGCAGGCGGAGAGCAGGTATAGTCAGAGCAAGCCGGGTAGGTAACTGGAATCAGATGCAGGTTAACAGGAAACAGGGCACTCACGGGAACGCTGTAGACAAGACAGCACTGGGTCTGTGTACTGATCTGGTTTAAATTGTCCATTCATCTATGATGCGCCGTGCGCGCTGATGCGTCGTGCACGCTGGTGTGCGCTGATGCTCGAATGCCCATAACCATTCCCATCTTGCACATCTTACGTTAGCACGTGCCAATGCAGCTTTCTTAACACAGGTTCGGGGAATGGGAGTCAGTCTGCGGGGAACGTTTCTTCCTCTAGCAAGCCTTTCCTGACAGCAACCTTGTTTCTTCTTCAGCCTCTGACGCAGAAGCAAGGAGCCTTTGACACGGAAGGCTGTGTGAATGTATGCCCAAACATTGGGGGGGCACATAGTAAATATTGTGAAGATTAGATTTAGTTGTCTCCTTTTGATTGATGAGCCAGTGTATGCAGATAAAATGTAGTAAAGTGGAGCCACTATGTTTATATTCCAGATATGATCTGATGCGCCAATGCTGGAGAGACAGACCCTATGAGAGACCAACTTTCAACCAGATCTCCCTGCAGCTTATACGCATGTTGGAGGCCAGAAAGGTATGATCCATTGCCAATATGCTACTTTAAAGCTGAAGTTTATTCTGTTTATATTTCCCTGCTTCCCTCTTCCCCTTATCTACATGCTAATGACTTTTATTATTACTATTACTACTTTCATTTCATTATGATTACTAAAAATATTTTCCATATAGGACAGCCCTGGATGTCAAACATGCCAAGTTCCTTATTCTTTTATTAAATTTTTTATATTTTAGCGCACTGCGCAAGCTAATGTCCTGTGAGTTGTGATGTTGTAAAGGGGTTTCCAAATATCAAAATTATTTTCAGGGTCCCTCCATCGCGTAAAAAAGGTCAGGAAAGGCTGATCTAACGGCTGATAAGCTGTAATATCTAAAATTTTGATTTGATCTTTGGCTTTAGATATACTTCAGGAGCTGAGTTTATTTCTGGCAGATCAATGAATATTTTTGTGTACCTGCATTGTCTTTAGATGAGATGTGCTGCAAATTGTGTTTTATTCTGGCTTCACATATGATTTAAAACAGGGTTTCTCAACAAGGATTCCATGAAACTCTAGGGTTCCTCCAGAGGCTGCTAGGGGTTTCTTGAGCAATGAGCAATTTCTGCCTCTCAAATAAGTTCACACTGCCACCATTGATCCTTTTAGCTCTCTGTAAGGGGGTAACTCTTCCCAATGACCACAAATGTAAGCAGCATTCTTCCCACTGACCACCACACTAATGTATCATGAGTTGTAGATATCGTAATTTTTAGCAGAGGTTCCCTGAGATGGGAAAGTTATTTCAAGGGTTCCTCTGTGTTGTAAAGGTTGAAACAGGGTGAAACTAATTATAAAATTGTTTCCCAATGGTACCGAACCCCAGTTCTTCTTCACAGATATTTTCCAGAGGTTACTGATACCTGCTGGAGATACTGTGAGGAATCTGGGACGTTATTGCATATTTTTTGGTCATGTCCTAGAGTCAAAGGTTTTTGGGGGGAGGTTCAGAGAATTCGTCAGCAGTTCTGGGAAGAAGAGATACCCGAAAACCCGGCCTTCTTTGTATTACATGAAACAAAAATCCCAGTTAAGAGATATAAAGAAATGATAGTATGCCATCTCCTGAATGCGGCTAAAGCATGTATACCTGGCACCTGGAAGCAAAGGCAACCCCCATCAATAGGACTTTGGCTTAAGAAAGTAGAGGAAATGAATCAAATGGGAGAACTGATATGGACAGCACGACAGAAAAGAGAGACCTATCGGAAAACATGGTCCGCATGGAATCTCTTTATTGGGTCAAAGGAGGGGGAGAGGCTTAGGGGAGTAGTATAGAGGATCAGTATATTTATTCTTGACGAAGGAGGTTGGGGAGGAAGAGGGAGGACGGGGTGGAGTGGGAGGGGAGAGGGGGCTCCCCGTATTTCTTTTCTTTCCCTTTTCTTTTTTTTTTTGGTGTTCTTTGGTTGTGTGTTTGGTGTTGGGAGGGAGGGAGGGACAGAGACAGATACCGTATTAAGAATACTGGACAAGACTGAGTCAATAAATGCATGACCAAATGGAGATGGAAACTTGGAGAGATAGATAAGTGTTTTCTTTTTGGTTATTTTTGTGATCTCAAATAAAATAAAATGTATGAAAAGTCTGAAACGTAACCATTGGAGGAATAAGTTAATTATGTTACTATGCTACTTAGTTATGCTGAGGATGTACGGAAGATGTCTTGAGACTCACCTTCCTTTTCGTTTTGTTAAAATAAAGAAAAGATTTAAATGAAAAAAAGAAGCTGGTTTAAAAAATGAATATAATTTGGGAGTCATTTTGCACACAGTTCTGATTCTCACATATTCTTGTCTCTCCCAGGCCTACGTGAACATGGCGCTGTTTGAAAACTTCACCTACGCTGGAATCGATGCCACAGCGGAAGAGGCGTAGTACCGGGATAAGTGGGATCTGTATGGTCTCTGTGCTTTGCTTGCCAGAAACCAGGACTTATTGTACCTAATGTACAAGGACTTGTTTACTGTGAGGTGGTCTGCAAAGCCCATGGCCGGATCACAGGCTTGTGTTGGAACCTCTCTTGACTGCGTACGCAACGTGCATAAATGTAGCTCTGTGCTTCCACACGGTTGTCTATAAAAAGATGGTATGACTGGACGTGTATGATAAGAATGGACTCCCTTCCTCCTCCGATGTACAGCTGAACACTGCCACTGCCTAGAATGAGAACTGAGTGTCCCGGAATGTGTCTTCCCTTTCCTTGTACAGTTACCGTATCTACACCAATAAACCTCAGATAACATTTGTATCCCTTGTTTGATGGATCTGTGTCCAACGTGGAACTCCCAAGACTTCGCTTGTTACCCCCGAGGGCTGAGCAGGTCTACAAAACCTCTGTTTAGTTCAGAAGCCATGTTGAGTTCGGCACATGATAGTTTTATGGTCACGTCACCCCTCTGCAGGTCTTCAAATCCTCTGTTGAGTTTAGAAGCCACAGTTCAGCAAGAAAATATGAAAGAATATCAATCACATTTCACTAATGCCCCTTACACACGATCGGAAATTCCGACAAGAAAAGTCCAATGAGAGCTTTTGGTCGCAAGTTCCGACCGTGTGTAGGCTCCACCGGACTTTTGCTGTCGGAATTTCCGGCAACAAAAGATTGAGAGCAGGTTCTCTATTTTTCCGACGGAAAAAGTTCCTATCCGTTCGTCTGTATGCAATTCCGACGCCCAAAAAAAAAATGCTCAGAATCAAGCAGAAGAGCCGAACTGCCTATTGAACTTCATTGATCCCGGCTCGTCATACGTCTTGTACGTCACCGCGTTCTTGACGGTCGGAATTTCCGACAAGATTTGTGTGACCGTGTGTATGCAACACAAGTTTGACCCAACATTCCTTTGGAAAAAAAAACGCGGTTTTCGGAATTTCCGATCGTGTGTACGCGGCATTAGCCCCTCTTACAGTATTTTTTAATAATCAATAAATTGATTGCATGCAGCAATTATTCCACCCAAATACCAACCTTCCTTGACGCTATTCTTGTGAGCAAGTCAGGAGTGGCGAAACGCATCAAGGAAGGTTAGTTCTTGGGTGGAATAATTGCTGAACGCAATTCATCGATTATTAAAAAATACTGTAATACGAGCTAAGTGGAATGTGAATGATGTTCTTTCATATTTTCAATGGAGAGTGGAGACGGACTATAATGGCCAGTGCCCAGATTGTCCATGTACAAGAAAGTCCAGTCTGGAGCGGAACTATGGATCTGTGTGTACACTTCAGGAAGTACATGGAAATGCAATTTAAACTTGAGGCAGGTCAACTGTAGGTCACAAGGAGGTCAACCACAACTCAAATGCACTTCTCAATGAATCTTGAATTTTGAGCAATTAACATAGGAACCATAGGATTATCTTAGTGTATTACTAGCCATTAGTCTTGCTGTGGTGTTGGGCATCCGGATTCTGGATTGTCAACTTTTTTTAACTGAATGCATCTAAGATTGAAGGCCCACAAAAGTGGTTCGTAGACCAGACGTTTTAACAGAGCTAATGTGTTTGGGGGGCAGAGGTTGCCTCCTATATCAGGGTTACAAAAATGCAACAAAAGAATATATATATATATATATATATCCAGTGTATAGTATATAACAGTGTTTCTCAACTTTTTTTAAATTGCGGCACTCTTTAGAAGTATGCAAATTCTCAAGGCACCCCAGTAAAAAATGTGAAAAGCATAAAAGTTACTTATCAATGGGTGACCGGACCCTGGGATGATGCACACAACCGTCTGAAGAAATATACTTCAAATCAAAGTCCCCTTTCCCAACAGAGGTTCCCCCATTACATCATAGTCCCCTCATTAAATCAGAGTCCCCACTTCATGTCAGAGTCAACCCTTCAAGTCAGAAGTTCCCCATCACATCAGAGTCCCCCCCCATGAAAGGGCCCTCCAATCACACACATTTCCCATCACAGAGCCCCCCAGTCACATAGATCCTCCATCACAGAGCCCTCTAGTCACACAGGCCCTCCATCACAGAGCTCCCAATCACACAGTCCCCCATCACAGAATTCCACAATCACACAGTTCCACCATCACATACCATATATACTTGAGTATAAGCCGACCCGAATATAAGCCGAGGCACCTAATTTTACCACAAAAAAATGGGAAAACGTATTGACTCGAGTATAAGTCTAGGGTGTCCATCTGCATGCCTCATTGTGCCTCACTTTGCCTCACTGTGTCAATGCCCATGCCTCACTGTGCCCATGCCTCCCTGTGCCCATGACTAGACTGACGTTTAACAAGGGAGTCTATGGAAGGGGTGTCCGGTTTTGAAAAATCGTTGCTCCCGGCCGTAGGTATCCCAGAGACAAAAAACTTTGCACACTTATAGGAAAAATGGAGCTACATGTGTGCCAAGTTGCGGGTCCAGGGGACCTACGACCGGCTGATACCGGGTCCCCAAAGTCACTGGAGAAATGACCGTTTAACATGGGAGTCTATGGAAGGGGTGCCCTAATTTGAAAAAACGGTGCTTACCCGCCGTAGGTCCTCCGGACAACAAACTTTGCACACGTGTAGAGGAAGAGTGGGGCTAAATGTGTGTCAAGTTTGGTACCGGGTCCCCAAAGTACGGGAGATCAGGCGCAAAAAGGTGACTGGAGTATAAGCCGAGGGGGGCATTTTCAGCACAAAAAAATGTGCTGAAAAACTTGGCTTATACTTGAATATATACGGTAGTTCTCAATCACACAGTCCCCCATCACAGAGCCATCCAATTACAGAGTTTCCCCCTTCATCCAATCACAGAGTCCCCCCTTCATAGAGCCCCCAAGTCACACAGCCCCCCCCAATCACACAGTCCCCTATCAGAGCCCCCTAATCACACAATTTCCCCATCACAGAGCCCTCAAACAATCTCCCATTATAGCTCCTCAATCACATAATTCCCCATCACAGAGCCCCCAATCACATAGTCCCCCATCACAGAGCCCCCCCAATCACACAATCCCCCATCACAGAGCCCCCTATCATACAATTTCCCTATCACAGAGCCCCCAATCACACAGTCTCCCATCACAGAGACCCCTAATCCCACAATTTCCCTATCACAGAGCCCCCAATTACACAATTCCCCACAATTTCCCATCACAGAGCCCTCCAATTACATAGGCCCCCATAACAGAGCCGCCCAGTTACACAGTCCCCCATCACAGAGTCCCCAATCACACAAGCCCCCCCATCACAGAGCCCTCCAATTACACAGCCCCCCATCACAGAGCCCCCAATTACACAGCCCCCTCTTAACATCAGAACCCTATCTTTTAGCTCCAGCAGTGCCTCAGAGGGCAGGAGCAGGAGGAGGTCTGGAGAAGGTGGACTTCTGTCTACTCCTGAATGCAGCCCTGTATGCCGCCTGCTCTGTTTCAGAGTCATACATTTCCATGGTACAGGCATGCTGGCCACCATCACTACATCAATGAATGGCACACGATGTCCTGGCCCTGGTGCATTGTTGGTTTTTATGGTGCTGACTGGGGGCCCACCCGCACTATCGCAGCTCAAGAAGCTTATACAGGGCAAACTGGATCCCATGCTCACAGCACCCTGGTTGAAGATTACTGGTTTACAGACAAATCTATTGTGCGAGTTCTGAATGACCTCAGAAGCTTTTCAGACTGAAGTCAAATTCATGCCATCTACACAAGCCCAAATCCCGTTGACATGGGCCTTAATACAGCTACAGCAAAGTGAAATCAGATGGGTAGGCTTTATAGATACAGGCAAATCAATTCTGAAGAATCTGGAGTATTATTCAAAGGGGAGCACAAGGCACCACCACATCCCAAACAAATACAATAGACAGGAAAAAGTGCTTAAAATAGCTGGTATTTTACAGGTGCCAAAAAAAAAAAAAGAATATTTATTGTTCCATAAACATTATATTTATTTATTTTTAATACAATTGATAAAAACATGTTTCATGAACAAACTCTTGATTGAAGTGTCCACAACAAGAATTTACTGTAGCTTGTTATGGTGTAGCAATCTCAACAGGTTTTGCCTATTAAAGCTTCATCGGGAGATATACAGTACCACACTTTTGTAAGGATCAAAGCAAAACTGTTGGAAATTGAGTCAAAACTTGTTCTGAAAAACAGGACCCGGATAAACACAGCGGTCACATCCCCCCAAAAAAAGGAAGGGTGGTATTTGATAGGCCATAGGAGGGACACCAGTTAGGCTGGCCACATGCGGGAGCTGTGAGTATGGAATGCTGAATCTGCTTTTAAGACATACCGGCTAATAAGGGTTAATTGCAAGTGAGTAACACAAGGCTGTAAAAAAATAAAATAATCAAATATGTATATACATATGCAGGGTAATCAGTCCACAATGGAGTGATCTATTGACCATTACATCATCCCTGGTTCTTGCAGTACTGACAAGACTTGGATACTTTTTGAGATATCTCTGTTGGAAGTATAGGGCTCCCTGGTATCCCTCCTGTTGTCTATCAAATACCACCCTTGCTTTTTTTGGGGGTCTGACTTTTAGAACTGTTTTGCTTGGATCATTACAAAGATGTGGTACTGTACATCTCCTGAGGAAGCCATAATAGGCAAAACATGTTGAGATTGATACACCATAACAATCTGCAGTAAATTCTCATTGTGGACACTTTAATCAATAGTTTGTTCATGAAAAATCGATTTTTATCAATTTTATTGAAAAAAAAAAGTTTTATGTTTGTTATGGAACAATAAAAATGTATGAATAATTGGCACCTCTTTTGAACACATTTTCTTGTAGATTGCAAATGTTCTTAAGCCCTGTGCACACGATCGGATTTCCTATGGTTTTTAAACCGATGGATTTTTCCATCGGAAAACCGATGAAGCTGACTTCCATCAGTCTTGTCTACACACCATCAGTCAAAAAACCGACCGTTCTAAACGGGGTGACGTAAAACACTCCGATGAGCCGAGAAAAATGAAGTTCAATGCTTCTGAGCATGCGTCGACTTGATTCTGAGCATGCTTTTTAACCGATGGACTTTTTAACCAATGGAGTTCCCCACAGACGATCGGAATTTGCTATTTGTTTTTTATCCATCGGAAAAATTTAAAACATGTTCTATTTTTTGACACCGATGGAAAAAAGACCGATGGGGCCCATATACGTTCGGTTTGTCCGATTGAAAAAAATCCATCGGACTGTTTTCATCGGTAAAACGGATCGTGTGTACACGGCTTTAATTGTCTCCAATGTTTGAATCCAGGTAAGCCCAGTCTGCAGAGAGCCTTTCAATTCTATTCTCCACTTACCACTCCCTGGGCGGCTGGGCCCATGAATTGTGATTCTATGTCGAACACTCATATAGACATGTAAATATTGAGTGCAATCATAAATGTCCAACCTGTTTTTTCAGTAGTCACAAGAACTACACTTCAAGCCCTGTACACACGATCGGTTTTACCGATGAAAACAGTCCGATGGACTTTTTTCATCGGACAAACCGATCGTGTATGGGACCCATCAGTCTTTTTTCCATCGGTTTTAAAAAATAGAACATGTTTTAAATTTTTCCGATGGATCAAAAACCGATAGCAAATTCCGATCGTCTGTGGGCAAGTCCATCGGATAAAAAACCCACGCATGCTCAGAATCAAGTTGACGCATGCTCAGAAGCATTAAACTTCATTTTTCTCGGCTCATCGGAGTGTTTTACGTCACCGCGTTTGGAACGGTCGGTTTTTTGACTGATGGTGTGTGGGCAAGAATGATGGAAGTCAGCTTCATCGGATTTCCGATGGACAAAACCATCGGATTAGAATCCATAGGATATCCGATCGTGTGTACGAGGCTTAACACTTCCATATTGAATAAGCCTACATGACCGGTGGTCTGGAGACACCATGCATTGTGTTATGGATCTAGCATGTTCACAAAGTTTCTCAAATTGGGATCAGTTTACCAACTTCAAGACCACAATACGTATATATATATATACTTTGCAAAGTGGTTTACCAGGGTTATGGCTGAAGATATCAGCCATAACCGCAGTATTATTTTTTAAGGCTGGCTTTCTCATTAAAGCGTTCAGAGTGGCTCACGAGCCACTGGATCGCTTTCAGAAGCGGCAGGGGGGGGGGGGGGGGCGTCCCGCCGCTCACTGGCATCTCTCGGGCTTACTATATCCACCGGTTCACCCGAGAAATGATCCGACGGTGCGGCCGGTAGATATGTGCGTTTCGCTCCGAATGAAAATTCAGACGAATAGTACCGAATTTAAAACGAATCGGAAAATAACGAAAACATTATTTGAATTCGATTCGTTTTCCAATTTCCAAAGAGAATAAAAATAGAATAGAAAATAAAAGGAATAGAATAGAAAAAAAAAATAAACTTTTCAAATTCGAAAACTATTCGAAATTGATTTGAAAACTTTTCGATTCGATTCAAAAACGAATAAACTAAACGAATCCCGAAAACAAATTAAACGAATGTAACGAATTTAACTAAACAAATTTATGTAAATTACGCATCGAAACAAAATAAAAATTTTCGTTCTGCACATGTCTAGCGGCCGGCTGCTTCCATAGGAGATCCTCTTTGATCGCCTCTATGGCCTTGGAGGAAGGGTGGAAGTAATTCATTTTTTTATAAATCTAAATTTATAATATATTTTTTGCTTTTTAAAGCTAAAGAAAAGATTTAGGGTCTTTTTGACCCCAGATCTCTCCATAAAGAGGACCTGTCATCCCTTATTTATATTACAAGGGATGTTTACATTCCTTGTATTAGGAATAAAAGTGATAAAAAAGAATTAAAGGTACAGTGTAAAAAGTAAAATAAATAAGATTTTTTTTTTTTCAAGCCCCCACATCCCTCCGTGAACCAAACGCATGCATATGTAAACGGTATTTGCACCACACATGTAAGGTATCGTTGGAGCGAGAGCAATAATTCTACCGCCAGACTTCCTCTGTATCTCTGAACAGGTAACCTGTAAAAAATGTTAAAGCTTCGCCTATGGAGATTTTTAAGTACCATAGATTTTCGCCATTCCACAAGCATGCGTAACTTTACCCACTTGCCAAAAAGCCACCGTCATTATACTGCGGCAGGTCGGCACGATCCCGCGAGCCGTCTTTGCTGTACGTCGGTCCCTTTAAGAGGGATAGCAGGCGCGCGCACGCCGCTGGAGGCGCGCGCATGCTCCCGCTGCACTGCAGGGGTGCCGATGCGTGTGACCGGCAGTAGCGATGACCGCCTGCCACGCATGATCGCGGGCACGAGAGTTAGAACAGGGATGTGTGTGTGTGTAAACACACACATCCCAGTTCTGTGAGGAGAGGAAAGAGAGAGATTGTGAGTTCCTACTAGCTAGGAACCACAATCTCTCATTTCCTCCAGTGACTCCCATCCCCCTACAGTTAGAACACACACATCAGGGAACACACTTAACGCCTTGATCGCCCCCTAGTGTTAACCCCTTCCCTGCCAGTGACATTTACACAGTAATCAGTGCATTTTTATAGCACTAATCGCTGTATAATTGTCAATGGCCCCAAAAATGTGTCAAAAATTTCAGATCTGTCTGCCATAATGTCGCAGTCCTGATAAAAATAAAAAATAAATAAAAATAAAAATCGCAGATCGCCGCCATTACTAGTGAAAAAAATAATAATAAAAATTATATAAATCTATCCCCTATTTTGTAGACACTATAACTTTTGCGCAAACCAATCAATTAACGCTTATTGCGATTGACATATTGGCCTAAACTGAGGAAAAAATTAGCTTTTTTAAAAAAAAAAAAAAATGAGGATATTTATTATAGTAAAAAGTACAAAATATTGTGTTTTTTTCAAAATTGTCGCTCTTTTTTTGTTTATAGCGCAAAAAGTAAAAACCGCAGAGGTGATCAAATGCCACCAAAAGAAAGCTCTATCTGTGGTAAAAACAGGACGTCAATTTTGTTTGGGTACAGCGTCGCACGACCGCGCAATTGTCAGTTAAAACGACGCAGTGCCGTATCGCAAAAAAATGACCTGGTCATTGTGAAGCCAAATCTTCCGGGCCTGAAGTGGTTAAAGTGTGACACCTTAGGTATCTATTTACTCGGCGTAACATCATATTTAACATTATACAAAAAAATTGCAGTGTATGTTTTCTTTTCTTTTTTTTTTTATTAAAGTGTATTTTCCCCCAAAAGTTGCGTTTGCAACCCCGCTGCGCAAATACTGTGTGATATAAAATATTGCAACGACCGCCATTTTTATTCTCTAGGGCAGTGATTCTCAACCAGGGTTCCGTGGAAGCCTAGGGTTCCTCCAGAGGTTGCTAGGGGTTCCTTCGGCATTGGGCAATTTCTGCCTCTCAGATAATTTCCTACTGACACCATTGATCTTTTTAGCTATCTGTAAGGAGGTAATTCTTCCCACTGACCACAAGTGTAAGGACCATCCTTCCCACTGACCATCACACAAAAATATCATGAATTGTAGATTTCTAATTTTTAGCAGGGGTTCCCCGAGACCGGACAACTATTTCAAGGGTTCCTCTGTGTTGAAAAGGTTGAGAAAGGCTGCTCTAGGGTATCTGCTAAAAAAAAAAAAAAAAAAAGTATAATGTTTGGGGGGTTATGAGTAAATTTCTAGCAAAAACTAATGATTTAGCCACACTGGGCTGCCGGAATGAAGCTGTGCGGGTTCAGCTGAACTCGCACAATTTCACTCCCACTTATCAGTCCCGATTTCGGCCGCGATTACAGAGACATCTGTGCGGGTTTCTGCACAGATGTCAATGTAAATCGCAGCCCAAAATCGCAAAAAAGTAGTACAAAAACAACCTTTTTTAAATCGGTGCAGTGCGCAGATGCGGCGTCACACCGATTAGAACGGTGCAATTGCCAGGCAAATGCCGCCGATTTCACATGCGATTTGACATGTCAAATCACATGCCAAATTGTACCAATGTGAACCAGGGCTAAAACTTGTAAATGAAAAGTGCCAGAAAAAGCCTGGTCTTCAAGTGGTTAAAGTGTCCATTAAGCCCAAACTTTTGTTTTAGTTTGAGTAGGGAAGGGTCAAGCCCATATGGAGTTATTGTGTTCTACCCATGTCCTGCGAGCCTGTCCTGAAGATGCAACCTTCTTGGTTTGATCTGCTGCTTTGGAGGCCAGAGGAGAGATCTGGGGTCTCATAGACAGGGCCGCCATCAGGAATTTTGGGGCCCCTTGCACAGCTTCAGTCATGGGCCCCCTGGAGCAGATGCCGCGAATTGTTAAGGTTGGGTGCTGACGGAAAAAAAAAAAAGGCTGGGGGTTGCCATCCGGGGCCCTGGGGAACTCTGGGCCCCTTACAAAAAAAAGAAATTTAAAAAAACATTTATAAAAAAAAAAGGGGGGTTGCCATCCGGGGACCTCTGGGCCCCTTACAAAAAAGAAATAAAAAAAAATTAAAATAAATAAATAAAAAGGGGGGTTGCCATCCGGGCCCCTGGGGACCTCTTGGCCCCTTACAGGTGTACTGCCTGTACCCCCTGATGGCGGCCCTGCTCATAGAGCCCGGATCTCTCTATAAGGCCCTTTTCACACTGAGGCGCTTTGCAGGCGCTATTGCGCTAAAAATAGCACCTGCAATGCGCCCTGAAAGAGCCGCTCCTTTGTATCCAGTGTGGATAGCGATGCGCTAGCAGGAGGGTAAAAAAAACTCCTGCCAGCCGCATCTTTGAGGCGCGGTAGGAGCGGTAAAAAATACCGCTCCTATAGCGCCCCTGCCCATTGAAATCAATGGGGTAGCGCCTCCAAAACGCCGCAAAGCGGCGTTTTTTGCGGGCGGGTTTAACCCTTTTCCGGCCGCTAGCGGGGGTTAAAATCACGGTACACGATACACGGTACATGATAGTAAAACGCTGCTAAAAATAGCGGCGTTTTACAGCCAGCGCACCCAGCGCTTCAGTGTGAAAGTAGCCTTAAGAGGACCTGTCATGGCCCATGCAATCACAATGGATGTTGTTCATCTCTTGTGATAGAGATAAAAGAGATAAAAAAAAAAATTTTTTAAAGCAGTCCCCCGCGCAAAGCTGACCGCAAATGTCGGTCCTGCAAGCATACTCCTGCGAGGTATCACAGTGAACATCAGAGCGAGAGCAGTTATTTTAGCACCAGACCTCCTGTGTAAATCTAAATTGGTAACCTGTAAAGACTTTTAAAGCGTCACCTATGGATAATTAAATGTACTGTAGTTTGTCGCCGTTAAATGCAATTTTAAAGTGTGACAGTTTTGGTATCTATTTACTTGGTGTAACATCATCTTTTATGATTTACCAAAGAAATTGGGTATTATATAGTGTTTGTGTGCACTAAAATCCATGAACATGTATTTTTTCCCCAAAAAATCGTGTTTGAAAAACTGCTGCGCAAATACTGTGTGACATAAAAAAATTGGAACACCCAAACACCCATCATTTTATTCTCTAGGGCCTCTGCTTAAAAAAAAAATATGTAATGTTTGGGGGTTTTAGGTCATTTTCTAGCAAAAAATTCTGCTTTTACATGTAGGAGAGGAACGTCAGTATTGCCCGGTAGCCAAGTGGTTTAAAGAGGAAGTAAACCCTCTTTTTGATTCCCTGTAAAAAAAAAACCCTACAAGAGAAAGGCATAATGAGCCAGTATGCATAGCATACTAGCTCATTATGTGGCACTTACCTGAGATCGAAGCCCCCAAAGCGCTCCTCGTTCCCCTCCGCCGCCGCCATGTCCCCTCCGAGCGTCTTCCGTGTATTGGCGCTCCGGCGCTGTAATTGGCCGGAGCGGCGATGACGTCTCTCCCGCGCATGTGTGCGGGACCGGCATAATCCCGGCAATATCCCATTCAAGACCGGGCCCGCTCAGTGCGCCTGCGCTGTTGTCTACGGCGTGCATGCGCCGTAGACATCGGTGCAGTCTTTTCAGCAAATATCTCCTTAACCGTGTAGGTTAAGGAGATATTTCTTGCACCTACAGGTAAACCTTAATCTAGGCTTACCTGTAGGTGCAAGTGGTCAGAGTGGGTTTACAACCACTTTAAAGCAAACTAAATTTGAACCAATTTTTGAACGACATTCATCAAGCTGTTGAATATACTGAGAATTTTCATACAAATTTTTGTAAAAATTCTCCTTCGAAAATCTACCAGTGTATAGTGAGCTTAAAGGGGTTGTAAAGGTTCGTTTTTTATTTTCTAAATAGGTTCCTTTAAGCTCATGTATTGTTGGTTCACTTACCTTTTCCTTAGATTTCCCTTCTAAAACGGAAAATTTAATACACACCTTTCCGTAATTTTCCTTTCCTGGTGCCGACCCATGGCAGCATACTAATGGTTGATGGCTCCGCCCCCGATCAACCCCCAGGACCACGTAACTCTATAAAAGAAAGAGTTACTCCCCCCTCAGACATTCTTTGTAACTAGACTTCAGAACCTTAAGGATCATATCAGGGAGGGTGCATGCTGCCATGGGTCGGCACCAGGAAAGGAAAATTACGGAAAGGTGAGTAATCAATTTTCCGTTTTCCTGGTGCCTTCCATGGCAGCTTACTAATGGTAAATAACTCGCTCATAGGGAGGGAACTGCGATAATAAATTTTTTTAATGACATTTTGAAAGTGATAGTTCCAGAGTCCTCTTCCCAAAATCTCGGGAGGTAAGGACCGCAGGATCCAAGCTATAGTGCGACAGAAAGGTATTGAACGATGACCAGCTAGCCGCTCTACAAATTGTCTCCGGGGAGACCCTAGCCATAGCCGCCCAGGATGATGCGATTCCTCTCATTGAATGTGCATTCACCGCGTTTGGGACTGGAAGACCACTAGCCCGGTATGCCCTTTGGATTATTTTCACGATCCAGCTGGCTAATGTTGTTTTAGAAGCTGCCAAGCCTCTTCTGGTGCCTTTGGGGATAACAAAGAGTCGTTGATCCCTTCTGAACTGCTGTGTCAGCTCCAAATAACGCTTTAGAGATCTGGCCACGCCCAGCTCATGTAGTTTTGAGGAGGATGGGTCCTCTCCGAAAGCTGGAAGTACCCACTCCTGGTTGGAATGGTAGACTGAAGGTACTTTGGGGACAAACTGATGGATAGGCTGTAGAACTACCCTGTCCGGAAAAAAGGTGACGTAGGGCTCCTCTGCCCCTAGGGCTTGTATCTCTGACACTCTTCGACCCGAGGTGACGGCGATCAGGAAGGCCGTTTTGCCGGTGATATCTTCCAAGGAGCACTCCGCTGTGGGTGTAAAGGGAGAGCTTGCTAGGACGTTCAGAACAACCGTTAGGTCCCATTTGGGATATAGCATTTTCCTGGGAGGACGTTTTCTTAACACCGCCTTCAGGAAACGTTCCACCAGGGGGTTTAGTGCCCAGCGTGTGTCTGTAAAGGCTGACAGGGCTGAAATATGCACTTTTAGCGTGCTGAGACCTAAGCCTAGGTCTAGACCATTTTGCAGGAAAAGTAGGATATCTTGGACCCCAGGATTCAGAGGGTTGAAATGATTTGTTTCGGCCAGTGTAGAGAATTTTTTCCATATTCTGCAGTAGGTGGCATTAGTGGATGCCTTTCTTGCTTGTAACAACGTTTGTACAACGTCCCGAGAGCATCCTAAGCCGCCCAACCTCCTCCTTTCAACTTCCAGACCCTCAAGTCTAGGATCTCCGGATGCGGGTGTAGAAAATCGCCTTGAGATAGCAGCTTGCTCGTGAGTGGGAGGGGTAATGGGTTGCCCAGGGCCATCTCTACTAAGAGCGGGAACCACGGTCTTCTTGGCCAGTAAGGAACAACCGCCAGGATGGTGACCTTCTCTAGAGTCAGTCGCTGGAGAAACCTGAGGATTAAGGGTGTCGGAGGGAAGGCGTAACCTATCTGGAAATCCCATGTTTGGACTAGAGCATCCGCCCCTGTTGACATCGGAGATGGTGACCTCGTGAAGAAGAGAGGTGCTTTCGCGTTGTGCGGGGACGCAAAGAGATCTATCTGGGGATTCCCCAACTGTTGGCATATCCAGCTGAAAACCTGTGGATCCAATGACCAATCGTTGTTGGATGTGAAGGTAGCCTGAAGATCTAACAGATTCTTCTTGGCCCATGCAATAATTAGGGCTGCTTCGCTGGCTAGTGCATTGCCGTGTGTTCCCCCTTGATTTTGGACATAGGCTACTGCCGCTCTGTTGTCCATTTGTAGTAGCACGGATTTTCCCTTGAGGAGAGGAGCCAAATGCAGGATTGCCATCCATGCTGCCCTTAGTTCCAGGATGTTGGATACCATCCCTTCCGCATTGAAACTCCATCTGCCCTGAACCAGCTGATCTTGGAGGTGTGCCCCCCAACCCAGCTGGCTTGCGTCTGATGTGATAATGGTCCATGAAATTGGGCCGAGAGGACAAGCAGCTAGTAGATTCGGAGACCTTGTCCACCACCAGAGGCTGGACTTCATCGAGGGAGTGATAGCTATCCTCTGATCGAGACGCTTTCTCCTCCACTGCTTCAGAAAACCTTGTTGAAAACCCCGTAAGTGGCTTTTGGCCCATTTTACCATCGGTATGCAGGCTGAGAGGGACCCTAGGAGGCTCAGGCAATCTGACGCTGGCATAGCGTGACTCCCCAATGTATGCTTCACCTTTTGCACCAACGCCGGAATTTTGGCTGGCGTGTTAAATAAGGCACCTAGGTACGTAATTTTTTGTGTAGGTACAAACTGACTCTTCGAGTGGTTGATTAGCCATCCGAATTGTGTCAAGGTGTTCAAGACCATCTGCAGGTGAGACTGTAGAACTTCTCTGTGCTGAGACAGAATCAATATGTCGTCCAGATAGTGTAGGACTCGTATGCCTTTCTCCCGAAGGGGGGCTAAGATGGCTACCAGAACTTTGGTGAAGGTTCTGGGTGCTGATGAAATCCCAAAGGGGAGACACTGGAACTGAAAATGTAGGTTGTTTATTTGAAACCGTAGAAAATGTTGAAAGTTATAGTGGATGGGGATGTGAAGATATGCGTCCTGGAGGTCTACAGACACCATCCAGTCCCCTGGCTGTACTGAAAGGATTACCGTGTTCAGAGACTCCACCTTGAAGTGTTCTACATAAAGGTACCTGTTCAGCCTTTTCAGGTCTAATACCGGTCTCCAGCCCCCTGTTTTTTGGGGGACCAAGAAGACTGGGGAATAAAACCCTAAGTGCTTTTCTGATTCCGGAACCGGTAGGATTGCCTGTTGAGATAGAAGTATTTGCACGTATTGGACAAGTGCTTCCCTCTTTTGTCTTCCGGCTGGTATCTTGGTTGATTGGTAGGAGAAGGATGGAGGACGGGATCTGAATTTCCAGAAATGTCCCTGAAGGACTGTGGATACTGCCCACTGGTCTGTACAATTTTCCACCCAAACCCGGGCGAAGGATCTGAGTCTTGCTCCCACTGGCCCGGCTTGAGTGGAGGGCGCGTCAAAAGGACTTCTGGTTTTCTATCGCCAGTGTAGGGGCCTTTGATTTTAATTTGAGGAAAGAGGCCTGTGAGCCTTTCCAGTCCCTTCTGTATTGTTTACCTGGGCGATAAGCCCTGGAGTCTCTTGATCTCTGTTGGAAATTTGCCTGCGGAGTAAACTTCCTCCTTCTGCTCCTATCCTGGGGAATAAGGCCTCTTTTCCTGCCTGTGACTCTGGATATTGCCGTATCCATTTTATCACCAAATAAGGACTTCCCGTCATACGGGATGCGACACCATGACTGTTTTGACGACGGGTCTGCTGACCATGGCTTAAGCCATAACGCTCTCCTGGCTGTGATAGAGTAAAGCATTGCTCTGGAGGAGCATTTTAGAACGTCTATGGCTGCTTCCGCCATGAAATCAGAGGTCAGCTTTAATTCATCTAGAGCTTTAATGATTTCTTCAGTATCTAGGCCACGTCTGAGGGCCGTTTCGATATTATCTGTCCACACCCTGGTGGCTTTGGAGATTGAGGATAGGGCCACCGCCGGTTTGCAGGCTCCCCCCGATGCCTGGTATACTTTTTTCAGATCGGTGTCTATTCTGCGGTCTAGGGCGTCTCTAAAGGAGACTGCGTCTTCTAAAGGCAGTGTTGTATTCCTAGCCAGTCGCATGACAGATGCATCTACTGACGGGACGGCATCAAAAAGCTGAGCATCTCCTTCCGCGAGTGGTTAGAGTTTGGAAAAGCGGTTGAAGGCAAAGGGTCGTTTATCTACCTTCTTCCACTCCTCCAATACCACTCCCTTAATCTCCTCTATTAGGGGAAAGGTTGATTTCTTCCTGGCCAAATGCGGGAAGTATTTTCATGCTTTATGTGGAGGTTCGGGATCTTCCTCCCACTGAATCGCGTCCTTAACTGCGCCAATAAAGGGTTCAACTAACCCAAAGTCGAAGGTTGATGTGCCTTCTTCTGTTACATTTCCGTCATCTTCCGAATTGACTTCAGAATCAGGCTGGAGACTAGCTGTCTCTACTACTCTTTGTTCAACTAGTGGGGTGGATTGATCCTGGGATGAGGCCAATTCCCTGATGGTGTCCTTGACTAATTCTTTGATTGAGCCTATGGAGCCTTGTCTGTCGGCCGTAGCCTCCAAAAAACACTGGCCACAGGCTAGCTTGTCTGGTAAGGCTTGCTTGCCGCATACCCACCAATCCTTCCTCCCTGGTTGCAAAGATTTGCGCTGGGAGTCGTGTCTACTTGAGGAGTGGCGGGGTGACCTCCGGTCACTACGGGAAGCATGGGTTGAGGGTGAGCAACCCGAGCTTCTATGTCCCCCCGAACGTCCGTCGCGAGAACTTCGATGAGAAGAAGTGCGGGTTGATTCACGGCGTGGGCTATAAAGAAACAAAACAACTGGTGTTTCTATATATCCTCTAAAGAAGTATTGCTCTTTGAATGAAAAACTTACCTAATGTTGCAGCCCTTACCTAGTGGTATGTTGAGGATCTTTTTGATGCGGCAATACTGGGGCAGCTGGGTAAATTTTTGAAATTTTTAGCTAGTCAGTACAGCACCGTGCAATGTCAGTGAATGTACATTTATGTGTTTAACATTAATATGCAGCAAAATAAAATTTTAGCAATAACACATAGGTAATTACCTTGGCTGGGTTCCATCTGGCATGTAGAATGGATAATACTCACATAAGGGTGTATTCTCTGACAATCTGCCATTTGATTGTGGTCCCAGAATGTTTAAATAGGAAATTTCGCCTGGGTGTACCAAGATGGCCGCGGCGCGACTTCCTCCGGCTACTGCGAAAGCGCGATTGCGTCATGCCGTGACTCCGCCTCCTGAACGAGTAAAGCTAGGCTGTGTGGGGCGCGCGAAGCGTCCACACCAGCTAAGAATATTGCAGGAAGCAGGCATTTCCTTGCAGCAGTGATATGCTGCCTATAGAGATAAATACCCGGGTAAAGCGATGTGTGACCCGAGGACTATAACTGCCGCTGAGGAGAAAATATGTATATTCTCCTGTGCACCCTTCATGCCCAAAAAAGATCCGCAGAAAAAGGGGCTCCCACACTTATATGGCGCATTGAGCAGCCCAAGATGCGGGACTCCGTACTGCAGGAGAGCATGAACCTGCAACAGTAGCACCATGAGACGGTGAGGTAAGGCTGATTAGTGATCCTGTAGGGATTGAGGACAGGAAAAAGAATGTCTGAGGGGGGAGTAACTTTTTCTTTTATAGAGTTACGTGGTCCTGGGGGTTGATCGGGGGCGGAGCCATCAACCATTAGTATGCTGCCATGGAAGGCACCAGGAAATATTTTTTTTCTTTGTCTGAATTTCTCACTTCCTGTTCCTCCTCAGTAAGCTGTTCAGTAAGCTGTTCTGGATGACTCCACACCACTCGGATGATGGTGTGAAGTTTACTGAGGAGAAACAGGAAGTGAGAAATTCAGACAAAGAAAAAAAACATTTAGAAGGTAGATCAAAGGTAAAGTTAAGTGAACCAACAATGCACTAGCTTAAAGGAACCTATTTAGAAAATAAAAAACGAACCTTTACAACCCCTTTAAGAGTATAGCCAGAGATCAGCTTTTAACTTTCTCCACTCTATCTAAAACTAGAATAGAAAATATCTGGACAAGGGTCGGGCTTTAAAAATTCTGGACTCATTTCACTGTTTTGGGTTTATGACAGGTACACTTTAACCTAAACATGAGCCATTAATAAAAACTGACAGCAGAGTCGGCTGTTCTGTGCCGTATTGCTGAGCCTTTCCATCGGAGAAGTCTCTTATCACCTCCTGGCCTGGTTCCTGCTGTTTACTCTCTGCGTTCCCCATGCCAGCCACCAACAGGATGCATGGGCTGCCCGGGGGCCGTGTTACTGTCACATAGTGCTTACCACACATTGCTGGTTTGGGGGCCCTTTACTCAGTCTATTTCCTGCGGCCCCAGTGTGAGAGCCAGATAAGTCCCCTGAGAACCTTCTGACACATTGTGGTGCTGGAGGGCACTGAGCTCGGGTCTACAGGAATATGGCAGACGTGTGGGGTGGAGGACAGCGACCTCTCTCCATCGCCCTCACCTTGTGGGTGAGCACTGTGATGTCCCTGGTGACAGAAGAAGGTAGGTTGGCTGTTTGGGTGGGTGGGGGGGGGGGGAGGCTAATTCATGAGCGTTTTATGACCACAAAGTATTGACACATCCAAGGAGCTTCATCCATCCAAAGAGCTCCATACAACATCCATCCTAGGACCTCCATTCATCATCCATCCAAGGAGCTCCATCCATCATCCATCCAAGGAGCTCCATCCATCATCCATCCAAAGAGCTCCATCCATCATCCATCCAAAGAGCTCCATACAACATCCATCCTAGGAGCTCCATCCATCATCCATCCTAGGAGCTCCATCCATCATCCATCCAAGGAGCTCCATCCATCATCCATCCAAGGAGCTCCATCCATCATCCATCCAAGGTGCTCCATCCATCATTCATCCAAGGAGCTCCATACAATATCCATCCTAGGAGCTCCATACAACATCCATCCTAGGAGCTCCATCCATCATCCATCCAATGAGCTCCATCCATCATCCATCCAATGAGCTCCATACAACATCCATCCTATGAGCTCCATTTATCATCCATCCAATGAGCTCCATCCATCATCCATCCAAGGAGCTCCATACATCAACCTTCCAAGGAGCTCCATACATCATCCATCCAAGGAGCTCCATCCATCATCCATCCTAGGAGCTCCATTTATCATCCATCCAAGGAGCTCCTTTCATCATCCATCCAAGGAGCTCCTTTCATCAACCATCCAAGGAGCTGCATCCATCATCCATCCTAGGAGCTCCATACAACATCCATCCTAGGACCTCCATTCATCGTCCATCCAAGGAGCTCCATACAACATCCATCCAAGGAGCTCCATCCATCGTCCATCCAAGGAGCTCCATACAAATACAACATCCATCCAAGGAGCTCCATCCATCATCCATCCTAGGAGCTCCATTCACCATCCATCCAATGAGCTCCATCCATCATCCATCCTAGGAGCTCCATTCACCATCCATCCAATGAGCTCCATCCATCATTCATCCAAGGTGCTCCTTCCATCAGCTATCCAAGGAGCTCCATCCATCATCCAACCATGGAGCTAAATCTATCATTCATCCATATAGCTCCATACAACATCCATCCTAGGAGCTCCATTCATCGTCCATCTAAGGAGCTCCATCCATCATCCATCCAAGGAGCTCCATCCATCCAAGCAGCTCCATCCATCATCCATCCAAGCAGCTCCATCCATCATCCATCCAAGGAGCTCCATACAATATCCATCCTAGGAGCTCCATCCATCCAAGGAGCTCCATCCATCCAAGGAGATCCATCCATCATCCATCCAAGGAGCTTCATCCATTATCCATCCAAGGAGCTCCATTCATCATTCATCCAAGGAGCTCCATCCATCGTCCATCCAAGGAGCTCCATACAAAAACAACATCTATCCAAGGAGCTTCATGCATCATCCATCCACGGAGCTCCATCCATCATCCATCCTAGGAGCTCCATCCATCATCCATCCAAGGAGTTCCATCCAAGGAGCTCCATCCATCATCCATCCAAAGAGCTCCATTCATCATCCATCCAAGGAGCTCCATCCATCATCCATCCAAGGTGCTCCATCCATCATTCATCCAAGGAGCTCCATACAATATCCATCCTAGGAGCTCCATACAACATCCATCCTAGGAGCTCCATCCATCATCCATCCAATGAGCTCCATCCATCATCCATCCAATGAGCTCCATACAACATCCATCCTATGAGCTCCATTTATCATCCATCCAATGAGCTCCATCCATCATCCATCCAAGGAGCTCCATACATCAACCTTCCAAGGAGCTCCATACATCATCCATCCAAGGAGCTCCATCCATCATCCATCCTAGGAGCTCCATTTATCATCCATCCAAGGAGCTCCTTTCATCATCCATCCAAGGAGCTCCTTTCATCAACCATCCAAGGAGCTGCATCCATCATCCATCCTAGGAGCTCCATACAACATCCATCCTAGGACCTCCATTCATCGTCCATCCAAGGAGCTCCATACAACATCCATCCAAGGAGCTCCATCCATCGTCCATCCAAGGAGCTCCATACAAATACAACATCCATCCAAGGAGCTCCATCCATCATCCATCCTAGGAGCTCCATTCACCATCCATCCAATGAGCTCCATCCATCATCCATCCTAGGAGCTCCATTCACCATCCATCCAATGAGCTCCATCCATCATTCATCCAAGGTGCTCCTTCCATCAGCTATCCAAGGAGCTCCATCCATCATCCAACCATGGAGCTAAATCTATCATTCATCCATATAGCTCCATACAACATCCATCCTAGGAGCTCCATTCATCGTCCATCTAAGGAGCTCCATCCATCATCCATCCAAGGAGCTCCATCCATCCAAGCAGCTCCATCCATCATCCATCCAAGCAGCTCCATCCATCATCCATCCAAGGAGCTCCATACAATATCCATCCTAGGAGCTCCATCCATCCAAGGAGCTCCATCCATCCAAGGAGATCCATCCATCATCCATCCAAGGAGCTTCATCCATTATCCATCCAAGGAGCTCCATTCATCATTCATCCAAGGAGCTCCATCCATCGTCCATCCAAGGAGCTCCATACAAATACAACATCTATCCAAGGAGCTTCATGCATCATCCATCCACGGAGCTCCATCCATCATCCATCCTAGGAGCTCCATCCATCATCCATCCAAGGAGCTCCATCCAAGGAGCTCCATCCATCATCCATCCAAAGAGCTCCATTCATCATCCATCCAAGGAGCTCCATCCATCATCCATCCAAGGAGCTCCATCCATCATCCATCCAAGGAGCTCCATCCATCATCCATCCAAGGAGCTCCATCCATCGTCTTGAAGGAAAATATCCCAAAACTTATCTGTGGATCTTGGGAAAATAATTCTTGGCTTTGAGTGGCGTTCCAAGTTCAGTCTAACATTCAATCCTGACATACAATCCGAGGAGAAAATATCCTAAGAACATTTGATCAGAAAGATAAAATGGCCTAAGAACATTCAATTAGAAGATTTTGCCTTATTTGCACACAACCAAATCCTTATCCCTGTGTGCTGGACAAATAGCTCCACACATTTTTTATTCGTAGACCCCCCCCCCCCCCCATCCTCCATGTGTACAAGCAGGGAGGATGGGAAGGTTCACTTTCACATACACACTGATATGATAAATAACACAACACTGATCACTTTCATATAGACAAAAAATAAAATATTAAAGCGGTATTAAACCGAAAACCAAAAATGTAATATATTGCAGCTTACCAATCATTAGATGTGGTGGCTGCATTTGTTTTCTTTTTTTATTTTTTTTCCCCATCTGTTTTCACCTGATGATCTAGCCGGTAACGCACCTTCTGTATTAGAGCGCCCCCACGCTGGATGAAGGAGCAGCTTTGGACAGCAGCATTGTCAATCTGGGGGGAGGAGAGTGTTAGATGTATTAGCAGATTTAAATACACCAACAAATTAAACATGAACTCCAGCTCACACTTTATAAATGTTACAATTACAGATCATGTGACCTGGTGTTGCCTATTTATCTTCCAGACCTGCTCCTCCTGTCCAGAGACCGGGACATCCCTCACTGCTTCTCCCATCACTTCATGAAGATCACATGTTACTGGGGGGCCGAGGAGCTGGAGACGGGCCGGGATGTGACCTGTGGATTTTATTACTCCTATGAAGAGTGAGTCCAACATTTACTGAACTATTTATCTCCCATGTGAAGAACTGTACGGCACTGCTTTTTGCCGATAGAGCATGCTGGGGCTTGTAGTTCTTTAACAGCTCTTCTCAACCACTGGGCTGTGGCCCACTGACCCTCCCCCAGGTCTCCAGCCAGCTGCAGATGCCTCAACCTCCCACAGTGCCTTCTAGCTCACATAGTGCCCCCAACCTTCCATAGGGGTCCACAGTGTCCCCCAGGCCCACTGACAGCTCTCAGCCTCTACAGTGCCCCCCACGCCCACTGACAACTCTCAGCCTCCACAGTGCCCCCCACACTCACAGCTCTCAGCCTCACAGTGCCCCCCACGCCCACTGACAGCTCTCAGCCTCACAGTGCCCCCCACACCCACTGACAGCTCTCAGCCTCTACAGTGCCCCCCACACCCACTGACAGCTCTCTGCCTCCATAGTGTCCCCCACACCCACTGACAGCTCTCAGCCTCTACAGTGCCCCCCACACCCACTTACAGCTCTCAGCCTCACAGTGCCCCCCACACCCACTGACAGCTCTCTGCCTCCATAGTGTCCCCCACACCCACTGACAGCTCTCAGCCTCTACAGTGCCCCCCACACCCACTTACAGCTCTCAGCCTCACAGTGCCCCCCACACCCACTGACAGCTCTCAGCCTCTACAGTGCCCCCCACACCCACTGACAGCTCTCAGCCTCTACAGTGCCCCCCACATCCACTTACAGCTCTCAGCTTTCACAGTGCCCCCCACACCCACTGACAGCTCTCAGCCTCTACAGTGCCCCCCACACCCACTGACAGCTCTCAGCCTCTACAGTGCCCCCCACACCCACTGACAGCTCTCAGCCTCTACAGTGCCCCCCACACCCACTGACAGCTCTCAGCCTCTACAGTGCCCCCCACACCCACTGACAGCTCTCAGCCTCTACAGTGCCCCCCACACCCACTTACAGCTCTCAGCTTTCACAGTGCCCCCCACACCCACTGACAGCTCTCCGCCTCTACAGTGCCCCCCACACCCACTGACAGCTCTCAGCCTCCATATTGTCCCCCACACCCACTGACAGCTCTCCGCCTCCATAGTGTCCCCCACACCCACTGACAGCTCTCAGCCTCTACAGTGCCCCCCACACCCACTGACAGCTCTCAGCCTCCACAGTGCCCCCCACACCCACTGGCAGCTCTCAGCCTCCACAGTGCCCCCCACACCCACTGACAGCTCTCAGCCTCTACAGTGCCCCCCACACCCACTGACAGCTCTCCGCCTCCATAGTGTCCCCCACACCCACTGACAGCTCTCCACCTCCACAGTGTCCCCCACACCCACTGACAGCTCTCCGCCTCCATAGTGTCCCCCACACCCACTGATAGCTCTCCACAGTGCCCCCCACACCCACTGACAGCTCTCCGCCTCCATAGTGTCCCCCACACCCACTGACAGCTCTCAGCCTCTACAGTGCCCCCCACACCCACTGACAGCTCTCAGCCTCCACAGTGCCCCCCACACCCACTGACAGCTCTCAGCCTCCACAGTGCCCCCCACACCCACTGACAGCTCTCAGCCTCTACAGTGCCCCCCACACCCACTGACAGCTCTCCGCCTCCATAGGGTCCCCCACACCCACTGACAGCTCTCCACCTCCACAGTGTCCCCCACACCCACTGACAGCTCTCCACCTCCACAGTGTCCCCCACACCCACTGACAGCTCTCCCCCTCCATAGTGTCCCCCACACCCACTGACAGCTCTCCGCCTCCATAGTGTCCCCCACACCCACTGACAGCTCTCAGCCTCCATAGTGTCCCCCACAACCACTGACAGCTCTCTGCCTCTATAGTGTCCCCCACACCCACTGACAGCTCTCCGCCTCCATAGTGTCCCCCACACCCACTGACAGCTCTCCGCCTCCATAGTGTCCCCCACACCCACTGACAGCTCTCAGCCTCCATAGTGTCCCCCACACCCACTGACAGCTCTCCGCCTCCACAGTGTCCCCCACACCCCACTGACAGCTCTCAGCCTCCACAGTGCCCCCCACACCCACTGACAGCTCTCCGCCTCCATAGTGTCCCCCACACCCACTGACAGCTCTCAGCCTCCATAGTGTCCCCCACAACCACTGACAGCTCTCTGCCTCTATAGTGTCCCCCACACCCACTGACAGCTCTCCACCTCCATAGTGTCCCCCACACCCACTGACAGCTCTCCGCCTCCATAGTGTCCCCCACACCCACTGACAGCTCTCAGCCTCTACAGTGCCCCCCCCCCACACCCACTGACAGCTCTCTGCCTCTACAGTGCCCCCCCACACCCACTGACAGCTCTCCGCCTCCACAGTGCCCCCCACACCCACTGACAGCTCTCAGCCTCTACAGTGCCCCCCCACACCCACTGACAGCTCTCCGCCTCCACAGTGCCCCCCACACCCACTGACAGCTCTCAGCCTCTACAGTGCCCCCCCACACCCACTGACAGCTCTCTGCCTCTACAGTGCCCCCCCCACACCCACTGACAGCTCTCCGCCTCCACAGTGCCCCCCACACCCACTGACAGCTCTCCGCCTCCACAGTGCCCCCCACACCCACTGACAGCTCTCAGCCTCCGCAGTGCTCCCCACACCCACTGACAGCTCTCCGCCTCCATAGTGTCCCCCACAACCACTGACAGCTCTCAGCCTCTACAGTGCCCCCCACACCCACTGACAGCTCTCCGCCTCCATAGTGTCCCCCACACCCACTGATAGCTCTCCACAGTGCCCCCCACACCCACTGACAGCTCTCAGCCTCCGCAGTGCTCCCCACACCCACTGACAGCTCTCCGCCTCCATAGTGTCCCCCACAACCACTGACAGCTCTCAGCCTCTACAGTGCCCCCCACACCCACTGACAGCTCTCCCCCTCCATAGTGTCCCCCACACCCACTGACAGCTCTCAGCCTCTACAGTGCCCCCCACACCCACTGACAGCTCTCCGCCTCCACAGTGCCCCCCACACCCACTGACAGCTCTCAGCCTCTACAGTGCCCCCCCACACCCACTGACAGCTCTCTGCCTCTACAGTGCCCCCCCACACCCACTGACAGCTCTCCGCCTCCACAGTGCCCCCCACACCCACTGACAGCTCTCAGCCTCTACAGTGCCCCCCCCACACCCACTGACAGCTCTCCGCCTCCACAGTGCCCCCCCACACCCACTGACAGCTCTCAGCCTCTACAGTGCCCCCCCACACCCACTGACAGCTCTCAGCCTCTACAGTGCCCCCCACACCCACTGACAGCTCTCTGCCTCCATAGTGTCCCCCACACCCACTGATAGCTCTCCACAGTGCCCCCCACACCCACTGACAGCTCTCAGCCTCCACAGTGCCCCCCACACCCACTGACAGCTCTCCGCCTCCATAGTGTCCCCCACAACCACTGACAGCTCTCAGCCTCTACAGTGCCCCCCACACCCACTGACAGCTCTCCCCCTCCATAGTGTCCCCCACACCCACTGACAGCTCTCAGCCTCTACAGTGCCCCCCACACCCACTGACAGCTCTCCGCCTCCATAGTGTCCCCCACACCCACTGACAGCTCTCCCCCTCCATAGTGTCCCCCACACCCACTGACAGCTCTCCGCCTCCATAGTGTCCCCCACACCCACTGACAGCTCTCCGCCTCCATAGTGTCCCCCACACCCACTGACAGCTCTCAGCTTCCACAATGCCCCCAAAAGTGTCCCACAGTGACCACCGTACCACCGTACTTCCCAGCCCCCTTCAGAAACCTCATCCCCTACAGGGCCACCAAGTCTGCTAACAAGTCCCCTAACACCCTCCACAACCCCCATCCCCTGCAGTGATCCTCCACCCAGAGCCTTACTGTGATTTCAATGCACACTGTGAGCTTCTCACAATGATTTTTGCATAACACCTCCCAAGAGCCAGCCCACTTTTTGCATCAGGACTGGGGGCTCTTGAGAGGAGTACTAAAGCAGCTATGTAAAGCACCCTGCTGCCTCCTACCACCAGCCATGATCTGCTGGCATTACATAGAGAAGTATAGAGACCCAGTGATGGCATCACTAGGACTAAAATGAGGCATGTAATGAAAACAGAAAGGTTTACTTTAAAATGTCAGTTAAATATTGATAAGGGAGAAAAGGAGCAACCAAGGAAGTCAAAATATAAACAGATTTATCTATTTTATAATTTATTGAAAAACAAAACGTTTTGGGGCGGAGCTTCACTTTAATGCTGGAACAGATCAGTTTTCCGATTTTTCTTTGTTTCTTTAGAGTTTTTGTTCTCCGCAGAGAACCCGAGGAGGAATGTGATATCACCATCCAAAACAAGAGCCCCGTGCTGTACGTCTGCGAGCATGATGACGTCCGGCTGTTCAATTACCTCCACGTGTTCATCAAGGATAAGAGCACCAATCAGATCCTGCGCAACCGCACCATCCAGGTGGAGATGATTGGTAAGGAAACTCAGTGATTGCTATCATGTACCTTCTCAGATGTAGGATTGCTAGGGATTGTGAAGACAGGGCAGGAACAAGGGGTGGGCAGGAGGGGTGAGTGGCTGCCCTGGGCACCACGAGGAGATTGGGGGGGGGATGATTTGTGCTGGGAGGAGGAGGAATTTGGGGGGTGGGAGGGGGTAAGAATTGGTCAAAAAGGGGGAAATTTTGTTAAGTGGTGATTTGGGGGAATTTTTGTTGGGAAGGGGATGGATGAAGAGGATTTGTGCTAGGAGGGGGGATTTACGGGGGGGGGGGGGGGGGGGGTTTGTGCTTGAAAAAGTAACATGGTCGGGGGTGGGGATTTGTGCTAAGATCAGAATTTTTTTTTTTGGGGGGGGTTGTGCTAGTAGGGATGATTGGGGGTATTTTTGCTAGGAAGGGAAATCAGGTGGGGTTTGTGCTAGGAGCGGGATACAGAGTGGGCGGGGGGGGGGGGGGGGAGAGAGAGGATTTACGTTCAGAGGGGATATTTGTGCTAGGAGCGGGGATTTGGGGGTTTGGGCTAGAAAAGGTAACATGGTGGGGGGCATTTGTGCTAAGATTGGACATTTTTTTGGGGGGGGGCAGGGAATTTGTGCTTGTGGGGATGAAGTGGTGATTTGGGGGATTTTGTGTTGGGAAGGGGGATGGAGGAAGAGGATTTGTGCTAGGAGGGTGTATTTAGGGGGGTTTGTGCTTGAAAAGGTAATATGGTTGGGGGGGGGGGGATTTGTGCTAAGATCAGAATATTTTTTTTTGGGGGGGGTTGTGTTAGTAGGGATGATTGGGGGTACTTTTGCTAGGAAGAGAAATCAGGGGGGGGGGGTTGTGCTAGGAGGGGAATACAGAGTGGGGGGGGGGGATTTACGTTCAGGAGGGGATATTTGTGGTAAGAGTGGGGATTTGGGGGTTTGTGCTAGAAAAGGTAACATGGTGGGGGGCATCTGTGCTAAGAGTGGACATTTTTTTTGGGGGGGGGGGCAGGGGATTTGTGCTAGTAGGGATGAAGTGGTGATTTGGGGGATTTTGTGTTGGGAAGGGGGATGGAGGAAGAGGATTTGTGCTAGGAGGGTGTATTTAGGGGGGTTTGTACTTGAAAAGGTAATATGGTTGGGGGGGGGGGGGGTCTGTGCTAAGATCAGATTTTTTTTTTGAGGGGGGGGTTTGTGCTAGTAGGGATGATTGGGGGTATTTTTGCTAGGAAGGGGAATTAGGGGGGGGGGGTTTGTGCTAGGAGGGGGATACAGAGTGGGGTGGGGAGAGGATTTACGCTCAGAGGGGGGGGGTTTGTGCTAAGAGGGGGAATCGGGTGCTAAGAAAGCAGCTAAGAAAGAACACCAAGTGGCTTGGTGGGCTGACATTTGACCTCAGGGCTGGAACCTTGACTTTTTTGTGGGGAGTGGAAAAATTGGGCGGCAGTCACTTTTGGAAGGTTGGCAGAGATTTTTTTTTTTAATCCCATACACACAAGGATTGAGGAATTTGGGCACAGGATACCCGATAATGAACCGCACAAAGACTCCAAGTCCTACCTAGGATCACCTACACATTGCAAACTGACCATACAATGTTTGTGCAACCAAAAGTATGACCTACCTCATCTATCCAATCAATTTGTATCCAATCAGACTGGCCCTTTGTACTACATACTGTAGATGTTAGTAGCTCTAAAGGAGATTATACAATCAGACTGTAATGTGTGTGGTGAGCTTTACGGTCACACAGGAAGGACCTTTCGGCCTCGTACACACGACCGGTTTTCTCGGTAAGAAACGACAAGAAAACTGCTGGGAGAGATTTCTTGCAGAGAAAACCGTCCGTGTGTATGTTTTCCCGTCGAGAAAACGGCCGGGAATCTCGACGCGAAAAATAGAGAACCTGCTCTCTATTTTCTCGTCAGGATTCTCGTCGGCCCGTTTCCAGACGAGAAAACTGTGTGTGCGGCAACAAACTTTCCTGTCCTCCGGTAAGCCCGCGCATGCTCGAAATGACTTTGACGCATTTGCGGTAGCTTCCTAGGCATAGGTAGGGTGTAGCAAGATGGCGGCGACGGCATTGAATGTGACGAGTGCACGCCGTTGTAGTCGGTGACGTCACCGCGTTCGTTCCATTCAAAAGAACGGTGATTCTTTTGAATCAAGTGTGTGTACACATGGCTGGGACAAGATTCTTGTCAAGAATCTCATCAGGAAAAACGACGGGTTTTTTCCTGACGAGAATCTCGGCCGTGTGTACAGGGCTTTAGGCCAGATCGGCGCTCTGAATAATTCAGACTGTAGAGCAGTTGTAGTACATGCAATGAACCACCAGACTTCCAGAAATGTCCAAACTTCCGAGACACTCTTCAGCTGACAATGTTCACCTGTGGTGTTCCAGACCAGGCTCCTGCTTCATTCCTCCTGGGGATATCATCCAACCAGGGCAGGCAAGCTTTTCTGGACCCAAACTCAGGCCTTCCTTCTCCAAGCTCATAGGTCCTCCCCAGGCACCGGGCCTGGGAGATCAGAGAAAAGCTCCAAACAAGTCCTCCTCAAGAAAAGCCTGGGAGGCAAGAGAGTTCTTCAGAAAGTTCCCCCAAATCAGCCTTTCTCAACTAGAGTTCTCCAGAGGTTTCTAGGGGTTCTTCGAGAAATTAGCAATTTCTGAATATCAGATGAGTAACCACTGACAACAATGATCTTGTTAGCTGTCTGTAATGGTGGATTCTTCCCAATGACCACCAATGTAAGGAGCATTCTTCCCACTGATCACCAATGTAAGGAACATTCTTCCCACTGATCACCAATGTAAGGAACATTCTTCCCACTGACCACTAATGTAAGGAGCATTCTTCCCACTGATCACCAATGTAAGGAACATTCTTCCCACTGATCACCAATGTAAGGAACATTCTTCCCACTGATCACCAATGTAAGGAACATTCTTCCCACTGATCACCAATGTAAGGAACATTCTTCTCACTAATCACCAATGTAAGGAACATTCTTCCCACTGATCACCAATGTAAGGAACATTCTTCTCACTGATCACCAATGTAAGGAGCATTCTTCTCACTAATCACCAATGTAAGGAACATTCTTCCCACTGATCACCAATGTAAGGAGCATTCTTCCCACTGATCACCAATGTAAGGAACATTCTTCCCACTGATCACCAATGTAAGGAACATTCCTCCCACTGATCACCAATGTAAGGAACATTCTTCTCACTGATCACCAATGTAAGGGACATTCTTCCCACTGATCACCAATGTAAGGAACATTCTTCCCACTGATCACCAATGTAAGGAGCATTCTTCTCACTGATCACCAATGTAAGGAACATTCTTCCCACTGATCACCAATGTAAGGGACATTCTTCCCACTGACCACCAATGTAAGGAACATTCTTCCCACTGATCACCAATGTAAGGAACATTCTTCTCACTGATCACCAATGTAAGGGACATTCTTCCCACTGATCACCAATGTAAGGGACATTCTTCCCACTGATCACCAATGTAAGGAACATTCTTCCCACTGATCACCAATGTAAGGAACATTCTTCCCACTGATCACCAATGTAAGGAACATTCTTCTCACTGATCACCAATGTAAGGAACATTCTTCTCACTGATCACCAATGTAAGGAACATTCTTCCCACTGATCACCAATGTAAGGAACATTCTTCTCACTGATCACCAATGTAAGGAACATTCTTCTCACTGATCACCAATGTAAGGGACATTCTTCCCACTGACCACCAATGTAAGGGACATTCTTCCCACTGATCACCAATGTAAGGAACATTCTTCCCACTGATCACCAATGTAAGGGACATTCTTCCCACTGATCACCAATGTAAGGAACATTCTTCACACTGATCACCAATGTAAGGGACATTCTTCCCACTGATCACCAATGTAAGGAACATTCTTCCCACTGATCACCAATGTAAGGAACATTCTTCCCACTGATCACCAATGTAAGGAACATTCTTCCCACTGATCACCAATGTAAGAACATTCTTCCCACTGATCACCAATGTAAGGAACATTCTTCCCACTGATCACCAATGTAAGGAACATTCTTCCCACTGATCACCAATGTAAGGAACATTCTTCTCACTGATCACCAATGTAAGGAGCATTCTTCCCACTGATCACCAATGTAAGGAACATTCTTCCCACTGATCACCAATGTAAGGAACATTCTTCCCACTGATCACCAATGTAAGGGACATTCTTCCCACTGATCACCAATGTAAGGAACATTCTTCCCACTGATCACCAATGTAAGGAACATTCTTCTCACTGATCACCAATGTAAGGAACATTCTTCTCACTGATCACCAATGTAAGGAACATTCTTCCCACTGATCACCAATGTAAGGAGCATTCTTCCTACTGATCACCAATGTAAGGGACATTCTTCCCACTGATCACCAATGTAAGGAACATTCTCCCCACTGATCACCAATGTAAGGAGCATTCTTCCCACTGATCACCAATGTAAGGGACATTCTTCTCACTGATCACCAATGTAAGGAACATTCTTCTCACTGATCACCAATGTAAGGAACATTCTTCCCACTGATCACCAATGTAAGGAGCATTCTTCCCACTGATCACCAATGTAAGGGACATTCTTCCCACTGATCACCAATGTAAGGAACATTCTTCCCACTGATCACCAATGTAAGGAACATTCTTCCCACTGATCACCAATGTAAGGGACATTCTTCCCACTGATCACCAATGTAAGGAGCATTCTTCCCACTGATCACCAATGTAAGGGACATTCTTCCCACTGATCACCAATGTAAGGAACATTCTCCCCACTGATCACCAATGTAAGGAGCATTCTTCCCACTGATCACCAATGTAAGGGACATTCTTCCCACTGACCACCAATGTAAGGAGCATTCTTCCCACTGATCACCAATGTAAGGAACATTCTTCCCACTGATCACCAATGCAAAGAACAATCTTCTCACTGATCACCAATGTAAGGAACATTCTTCTCACTGATCACCAATGTAAGGAACATTCTTCTCACTGATCACCAATGTAAGGGACATTCTTCCCACTGATCACCAATGTAAGGAACATTCTTCTCACTGATCACCAATGTAAGGAACATTCTTCTCACTGATCACCAATGTAAGGAACATTCTTCCCACTGATCACCAATGTAAGGAGCATTCTTCCTACTGATCACCAATGTAAGGGACATTCTTCCCACTGATCACCAATGTAAGGAACATTCTCCCCACTGATCACCAATGTAAGGAGCATTCTTCCCACTGATCACCAATGTAAGGGACATTCTTCTCACTGATCACCAATGTAAGGAACATTCTTCTCACTGATCACCAATGTAAGGAACATTCTTCTCACTGATCACCAATGTAAGGAACATTCTTCTCACTGATCACCAATGTAAGGAACATTCTTCCCACTGATCACCAATGTAAGGAGCATTCTTCCCACTGATCACCAATGTAAGGGACATTCTTCCCACTGATCACCAATGTAAGGAACATTCTCCCCACTGATCACCAATGTAAGGAGCATTCTTCCCACTGATCACCAATGTAAGGGACATTCTTCCCACTGACCACCAATGTAAGGAGCATTCTTCTCACTGATCACCAATGTAAGGAACATTCTTCCCACTGATCACCAATGTAAGGAGCATTCTTCCCACTGATCACCAATGTAAGGAACATTCTTCCCACTGATCACCAATGCAAAGAACAATCTTCTCACTGATCACCAATGTAAGGAGCATTCTTCCCACTGATCACCAATGTAAGGGACATTCTTCTCACTGATCACCAATGTAAGGAGCATTCTTCTCACTGATCACCAATGTAAGGAACATTCTTCCAACTGACCACCAATGTAAGGAACATTCTTCCCACTGATCACCAATGCAAGGAGCATTCTTCTCACTGATCACCAATGTAAGGAACATTCTTCCCACTGATCACCAATGTAAGGAGCATTCTTCCCACTGATCACCAATGTAAGGAACATTCTTCCCACTGATCACCAATGCAAGGAGCATTCTTCCCACTGATCACCAATGTAAGGAACATTCTTCTCACTGATCACCAATGTAAGGATAATTCTTCCCACTGATCACCAATGTAAGGAGCATTCTTCCCACTGATCACCAATGTAAGGGACATTCTTCCCACTGACCACCAATGTAAGGAGCATTCTTCTCACTGATCACCAATGTAAGGAACATTCTTCCCACTGATCACCAATGTAAGGAGCATTCTTCCCACTGATCACCAATGCAAAGAACAATCTTCTCACTGATCACCAATGTAAGGAGCATTCTTCCCACTGATCACCAATGTAAGGGACATTCTTCCCACTGACCACCAATGTAAGGAGCATTCTTCTCACTGATCACCAATGTAAGGAACATTCTTCCCACTGACCACCAATGTAAGGAGCATTCTTCTCACTGATCACCAATGTAAGGAGCATTCTTCCCACTGATCACCAATGTAAGGAACATTCTTCCCACTGATCACCAATGCAAAGAACAATCTTCTCACTGATCACCAATGTAAGGAACATTCTTCCCACTGATCACCAATGTAAGGGACATTCTTCCCACTGACCACCAATGTAAGGAACATTCTTCCCACTGACCACCAATGTAAGGAACATTCTTCTCACTGATCACCAATGTAAGGGACATTCTTCCCACTGACCACCAATGTAAGGAACATTCTTCTCACTGATCACCAATGTAAGGAGCATTCTTCCCACTGACCACCAATGTAAGGAGCATTCTTCCCACTGATCACCAATGTAAGGAACATTCTTCTCACTGATCACCAATGTAAGGAACATTCTTCCCACTGATCACCAATGCAAAGAACAATCTTCTCACTGATCACCAATGTAAGGATAATTCTTCCCACTGATCACCAATGTAAGGAGCATTCTTCCCACTGATCACCAATGTAAGGAGCATTCTTCTCACTGATCACCAATGTAAGGAACATTCTTCCCACTGATCACCAATGTAAGGAGCATTCTTCCCACTGATCACCAATGCAAAGAACAATCTTCTCACTGATCACCAATGTAAGGAGCATTCTTCCCACTGATCACTAGGGATGAGCTTCGTGTTCGAGTCGAACATACGTTCGACTCGAACATTGGCTGTTCGATCGTTCGACGAAGATCGAACGATTTGGGCCGTTCGCGCCAAATTCGAGTGACGCGAACGGCCCACAATGCACTACGCCATCGCAGTGTCATCCAGGCGCTGTGATTGGCCAAGCATGCACTGTGACCCCGCATGCTTGGCCAATCACAGCGCCGGCAGCGAGGAGAGCAATGATTGGCCACAGGCAGGATGCCTGTGGCCAATTATTGCTGAGGGTGTTTAGTACACGCCCCACACTATAAAAGGCCGCCAGCACGGCGGCCTAGTGTAGTGTGTTCCGGAGCAGGGATAGAGTAGCATAGGCAGGGACAGTGACTGTTATTTCTTTCTTGCTTAACCTGGATTCCTTTAGTTTAGGGAAAGAGAAGGATAGGTAGGGAGAGTGTCAGTGTGTTTTGTGCTTCTGCTATAGTGTGCTTAAAAAAAACATTTATTCTAGGGACAGAAAACTCTAGGTAGGGACAGTGTCAGTTTCTTTCACTCTGCAAGTCCTTGTTTCCAGGGACCTGTAAGGACAGTGAGTTAATTGTCCTTGTGCTATATTGTGCTTAAAAAAAACATTTATTCTAGGGACAGAAAACTCTAGGTAGGGACAGTGTCAGTTTCTTTCACTCTGCAAGTCCTTGTTTCCAGGGACCTGTAAGGACAGTGAGTTAATTGTCCTTGTGCTATATTGTGATTAAAAAAAACATTTATTCTAGGGACAGAAAACTCTAGGTAGGGACAGTGTCAGTTTCTTTCACTCTGCAAGTCCTTGTTTCCAGGGACCTGTAAGGACAGTGAGTTAATTTTCCTTGTGCTATATTGTGATTAAAAAAAACATTTTTTCTAGGGACAGAAAACTGTAGGTAGGGAGAGTGTTTTTTTTCTTTCACTCTGCAAGTCCTTGTTTCCAGGGACCTGTAAGGACAGTGAGTTAATTGTCCTTGTGCTATATTGTGCTTAAAAAAAACATTTATTCTAGGGACAGAAAACTCTAGGTAGGGACAGTGTCAGTTTCTTTCACTCTGCAAGTCCTTGTTTCCAGGGACCTGTAAGGACAGTGAGTTAATTGTCCTTGTGCTATATTGTGCTTAAAAAAAACATTTATTCTAGGGACAGAAAACTCTAGGTAGGGACAGTGTCAGTTTCTTTCACTCTGCAAGTCCTTGTTTCCAGGGACCTGTAAGGACAGTGAGTTAATTGTCCTTGTGCTATATTGTGATTAAAAAAAACATTTATTCTAGGGACAGAAAACTCTAGGTAGGGACAGTGTCAGTTTCTTTCACTCTGCAAGTCCTTGTTTCCAGGGACCTGTAAGGACAGTGAGTTAATTTTCCTTGTGCTATATTGTGATTAAAAAAAACATTTTTTCTAGGGACAGAAAACTGTAGGTAGGGAGAGTGTTTTTTTTCTTTCACTCTGCAAGTCCTTGTTTCCAGGGACCTGTAAGGACAGTGAGTTAATTGTCCTTGTGCTATATTGTGCTTAAAAAAAACATTTATTCTAGGGACAGAAAACTCTAGGTAGGGACAGTGTCAGTTTCTTTCACTCTGCAAGTCCTTGTTTCCAGGGACCTGTAAGGACAGTGAGTTAATTGTCCTTGTGCTATATTGTGCTTAAAAAAAACATTTATTCTAGGGACAGAAAACTCTAGGTAGGGACAGTGTCAGTTTCTTTCACTCTGCAAGTCCTTGTTTCCAGGGACCTGTAAGGACAGTGAGTTAATTGTCCTTGTGCTATATTGTGATTAAAAAAAACATTTATTCTAGGGACAGAAAACTCTAGGTAGGGACAGTGTCAGTTTCTTTCACTCTGCAAGTCCTTGTTTCCAGGGACCTGTAAGGACAGTGAGTTAATTTTCCTTGTGCTATATTGTGATTAAAAAAAACATTTTTTCTAGGGACAGAAAACTGTAGGTAGGGAGAGTGTTTTTTTTCTTTCACTCTGCAAGTCCTTGTTTCCAGGGACCTGTAAGGACAGTGAGTTAATTGTCCTTGTGCTATATTGTGCTTAAAAAAAACATTTATTCTAGGGACAGAAAACTCTAGGTAGGGACAGTGTCAGTTTCTTTCACTCTGCAAGTCCTTGTTTCCAGGGACCTGTAAGGACAGTGAGTTAATTGTCCTTGTGCTATATTGTGATTAAAAAAAACATTTATTCTAGGGACAGAAAACTCTAGGTAGGGACAGTGTCAGTTTCTTTCACTCTGCAAGTCCTTGTTTCCAGGGACCTGTAAGGACAGTGAGTTAATTTTCCTTGTGCTATATTGTGATTAAAAAAAACATTTTTTCTAGGGACAGAAAACTGTAGGTAGGGAGAGTGTTTTTTTTCTTTCACTCTGCAAGTCCTTGTTTCCAGGGACCTGTAAGGACAGTGAGTTAATTGTCCTTGTGCTATATTGTGCTTAAAAAAAACATTTATTCTAGGGACAGAAAACTCTAGGTAGGGACAGTGTCAGTTTCTTTCACTCTGCAAGTCCTTGTTTCCAGGGACCTGTAAGGACAGTGAGTTAATTGTCCTTGTGCTATATTGTGATTAAAAAAAACATTTATTCTAGGGACAGAAAACTCTAGGTAGGGACAGTGTCAGTTTCTTTCACTCTGCAAGTCCTTGTTTCCAGGGACCTGTAAGGACAGTGAGTTAATTTTCCTTGTGCTATATTGTGATTAAAAAAAACATTTTTTCTAGGGACAGAAAACTGTAGGTAGGGAGAGTGTTTTTTTTCTTTCACTCTGCAAGTCCTTGTTTCCAGGGACCTGTAAGGACAGTGAGTTAATTGTCCTTGTGCTATATTGTGCTTAAAAAAAACATTTATTCTAGGGACAGAAAACTCTAGGTAGGGACAGTGTCAGTTTCTTTCACTCTGCAAGTCCTTAATTTCCAGGGACCTGTAAGGACAGTGAGTTAATTGTCCTTGTGCTATATTGTGCTTAAAAAAAACATTTATTCTAGGGACAGAAAACTCTAGGTAGGGACAGTGTCAGTTTCTTTCACTCTGCAAGTCCTTGTTTCCAGGGACCTGTAAGGACAGTGAGTTAATTGTCCTTGTGCTATATTGTGATTAAAAAAAACATTTATTCTAGGGACAGAAAACTCTAGGTAGGGACAGTGTCAGTTTCTTTCACTCTGCAAGTCCTTGTTTCCAGGGACCTGTAAGGACAGTGAGTTAATTTTCCTTGTGCTATATTGTGATTAAAAAAAACATTTTTTCTAGGGACAGAAAACTGTAGGTAGGGAGAGTGTTTTTTTTCTTTCACTCTGCAAGTCCTTGTTTCCAGGGACCTGTAAGGACAGTGAGTTAATTGTCCTTGTGCTATATTGTGCTTAAAAAAAACATTTATTCTAGGGACAGAAAACTCTAGGTAGGGACAGTGTCAGTTTCTTTCACTCTGCAAGTCCTTGTTTCCAGGGACCTGTAAGGACAGTGAGTTAATTGTCCTTGTGCTATATTGTGATTAAAAAAAACATTTATTCTAGGGACAGAAAACTCTAGGTAGGGACAGTGTCAGTTTCTTTCACTCTGCAAGTCCTTGTTTCCAGGGACCTGTAAGGACAGTGAGTTAATTTTCCTTGTGCTATATTGTGATTAAAAAAAACATTTTTTCTAGGGACAGAAAACTGTAGGTAGGGAGAGTGTTTTTTTTCTTTCACTCTGCAAGTCCTTGTTTCCAGGGACCTGTAAGGACAGTGAGTTAATTGTCCTTGTGCTATATTGTGCTTAAAAAAAACATTTATTCTAGGGACAGAAAACTCTAGGTAGGGACAGTGTCAGTTTCTTTCACTCTGCAAGTCCTTGTTTCCAGGGACCTGTAAGGACAGTGAGTTAATTGTCCTTGTGCTATATTGTGATTAAAAAAAACATTTATTCTAGGGACAGAAAACTCTAGGTAGGGACAGTGTCAGTTTCTTTCACTCTGCAAGTCCTTGTTTCCAGGGACCTGTAAGGACAGTGAGTTAATTTTCCTTGTGCTATATTGTGATTAAAAAAAACATTTTTTCTAGGGACAGAAAACTGTAGGTAGGGAGAGTGTTTTTTTTCTTTCACTCTGCAAGTCCTTGTTTCCAGGGACCTGTAAGGACAGTGAGTTAATTGTCCTTGTGCTATATTGTGCTTAAAAAAAACATTTATTCTAGGGACAGAAAACTCTAGGTAGGGACAGTGTCAGTTTCTTTCACTCTGCAAGTCCTTGTTTCCAGGGACCTGTAAGGACAGTGAGTTAATTGTCCTTGTGCTATATTGTGATTAAAAAAAACATTTATTCTAGGGACAGAAAACTCTAGGTAGGGACAGTGTCAGTTTCTTTCACTCTGCAAGTCCTTGTTTCCAGGGACCTGTAAGGACAGTGAGTTAATTTTCCTTGTGCTATATTGTGATTAAAAAAAACATTTTTTCTAGGGACAGAAAACTGTAGGTAGGGAGAGTGTTTTTTTTCTTTCACTCTGCAAGTCCTTGTTTCCAGGGACCTGTAAGGACAGTGAGTTAATTGTCCTTGTGCTATATTGTGCTTAAAAAAAACATTTATTCTAGGGACAGAAAACTCTAGGTAGGGACAGTGTCAGTTTCTTTCACTCTGCAAGTCCTTGTTTCCAGGGACCTGTAAGGACAGTGAGTTAATTGTCCTTGTGCTATATTGTGCTTAAAAAAAACATTTATTCTAGGGACAGAAAACTCTAGGTAGGGACAGTGTCAGTTTCTTTCACTCTGCAAGTCCTTGTTTCCAGGGACCTGTAAGGACAGTGAGTTAATTGTCCTTGTGCTATATTGTGATTAAAAAAAACATTTATTCTAGGGACAGAAAACTCTAGGTAGGGACAGTGTCAGTTTCTTTCACTCTGCAAGTCCTTGTTTCCAGGGACCTGTAAGGACAGTGAGTTAATTTTCCTTGTGCTATATTGTGATTAAAAAAAACATTTTTTCTAGGGACAGAAAACTGTAGGTAGGGAGAGTGTTTTTTTTCTTTCACTCTGCAAGTCCTTGTTTCCAGGGACCTGTAAGGACAGTGAGTTAATTGTCCTTGTGCTATATTGTGCTTAAAAAAAACATTTATTCTAGGGACAGAAAACTCTAGGTAGGGACAGTGTCAGTTTCTTTCACTCTGCAAGTCCTTGTTTCCAGGGACCTGTAAGGACAGTGAGTTAATTGTCCTTGTGCTATATTGTGATTAAAAAAAACATTTATTCTAGGGACAGAAAACTCTAGGTAGGGACAGTGTCAGTTTCTTTCACTCTGCAAGTCCTTGTTTCCAGGGACCTGTAAGGACAGTGAGTTAATTTTCCTTGTGCTATATTGTGATTAAAAAAAACATTTTTTCTAGGGACAGAAAACTGTAGGTAGGGAGAGTGTTTTTTTTCTTTCACTCTGCAAGTCCTTGTTTCCAGGGACCTGTAAGGACAGTGAGTTAATTGTCCTTGTGCTATATTGTGCTTAAAAAAAACATTTATTCTAGGGACAGAAAACTCTAGGTAGGGACAGTGTCAGTTTCTTTCACTCTGCAAGTCCTTGTTTCCAGGGACCTGTAAGGACAGTGAGTTAATTGTCCTTGTGCTATATTGTGATTAAAAAAAACATTTATTCTAGGGACAGAAAACTCTAGGTAGGGACAGTGTCAGTTTCTTTCACTCTGCAAGTCCTTGTTTCCAGGGACCTGTAAGGACAGTGAGTTAATTTTCCTTGTGCTATATTGTGATTAAAAAAAACATTTTTTCTAGGGACAGAAAACTGTAGGTAGGGAGAGTGTTTTTTTTCTTTCACTCTGCAAGTCCTTGTTTCCAGGGACCTGTAAGGACAGTGAGTTAATTGTCCTTGTGCTATATTGTGCTTAAAAAAAACATTTATTCTAGGGACAGAAAACTCTAGGTAGGGACAGTGTCAGTTTCTTTCACTCTGCAAGTCCTTGTTTCCAGGGACCTGTAAGGACAGTGAGTTAATTGTCCTTGTGCTATATTGTGATTAAAAAAAACATTTATTCTAGGGACAGAAAACTCTAGGTAGGGACAGTGTCAGTTTCTTTCACTCTGCAAGTCCTTGTTTCCAGGGACCTGTAAGGACAGTGAGTTAATTTTCCTTGTGCTATATTGTGATTAAAAAAAACATTTTTTCTAGGGACAGAAAACTGTAGGTAGGGAGAGTGTTTTTTTTCTTTCACTCTGCAAGTCCTTGTTTCCAGGGACCTGTAAGGACAGTGAGTTAATTGTCCTTGTGCTATATTGTGCTTAAAAAAAACATTTATTCTAGGGACAGAAAACTCTAGGTAGGGACAGTGTCAGTTTCTTTCACTCTGCAAGTCCTTGTTTCCAGGGACCTGTAAGGACAGTGAGTTAATTGTCCTTGTGCTATATTGTGCTTAAAAAAAACATTTATTCTAGGGACAGAAAACTCTAGGTAGGGACAGTGTCAGTTTCTTTCACTCTGCAAGTCCTTGTTTCCAGGGACCTGTAAGGACAGTGAGTTAATTTTCCTTGTGCTATATTGTGATTAAAAAAAACATTTTTTCTAGGGACAGAAAACTGTAGGTAGGGAGAGTGTTTTTTTTCTTTCACTCTGCAAGTCCTTGTTTCCAGGGACCTGTAAGGACAGTGAGTTAATTTTCCTTGTGCTATATTGTGATTAAAAAAAACATTTTTTTCTAGGGACAGAAAACTGTAGGTAGGGAGAGTGTTTTTTTTCTTTCACTCTGCAAGTCCTTGTTTCCAGGGACCTGTAAGGACAGTGAGTTAATTGTCCTTGTGCTATATTGTGCTTAAAAAAAACATTTTTTTCTAGGGACAGAAAACTGTAGGTAGGGAGAGTGTTTTTTTTTTTTCACTCTGCAAGTCCTTGTTTCCAGGGACCTGTAAGGACAGTGAGTTAATTGTCCTTGTGCTATATTGTGCTTAAAAAAAACATTTATTCTAGGGACAGAAAACTCTAGGTAGGGACAGTGTCAGTTTCTTTCACTCTGCAAGTCCTTGTTTCCAGGGACCTGGAGAGACATTGAGTGAATTGTCCTTGTGCTATATTGTGATTAAAAAAAACATTTATTCTAGGGACAGAAAACTCTAGGTAGGGACAGTGTCAGTTTCTTTCACTGTGAAAGTCCTTGTTTCAAGGGACAGAGAAGGACACCTGAAGGTAGCCCTTATTGCTTTTTTCCCATCTCCCTGCAGGCCATCTATTAGAATGTCTGGAAGGCAAACAAGGAGAGGCAGACAGTCAGGAGGCAATAAAAGAGGGCAAGCAGGCTCTGTGTCTGGGGGCAACAGTGCTGGTCGTGGACGCGGTGCATTGTCATCAGCACATGGCCATGGGACACGCTCGTCCTTCTTTTCGGCAGCTGGACATGTTGAGCCACATCATGCCGAAGACTTGGTAGAGTGGATGACCAAGCCCTCCTCCTCCTCCTCATCCTCTCTCACCCAGGCTCAGGGTACTGGAAAAGCAGCTGCCAAAGCGTCGTCTTCCCTGGTATCAATGTCAGACAAATCATCAGTCACTCCTTCCCTAGACCCACCATGTCCTCCTCCTGAGGAGTCCCCCGAACTGTTTCAGCACAGTGTTGGGTACATGCTCCAGGAGGATGCCCAGCGTTTCGAAGGGTCTGATGATGAAACCCAGCTAGAGGAAGGCAGTAGCGTGAGAGCAGACAGAGGGGATGCTCAAGAAGGACACCAATCTGGCAGTCATGTTCCAGCAGCTGCAGCATACTGCCAGATTGGCTCCAGTGATGAGGAGGGAGGGGATGATGAGGTCAATGACTCCACGTGGGTGCCTAATAGGAGAGAGGAGGAGGAGGAGGATGAGGAGGAGGCACATCTCCAACGAGGCAGGATGCCCTTTGGTGGCCAGCGTAAGGGCAGTACACCGACGGAATCACACCGCAGAGCTCCGCCTGTGCAGGGCGCTGCCTCTGCCCGTCATTCAAAAAGTTCTTTGGTGTGGGCCTTTTTTGAGGCTAGTGCATCAGATCGCACAGCTGCTGTTTGCAACATATGTCTCAAGCGTATATCGCGTGGCCAAAACATCAGCCGCTTGGGTACCACATGCCTGACCAGACATATGTTGACCTGCCATGCAGCTCGTTGGCAAGCCTACCTCAAAGACCCACACCAAAGAACCAAGCGGACCTCTCCTTGCACCGCATCAGCTGGGATCTCCAACCCCACTATAACTTCAGTCCTCTCTGAAACATGCACTGAGAGGAATGAAGGTGTAGAATTAGGTGTGTCACAGCCAAGTACTTGCGCCCACTCTGCTAGCAGTACACCGACGTCCGATTCTAGCAGGCAAATTTCCCTGCCCCAGCTGCTGGACCGTCGAAAGAAGTTCACTCCCAGCCATCCACATGCCCAGCGGTTGAATGCTAGCTTGGCTAAATTGCTAGCGCTTCAACTGCTGCCTTTTCAGTTGGTAGACTCGGCCCCCTTCCGTGAGTTTGTGCAATGTGCGGTTCCTCAGTGGCAGGTTCCCAAACGCCACTTTTTCTCACGGAAGGCTATTCCGGCTCTCTACCGGCATGTGGAAGGCAATGTCTTGGCCTCGCTGGACAGGGCGGTCAGCGGTAAGGTGCATATTACCGCTGACTCATGGTCCAGCAGGCATGGACAGGGACGTTACCTTTCTTTCACGGCCCATTGGGTCACTCTTTTGGCAGCTGGGAAGGATTCAGGACAAGGTGCAGTAGTGTTGGAGGTTGTCCCACCGCCACGCCTCCAAAATGCTACTACTGGTTGTGACACACCTCTCTCCTCCACCCCCTCCTCTTCTTCTTCCTCCATGGCCTCTTCCTGTGGTTTGTCCTATGAACCAGCGGTGCTCCGTAGCCGTTCACGGGGCTACGCAAGTACGCAGGCAAAAAGATGCCATGCCGTGCTTGCGCTGGTGTGTTTGGGGGACAGAAGCCACACTGGGGCAGAGGTCCTGTCTGCTCTGCAGGGCCAGGCCGAGAGGTGGTTGACGCCACGCCAGCTTAAGCCAGGAATGGTGGTTTGCGACAATGGCACCAACCTCCTCTCTGCCCTCCGACAGGGACAACTGACCCATGTGCCCTGTGTGGCTCACGTCCTTAACCTGGTGGTGCAGCGCTTCTTGGGCAGGTACCCGGGCTTACAGGATGTCCTGAGGCAGGCCAGGAAAGTCTGTGTGCATTTCCGCAGATCTTATAATGCCAGTGCTCGCCTGGCTGAGCTGCAAAAGGAGTTGAACCTGCCCAAGAACCGCCTTATATGTGACATGCCCACCAGGTGGAACTCAACGTTGGCCATGCTGCAGCGGCTGCACACGCAGCAGAGGGCCATCAATGAGTACCTGTGCGACTACGGCACCAGGACAGGGTCAGGGGAGCTTGGTTTTTTTTCTCCACGCCAGTGGGGCATGATCAGGGATGCATGCACTGTCCTGGCACCATTTGAGGAGGCCACGAGGATGGTGAGCAGTGACAGTGCATGCATCAGTGACACTGTACCTCTTGTCCACCTGTTGGAGCACACGCTGCGTGGAATAATGGACAGGGCACTTGAGGCAGAACAGAGGCAGGAAGAGGAGGACTTCCTTGCCTCTCAAGGCCCCCTTTACCCAGACAGTGTTCCTTCTGTCCCACCCATCGCACAGGAAGAGGAGGAGGAGGAGGAGGAGGAGGAGGAGGAGGATTGTGTCAGCATGGAGGTGGAGGCTGGCACTCAGCATCATCAGCAGCAGTCTTTTAGGGATGATTTACAGTCCCAAGAAACCAGTGGACTTGTACGTGGCTGGGAGGAGGTGGCTGCGGATCATGTCGTCCTTAGTGACCCAGAGGACTCCGGAGCGAATGCCTCAGCAAACCTACGCTGCATGGCCTCCCTGATCCTGCAAAGTCTGCGGAAGGATCCTCGTATTCTTCGGATCAAGGAGAGGGACCATTACTGGCTGGCCACTCTCCTTGATCCACGGTACAAGGGTAAGGTTGCGGACCTTATGTTACCGTCGCAGAGGGAGCAGAGGATGAGACAACTCCGGGAGGCCTTGCAGAAAGGTCTGTGCAACGCGTTCCCAGAGACTGGGAGGTTGCAAACTCCTGGTCCTGGACAACGAGTTGCTGAGGCTTCGGCCAGTCAAAGAAGGAGCGGTGGGGAAGGTGGCCGTCTGACCGATGCGTTCAGACAATTCTTTAGTCCGCAGCCCCAAAGTATGATCGGTTCCAGCAACCATCGCCAGCGTCTGATAAACATGGTGCAGGAATATCTAGGGGCAAGGTCAGACTTGGACACCTTCCCCACCGAAAATCCTCTGGCTTACTGGGTCTTGAGGATGGATCACTGGCCAGAGCTTGCACAGTATGCAATTGAGCTACTGGCCTGTCCTGCATCCAGCGTTCTTTCGGAACGAACATTCAGTGCTGCTGGAGGATTTGTCACGGATCACAGGGTGCGCCTGTCCACCGACTCGGTTGATCGACTGACTTTCATCAAGATGAACCAGTCTTGGATCACCACCAGCTACCACACACCTGATGCTGATATAACAGACTAATTGATTTTAAAATGTCACATCCCTTCAAGACTGATGCTGATGCTGAGTGCCTGTGCTGTTATGTTGACTGGCTATCCTCCTCCTCCGAGTCCTCAATGATACGATTGATGATGATAGCTTGGAAGATCATTTTTGTTTATGGGTGCCGCCACCAGTGCCTAACGCCCAATTTTTCAGCCCCTGTTTAACAGGGGCGTGTAATTACAATTTTTGAAGCAATACTTTGCAACAGGGCTCATTGCTGTGCTCCAAGTACAGTATCTGTGAGGAGTTGCAGTGTTGTGCCACCAGTGCCTAAGGCCCAATTTTTCAGCCCCTGTTTAACAGGGGCGTGTCATTACAATTTTTGAAGCAATACTTTGCAACAGGGCTCATTGCTGTGCTCCAAGTACAGTATCTGTGAAGGGTTGCAGTGTTGTGCCACCAGTGCCTAAGGCCCAATTTTTCAGCCCCTGTTCAACAGGGGCATGTAATTACAATTCTTGATCTAATAATTCACAGCAGGGCCCATTGCTGCACCCACCAAGAGTAACTGTCAGGGCTTACAGTGTTGTGGCACCAGCACCACCATCAAAGGCCCAATTTTTACTACCACTGTTCAACAATTATATGTAATTAAAATTCCTGATATAATAGTTGACAGCAGGGCGTTCCAGCACCAACCAAGAGTAACTGTGAGTGCTTACAGTGTTGTGCCAACACCAACAACTAAGGGGCCTATTTCTGCAGAGTATATACGGCAGGTCCCTACTTTCAAACATCCAACTTACAAACGACTCCTACTTGCAAACGCAAGAAGACAACAGGAAGTGAGAGGAAATCTACCACTAGGAAGGAAAATTCTCTCCTGTAAGAATAAATATGGGAGAAAGGTGTCTCCTCTGTACTGATGCTTTATCAGCAATCCTTGTTTCAAGAAAAACACCACATTTCAAAAACAGTTGTCATTAGGACGGAAAGTGAGGTGAAATGTTCTGAACAGGGGCACAGACAGCAAAACAAATGTTACAGGGGTGATAACCCTTACCTATGTTTTCCAAAAAGTTTAAAAATAGATTTTTGGTCTGGAGCTACACTTCAACAATGTACCTGTTCAAAATTACAAACAGATTCTACATAAGAACAAACCTACAGTCCCTGTCTTGTATGCACCGCCTGTATACGGCTGTTCTGAGTATATAGGGCCTTTTTTATTTTATGTGCGGGGTTCCCCTTAATATCCATACAAGACCCAAAGGGGCTGGTAATGGGCTGGGGTAGGGGGGGGGTCATGGGGTAGCTATGCCATTTTTCTTAAAGATTTTCATCCATATTACCGGGACCAGACATTACATTAAAGCCGCAAGCAGTTTTAAATGGCTTTTTTTTCCTTTAGAAGTGTCATTTTGTGCAGGGACAGTTCTAAACACGGGAAACACGTGGCACTTCACAGGCATACTTTAGACACCCCCCAGGTACGATATTTAAAGGAATATTTGACTTTTTTTTTTTCACTTTATGCATCATTAAAATGACTGCTCCCGGAAAACGACCGTTTTTAAAACTTATTTTTGCATTGATACATGTCCCCTGGTGCAGAACCCGGGTTCCCAAACCCTTTTTAGGACAATAACATGCATAATAGTTTTTATAATTAGCACTTTAGAATTCGAACGTTCGCATCCATTGTATTTAATAGGGTTCTAATGTTCGTTCGAACTTTCGGTCCGTTCGCGGGTTCTGGTGCGAACCGAACCCGGGGGTGTTCGGCTCATCACTACTGATCACCAATGTAAGGGACATTCTTCCCACTGACCACCAATGTAAGGAGCATTCTTCTCACTGATCACCAATGTAAGGAACATTCTTCCCACTGACCACCAATGTAAGGAGCATTCTTCTCACTGATCACCAATGTAAGGAACATTCTTCCCACTGATCACCAATGTAAGGGACATTCTTCCCACTGATCACCAATGTAAGGAACATTCTTCCCACTGATCACCAATGCAAAGAACAATCTTCTCACTGATCACCAATGTAAGGAACATTCTTCCCACTGATCACCAATGTAAGGGACATTCTTCCCACTGACCACCAATGTAAGGAACATTCTTCCCACTGACCACCAATGTAAGGAACATTCTTCTCACTGATCACCAATGTAAGGGACATTCTTCCCACTGACCACCAATGTAAGGAACATTCTTCTCACTGATCACCAATGTAAGGAACATTCTTCTCACTGATCACCAATGTAAGGAGCATTCTTCCCACTGATCACCAATGTAAGGAACATTCTTCCCACTGATCACCAATGTAAGGAGCATTCTTCCCACTGATCACCAATGTAAGGAGCATTCTTCCCACTGATCACCAATGTAAGGAGCATTCTTCCCACTGATCACCAATGTAAGGAACATTCTTCCCACTGATCACCAATGTAAGGAGCATTCTTCCCACTGATCACCAATGTAAGGAGCATTCTTCCCACTGATCACCAATGTAAGGAACATTCTTCCCACTGATCACCAATGTAAGGAACATTCTTCTCACTGATCACCAATGTAAGGAGCATTCTTCCCACTGATCACCAATGTAAGGAGCATTCCTCTCACTGATCACCAATGTAAGGAACATTCTTCCCACTGATCACCAATGTAAGGAACATTCTTCTCACTGATCACCAATGTAAGGGACATTCTTCCCACTGACCACCAATGTAAGGAGCATTCTTCTCACTGATCACCAATGTAAGGAACATTCTTCCCACTGATCACCAATGTAAGGAGCATTCTTCCCACTGATCACCAATGCAAAGAACAATCTTCTCACTGATCACCAATGTAAGGAACATTCTTCCCACTGACCACCAATGTAAGGAACATTCTTCCCACTGACCACCAATGTAAGGAACATTCTTCCCACTGATCACCAATGTAAGGAGCATTCTTCCCACTGATCACCAATGCAAAGAACAATCTTCTCACTGATCACCAATGTAAGGAACATTCTTCCCACTGATCACCAATGTAAGGAGCATTCTTCCCACTGATCACCAATGTAAGGGACATTCTTCCCACTGACCACCAATGTAAGGAGCATTCTTCTCACTGATCACCAATGTAAGGAACATTCTTCCCACTGACCACCAATGTAAGGAACATTCTTCCCACTGACCACCAATGTAAGGAACATTCTTCTCACTGATCACCAATGTAAGGGACATTCTTCCCACTGACCACCAATGTAAGGAACATTCTTCTCACTGATCACCAATGTAAGGAACATTCTTCCCACTGATCACCAATGTAAGGAACATTCTTCCCACTGATCACCAATGTAAGGAACATTCTTCTCACTGATCACCAATGTAAGGAACATTCTTCTCACTGATCACCAATGTAAGGAGCATTCTTCCCACTGATCACCAATGTAAGGAACATTCTTCCCACTGATCACCAATGTAAGGAACATTCTTCCCACTGATCACCAATGTAAGGAACATTCTTCCCACTGATCACCAATGTAAGGAACATTCTTCTCACTGATCACCAATGTAAGGAACATTCTTCTCACTGATCACCAATGTAAGGAACATTCTTCTCACTGATCACCAATGTAAGGAACATTCTTCCCACTGATCACCAATGTAAGGAGCATTCTTCCTACTGATCACCAATGTAAGGGACATTCTTCCCACTGATCACCAATGTAAGGAACATTCTCCCCACTGATCACCAATGTAAGGAGCATTCTTCCCACTGATCACCAATGTAAGGGACATTCTTCTCACTGATCACCAATGTAAGGAGCATTCTTCTCACTGATCACCAATGTAAGGAACATTCTTCTCACTGATCACCAATGTAAGGAACATTCTTCTCACTGATCACCAATGTAAGGAACATTCTTCCCACTGATCACCAATGTAAGGAGCATTCTTCCCACTGATCACCAATGTAAGGAACATTCTTCCCACTGATCACCAATGTAAGGAACATTCTTCCCACTGATCACCAATGTAAGGAGCATTCTTCCCACTGATCACCAATGTAAGGGACATTCTTCCCACTGACCACCAATGTAAGGAGCATTCTTCTCACTGATCACCAATGTAAGGAACATTCTTCCCACTGACCACCAATGTAAGGAACATTCTTCCCACTGACCACCAATGTAAGGAACATTCTTCTCACTGATCACCAATGTAAGGGACATTCTTCCCACTGACCACCAATGTAAGGAACATTCTTCTCACTGATCACCAATGTAAGGAACATTCTTCCCACTGATCACCAATGTAAGGAACATTCTTCCCACTGATCACCAATGTAAGGAACATTCTTCTCACTGATCACCAATGTAAGGAACATTCTTCTCACTGATCACCAATGTAAGGAGCATTCTTCCCACTGATCACCAATGTAAGGAACATTCTTCCCACTGATCACCAATGTAAGGAACATTCTTCCCACTGATCACCAATGTAAGGAACATTCTTCCCACTGATCACCAATGTAAGGAACATTCTTCTCACTGATCACCAATGTAAGGAACATTCTTCTCACTGATCACCAATGTAAGGAACATTCTTCTCACTGATCACCAATGTAAGGAACATTCTTCCCACTGATCACCAATGTAAGGAGCATTCTTCCTACTGATCACCAATGTAAGGGACATTCTTCCCACTGATCACCAATGTAAGGAACATTCTCCCCACTGATCACCAATGTAAGGAGCATTCTTCCCACTGATCACCAATGTAAGGGACATTCTTCTCACTGATCACCAATGTAAGGAGCATTCTTCTCACTGATCACCAATGTAAGGAACATTCTTCTCACTGATCACCAATGTAAGGAACATTCTCCCCACTGATCACCAATGTAAGGAGCATTCTTCCCACTGATCACCAATGTAAGGGACATTCTTCCCACTGACCACCAATGTAAGGAGCATTCTTCTCACTGATCACCAATGTAAGGAACATTCTTCCCACTGATCACCAATGTAAGGAGCATTCTTCCCACTGATCACCAATGTAAGGAACATTCTTCCCACTGATCACCAATGCAAAGAACAATCTTCTCACTGATCACCAATGTAAGGAGCATTCTTCCCACTGATCACCAATGTAAGGGACATTCTTCTCACTGATCACCAATGTAAGGAGCATTCTTCTCACTGATCACCAATGTAAGGAACATTCTTCCAACTGACCACCAATGTAAGGAACATTCTTCCCACTGATCACCAATGTAAGGAGCATTCTTCCCACTGATCACCAATGTAAGGAACATTCTTCCCACTGATCACCAATGCAAAGAACAATCTTCTCACTGATCACCAATGTAAGGATAATTCTTCCCACTGATCACCAATGTAAGGAGCATTCTTCCCACTGATCACCAATGTAAGGGACATTCTTCCCACTGACCACCAATGTAAGGAGCATTCTTCTCACTGATCACCAATGTAAGGAACATTCTTCCCACTGATCACCAATGTAAGGAGCATTCTTCCCACTGATCACCAATGCAAAGAACAATCTTCTCACTGATCACCAATGTAAGGAGCATTCTTCCCACTGATCACCAATGTAAGGGACATTCTTCTCACTGATCACCAATGTAAGGAACATTCTTCCCACTGATCACCAATGTAAGGAACATTCTTCCCACTGATCACCAATGTAAGGAACATTCTTCTCACTGATCACCAATGTAAGGAACATTCTTCTCACTGATCACCAATGTAAGGAGCATTCTTCCCACTGATCACCAATGTAAGGAACATTCTTCCCACTGATCACCAATGTAAGGAACATTCTTCCCACTGATCACCAATGTAAGGAACATTCTTCCCACTGATCACCAATGTAAGGAACATTCTTCTCACTGATCACCAATGTAAGGAACATTCTTCTCACTGATCACCAATGTAAGGAACATTCTTCTCACTGATCACCAATGTAAGGAACATTCTTCCCACTGATCACCAATGTAAGGAGCATTCTTCCTACTGATCACCAATGTAAGGGACATTCTTCCCACTGATCACCAATGTAAGGAACATTCTCCCCACTGATCACCAATGTAAGGAGCATTCTTCCCACTGATCACCAATGTAAGGGACATTCTTCTCACTGATCACCAATGTAAGGAGCATTCTTCTCACTGATCACCAATGTAAGGAACATTCTTCTCACTGATCACCAATGTAAGGAACATTCTTCTCACTGATCACCAATGTAAGGAACATTCTTCCCACTGATCACCAATGTAAGGAGCATTCTTCCCACTGATCACCAATGCAAAGAACAATCTTCTCACTGATCACCAATGTAAGGAACATTCTTCCCACTGATCACCAATGTAAGGAGCATTCTTCCCACTGATCACCAATGTAAGGGACATTCTTCCCACTGACCACCAATGTAAGGAGCATTCTTCTCACTGATCACCAATGTAAGGAACATTCTTCCCACTGACCACCAATGTAAGGAACATTCTTCCCACTGACCACCAATGTAAGGAACATTCTTCTCACTGATCACCAATGTAAGGGACATTCTTCCCACTGACCACCAATGTAAGGAACATTCTTCTCACTGATCACCAATGTAAGGAACATTCTTCCCACTGATCACCAATGTAAGGAACATTCTTCCCACTGATCACCAATGTAAGGAACATTCTTCTCACTGATCACCAATGTAAGGAACATTCTTCTCACTGATCACCAATGTAAGGAGCATTCTTCCCACTGATCACCAATGTAAGGAACATTCTTCCCACTGATCACCAATGTAAGGAACATTCTTCCCACTGATCACCAATGTAAGGAACATTCTTCCCACTGATCACCAATGTAAGGAACATTCTTCTCACTGATCACCAATGTAAGGAACATTCTTCTCACTGATCACCAATGTAAGGAACATTCTTCTCACTGATCACCAATGTAAGGAACATTCTTCCCACTGATCACCAATGTAAGGAGCATTCTTCCTACTGATCACCAATGTAAGGGACATTCTTCCCACTGATCACCAATGTAAGGAACATTCTCCCCACTGATCACCAATGTAAGGAGCATTCTTCCCACTGATCACCAATGTAAGGGACATTCTTCTCACTGATCACCAATGTAAGGAGCATTCTTCTCACTGATCACCAATGTAAGGAACATTCTTCTCACTGATCACCAATGTAAGGAACATTCTCCCCACTGATCACCAATGTAAGGAGCATTCTTCCCACTGATCACCAATGTAAGGGACATTCTTCCCACTGACCACCAATGTAAGGAGCATTCTTCTCACTGATCACCAATGTAAGGAACATTCTTCCCACTGATCACCAATGTAAGGAGCATTCTTCCCACTGATCACCAATGTAAGGAACATTCTTCCCACTGATCACCAATGCAAAGAACAATCTTCTCACTGATCACCAATGTAAGGAGCATTCTTCCCACTGATCACCAATGTAAGGGACATTCTTCTCACTGATCACCAATGTAAGGAGCATTCTTCTCACTGATCACCAATGTAAGGAACATTCTTCCAACTGACCACCAATGTAAGGAACATTCTTCCCACTGATCACCAATGTAAGGAGCATTCTTCCCACTGATCACCAATGTAAGGAACATTCTTCCCACTGATCACCAATGCAAAGAACAATCTTCTCACTGATCACCAATGTAAGGATAATTCTTCCCACTGATCACCAATGTAAGGAGCATTCTTCCCACTGATCACCAATGTAAGGGACATTCTTCCCACTGACCACCAATGTAAGGAGCATTCTTCTCACTGATCACCAATGTAAGGAACATTCTTCCCACTGATCACCAATGTAAGGAGCATTCTTCCCACTGATCACCAATGCAAAGAACAATCTTCTCACTGATCACCAATGTAAGGAGCATTCTTCCCACTGATCACCAATGTAAGGGACATTCTTCCCACTGACCACCAATGTAAGGAGCATTCTTCTCACTGATCACCAATGTAAGGAACATTCTTCCCACTGACCACCAATGTAAGGAGCATTCTTCTCACTGATCACCAATGTAAGGAACATTCTTCCCACTGATCACCAATGTAAGGAGCATTCTTCCCACTGATCACCAATGTAAGGAACATTCTTCCCACTGATCACCAATGCAAAGAACAATCTTCTCACTGATCACCAATGTAAGGAACATTCTTCCCACTGATCACCAATGTAAGGGACATTCTTCCCACTGACCACCAATGTAAGGAACATTCTTCCCACTGACCACCAATGTAAGGAACATTCTTCTCACTGATCACCAATGTAAGGGACATTCTTCCCACTGACCACCAATGTAAGGAACATTCTTCTCACTGATCACCAATGTAAGGAACATTCTTCTCACTGATCACCAATGTAAGGAGCATTCTTCCCACTGATCACCAATGTAAGGAACATTCTTCCCACTGATCACCAATGTAAGGGACATTCTTCCCACTGACCACCAATGTAAGGAACATTCTTCTCACTGATCACCAATGTAAGGAACATTCTTCTCACTGATCACCAATGTAAGGAACATTCTTCCCACTGATCACCAATGTAAGGAACATTCTTCTCACTGATCACCAATGTAAGGAACATTCTTCCCACTGATCACCAATGTAAGGAGCATTCTTCCCACTGATCACCAATGTAAGGGACATTCTTCCCACTGACCACCAATGTAAGGAACATTCTTCTCACTGATCACCAATGTAAGGAACATTCTTCTCACTGATCACCAATGTAAGGAACATTCTTCCCACTGATCACCAATGTAAGGAACATTCTTCTCACTGATCACCAATGTAAGGAGCATTCTTCCCACTGATCACCAATGTAAGGAACATTCTTCCCACTGATCACCAATGTAAGGAACATTCTTCCCACTGATCACCAATGTAAGGGACATTCTTCCCACTGACCACCAATGTAAGGAACATTCTTCTCACTGATCACCAATGTAAGGAACATTCTTCTCACTGATCACCAATGTAAGGAACATTCTTCCCACTGATCACCAATGTAAGGAACATTCTTCTCACTGATCACCAATGTAAGGAACATTCTTCCCACTGATCACCAATGCAAAGAACAATCTTCTCACTGATCACCAATGTAAGGATAATTCTTCCCACTGATCACCAATGTAAGGAGCATTCTTCCCACTGATCACCAATGTAAGGAGCATTCTTCTCACTGATCACCAATGTAAGGAACATTCTTCCCACTGACCACCAATGTAAGGGACATTCTTCCCACTGACCACCAATGTAAGGAGCATTCTTCTCACTGATCACCAATGTAAGGAACATTCTTCCCACTGACCACCAATGTAAGGAGCATTCTTCTCACTGATCACCAATGTAAGGAACATTCTTCCCACTGACCACCAATGTAAGGGACATTCTTCCCACTGACCACCAATGTAAGGAGCATTCTTCTCACTGATCACCAATGTAAGGAACATTCTTCCCACTGACCACCAATGTAAGGAGCATTCTTCTCACTGATCACCAATGTAAGGAACATTCTTCCCACTGATCACCAATGTAAGGAGCATTCTTCCCACTGATCACCAATGTAAGGAACATTCTTCCCACTGATCACCAATGCAAAGAACAATCTTCTCACTGATCACCAATGTAAGGAACATTCTTCCCACTGATCACCAATGTAAGGGACATTCTTCCCACTGACCACCAATGTAAGGAACATTCTTCCCACTGACCACCAATGTAAGGAACATTCTTCTCACTGATCACCAATGTAAGGGACATTCTTCCCACTGACCACCAATGTAAGGAGCATTCTTCCCACTGATCACCAATGTAAGGAACATTCTTCCCACTGATCACCAATGTAAGGAACATTCTTCTCACTGATCACCAATGTAAGGGACATTCTTCCCACTGATCACCAATGTAAGGAACATTCTTCTCACTGATCACCAATGTAAGGAACATTCTTCTCACTGATCACCAATGTAAGGAACATTCTTCTCACTGATCACCAATGTAAGGAACATTCTTCCCACTGATCACCAATGTAAGGAACATTCTTCCCACTGACCACCAATGTAAGGAACATTCTTCTCACTGATCACCAATGTAAGGGACATTCTTCCCACTGACCACCAATGTAAGGAACATTCTTCTCACTGATCACCAATGTAAGGAGCATTCTTCCCACTGATCACCAATGTAAGGAACATTCTTCCCACTGATCACCAATGTAAGGGACATTCTTCCCACTGATCACCAATGTAAGGAGCATTCTTCTCACTGATCACCAATGTAAGGGACATTCTTCCCACTGATCTCCAATGTAAGGAACATTCTTCCTACTGATCACCAATGTAAGGAACATTCTTCTCACTGATCACCAATGTAAGGAACATTCTTCTCACTGATCACCAATGTAAGGAACATTCTTCCCACTGATCACCAATGTAAGGAACATTCTTCTCACTGATCACCAATGTAAGGAACATTCTTCCCACTGATCACCAATGTAAGGAACATTCTTCCCACTGACCACCAATGTAAGGAACATTCTTCCCACTGATCACCAATGTAAGGGACATTCTTCCCACTGACCACCAATGTAAGGGACATTCTTCCCACTGATCACCAATGTAAGGAGCATTCTTCCCACTGATCACCAATGTAAGGAACATTCTTCCCACTGATCACCAATGTAAGGGACATTCTTCCCACTGATCACCAATGTAAGGAACATTCTTCTCACTGATCACCAATGTAAGGAACATTCTTCTCACTGATCACCAATGTAAGGAACATTCTTCTCACTGATCACCAATGTAAGGAACATTCTTCCCACTGATCACCAATGTAAGGGACATTCTTCTCACTGATCACCAATGTAAGGAGCATTCTTCCCACTGACCTCCATATACTGTAAGTGTAGCACCCCCCTGACCCCTGGAGGCATGGAAATCCCAGGTATAGGGTAGGGTTGACATTTCACCTCAGGGTGTAGGTTATTAGGCATGGTGGAATGTGAACAGATGTATAAAGATGGGCGCCAGTCACTTTAAAGCAGAACAAAGTGTTTATTGGTTACTTTTTTTGTGGGGAGTGAAAAAATTAAATGTTAGATGACTCAACATTGTATTTTTGGGAATACCCTCCAAGCCAAGCAGGATGATGCAAAAGTACAAACTGTGACTGACACATAGAGGAAACATTTTTACTGACTTGTGTGTATTTTTAGGAATATTCCCATATCCCGGCAATATCAGGTTTACCTGGGATGAGCGCAGAGACCAGATCCGTGTGAATTGGGACCCTCTGGAATTTGAATTCCCATTTGTTCTGCAGTACGAGGTTCAGTATTGGCCAGAGGATTCCACAGATGAACAGCGAAAGGTGATTTTTTTGGTCGTGACCCAGGAAGAAATAATTTATATTATATGACATTATATATTGTATCTCTGAACAGATTGTGCTGGGAGACGAACTGACACTGTCTCAGCTCATGCCGGACCTGCGCTACCAGCTCCGCGTCCGCACATCCTGGATGGGTGAGAATGCCATCTGGGGGCCGTGGTCAGAGGTGATAACATTCGACAGTCCGGGATATTCAGGTATTATTTGTATCACTATTATCGTTATTAAAGGCTAACTCCAACCAAATGTATTTCTTAGCTTTAAATAAGGTTACAATTTCTGTCAGATTTTACATTTCTCTTTGTGTCCCCATTGGGAAGATTTTCCTTCACTTCCTGTGACACCAGTAAAAGAAATGGGAGGGGTGGCTGTCACTGGGATAGAAAGGCACAGTCACTGTTAAAGCGTTGTCAGAGGATCTAGTTCTCCGGCTGCACAATCTGAGGCCTAGGGGCCGCATGTGGCCCTCTGACACTTTTTGTGCCGCCCTGGGGCCCCTAAACACACAAATCTGTTTCCTTATTGCTCTGTTATAAGAGTGATCTCTAACAGTCTTGTGTAATGTGTCTCCAGTCTATGAAGGATATTACCTCTCCAACAACTCATCATGTCTGCAGTCTCTAACCATCTTCTGTATCATGTCTGCAGTCTCTAACCATCTTCTGTATCATGTCTGCAGTCTCTGACCATCTCCTGTATCATGTCCACAGTCTCTGACCATCTCCTGTATCATGTCCACAGTCTCTGATCATCTCCTGTATCATGTCCACAGTCTCTGATCATCTCCTGTATCATGTCTGCAGTCTCTGACCATCTCCTGTATCATGTCTGCAGTCTCTGACCATCTCTTGTATCATGTCCACAGTCTCTGACCATCTCTTGTATCATGTCCACAGTCTCTGATCATCTTCTTTATCATGTCTGCAGTCTCTGATCATCTCCTGTATCATGTCTGCAGTCTCTGACCATCTCTTGTATCATGTCTGCAGTCTCTGTCCATCTCCTGCATTATGTCTGCAGTCTCTGACCATCTCCTGTATTATGTCTGCAGTCTCTGACCATCTCTTGTATCATGTCCACAGTCTCTGACCATCGCCTGTATCAAGTCCACAGTCTCTGACCATCTCCTGTATCATGTCCACAGTCTCTGATCATCTCCTGTATCATGTCTGCAGTCTCTGACCATCTCCTGTAGTATATGTCTGCTGTCCTGTATCATGTCTGTTGTCACGTGACCTTAAAAAAACGCCCCGCTAGCGCTCGAAAAGCGCCGCTAAAGCACCGCAAAAAAGACCGGCGCTTTAGCAACGTTTTAGCGGCGCTTCAGTGTGAAAGGGGTGTAAAACCAATTTTTTCTTATGGACACTCTGGTGATGTGGAATGTCTGCAGTGGATCCTCCATGGAAATACGATAATAATTTATTGACTGATGAAAACAGTTATTTCGGGATCTCATCGCCTCTACGCACCCAGATCTGTCATAAATATGAATGTCTGGGCATTGACATGAATGAAGGGAAAGGCGGTAAAAAGTGGCGGTCGAAAAAAAAGTTTTGTCACGCTCTATTTCCAAGCCGTGTCAGACGGAAGTTCTGCATGATGCTCCTAGATAGGAGATCAATAGTGTAAGAGGCTCCTCAAGGTTTTTCACCAGCTCACTGTGTCCTCTTTTCAGACATTGCCGGGTTGAAATGCTTCACCTCCGACCTGACTCTGGTGTGCTGTCAGTGGAAAGAGAAGAAGGAGAATCATCTGCTGTCATCCCAGCAAGTCTTCTATAAATACAGGTAGGCAGTGCTGGGACAAGGTCATCCAGTGCCCAGGGCAAAGAAGCCAAACTGCACCCCCCCTCCCCATGATGTACAAGCATAGGGGATCCTACACCCAGCAGTCACTCGCTTGTCAAATCACTGCCGCTGTCACTACTCCTGTCAGCCTTGTAACAGAAGAAAGGCGCCCCCACCCCTACAGTAAACCATTGCGCCCAGGGCAGCCACCCCTCCTGCCCACCCCTTGTCCCAACTCTGCAGGTAGGGGGGTGACTGCACTGACATTAACCACTTGACCTCTGGAAGATTTACCCCCCCCCCCTTCATGACCAGGCCATTTTTGGCGATACGGCACTGCATTACTATAAAACAGGGTTCCACTCGCGATTTGTTTTTTTTTTTAAAGTCAGCAGTAGTGATGAGCCGAACACCCCCGGGTTCGGTTCGCACCAGAACCCGCGAACGGACCGAAAGTTCGAACGAACATTAGAACCCTATTAAATACAATGGATGCGAACGTTCGAATTCTAAAGTGCTAATTATAACAACTATTATGCATGTTATTGTCCTAAAAAGGGTTTGGGAACCCGGGTTCTGCACCAGGGGACATGTATCAATGCAAAAAGAAGTTTTAAAAACGGTCGTTTTTCGGGAGCAGTCATTTTAATGATGCATAAAGTGAAAAAAAAAAAGTCAAATATTCCTTTAAATATCGTACCTGGGGGGTGTCTAAAGTATGCCTGTGAAGTGCCACGTGTTTCCCGTGTTTAGAACTGTCCCTGCACAAAATGACACTTCTAAAGGAAAAAAAAGCCATTTAAAACTGCTTGCGGCTTTAATGTAATGTCTGGTCCCGGTAATATGGATGAAATTCTTTAAGAAAAATGGCATAGCTACCCCATGACCCCCCCCCTACCCCAGCCCATTACCAGCCCCTTTGGGTCTTGTATGGATATTAAGGGGAACCCCGCACATAAAATAAAAAAGGCCCTATATACTCTGAACAGCCCTATACAGGCGGTGCATACAAGACAGGGACTGTAGGTTTGTTCTTATGTAGAGTCTGTTTGTAATTTTGAACAGGTACATTGTTGAAGTGTAGCTCCAGACCAAAAATCTATTTTTAAACTTTTTGGAAAACATAGGTAAGGGTTATCACCCCTGTAACATTTGTTTTGCTGTCTGTGCCCCTGTTCAGAACATTTCACCTCACTTTCCGTCCCAATGACAACTGTTTTTGAAATGTGGTGTTTTTCTTGAAACAAGGATTGCTGATAAAGCATCAGTACAGAGGAGACACCTTTCTCCCATATTTATTCTTACAGGAGAGAATTTTCCTTCCTAGTGGTAGATTTCCTCTCACTTCCTGTTGTCTTCTTGCGTTTGCAAGTAGGAGTCGTTTGTAAGTTGGATGTTTGAAAGTAGGGACCTGCCGTATATACTCTGCAGAAATAGGCCCCTTAGTTGTTGGTGTTGGCACAACACTGTAAGCACTCACAGTTACTCTTGGTTGGTGCTGGAACGCCCTGCTGTCAACTATTATATCAGGAATTTTAATTACATATAATTGTTGAACAGTGGTAGTAAAAATTGGGCCTTTGATGGTGGTGCTGGTGCCACAACACTGTAAGCCCTGACAGTTACTCTTGGTGGGTGCAGCAATGGGCCCTGCTGTGAATTATTAGATCAAGAATTGTAATTACATGCCCCTGTTGAACAGGGGCTGAAAAATTGGGCCTTAGGCACTGGTGGCACAACACTGCAACCCCTCACAGCAACTGTACTTGGAGCACAGCAATGAGCCCTGTTGCAAAGTATTGCTTCAAAAATTGTAATGACACGCCCCTGTTAAACAGGGGCTGAAAAATTGGGCCTTAGGCACTGGTGGCACAACACTGCAACTCCTCACAGATACTGTACTTGGAGCACACCAATGAGCCCTGTTGCAAAGTATTGCTTCAAAAATTGTAATGACACGCCCCTGTTAAACAGGGGCTGAAAAATTGGGCCTTAGGCACTGATGGCACAACACTGCAACTCCTCACAGATACTGTACTTGGAGCACAGCAATGAGCCCTGTTGCAAAGTATTGCTTCAAAAATTGTAATTACACGCCCCTGTTAAACAGGGGCTGAAAAATTGGGCGTTAGGCACTGGTGGCACAACACTGCAACTCCTCACAGATACTGTACTTGGAGCACAGCAATGAGCCCTGTTGCAAAGTATTGCTTCAAAAATTGTAATTACACGCCCCTGTTAAACAGGGGCTGAAAAATTGGGCGTTAGGCACTGGTGGCGGCACCCATAAACAAAAATGATCTTACAAGCTATCATCATCAATCGTATCATTGAGGACTCGGAGGAGGAGGATAGCCAGTCAACATAACAGCACAGGCACTCAGCATCAGCATCAGTCTTGAAGGGATGTGACATGTTAAAATCAATTAGTCTGTTATATCAGCATCAGGTGTGTGGTAGCTGGTGGTGATCCAAGACTGGTTCATCTTGATGAAAGTCAGTCGATCAACCGAGTCGGTGGACAGGCGCACCCTGTGATCCGTGACAAATCCTCCAGCAGCACTGAATGTGCGTTCCGAAAGAACGCTGGATGCAGGACAGGCCAGTAGCTCAATTGCATACTGTGCAAGCTCTGGCCAGTGATCCATCCTCAAGACCCAGTAAGCCAGAGGATTTTCGGTGGGGAAGGTGTCCAAGTCTGACCTTGCCCCTAGATATTCCTGCACCATGTTTATCAGACGCTGGCGATGGTTGCTGGAACCGATCATACTTTGGGGCTGCGGACTAAAGAATTATCTGAACGCATCGGTCAGACGGCCACCTTCCCCACCGCTCCTTCTTTGACTGGCCGAAGCCTCAGCAACTCGTTGTCCAGGACCAGGAGTTTGCAACCTCCCAGTCTCTGGGAACGCGTTGCACAGACCTTTCTGCAAGGCCTCCCGGAGTTGTCTCATCCTCTGCTCCCTCTGCGACGGTAACATAAGGTCCGCAACCTTACCCTTGTACCGTGGATCAAGGAGAGTGGCCAGCCAGTAATGGTCCCTCTCCTTGATCCGAAGAATACGAGGATCCTTCCGCAGACTTTGCAGGATCAGGGAGGCCATGCAGCGTAGGTTTGCTGAGGCATTCGCTCCGGAGTCCTCTGGGTCACTAAGGACGACATGATCCGCAGCCACCTCCTCCCAGCCACGTACAAGTCCACTGGTTTCTTGGGACTGTAAATCATCCCTAAAAGACTGCTGCTGATGATGCTGAGTGCCAGCCTCCACCTCCATGCTGACACAATCCTCCTCCTCCTCCTCCTCCTCCTCCTCCTCCTCCTCTTCCTGTGCGATGGGTGGGACAGAAGGAACACTGTCTGGGTAAAGGGGGCCTTGAGAGGCAAGGAAGTCCTCCTCTTCCTGCCTCTGTTCTGCCTCAAGTGCCCTGTCCATTATTCCACGCAGCGTGTGCTCCAACAGGTGGACAAGAGGTACAGTGTCACTGATGCATGCACTGTCACTGCTCACCATCCTCGTGGCCTCCTCAAATGGTGCCAGGACAGTGCATGCATCCCTGATCATGCCCCACTGGCGTGGAGAAAAAAAACCAAGCTCCCCTGACCCTGTCCTGGTGCCGTAGTCGCACAGGTACTCATTGATGGCCCTCTGCTGCGTGTGCAGCCGCTGCAGCATGGCCAACGTTGAGTTCCACCTGGTGGGCATGTCACATATAAGGCGGTTCTTGGGCAGGTTCAACTCCTTTTGCAGCTCAGCCAGGCGAGCACTGGCATTATAAGATCTGCGGAAATGCACACAGACTTTCCTGGCCTGCCTCAGGACATCCTGTAAGCCCGGGTACCTGCCCAAGAAGCGCTGCACCACCAGGTTAAGGACGTGAGCCACACAGGGCACATGGGTCAGTTGTCCCTGTCGGAGGGCGGAGAGGAGGTTGGTGCCATTGTCGCAAACCACCATTCCTGGCTTAAGCTGGCGTGGCGTCAACCACCTCTCGGCCTGGCCCTGCAGAGCAGACAGGACCTCTGCCCCAGTGTGGCTTCTGTCCCCCAAACACACCAGCGCAAGCACGGCATGGCATCTTTTTGCCTGCGTACTTGCGTAGCCCCGTGAACGGCTACGGAGCACCGCTGGTTCATAGGACAAACCACAGGAAGAGGCCATGGAGGAAGAAGAAGAGGAGGGGGTGGAGGAGAGAGGTGTGTCACAACCAGTAGTAGCATTTTGGAGGCGTGGCGGTGGGACAACCTCCAACACTACTGCACCTTGTCCTGAATCCTTCCCAGCTGCCAAAAGAGTGACCCAATGGGCCGTGAAAGAAAGGTAACGTCCCTGTCCATGCCTGCTGGACCATGAGTCAGCGGTAATATGCACCTTACCGCTGACCGCCCTGTCCAGCGAGGCCAAGACATTGCCTTCCACATGCCGGTAGAGAGCCGGAATAGCCTTCCGTGAGAAAAAGTGGCGTTTGGGAACCTGCCACTGAGGAACTGCACATTGCACAAACTCACGGAAGGGGGCCGAGTCTACCAACTGAAAAGGCAGCAGTTGAAGCGCTAGCAATTTAGCCAAGCTAGCATTCAACCGCTGGGCATGTGGATGGCTGGGAGTGAACTTCTTTCGACGGTCCAGCAGCTGGGGCAGGGAAATTTGCCTGCTAGAATCGGACGTCGGTGTACTGCTAGCAGAGTGGGCGCAAGTACTTGGCTGTGACACACCTAATTCTACACCTTCATTCCTCTCAGTGCATGTTTCAGAGAGGACTGAAGTTATAGTGGGGTTGGAGATCCCAGCTGATGCGGTGCAAGGAGAGGTCCGCTTTGTTCTTTGGTGTGGGTCTTTGAGGTAGGCTTGCCAACGAGCTGCATGGCAGGTCAACATATGTCTGGTCAGGCATGTGGTACCCAAGCGGCTGATGTTTTGGCCACGCGATATACGCTTGAGACATATGTTGCAAACAGCAGCTGTGCGATCTGATGCACTAGCCTCAAAAAAGGCCCACACCAAAGAACTTTTTGAATGACGGGCAGAGGCAGCGCCCTGCACAGGCGGAGCTCTGCGGTGTGATTCCGTCGGTGTACTGCCCTTACGCTGGCCACCAAAGGGCATCCTGCCTCGTTGGAGATGTGCCTCCTCCTCATCCTCCTCCTCCTCCTCTCTCCTATTAGGCACCCACGTGGAGTCAGTGACCTCATCATCCCCTCCCTCCTCATCACTGGAGCCAATCTGGCAGTATGCTGCAGCTGCTGGAACATGACTGCCAGATTGGTGTCCTTCTTGAGCATCCCCTCTGTCTGCTCTCACGCTACTGCCTTCCTCTAGCTGGGTTTCATCATCAGACCCTTCGAAACGCTGGGCATCCTCCTGGAGCATGTACCCAACACTGTGCTGAAACAGTTCGGGGGACTCCTCAGGAGGAGGACATGGTGGGTCTAGGGAAGGAGTGACTGATGATTTGTCTGACATTGATACCAGGGAAGACGACGCTTTGGCAGCTGCTTTTCCAGTACCCTGAGCCTGGGTGAGAGAGGATGAGGAGGAGGAGGAGGGCTTGGTCATCCACTCTACCAAGTCTTCGGCATGATGTGGCTCAACATGTCCAGCTGCCGAAAAGAAGGACAAGCGTGTCCCATGGCCATGTGCTGATGACAATGCACCGCGTCCACGACCAGCACTGTTGCCCCCAGACACAGAGCCTGCTTGCCCTCTTTTATTGCCTCCTGACTGTCTGCCTCTCCTTGTTTGCCTTCCAGACATTCTAATAGATGGCCTGCAGGGAGATGGGAAAAAAGCAATAAGGGCTACCTTCAGGTGTCCTTCTCTGTCCCTTGAAACAAGGACTTGCAGAGTGAAATAAACTGACACTCTCCCTACCTACAGTTTTCTGTCCCTAGAATAAATGTTTTTTTTAATCACAATATAGCACAAGGACAATTCAGTCACTGTCCTTCCAGGTCCCTGGAAACAAGGACTTGCAGAGTGAAATAAACTGACACTCTCCCTACCTACAGTTTTCTGTCCCTAGAATAAATGTTTTTTTTAAGCACAATATAGCACAAGGACAATTCACTCACTGTCCTTACAGGTCCCTGGAAACAAGGACTTGCAGAGTGAAAGAAAAAAAACACTCTCCCTACCTACAGTTTTCTGTCCCTAGAAAAAATGTTTTTTTTAATCACAATATAACACAAGGACAATTCACTCACTGTCCTTCCAGGTCCCTGGAAACAAGGACTTGCAGAGTGAAATAAACTGACACTCTCCCTACCTACAGTTTTCTGTCCCTAGAATAAATGTTTTTTTTAAGCACAATATAGCACAAGGACAATTCACTCACTGTCCTTACAGGTCCCTGGAAACAAGGACTTGCAGAGTGAAAGAAAAAAAACACTCTCCCTACCTACAGTTTTCTGTCCCTAGAAAAAATGTTTTTTTTAATCACAATATAACACAAGGACAATTCACTCACTGTCCTTCCAGGTCCCTGGAAACAAGGACTTGCAGAGTGAAATAAACTGACACTCTCCCTACCTACAGTTTTCTGTCCCTAGAATAAATGTTTTTTTTAAGCACAATATAGCACAAGGACAATTCACTCACTGTCCTTACAGGTCCCTGGAAACAAGGACTTGCAGAGTGAAAGAAAAAAAACACTCTCCCTACCTACAGTTTTCTGTCCCTAGAAAAAATGTTTTTTTTAATCACAATATAACACAAGGACAATTCACTCACTGTCCTTCCAGGTCCCTGGAAACAAGGACTTGCAGAGTGAAATAAACTGACACTCTCCCTACCTACAGTTTTCTGTCCCTAGAATAAATGTTTTTTTTAAGCACAATATAGCACAAGGACAATTCACTCACTGTCCTTACAGGTCCCTGGAAACAAGGACTTGCAGAGTGAAAGAAAAAAAACACTCTCCCTACCTACAGTTTTCTGTCCCTAGAAAAAATGTTTTTTTTAATCACAATATAACACAAGGACAATTCACTCACTGTCCTTCCAGGTCCCTGGAAACAAGGACTTGCAGAGTGAAATAAACTGACACTCTCCCTACCTACAGTTTTCTGTCCCTAGAATAAATGTTTTTTTTAATCACAATATAGCACAAGGACAATTCAGTCACTGTCCTTCCAGGTCCCTGGAAACAAGGACTTGCAGAGTGAAATAAACTGACACTCTCCCTACCTACAGTTTTCTGTCCCTAGAATAAATGTTTTTTTTAATCACAATATAGCACAAGGACAATTCAGTCACTGTCCTTCCAGGTCCCTGGAAACAAGGACTTGCAGAGTGAAATAAACTGACACTCTCCCTACCTACAGTTTTCTGTCCCTAGAATAAATGTTTTTTTTAATCACAATATAGCACAAGGACAATTCAGTCACTGTCCTTCCAGGTCCCTGGAAACAAGGACTTGCAGAGTGAAATAAACTGACACTCTCCCTACCTACAGTTTTCTGTCCCTAGAATAAATGTTTTTTTTAATCACAATATAGCACAAGGACAATTCAGTCACTGTCCTTCCAGGTCCCTGGAAACAAGGACTTGCAGAGTGAAATAAACTGACACTCTCCCTACCTACAGTTTTCTGTCCCTAGAATAAATGTTTTTTTTAATCACAATATAGCACAAGGACAATTCAGTCACTGTCCTTCCAGGTCCCTGGAAACAAGGACTTGCAGAGTGAAATAAACTGACACTCTCCCTACCTACAGTTTTCTGTCCCTAGAATAAATGTTTTTTTTAATCACAATATAGCACAAGGACAATTCAGTCACTGTCCTTCCAGGTCCCTGGAAACAAGGACTTGCAGAGTGAAATAAACTGACACTCTCCCTACCTACAGTTTTCTGTCCCTAGAATAAATGTTTTTTTAAGCACAATATAGCACAAGGACAATTCAGTCACTGTCCTTCCAGGTCCCTGGAAACAAGGACTTGCAGAGTGAAATAAACTGACACTCTCCCTACCTACAGTTTTCTGTCCCTAGAATAAATGTTTTTTTTAATCACAATATAGCACAAGGACAATTCAGTCACTGTCCTTCCAGGTCCCTGGAAACAAGGACTTGCAGAGTGAAATAAACTGACACTCTCCCTACCTACAGTTTTCTGTCCCTAGAATAAATGTTTTTTTTAATCACAATATAGCACAAGGACAATTCAGTCACTGTCCTTCCAGGTCCCTGGAAACAAGGACTTGCAGAGTGAAATAAACTGACACTCTCCCTACCTACAGTTTTCTGTCCCTAGAATAAATGTTTTTTTTAAGCACAATATAGCACAAGGACAATTCACTCACTGTCCTTACAGGTCCCTGGAAACAAGGACTTGCAGAGTGAAAGAAAAAAAACACTCTCCCTACCTACAGTTTTCTGTCCCTAGAAAAAATGTTTTTTTTAATCACAATATAACACAAGGACAATTCACTCACTGTCCTTCCAGGTCCCTGGAAACAAGGACTTGCAGAGTGAAATAAACTGACACTCTCCCTACCTACAGTTTTCTGTCCCTAGAATAAATGTTTTTTTTAAGCACAATATAGCACAAGGACAATTCACTCACTGTCCTTACAGGTCCCTGGAAACAAGGACTTGCAGAGTGAAAGAAAAAAAACACTCTCCCTACCTACAGTTTTCTGTCCCTAGAAAAAATGTTTTTTTTATTCACAATATAACACAAGGACAATTCACTCACTGTCCTTCCAGGTCCCTGGAAACAAGGACTTGCAGAGTGAAATAAACTGACACTCTCCCTACCTACAGTTTTCTGTCCCTAGAATAAATGTTTTTTTTAATCACAATATAGCACAAGGACAATTCAGTCACTGTCCTTCCAGGTCCCTGGAAACAAGGACTTGCAGAGTGAAATAAACTGACACTCTCCCTACCTACAGTTTTCTGTCCCTAGAATAAATGTTTTTTTTAAGCACAATATAGCACAAGGACAATTCACTCACTGTCCTTACAGGTCCCTGGAAACAAGGACTTGCAGAGTGAAAGAAAAAAAACACTCTCCCTACCTACAGTTTTCTGTCCCTAGAAAAAATGTTTTTTTTAATCACAATATAACACAAGGACAATTCACTCACTGTCCTTCCAGGTCCCTGGAAACAAGGACTTGCAGAGTGAAATAAACTGACACTCTCCCTACCTACAGTTTTCTGTCCCTAGAATAAATGTTTTTTTTAAGCACAATATAGCACAAGGACAATTCACTCACTGTCCTTACAGGTCCCTGGAAACAAGGACTTGCAGAGTGAAAGAAAAAAAACACTCTCCCTACCTACAGTTTTCTGTCCCTAGAAAAAATGTTTTTTTTAATCACAATATAACACAAGGACAATTCACTCACTGTCCTTCCAGGTCCCTGGAAACAAGGACTTGCAGAGTGAAATAAACTGACACTCTCCCTACCTACAGTTTTCTGTCCCTAGAATAAATGTTTTTTTTAATCACAATATAGCACAAGGACAATTCAGTCACTGTCCTTCCAGGTCCCTGGAAACAAGGACTTGCAGAGTGAAATAAACTGACACTCTCCCTACCTACAGTTTTCTGTCCCTAGAATAAATGTTTTTTTTAATCACAATATAGCACAAGGACAATTCAGTCACTGTCCTTCCAGGTCCCTGGAAACAAGGACTTGCAGAGTGAAATAAACTGACACTCTCCCTACCTACAGTTTTCTGTCCCTAGAATAAATGTTTTTTTTAATCACAATATAGCACAAGGACAATTCAGTCACTGTCCTTCCAGGTCCCTGGAAACAAGGACTTGCAGAGTGAAATAAACTGACACTCTCCCTACCTACAGTTTTCTGTCCCTAGAATAAATGTTTTTTTTAATCACAATATAGCACAAGGACAATTCAGTCACTGTCCTTCCAGGTCCCTGGAAACAAGGACTTGCAGAGTGAAATAAACTGACACTCTCCCTACCTACAGTTTTCTGTCCCTAGAATAAATGTTTTTTTTAATCACAATATAGCACAAGGACAATTCAGTCACTGTCCTTCCAGGTCCCTGGAAACAAGGACTTGCAGAGTGAAATAAACTGACACTCTCCCTACCTACAGTTTTCTGTCCCTAGAATAAATGTTTTTTTTAATCACAATATAGCACAAGGACAATTCAGTCACTGTCCTTCCAGGTCCCTGGAAACAAGGACTTGCAGAGTGAAATAAACTGACACTCTCCCTACCTACAGTTTTCTGTCCCTAGAATAAATGTTTTTTTAAGCACAATATAGCACAAGGACAATTCAGTCACTGTCCTTCCAGGTCCCTGGAAACAAGGACTTGCAGAGTGAAATAAACTGACACTCTCCCTACCTACAGTTTTCTGTCCCTAGAATAAATGTTTTTTTTAATCACAATATAGCACAAGGACAATTCAGTCACTGTCCTTCCAGGTCCCTGGAAACAAGGACTTGCAGAGTGAAATAAACTGACACTCTCCCTACCTACAGTTTTCTGTCCCTAGAATAAATGTTTTTTTTAAGCACAATATAGCACAAGGACAATTCACTCACTGTCCTTCCAGGTCCCTGGAAACAAGGACTTGCAGAGTGAAAGAAACTGACACTCTCCCTACCTACAGTTTTCTGTCCCTAGAATAAATGTTTTTTTTAAGCACAATATAGCACAAGGACAATTCACTCACTGTCCTTACAGGTCCCTGGAAACAAGGACTTGCAGAGTGAAAGAAAAAAAACACTCTCCCTACCTACAGTTTTCTGTCCCTAGAAAAAATGTTTTTTTTAATCACAATATAACACAAGGACAATTCACTCACTGTCCTTCCAGGTCCCTGGAAACAAGGACTTGCAGAGTGAAATAAACTGACACTCTCCCTACCTACAGTTTTCTGTCCCTAGAATAAATGTTTTTTTTAAGCACAATATAGCACAAGGACAATTCACTCACTGTCCTTACAGGTCCCTGGAAACAAGGACTTGCAGAGTGAAAGAAAAAAAACACTCTCCCTACCTACAGTTTTCTGTCCCTAGAAAAAATGTTTTTTTTATTCACAATATAACACAAGGACAATTCACTCACTGTCCTTCCAGGTCCCTGGAAACAAGGACTTGCAGAGTGAAATAAACTGACACTCTCCCTACCTACAGTTTTCTGTCCCTAGAATAAATGTTTTTTTTAATCACAATATAGCACAAGGACAATTCAGTCACTGTCCTTCCAGGTCCCTGGAAACAAGGACTTGCAGAGTGAAATAAACTGACACTCTCCCTACCTACAGTTTTCTGTCCCTAGAATAAATGTTTTTTTTAAGCACAATATAGCACAAGGACAATTCACTCACTGTCCTTACAGGTCCCTGGAAACAAGGACTTGCAGAGTGAAAGAAAAAAAACACTCTCCCTACCTACAGTTTTCTGTCCCTAGAAAAAATGTTTTTTTTAATCACAATATAACACAAGGACAATTCACTCACTGTCCTTCCAGGTCCCTGGAAACAAGGACTTGCAGAGTGAAATAAACTGACACTCTCCCTACCTACAGTTTTCTGTCCCTAGAATAAATGTTTTTTTTAAGCACAATATAGCACAAGGACAATTCACTCACTGTCCTTACAGGTCCCTGGAAACAAGGACTTGCAGAGTGAAAGAAAAAAAACACTCTCCCTACCTACAGTTTTCTGTCCCTAGAAAAAATGTTTTTTTTAATCACAATATAACACAAGGACAATTCACTCACTGTCCTTCCAGGTCCCTGGAAACAAGGACTTGCAGAGTGAAATAAACTGACACTCTCCCTACCTACAGTTTTCTGTCCCTAGAATAAATGTTTTTTTTAATCACAATATAGCACAAGGACAATTCAGTCACTGTCCTTCCAGGTCCCTGGAAACAAGGACTTGCAGAGTGAAATAAACTGACACTCTCCCTACCTACAGTTTTCTGTCCCTAGAATAAATGTTTTTTTTAATCACAATATAGCACAAGGACAATTCAGTCACTGTCCTTCCAGGTCCCTGGAAACAAGGACTTGCAGAGTGAAATAAACTGACACTCTCCCTACCTACAGTTTTCTGTCCCTAGAATAAATGTTTTTTTTAATCACAATATAGCACAAGGACAATTCAGTCACTGTCCTTCCAGGTCCCTGGAAACAAGGACTTGCAGAGTGAAATAAACTGACACTCTCCCTACCTACAGTTTTCTGTCCCTAGAATAAATGTTTTTTTTAATCACAATATAGCACAAGGACAATTCAGTCACTGTCCTTCCAGGTCCCTGGAAACAAGGACTTGCAGAGTGAAATAAACTGACACTCTCCCTACCTACAGTTTTCTGTCCCTAGAATAAATGTTTTTTTTAATCACAATATAGCACAAGGACAATTCAGTCACTGTCCTTCCAGGTCCCTGGAAACAAGGACTTGCAGAGTGAAATAAACTGACACTCTCCCTACCTACAGTTTTCTGTCCCTAGAATAAATGTTTTTTTTAATCACAATATAGCACAAGGACAATTCAGTCACTGTCCTTCCAGGTCCCTGGAAACAAGGACTTGCAGAGTGAAATAAACTGACACTCTCCCTACCTACAGTTTTCTGTCCCTAGAATAAATGTTTTTTTTAATCACAATATAGCACAAGGACAATTCAGTCACTGTCCTTCCAGGTCCCTGGAAACAAGGACTTGCAGAGTGAAATAAACTGACACTCTCCCTACCTACAGTTTTCTGTCCCTAGAATAAATGTTTTTTTTAATCACAATATAGCACAAGGACAATTCAGTCACTGTCCTTCCAGGTCCCTGGAAACAAGGACTTGCAGAGTGAAATAAACTGACACTCTCCCTACCTACAGTTTTCTGTCCCTAGAATAAATGTTTTTTTTAAGCACAATATAGCACAAGGACAATTCACTCACTGTCCTTCCAGGTCCCTGGAAACAAGGACTTGCAGAGTGAAAGAAACTGACACTCTCCCTACCTACAGTTTTCTGTCCCTAGAATAAATGTTTTTTTAAGCACAATATAGCACAAGGACAATTCACTCACTGTCCTTCCAGGTCCCTGGAAACAAGGACTTGCAGAGTGAAAGAAACTGACACTGTCCCTACCTACAGTTTTCTGTCCCTAGAATAAATGTTTTTTTTAAGCACACTATAGCACAAGCACAAAACACACTGACACTCTCCCTACCTATCCTTCTCTTTCCCTAAACTAAAGGAATCCAGGTTAAGCAAGAAAGAAATAACAGTCACTGTCCCTGCCTATGCTGCTCTATCCCTGCTCCGGAACACACTACACTAGGCCGCCGTGCTGGCGGCCTTTTATAGTGTGGGGCGTGTACTAAACACCCTCAGCAATAATTGGCCACAGGCATCCTGCCTGTGGCCAATCATTGCTCTCCTCGCTGCCGGCGCTGTGATTGGCCAAGCATGCGGGGTCACAGTGCATGCTTGGCCAATCACAGCGCCTGGATGACACTGCGATGGCGTAGTGCATTGTGGGCCGTTCGCGTCACTCGAATTTGGCGCGAACGGCCCAAATCGTTCGATCTTCGTCGAACGATCGAACAGCCGATGTTCGAGTCGAACGTATGTTCGACTCGAACACGAAGCTCATCCCTAGTCAGCAGCTACAAACACTGTAGCTGCTGACTTTTAATAAGGACACTTACCTGTCCTAGGCGCCCGCGATGTCGGTCCCCCGAGGCCGATCCCTCGATCCTGGCAGGTCCCGGCGCCGCCATCCTCACTAAGAGAAACAGGCAGTGGAGCCTTGCGGCTTCACTGCCCGTTTCCTACTGCGTGAGTCGCGCGGCGCTTTGTGAATAGGCGGCTGCTCTCTGGGATACACACAGTTCCCAGAAGGCAGCGCGCCCCATTCCCCAGAAGACACCGCGAGTAGGCAGAAGAAGAAGACCTGCTGAGGACTAGGAAGAGGCAGATTAGGAATATCCGCATAGCAAGTGCCTGTTCTGGTAAGTACGGTAAAACATTTTTTTTTTCTATTTTTTGCAGGATTTTCGTGTTTTTTTTTTTTCTATTTTTTTAGGGTGGAACTCCACTTTAACTGACAATTGTGCAGTCGTGCGACGCTGTACCCAAATAACATTTATGTCATTTTTATGTCAAATTTTTTCAATTTTTTTTTTTTACAGCTTTCTTTTGGTGGTGTAGCACCCTGGGGTTTAGTCAGGGAGCTTCTCACAAATTTACTTGCTAGGAGTAGTTATCTTGGTCGATTGATAGAGATCTATTGGTTTCTAAATGTTTTTATAGGGTAGGATGCCTTTGCAGGTGTTGCTCTGTCAGTCCGTCTTTCTTGGCTAAGGAGAGACAGGGAACTAGCCGGATCACAACACTAACCGTCTATATATTTGTTACGACTGTATATATTAGATAGATAGTTAGATGATAGTATTATATTTGCCTTCAAAATGTACATAACTATATTTGATATTTGAATGTCATACGTGACTAACTATTTTTCATGTGATACTAATGTTTATTCATGTGGCACGCCACACATCTGTTATTTTACTGTTATACTGTTAACCCTTTCCCTGCTTCCCCACCCCTCCCAGTTTTTGCCAGGACATTCTCTCTCAGGCTTGGGAGCTCAAATTATATTTTTCTGCAAACTCTGAGACGTAGTTTTTTGGGCAGGGGAAGGATGTAGCACCCTGGGGTTTAGTCAGGGAGCTCCTCACAAATTTACTTGCCAGGAATAGTTATCTTGGTCGATTGGGCAGGGGTTTTATTGATTTCTCCCTAAGTTTGGCCTTGTTGCACTTTTATCTTCTACCACTAGGTGGCCGGGTACTTGGTGGTACTAGATATGAGAAGGGCAACCCAAGGTCAGGTTATGGGTATATGGGGTATCTCAGCCAATGGGCAGGGGTTTTATGGAATCCCTTGGCCTGGTGGGAGAGCCTATATATTCAGGTGAAGTCAGGTGATCTGTGTTCTGTGCCACCTGGACGGCTGTCTGGGTGGACGTGTGTTGTATTGCCCGGGCTGCTAGGTCGGAGATTGGGCCTTTAACGGAGGCATCTGGCTGCTAGGCTGTGTGAGGGCCTATCCAGAAGTAAGAGGGCAGCGCAGGGTTGGGACTGCGGCTCGCAGGGGTGATCAAAGGGTTGAATGTGGTTAAAAAAAATAATACAATTCTAAAGTTGCTAGGATTGGGGTGGGTGGCTACCTTTGCATACCTCCCAACTTTCCAAGATGGTAACGAGGGACCGCTATTAGCAAAAGTATGTAGTCATAGGACGCACCCCCTGTCACGCCCCTTAAAGGAGAATTGTACAAAAAAAAATGATTGGTTAAACCCACAAGAGCTTTTGTACTACTACTATTCCTTTAAACTGGCTTTTGAAATTTACAAATGCAGCCATTTAGAAACTGGATGAAAGATACAACCGACTGAGCGACCCCCACATTGAGAAAAACCTTCTTGATCCCCCCTTCAGTCTGGATTTTGCCTACAGCACTCCACAGAAACTGCCCTCCGGAATATTCACAAACGACTTACTAACAGCCAAAACGAACGGTCATTATTCCTTACTCTTACTCTTGGACCTTTCTGCTGCCTTTGATATAGTTGACCACCCCCTCGTCCTCCAATTTTTTTTAATTTGCTTGGTCTCCATGGCTGCGCTCTCCGTTGGTTCGAATCTTACCTATCTCACCATGCCTTCAGTGTCACTTACAACTCCACTTCCTCCTCTCCAACTCCTCTTACCGTCGGGGTCCCCCAAGGTTCCGTCCTTGGACCTCTCTTATTCTCGATCTACACGTCCTCCCTGGGTCAGCTGATAGCCTCCCATGGCTTCCACTACCATTTATATGCTGATGACACCCAAATCTATCTCTCTACCCCTCAGTTCACCCCATCATTGTCCTCACACATCACTGTCACTGATTTACTAACAGACATATCAGCCTGGATGTCACACCACTTCCTCAAACTGAATCTATCTAAAACGGAGCTCATAATATTTCCTCCCCCATGTGCCCCTTCCCCCGACTTCTCTGTCAAGATCAATGGCACATCAATGGTACATATATCAGTCCGCCCCCACATGCCAGTGTAACCCTAGACTCTGAACTTTCCCTTCAGGCCCACATCCAATCCCTGTCCAAATCATGCCGCCTTGGCCTCCGCAACATTTCCAGAATACGCCCCTTTTTAACTAATGACACCACCGAGCTTCTAATTCACTCCCTGGTCATCTCTCGCCTTGACTATTGCAACTCCCTCCTCATTGGATTACCTTTACATAGACTCCTCCCCCCTTCAGTCCATCATGAATGCCGCTGCAAGACACATCCACCTTACCAACCATTCAGTGTCCTCCACCCCTCTCTGCCAATCCCTCCACTGGCTTCCACTCACCCAACGAATAAAATTCAAAGTACTGACAATATAATTCCTCTCCTGGCAGGGGGGTGTCTGTGCTGATTGTTTATCAGCGCAGCCCCCCCTCCGATGCCCGCCCAGGACCACCAGGATGCCAAAATGGACCACCAGGGATGGCCACTCCACTGGACCACCAGATATGCCCCCCTAGACCACCAGGGAAATGCCAATCTGTGCCCAGGCAGCTGCCAATCAATGCCCAGGCAGCTGCCAATCACTGCCCACCCACAATGCCTGCCAGTGCCAGTGCCACAAGGGATGCCTATCAGTGCCATCTATCAGTGACGCATATCAGTGCCCATCAGTGGACCTTGCTTTGTGCACTGGTCCAAATCATTTGGTGGAGGGGGGATTATGGTGTGGGGGTTGTTTTTCAGGGGTTGGGTTTGGCCCCGTAGTTCCTGTGAAGGGAACTCTTAAGGCGTCAGCATACCAAGACATTTTGGACAATTTCATGCTCTCAACTTTGTGGGAACAGTTTGGGGATGTCCCCTTCCTGTTCCAACATGACTGCTCACCAGTGTACAAAGCAAGGTCCATAAAGACATGGATGAGCAAGTTTGGGGTGAAGGAACTTGACTGTCCTGACTTCAACCCGATAGAACACCTTTGGGATGAATTAGAGCGGAGACTGCAAGCCAGGCCTTCTCGTCCAACATCAGTGCCTGACCTCACAAATGGGCTTCTGGAAGAATGGTCAAACTTTCCCATAGACACACTCCTAAACCTTGTGGACAGCCTCCCAGAAGAGTTGAAGCTGTTATAGCTGCAAAGGGTGGGGCCAACGCAATATTGAACCCTACGGACTAAGACTGGGAAGCCATTAAAGTTCATGTGCGTGTAAAGGCAGGTGTCCCAATACTTTTGGTAACATAGTGTATCTTTAGCGGCCGCATTTAAAAAAAAAATGTAAATGACTCACAATGGCCCAAGGTTTTTGAAAACCTGACCATCATATGAGCTTGTTGGACGTCTCAGGTACCGATGTTGGATGAGAAGACCTAGCTTGCCATCTGCTTTTCAATTCATCCCAAAGATGTGCAGTAGGTTTGAGGTCAGGACTCTAAAGCCTCGCACACACGGCTGGTTTTCTCGGCAAGAAAACTGCTGGCAGAGGTTTTTGCAGAGAAAACCGGTCGTGTGTATGGTTTCTCGTCGGGAAAACTGCCGGGAATCTCGACGAGAAAAATAGAGAACCTGCTCTCCATTTTCTCGTCTGGATTCTCGTCGGCCTGTTTCCCGACAAGAAAACTGTGTGTGTGTTTGTATGCGGCTACAAGCTTACCTGTCCCCAGGTAAGCCCATGCATGCTCGATGAGACTTCGACGCATGTGCGGTAGCTTACAAGGGTAGTGTAGGGTGAAGCAAGATGGCGGCGACGGCATCGAATGTGACGAGCGCAGGCTCGTTGATGACGTCACCGCGTTCTTGCCATTCAAAAGAACGACGGTTCTTTTGAATGGCCATCTGTATGCACGGCTTGGCAAGAAAAGCTTGCCAGGAATCTTGTCAGGAAAAACAACGTTTTTTTCCTGACGGGATTCTCGGCCGTGTGTACGAGGCTTCAGGGCTATTCTTTGCAGATTGAATGTGTGAATGGAGAAAATACTGCAATATGACCACTAGATGGAGCTGAGGAGCATTATTATTTCTAATGATAGAAATTTAGGGGCCATAATTCAGTATTTTCTGCGTTCACACATTGGATCCGCAGAGAATATAGTCTGAGAACATTCGATTTTGCCCCATTAGCACAGAACTAATTAAACCACATGAATTATTTTTTTTCACATTTTTTTTTTTTATAAATACACGTCTTTTTTTTTTTTTAGGAATAATTGTCCCCTATATGTATTTAAAAGCTGCTAAGATAAATTTGTTTAATTATCTGATTTAATTTTGATTTCTTTCTGTATTCTGTGGATTTAACTAACTGTGTGTGCGTTCTTCATATGCAGAGAAGCAGAATGGCAGAGCTGCAAGCCAGAGGTCATGTTTACAGGCTGTGACTGCTCCTTCTTGGCCAGAAATGACAGTGCGGTCTCCTTAAAAATTCAAGCGTCATCTGGGAATGGAAATTGGAACTTGTACTACCCAAGGTCTTTCTGGATCCACCATGTGGGTAAGTAGTAATATATATATAAAGAATCTCACAAAAGTGAGTACACCCCTCACAATTTTGGTAAATATTTTCTTCTATCTTTTCATGTGACAACACTGAAGAAATGACTCTTTGCTACAATGTAGAGTAGTGAGTGTACAGCTTGTATAACAGTGTACATTTGCTGTCCCCTCAAAATAACTCAACACACAGCCATTAATGTCTAAACCGCTGGCAACAAAAGTGAGTACACCCCTAAGTGAAAATGTCCAAATTGGGCCCAAAGTGTCAATATTTTGTGTGGCCACCATTATTTTCCAGCACTGCCTTAACCCTCTTGGGCATGGAGGTCACCAGAGCTTCACAGGTTGCCACTGGAGTCCTCTTCCCCTCCTCCATGACGTCATCACGGAGCTGGTGGATTCTAGAGACTTATAGGAATACAGGAAATGGTGGCACACCACAGACGTAGTCAAGTTCTTTGAAAATATTTATTGGAATCCAGCCAGACAATACACAGGGTACAAATATGTTGACGCGTTTTACTCGAGTCGCTCAAACCTACTCATAAGGTGTATATGCAAGTTATTATCCTAAAAAGGGTTTGGGGACCCGGGTCCTGCCCCAGGGGACATGTATCAATGCAAAAAAAAGTTTTAAAAACGGCCGCTTTTTCGGGAGCAGTGATTTTAATAATGCTGTAAGTTTTCTCCTTCACTGATGGGCACTGATAAGGCGGCACTGATGGGCACCGATGAGGTGGCACTGCTGAGGTGGCATTGATGATGGGCACTAATATGCGGAACTGATGGCCACTGATAGGTGGCACTGATATGTGGCACAGATGGGCACTGATAGGTGGCACAGATGGGCACTGATAGGTGGCACAGATGGGCACTGATAGGCGGCACAGATGGGCACTGATCGGCGGAATGGATGGGCACTGATCGGCGGCACGGATGGGCACTGATGTACTGTAATGTATTGTACTGATGGATGCCAATCAGTGCCAAACAATAATGCCTGCCAATCAGTGATGCCCATTGTGTGATGCCCATTGTGGGCCGATCGGCTCTCCTCTACTCGCGTCTAACAGACGCGAGTAAGGAAAAGCCGATCACTGGCTCTTCGTGTTTACATTGTGATCAGCCGTGATTGGACACGGCTGATCACGTGGTAAAGAGTCTCCGTCAGAGACTCTTTACCTAGATCGGTGTTGTGGGGTGTCAGACTGACACCCCGCAACAACGATCGCTGCGATGCGCGCCCCCGGGGGCGCGCAGCGGCTCAATATCCTGATCATGTCATATGACGTCCAGTCAGGATATTGAAACCACTTTGCCGCCGTCCTTATGTAATAGGGCGCGCGGCAAGTGGTTAAAATCACTGCTCCCGAAAGAAACAACCGTTTTTAAAACTTTTTTTCGCATTGATACATGTCCCCTGGGGCAGGACCCGGGTCCCCAAACCCTTTTTATGACAATAACTTGCATATTAGCCTTTAAGATTAGCACTTTAGATTTCTCCCATAGACTTTTAAAGGGTGTTCTGCGGCTTTTCGAATTTGCCGCGAACACCCCAAATTGTTCACTGTTCGCCGAACGGGCGAACAGCCAATGTTCGAGTCGAATTCATGTTTGACTCGAACATAAAGCTCATCCCTAGTGAGCACCCACAGCTGTCTATCGTTGCACTGATTTGCCAGAGCGGGGTGCTACATGTGTTACATGTGATTGGACTTCCACGATGTTGGAGACCTTGCGCTCCTCCACCTTCCATTTGAGGATGCCCCACAGATGCTCAATAGGGTTTAGGTCTGGAGACATGCTTGGCCCGTCCATCACCTTTACCCTCAGCTTCTTTAGCAAGGCAGTGGTGGTCTTGGAGGTGTGTTTGGGGTTGTTATCATGATGGAATACTACCCTGCGGCCCAGTCTCCGTAGGGAGGGATCATGCTCTTCTTCAGTATGTCACAGTACAGTGGAACCTTGGTTTACAAGTAACACGGTTAACGAGCATTTTGAATAGCGAGCAACTTTTTAAAAAAAAATCTGACTCGGAGTGTTGTCTCGCAAAACGAGCAAAAATTCAAACTAATGGGGCGTGCAGTACCGCATTTGGCCAGAGGTGCGGGGTAGCCGGAGCCGAGCAGACCCAAGCGGATCCGAGCGGAGCGGATCGGAGCCGTTCCGAAAAACTCGGAAATACTCCATTCCTGAGCCTTTCCGAGTTCAGCCAAGTTGTCCCTAGAGCCTTTCCGAGTATTTCCGAGGCTCTCCCCCACCTCTGGCCACATGCGGTATTGCATGCCATAGAAGTCAATGCGGAGCTAATTCTCTTTGTTTCCATTGACTTCTATGGGGAAACTTTTTTTATATGCGAGTGCTTTGGATTACAAGCATTCTCCTGGAACGGATTATGCTCGTAATCCGAGGTTCCACTGTACATGTTGGCATTCATGATTCCCTAAATGATCTGTAGCTCCCCAGTGCCGGCGGCACTCATGCAGCCCCAGACCATGACACTCCCACCACCATGCATGACTATAAGCAAGACACACTTGTCTTTGTACTCCTCACCTGGTTGCCCCCACACACGCCTGACACCATCTGACACCAAATACGTTGATCTTGGTCTCATCAGACCACAGGACATGGTTCCAGTAATCCATGTCCTTAGTCTGCTTGTCTTCAGAAAACTGTTTGCAGGTTTTCTTGTGCATCATCTTTAGAAGAGGCTTCCTTCTGGGATGACAGCCATGCAGACCAATTTGATGCAGTGTGCGGCGTATGGTCTGAGCACTGACAGGCTGGCCCCCCACCCCTTCATCCTCTGTAGCAATGCTGGCAGCACTCATATGTCTATTTCCCAAAGACAACCTCTGGATATGACGCTGAGCACGTGACCTTAACTTCTTTGGTCGACCATGGCGAGGCCTGTTCTGAGGGGAACCTGTCCTGTTATACCGCTGTATGGTCTTGGCCACTGTGCTGCAGCTCAGTTTCAGGGTCTTGGCAATCTTCTTATAGCCTCGGCCATCTTTATGTAGAGCAACAATTCTTTTTTTCAGATCCTCAGAGAGATCTTTGCCATGAGGTGCCAGGTTGTACTTCCAGTGACCAGTATGAGAGAGTGAGAGCGATAGTTTACACTGTTATACAAGCTGTACACTCACTACTTTACATTGTAGCAAAGTGTCATTTCTTCAGTGTTGTCACATGAAAAGATAAAAGAAAATATTTACAAAAATGTGAGGGGTGTACTTACTTTTGTGTGTGTGTTTTCCAGATTGGGAGCTCAGATAGTTTGAAGAAGTGCCTTGAAGTTGTAGAAAAGCTTCAAATGTATTTGCAAATCTATCCAACAAAAACCTAATCTGAGCTCCCGATATTTTGTTGCTCCATTGAAAATATTCAATTGCCTTTGGGGGATCAGGGAGGGTTTATCCCCCCCATTGGAGAAAATTGGACTGTGCTTTAACCACTTCAGCCCCGTACCATTTCGCTGGTCAAAGACCAGAGCACTTTTTGCGATTCGGCACTGCGTCGCTTTAACTGACAATTGCGCGGTCGTGCGACGTGGCACCCAAACAAAATTGATGTCCTTTTATTCCCACAAATGGAGCTTTATTTTGGTGGTATTTGATCACCTCTGCGGTTTTTATTTTTTGCGCTATAAACAAAAATAGAGCGACAGTTTTGAAAAAAATTCTATATTTTTTACTTTTTGGTATAATAAATATCCCCAAAAAATATATAAAAAAAAACATTTTTCTTCCTCAGTTTAGGCCGATACGTATTCTTCTACATATTTTTGGTTAAAAAAAATCACAAAAAGGGGTTATTGATTGGTTTGCGCAAAAGTTATAAAGTCTACAAAATAGGGGATCGTTTTATGGCATTTTTATTAATATGTTTTGTTTTTACTAGTAATGGCGGCGATCAGGGATTTTTATCATGACTGCGACATTATGGCGGACACATCGGACACTTTTGGCACCATTGTCAATTTTACAGCGAACAGTGCTATAAAAATCCACTGATTACTGTAAAAATGACACTGGCAGTGAAGGGGTTAACCTGTAGAGGGCGCTGAAGGGGTTAAGTGTGACCTAGGGAGTGATTCTCACTGTTAAGGGGCGTGGCTTGGCGTGACACGTCACTGATCGCTGTTTCTGATGACAGGGAACAGACGATCAGTGACAGTGTCACTGTGAAGAACGGGGAGATGTTTGTTTACACTTACCTCTCCCCGATCTTCAGCTCTGTGACCCGATCGCCAGACACCGGCAGCAATCGGGTCCGCGGGTCCTGTATGCCCTTGTGCCCAGCCGTGCCATTTTGTCAACGTATATCGTCGTGCGGCGGTCCTCAAGTGGTTAAACAGGTTTTTTTTTTGCCTTTTTCTGGATCAACTGTGGGTATAAGGTTCTGTATTTGGAGGTTTTCTATTTATTTCTTTTTTTGTTGGTATTCTTCCCACTGATACCAAGGATGGGGCACTATTCCTCCCACTGATACCAAGGATGGGGCACTATTCCTCCCATTGACACCAATGATGTGGCACTATTCCTCCCACTGACACCAATGATGGGGCACTATTTTTCCCACTGACACCAATGATGGGGCACTATTTCTCCCGCTGACACCAATGATGGGGCACTATTTCTCCCACTGACACCAATGATGGGGCACTATTCCTCCTGCTGACACCAATAATGGGACACTATTCCTCCCACTGACAGTCTGACACCAATGATGGGGCACTATTTCTCCCACTGACACCAATGATGGGGCACTATTCCTCCCACTGACACCAATGATGGGGCACTATTCCTCCCACTGACACCAATAATGGGACACTATTCCTCCCACTGACACCAATGATGGGGCACTATTTCTCCCACTGAGACCAATGATGGGGCACTATTCCTCCCACTGACACCAATGATGGGGCACTATTTCTCCCGCTGACACCAATGATGGGGCACTATTCCTCCCACTGATACCAATGATGGGGCACTATTCCTCCCACTGACACCAATGATGGGGCACTATTTCTCCCGCTGACACCAATGATGGGGCACTATTCCTCCCACTGATACCAATGATGGGGCACTATTTCTCCCGCTGACACCAATGATGGGGCACTATTCCTCCCACTGATACCAATGATGGGGCACTATTTCTCCCGCTGACACCAATGATGGGGCACTATTCCTCCCACTGATACCAATGATGGGGCACTATTTCTCCCGCTGACACCAATGATGGGGCACTATTCCTCCCACTGACACCAATGATGGGGCACTATTTCTCCCACTGACACCAATGATGGGGCACTATTCCTCCCACTGACACCAATGATGGGACACAATTCCTCCCACTGACACCAATGATGGGGCACTATTCCTCCTACTGACACCAATGATGGGGCACTATTCCTCCCACTGACATCAATGATGGGGCACTATTCCTCCTACTGACACCAATGATGGGGCACTATTTCTCCCGCTGACACCAACGATGGGGCACTATTTCTCCCAACAATACTAATGATTCTTGTGGTTTGAAGTTTTGTTTGTATTCCTAAGTGCGCTGCCTTACCCCTGTGCACAATCTCTTCATACTAGTAATGGACTAGTTTGAGGGGCTGCTATTTCTTCTCTGTTACAAATAAATCTGACGCCATTCTGTGTGATCGCAGTGCTCCTCCCAGTACCGGTACTGCGGGTCCGGCAGCTGCCCGGGAACATGCTGGCTCTGAACTGGTCAAGCCCTCTGCTGCAGCTGGAGAAACACCTGATGTACCAGATGCGATTCTCGCAGGACGGGGAGAAGACATGGACGGTATCGTATAGGAAGTCTAATTGTCATAGAAAGACCTTTTTGTATTTGGGGAAGAACCAATCTTTGGACAAACGTTCCCAAAGAGATGGCAGAGGCTTCCAACTGTGGGATACTTTCCTAAAATGATAAGAGGGGGTCCTTTTATAGCACTTAAGCCTCGTACACACAACCGGCAAGCTCTCCCAGCAGTTTTCTTGTCGTTTCTTGCCGAGAAAAACGTTCCTGTGTTTGGTTTCTTGTCGAGAAAACTGCCGGGAATCTCGACGAGAAAAATAGAGAACCTGCTCTCCATTTTCTCGTCAGGATTCTCGTTTTTCTCGTTGAGATTCTCGTCGTTTCCCGACGAGAAAACCGGTCGTGTGTACGGATTTCTGAGTCTTAAAGCGGAAGTAAACCCATCGATTTAACAGTTTAAAAAAGCAGTTACATTCCCGGCATGCCGGGAATGCCAACTGTCACATTAGTTGTGCTCTCAACCAAACTGTCAAACCATCCAATGGCTGGTGTCATAACTGATCACATGTGCAGCATCATGGCAGTTGAAGATTAAACAGAGGTCAAGATGGCAGCTTCCTTGCCTGAAAATGATAGGAGGGTTTACTTCCACTTTAAAAAAACTGCGCATGCTCAGAATCAAGTATGAGACGGGAGCGCGCGTTCTGGTAAAACCAGCGTTCGTAATGGAGATAGCACATTCGTCACGCTGTAAAGGACTGAAAAGCACGAAGACTTAAAGGCGCGAATCGTCTCTCACTAAATTTTTACTAACACGCGGTAACACGAGATCAGCAAAAGCAGCCCAAGGGGTGGCGCCATCCGAATGGAACTTCCCCTTTATACTGCCGTCGTACGTGTTGTACGTCACCGCGCTTTACAACGACAAGATTTTTAATTGACAGTGTGCATGCAAGGAAAGCTTGACAAGAATCCCGTCGAGTAAAACAACGTTTTCTTTACAACGAGATTCTCGGCCGTGTGTACGAGGCTTAAGACAGAAGAAGCTTAAAGTGTTACTAAATCCACAACAGTAAACTCAGTCTGTAAATGGAACCTAAGGGGTTAATCCTAAGCATTGTATAAATGGTTGTTTGAACCTGTCTTCTCTGATCCTCCCCTTCTTCTTCCAGTTTTTCTTAATTTTTGACAAAAATGATTGTAAATAATTAATTTTTCTCCTTCACTAATGTGCGCTAATGAGGCTGCACCCCCCCCCCAAAAAAAAAAAATATTGTATATACAATTGTGACACAAGCGATATTGTAATTGAATGTTATTAAAAATGATCTTTTCTTTTCCAATCTGCAGTGCTGTCATTCTCTGTAAAATGCAATATGTCCACCTGGAGGCGTTCTGTACACAGATGGCATACAGTATGCCAGTCTGCAATAAGATACATAAGAACTACATTTTTTTTTTTTTTGGGACTTTGAATTGACTAATTTTTACTATTTTTTTTTTTTTTTATAGTCTTTATTACATTTTTACATGATCACTCATCATATCTACTTTTAAACATCTTTAGACAATATCTCTGCATCTGCTCCTGAAGAGTAGCGCTACAGCTACGAAACGCGTCGAGCTAATAGATGCCTTCCCCGCTGTACTTTTTATTCAAGATACCATGATTACGGTTCACTAGGAATATACCTATATATTACTTACTGTGGGAATACGTTGCATCTAGTCTGGTGTGTCATCATTATGTCATTACTGTGGCTCTAGGCCAGGGATATGCAATTAGCGGACCTCCAGCTGTTGCCAAACTACAAGTCCCATCATGCCTCTGCATCTGGGTGTCATGCTTGCTGCTGTCAGAGTCTCGCTATGCCTCATGGGACTTGTAGTTTGACAACAGCTGGAGGTCCGCTAATTGCATATCCCTGCTCTAGGCCAATATGCTATCAGTGTGTCATTATGCTTTTCTGTTAATTGATTACTATGTATCATGTCATGGAATAAAAGGTTTTTTACTTTACTATGATGGTTACTACATGTCTATGCATTTACTATATGGCCCTATAGATGGCTCTACCACCAGACAGCATTATAGTACCATGCAATGCTATTTTCCTGGCTGCACGCTTCAATTCAAAGTCCCCCAAAAAAAAAAAAAGTAGTTCTTTCTTATCAACCTATCGGGGATGGAGGTACATCTAGCTGGCCTCACTAAAAAGTCCCAACCTCTTAGCTTCAATTTAATATGCAATAAGATACAAGTCAGATTTTGCGCATCCCCTGCAACATAAATGTCATAAATCTCATTTTTGAGACATCCCCAAAGGGAAATCACATCTAAAAGGGATGCAGACCCTGCCACTTTCTTAATTAGAGCCCTGCAAGGGCAGCAGCTGACTGTTAATTATAAAAGCACTTCCATTTTTATTCACATTGCACATGGACACAGACAAACAGCTATCCATTCAGAGCAACAATCAACAATAAGTCAGAATCTGTAGCAAAGTTTGTTAAAATCCCTGCAATGTACATACAGTAGATCACCCAGCGGAGAATGTTTTTTTTTTTTCTTCACAACAAAAGTGGAGTTACTCTTTAAGGCAGGCTAAATCAAATTCTTTTTTAACATACAAAGCAGGAAGCCAGCTTTTAAATCTTTAACCCTTTGTTAGAAAAAACAATAGTCAAATCTAGTTTACAATTGATAATGAGATCTGCCAGCACAGTGCAAATAGGGATAAATATGGCAAACACATCTTCAATGTACTAGGTTGGTGCACTATAAGCAGAGACTCAGAAATGCTTGTTGTTTATCAGATTCTGCAGATTTCGGCTGGAGTGCGAAACAAGACGCTGTCCGTGGTGGCAGGAACAAGCTATGTCTTACAGCTAAGGGCAGCTTTAAGGCTGGACAGAGTCCAAGGCTTCTGGGGTGACTGGTCGGCCAGAATTACCATCAAAATTCCCTCCAGCACAGGTGAGATGGAAGTGGCAAACCTTTATATACATGTAAGGGGGTGCTAGATCAGTTGGTGGTGCCCCCCCCCAGGTTATAAATAGTGGGTTGAAGAGTGAGTCAGTCCGGTGGAAGGTTTAGAGAAGAGAGAGTCGTGTAGCTGGCCCCTGTGGGACTGGATCGGGCCCTCTTGGAGCGATACTGCAAGCAGCTGACGTTTCCTCAGCTAGGGGAATGCCTAGAAGACCTGATTCCGGAGAAAGACTTAAAAGGGGTCAGGACTAAGGATGTCCACCTTGGAGGAAAGTACTGACAGCAGCCACCGCTGAATATGGAAGAAGTTGTATGCCTTGATTATTGGATTATTAAAGCATTGAAAACCAACTGTACTCATCTCTAATTTCGTTGGTGGCCAATCCCGAAACTGGTACCTGCTCAGCCGGGAAGAAAGCTGGGAGAAGTGTCGTGCCAAGGTATTGTGTAAGTTTTGGTGAGCTGATTACTTTAAGCCGGGACCCACACTAATGTAGAAATTGGGCAGGAGTCATGTTAGTGGTACCCAACGTTTTCTTGGCCTTGCCTACAAACATATATATATATATGGCATCCCTGGAGCTCCAGTCTCCAATGGCATCCCTGGATCTCCAGTCTCCAATGGCATCCCTGGATCTCCAGTCTCCAATGGCATCCCTGGATCTCCAGTCTCCAATGGCATCCCTGGATCTCCAGTCTCCAATGGCATACCTGTATCTCCAGCCTTCAATGGCATTCCTGGATCTCCAGTCTCCAATGGCATCCCTGGATCTCCAATCTCCAATAACATCCCTGGATCTCCAATGACATCCCTGAATCTCCAATGGCTTTCCTTACTAGATCTCCAATGACATTCCTGTATCTCCAATCTCCAATGACATCCCTGTATCTCCAATCTCCAATGACATCCCTGGATCTCCAATAACATCCCTGGATCTCCAATCTCCAATAACATCCCTGGATCTCCAATCTCCAATGGCATCCCTGGATCTCCAGTCTCCAATGGCATCCCTGGATCTCCAGTCTCCAATGGCATCCCTGGATCTCCAATCTCCAATAACATCCCTGGATCTCCAATCTCCAATAACATCCCTGGATCTTCAATCTCCAATAACATCCCTGAATCTCCAATGGCATCCCTGGATCTCCAGTCTCCAATAACATCCCTGGATCTCCAATCTCCAATAACATCCCTGGATCTCCAATCTCCAATGGCATCCCTGGATCTCCAGTCTCCGATGGCATCCCTGGATCTCCAGTCTCCAATGGCATCCCTGGATCTCCAATCTCCAATAACATCCCTGGATCTTCAATCTCCAATAACATCCCTGAATCTCCAATCTCCAATTGCATTCCTCGATCTCCAATGACATCCCTGTATCTCCAATCTCCAATGACATCCCTGTATCTCCAATCTCCAATGACATTCCTGTATCTCCAATCTCCAATAATATCTCTGGATCTCCAATCTCCAATAACATCCCTGGATCTCCAATCTCCAATGACATTCCTGTATCTCCAATCTCCAATAACATCCCTGGATCTCCAATGGCATTCCTAGATCTCCAATGACATTCCTGTATCTCCAATCTCCAATGACATTCCTGTATCTCCAATCTCCAATGACATCCCTGTATCTCCAAAAACATCCCTGGATCTCCAATCTCCAATAACATCCCTGGATCTCCAAAAACATCCCTGCATCTCCAATCTCCAATGACATCCCTGGATCTCCGGTCTCCAATGACATCCCTGGATCTCCGGTCTCCAATGACATCCCTGGATCTCCAGTCTCCAATGACATCCCTGGATCTCCAGTCTCCAATGACATCCCTGGATCTCCAGTCTCCAATGACATCCCTGGATCTCCAGTCTCCAATGGCATCCCTGAATCTCCAGTCTCCAATGGTATCCCTGGATCTCCAGACTTCAATGACATCCCTGGATCTCCAATCTCCAATCACCTCCCTGAATCTCCAATGACATCCCTGGATCTCCAGTCTCCAATGACATCCCTGGATCTCCAATCTCCAATAACATCCCTGGATCTCCAAAAACATCCCTGCATCTCCAATCTCCAATGACATCCCTGGATCTCCAGTCTCCAATGACATCCCTGGATCTCCGGTCTCCAATGACATCCCTGGATCTCCAGTCTCCAATGACATCCCTGGATCTCCAGTCTCCAATGACATCCCTGGATCTCCAGTCTCCAATGACATCCCTGGATCTCCAGTCTCCAATGGCATCCCTGAATCTCCAGTCTCCAATGGTATCCCTGGATCTCCAGACTCCAATGACATCCCTGGATCTCCAATCTCCAATCACATCCCTGAATCTCCAATGACATCCCTGGATCTCCAGTCTCCAATGACATCCCTGGATCTCCAATCTCCAATAACATCCCTGGATCTCCAAAAACATCCCTGCATCTCCAATCTCCAATGACATCCCTATATCTCCAGTCTCCAATGACATCCCTGGATCTCCAGTCTCCAATGACATCCCTGGATCTCCAGTCTCCAATGACATCCCTGGATCTCCAGTCTCCAATGACATCCCTGGATCTCCAGTCTCCAATGGCATCCCTGAATCTCCAGTCTCCAATGGTATCCCTGAATCTCCAGACTCCAATGACATCCCTGGATCTCCAATCTCCAATGACATCCCTGAATCTCCAATCTCCAATCACATCCCTGAATCTCCAATGACATCCCTGAATCTCCAGACTCCAATGACATCCCTGGATCTCCAATCTCCAATGACATCCCTGGATCTCCAATCTCCAATCACATCCCTGAATCTCCAATGACATCCCTGAATCTCCAATGACATCCCTGAATCTCCAGTCTCCAATGGCATTCCTGAAATTCTAATGACATCCCTGAATCTCCAATCTCCAATCACATCCCTGGATCTCCAATCTCCAAGTTTCACTCTTGAGTTATTATAACAGTATAGGCTTACCTTTTTTTTAACTTTTGCTATATTATATTATTACTTGTATTCTCTCCCTGTTAGCGCAGACATGTTGAGCTATTAGGCCGTCCAAACTCCTGCAGAGCTCAAGGCTGAAAACTGACACTCAGGTTGTCATATTACAAAGGGAACATCAGGATTATACGGATGAAAACTATTTTTTTTTCCTCCAGAGCCCCAGAGTGTCAGTTATCAGCTCAGAGATTACATTTTGTGGGGGTTTTCAGCCTTATGTGTTGTTGGTTTATTATATGTTGTTGATGGATGTCTTGGTTTATTGCAGTGTGGATTATCTTGGCAGTCGGTCTATGTCTTCTGTCCATCCTGGCGGCTGTATTGTGTATGTGCTGTAAGTTCCCATTTTTATACAGGTGAGCAAAACTTCATCCTACGATGACATTCTTACATTTTAGTGGCCACGCTCTCACCATCCCAACTCCTTGGTGACCAAGCAGCCAGAACATAGCATTCTATCAAAGCTCCTTATGGGATATAACATTTAGTCTAGGTTCACGTCTATGCGGCTGCGCTTCATGTGTTTTTCAGGCACGTTTTTCAGTGCATTTTATGTTTTTAATGCGTTTTTGCATGCAGATTTCGTTTTACGTGTTTTTCCCTGCTGAAAGCTGAATGTAAAAAATAAAAGAAAAAATTTGCCGGCAAAAAAAATCGTGAAAAAAAGTGGCGTGGGGCTCCCCCCAAGGACCATACCAGGCCCTTCAGGTCTAGTATGGATTTGGAGGGGACCCCCCACAATTTAAAAAAAAAATGGTGTGGGGTCCCCCCCAAATTCCATATCAGACCCTTATCCGAGCATGGCAGGTCAGGAAAGGGAGGGGACAAGCGAGCGCCCCCCCTCCTGAACCATACCAGATACCAGGTGCTTTGCGTCCCCCCCACCCCAAAGCACCTTGCCCCTATGTTGATGAGGACAAGGGCCTCTTCCCGACAACCCTAGCCGGTGGTTGTCGGGGTCTGTGGGCAGGGGGCTTATTGGAATCTGGAAGCCCCCCTTTAAGAAGGGGGGCCCCAGATCCCGCCCCCCCTCATGTGAATGGGTAGGGGTACATCTTACCCCTACCCATTCACCAAAAAACAAGTGAAATTTAATAAAAACACAAGAGCCGGTATTTGACAATTCCTTTATTAATAGCTCTGTCTTCTCTAGCCGTCTCTTCCCACCGTCCTCTCCTTCCCGTCGTCTTCTCCTCAATCCTGAGGCTCCAATTGTCTTAAAAAAATGTTTGGGCTCGGGGGGCAGAGCACTGCGCACCTCTAGAGCCTACCCAGTTGTGTGACAATAGCAAATAATATTCACTATTGTCTTCGTGACTCTCCTCCCGGCCAATCTGGAAATTCAGACGGACTTAGAAAGAGAAATTCCGTTCGTCTGAATGGAACTCCAACGGAGAAAAAAAACACGCATGCTCAGAATCAAGTCGACGCATGCTCGGAAGCATTGAACTTCATTTTTCTCGGCTCGGTCGTAGTGTTGTACGTCACCGCGTTCTTGGCGGTCGGAATTTGGTGTGACCGTGTGTATGCAAGACAGCTTGAACGGAATTCCATCGGAAAAACCCGTCGGAGTTTATCCCGACGGAAAATCCGACCGTGTGTACAGGGCATAAGGGGTTCAAAAAGCTTGCACCTTTACTAAATTCAGTTGTCCAATAAAGGGTACTCTGTCTTCTGCACTGATTGATGACTAACATGGTACAACACTCTATTACTCCATATATAGTTATATAATAGCTCACTTTGACCTCTGCCTTTTAGGAAACTGAAGAACAAGCTGTGGCCTCCTGTGCCAAACCTTCACCGCGTGCTGGACACATTTCTGGCTGAGATTCAGAAACAGTACCAGGTAATCACAAATAAAGCCATAATTCAAATATTGATTATAGGTTATACATTTTCGATATTTGGACCCTGTAAAGACCCACGCCCAGTTTCCTATAGCCATGTAGCCACATCAGTGCTGTACTGGTCTACCAGGACGATAGAGCGTCCCTTGATAGACCTTGTAGTAGAGATGTCAGTAGGCCTGGCCCTCTACCGGGATTTTACCTACACAGCCCAGTGAAGGGCGAAGACACCAGTTGGTGGTACAGTGTGCCAAGCATTTTGTTTGGCATGTATAATCGTAGTGTTGCAAACCCAAATTCTCACCATAGGCGTGCGCACAGGGTGTGCCGGGTGTGGTGCCTGGGCACACCCTAATCACCCCATGTGCATTAGCATTATCCAGGGGCAGCACCAGGTGGGTGGTTGGGGGGTGCCAGTGTAAATGCCCCCATTATATTAAAGGCTAGGTTCAACTTTAGGAACACATTACACCCATTTTTTGGGGTGTAACGTAATATGGTCCCAATCAACCATCTCCCACCACCAGAGCCCCCTCCCTGTGACAGCCGGTGGCATTCATGTGTGTTTAAACTTTGGGGTGCACACCCTAATGCAATAGGCTGTGCACACTTATGATTCTCACTGTTTGGACCTCCTAAAATGATGACCAATCAAACAATTGGAGACGTGTTCCTTTTCCGTAATAACATAGCATCCCGACAAAGCTTAGGTACTACACCACCATTGGCTTCTAACTCAGGAGTTGCACGGCCCTCACCAGAAAGACATTAGGCACAGTCTTTGCTAGGGATGAGCTTCGAGTTCGAGCCAAACTCATGTTCGACTCGAACATTGCCTGTTCGCCCGTTCGCCGAACAGCGAACAAATTGGGGTGTTCGCGGCAAATTCGAAAAATCTATGGGAGAAATCTAAAGTGTTAATTATAAAGGCTTATATGCAAGTTATTGTCCTAAAAAGTGTTTGGGGACCCGGGTCCTGCCCCAGGGGACATGTATCAATGCAAAAAGAAGTTTTAAAAACGGCCGTTTTTTCGGGAGCAGTGATTTTAATAATGCTTAAAATGAAAAAATAAAAGTGAAATATTCCTTTAAATTTCGTACCTGGGGGGTGTGTATGATATGCATGTGAAGTGGCGCATGTTTCCCGTGCTTAGAACTGTCCCTGCAAAAAATGTCATTTTTGAAAGAAAAAAATGCATTTAAAACTGACTCGCGGCTATTAATGAATTGTCGGCTCCCGGCAATACATACAAAAGTCATTGATAAAAAAAAAAAAAAAAGCGTGGGGGTTCCCCAGAATTCAATTACCAGGCCCTTCAGGTCTGGAATGGATATTAAGGGGAACCCCGCCGCAAATTTAAAAAAAAATTGACGTGGGGTTCCCCCAAATATCCATTCCAGGCCCTTCAGATCTGGCATGGATTTTAAGGGGAACTCCACCCCAAATTTAAAAAAAAAATGGCGTGGAGTCCCTCTAAAAATCCATACCAGACCCCTTATCCGAGCACGCAACCTCGCCGGCCGCAGGGGAAAAGGGGGGGGGGGAGGAGAGAGCGGCCCCCCCTCCCTCCTGAACCGTACCAAGCCACATGCCCTCAACATGGGGAGGATGTCCCCATGTTGATGGGGACAAGGGCCTCATCCCCACAACCCTTGCCCGGTGGTTGTGGGGGTCTGCGGGCGGGGGGCTTATCGGAATCTGGAAGACCCCTTTAACAAAGGGGACCCCCAGATCCTGGCCCCCCCTATGTGAATTGGTAAGGGGTACTTTGTACCCCTACCATTTCACGAAGAAAGCGTAAAAAAATGTTTAAAAAAACACACAAACACCTTGAAAAAGTCCTTTATTAAAAAAAACAAAAACAAAACATTCCAGCGGTGAAATCCAGTGTCCCGCGGCGATCCCGATGTCCAGCGCTGTCCTTCATTGGTTGTGCCTGAGCGGACCTGATGGGGAACTCCCTCTCAGTATTTTAAATGTATAGACCCGCCCCTTCTAAAGTTCCCCATCAGGTCCGCTCAGCGGACCAGATGCGGAACATGAGAAGGGGCGGGTCTATACATGTATTACCAAAGTGAGAGAAGTTCCCCATCAGGTCCGCCCCCTCGGTATGTTGGACCCGCCTACGTCATTGGCTTGAGCGGGGAACTTCCTTCACTGTGTAAGGGATGATGGGAGCCCCCCATAATGAGCACAGCACAGGGATGATGGGAGCCCCTCATAATGAGCACAGCACAGGAATGGTGGGAGCCCCTCATAATGAGCACAGCACAGGAATGGTGGGAGCCCCTCATAATGAGCACAGCACAGGGATGGTGGGAGCCCCTCATAATGAGCACAGCACAGGGATGGTGGGAGCCCCTCATAATGAGCACAGCACAGGGATGATGGGAGCCCCTCATAATGAGCACAGCACAGGCATGGTGGGAGCCCCTCATAATGAGCACAGCACAGGGATGGTGGGAGCCCCTCATAATGAGCACAGCACAGGGATGGTGGGAGCCCCTCATAATGAGCACAGCACAGGGATGATGGGAGCCCCTCATAATGAGCACAGCACAGGCATGGTGGGAGCCCCTCATAATGAGCACAGCACAGGGATGGTGGGAGCCCCTCATAATGAGCACAGCACAGGAATGGTGGGAGCCCCTCATAATGAGCACAGCACAGGAATGGTGGGAGCCCCTCATAATGAGCACAGCACAGGGATGGTGGGAGCCCCTCATAATGAGCACAGCACAGGGATGGTGGGAGCCCCTCATAATGAGCACAGCACAGGGATGATGGGAGCCCCTCATAATGAGCACAGCACAGGCATGGTGGGAGCCCCTCATAATGAGCACAGCACAGGGATGGTGGGAGCCCCTCATAATGAGCACAGCACAGGGATGGTGGGAGCCCCTCATAATGAGCACAGCACAGGGATGATGGGAGCCCCTCATAATGAGCACAGCACAGGGATGATGGGAGCCCCTCATAATGAGCACAGCACAGGCATGGTGGGAGCCCCTCATAATGAGCACAGCACAGGGATGGTGGGAGCCCCTCATAATGAGCACAGCACAGGGATGGTGGGAGCCCCTCATAATGAGCACAGCACAGGGATGATGGGAGCCCCTCATAATGAGCACAGCACAGGCATGGTGGGAGCCCCTCATAATGAGCACAGCACAGGGATGGTGGGAGCCCCTCATAATGAGCACAGCACAGGGATGGTGGGAGCCCCTCATAATGAGCACAGCACAGGGATGGTGGGAGCCCCTCATAATGAGCACAGCACAGGGATGATGGGAGCCCCTCATAATGAGCACAGCTCAGGGATGGTGGGAGCCCCTCATAATGAGTCGACGACTGCCATATTAAGAAAGGTATTTTTTGCTTTTTAAATTAATCATAACGAATGTTCGTAATTGTTACGAAAAGTTAACCAATCTAACGAAAATTCGTATTTCGTACGAAACAAATCCGAATTGAATTTCGGACACGAATTACGAAATACGAATTTTCGTCTATTACAGAACGGAATGAAGCAAAACAAATTTATTGACGGCGCACATGTCTAATGGGAACATTCCTCTCACTGACCACCTAAGTCAGGCTGGGTTCACACTTCACATGCAAATTGGATGTGGGTTTCCCCACATCCAATTCGCATGACAGGAAAGTGTGACCGGCGCTCAATGGAGCCAGTTCACACATCTCTGAGGCAGCTGAGGATCGCACAGCAGAAGGGTCCTGTGCGTCTTTGGCTCTGTTTCAGGTCCGAATTCAGGCAAAAAATCTGACCTAATTTGGACCTGACACAGTGAACAGGGACACACCGGACCCCCTGCTGTGTCCAGCGCTGCACATAGTGTGAACCCAGCCTAATGCCGCGTACACACGATCATTTTTCCCGTCGGGAAAAATTACATTTTTTTTTTTCGCCGAGAAAAACGATCGTCTGTGGGCTTTATGCCGTTTTTCTCGTTGAGAAAAACGGCAGGAAAAACGACGAGAAAAATTAGAACATGTTCTAAATTTTCTCATCGTTTTTTCCATCATTTTTTTCCACGGCAGTTTTCCCATAGGGAGACACTGCCGCGGAGCCCACAGACGGTCGTTTTTCTCGTCAAAGAAAAAAATGACGGGAAAAACGGTCGTGTGTGGGGGAACATGCCGTTCCCTCGTTTTTCATTTTTTTTCATGCCGTGATTCACGGCGGTGTTTTCACCGCCGTGAATCACGATCGTGTGTACGCGGCATAAGGGGTTTCCCTAGACCTAAGAAAAAGGTTTCCAGGGTTCCCTGGGGGTATAAAGGTAGAGAATGGCTGGCCAATAGGGAGACGGATCACAAGACAACCCATGAATTTCATGAAACCTAGGCAGATACAGGAGTTCCAAGATGTTCTACTGGACAGTGAGCAATCCACTGCAGAGGCAAAACTTAGCTTGGCATCAACACTCAACGTCAAGTGATAGCTGAAAAAAAATAATATTAGGATCTAGAGAAGCAAATAAAAATAAAAATGATACCATTATAGCACTGCCTTGTATGAATTATATACACATCTAGGGTAAGGGGATACAGTTCTGAGGACCACATTGTAAAATAAGACTTCAAAGGAGGGAAACTAAACTACGGTGTGGGAAGCTTTGGACATTTCCTATGGTTGGCCTCATACACAGCAATCTGACCTCAAGCAAAACCAGTCCTTATAGCTGCAGTATTTAGAGCCTTGCTATAGGGAGCTAACTAAAAAATAATGCAAAAGGGAGTACATGAGATCCTACGGGTATCAGTGGCGGCCGGTGCTCAGAATTTTTGGGGGGGCGCAAACAAACAGAAAAAAAAAAAAACATCAATTGCCACCACTGTGCCCATCAAACGCCAACAGTTTGCGCCCTGAAATGCAGCCAGTTCCCCCCCAAATGCAGCCAGTTCCCCCCCAAATGCAGCCAGTTCCCCCCCAAATGCAGCCAGTTCCTTCCCAAATGCAGCCAGATCCTTCCCAAATACAGCCAGTTTCCCCCCAAATACAGCCAGACCCCCCTAAATGCCGCCAGTTTGTCCCCAAATTCCGCCAGTTTGTCCCCAGCCCGGCACTTACCTTCCTCGGGTCAGCACCCTCCTCTCCACGCTCCCTCGATGCCTTCTCCTGCCCTCAATTTCGCTTCAGCCAATCAGGTTACCGGTAACCAGACCCGGTTAACCTGATTGGCTGAGACGCGTGTCAGTGTTAACCAAGGGACGCACACTATGTGCGTCCCCTGGTTAACTATTCGGAAGCCGATTAGAGCCCACAGGCTGTAATCGGGAAGCCTATCAGAGCCGCTGGCTCTGATAGGCACTTCCAAAAACCAACCAGCCGCTGTTACTCAGATGGCCGGCGCTCACCAGGGGGCCGGCCATCTGAATAGTTGGCAGCAGCGGCGCCGGCAACAATACATAGGTTCATGCAATGCATGAACCTATGTATTGTTGACGTGAGTGACGGGCGCAGGAGAGAGAGGGGACGGCGCTCCTGCGCCCACTATGGACGCACCGCCACTGACGGGTATAGTCCATAGCTGTTCAATGCTTGCTATAGTTTTCTAACTATCAACATGGCATCGGGAATTCAGTTGGTTGACATGGCAAGACAAATATAGTTCTTCCCTCCAGTTTTTATGCCACAGCTCCAATAGGGCCACGTGTGACTGAATTGCACAGTTATAGTAGGGGACTCACTGTCAGGTTTGCAATTTATGATACATTTTTGGTCTTCCTACCCCAGCCTGACTCGACGTCGTATGAGAAGACTCCTGAAGATGTTGCTCACACCTCTTGTGTAGAGATCCTCTCTGAAGTGACTCTTTCCAGTGAAGGACAGCCGCTTTCCCGTGATTATGTGCAGCTTTCTCCTCCGACCTACCAAAATGAGGACAACTGGCCGAAGCTGGAGCTCTTGGAAGTGAATGCTAAAAATCAGCCACCCAGTGCACTTATCAATCAGACTTACCTGCCCACCAGCTGGAGCTTATAAGGGGGCAGCCAACAACTTACAAAAAAAAAACACCCATAGTCAGTCCAGGTTCTGTGGAGATCTAGGGTTGCTCCAGAGGTTGCTGGGGTCCCTTGAGCAGTGGCTGCTTGACCTTCCATCTGATGGTCACTATACAATGTCAGGGCCAACAGCACGTGACAGAGCTAGTGGTATAACATCAATTATCTTTTTAGATGTCTGTCAGGATGACATTCTTCCTGCTAACCACACAGGAAAAGGGTATTCTCTCTCTTACTAGCCATATTATGAGGAGGTCCTTCTGCCACGCACCCCCAATGAAATGGTGCATTCCTTCCACTGGCCACCACTGTAAGGGGCATTTTTCCCTTCACAGAACATAGATACAAAGGGACACCTCTCTTACTGACCATAGTGTAAGGAAGCCCTTCTTCCAATGACCGTCAATATACAGTAAAGTGACACGTCTCTCACTGACCACATATGTAAAAGGGGCATGTCTATCACTGCCCATAATGTAAGGTTGCCTTTTTCCAATGACCACCAATGTAAGGAGACGCTTCTTTCACTGACCATAATATAAGGGCGCCCTTCTACCAATGACCACCAATGTAAGAGGAAGCATCTATTAATGACCATCAATATAATGTGACACTTCTCCCACTGACCATAATATAAGGGCGCCCTTCTACCAATGACCACCAATGTAAGAGGAAGCATCTATTAATGACATCAATATAATGTGACACTTCTCCCACTGACCATAACAAAAGGGCGCCCTTCTACCAATGACCACCAATGTAAGAGGAAGCATCTATTAATGACCATCAATATTATGTGACACTTCTCCCACTGACCATAACATAAGGGTGCCATTCTTCCAATGACCACCAATGTAATAAGACACTTCTTCCACTTACCAACATTGTAAGAGGACACGTCTCCCAATGACCACCTACATAGCATGACCCGTCTCTCAATGACCACCAATATAAGGGGTCACGTCTCTCACTGACCATAATGTAATTGTGCCCTTCTCCAAATGACCACCAATTTAAGGAGACACTTCTCCCACTGACCAGCATAATAAGAGGACACGTCTCCCAATGACCACCAACATAAGGTCACACATCTCTCACTGACCAGCAATGGAAGGGGTCACATCTCTCACTGACCATAACATAAGGATGCCCTTCTCCCAATGACCACCAATGTAAGAGGACACTTCTTCCAAAAACCACTAAGGTAATAAAACACTTTCTTCACTGACTATGAATGGAAGGGGTACGTCTCTTCTTGACCAGAATGTAATGGTGCCCTTCTCCCAATGACCACCAATTTAAGGAGACACTTCTCCCACTGACCAACATGGTAAGAGGACACGTCTCCCAATGACTACCAACATAAGGTCACACATATCTCAATGACCACCAATGTAAGGGGTCACGTCTCTCACTGACAATAACATAAGGGCACCCTTCTCCCAATGACCACAAGTGTGACCATGAATGTTAGAGGTATGTCTCTCCTTGACCATAATGTAAGGGGCTCTTGTTCTAATGACCACCAATCTAAGGAGGCACTTTTCTCAATAACCCCTAATGTAAGGGGTCGCTTTTCCCACCGACTACCAATGCAAGGGGACCCTTCACTGGACACAAATGTAAGAGAGTCTGTGTTTATTTTCTGGACTTTATCTTTTCATTTTCATTTTAAAATTGTTATTGAAAATGATTTCATCATATAGAGCAGGAAGTGTGAAGCGTGATCCACCTTCAATTTTGCATACTCTGGCTATGCCACTTTCTTTATCCTTTTATTTATTACGTCTATAACTTATGGAGCTTGGTAATGTATGGTGAGCTAGAAGGGGTTCCTTGAAACCTAAAAATTGTTTCAACGGTTCCTCTGGGGGTAAGATTATTGAGAAAGGCTGTATAAGAGGGACAAGGAGGCGTGATTGTGGATACTATATAAAGTAATGACTGTAATACAGATTAAACACAGCCTCTTCTATGTTTAAAAACAATCTCTTGTACATAAGGCCACCATTACAAATGACTTGTCTTTGTTGTTTTGCTTCCTTGACGACATGTTCGATGCATCCCTCAATTGTTTTTTTTATAGGTGGGGTGTTGCCATATGGTAATTTTTGGATACCGTGTATTTTAAGGGTCGTCAATGATAATTAAAAGCTTGCAAGTGCATCGAAACTTTATTTTTTTTTTCTTTATTGTGTCTATTTATTAAAAAAATTAAAATAAATCACATTGTAATTCACCTAGTGAAAGAGAATGAACATTTGTTCTGTGAGAATGTGCTGTGTTTATTTTTTATCAAACCAAGAAAATACCGAACCTGGCCATTAGGTGGTGCTAAGTATCATAGGAAATGCCTATGCAGTGTTAATTTTGGCAGCAATTTTCGATTTAAACAAACAAATGGAGAGCAGGGGGAGATCCGAGCCTGAGTACCTGGGAAGCAACAGCTGGCCTTTACTGAATATAATTTCGCCTCATTGATCAGAGTGGTGCCCTTTCGTGTTGTATCTCAAATTTCGATTTAGTTTTATTCTTAGTCTTTTGACTAAAATGCCATTTTAATTTTAGTCCTTGTTTAGTCATCTGCAATTGTTTCAGTTTTTGTCGTATTTAGTCGACTAAATCTGTAGTACATTTTAGTCTACTTAAAATCGAATGGGTTTAGTTAAATTGTAATGCGTTCTTTAAGCATTTCTCTAGAATTTCCAAACTTATTATCTACTCCTTGAGTACAAAATCCTAATATGTTATTATTTATGGAATAGAAGTTTGAACAAACTCACAGATACAGATTTAGCAGCTCTGGATGGTCTGAGGAGGCCTGTAATGCACAGTGCTCTGGACGGTGGCCTGAGGAGGCCTGTAATGCTGCACAGTGGTTTCAGGAGGCCTGTAATGCACAGTACTCTAGACGGTGGTCTCAGGAGGCCTGTAATGCTGCACAGTGCTCTTGACGGTGGTTTCAGGAGGCCTGTAATGCTGCACAGTGCTCTGGACAGTGGTTTCAGGAGGCCTGTAATGCACAGTGCTTTGGACGGTGGTCTCAGGAGGCCTGTAATGCACAGTGCTCTGGACGGTGGTTTCAAGAGGCCTGTAATGCACAGTGCTTTGGACGGTGGTCTCAGGAGGCCTGTAATGCACAGTGCTCTGGTCAGTGGTCTGTGGAGGCTTGTAATGCAGCATAGTGCTCTGGACGGTGATCTGCAGAGGCTTGTAATGCTGCACAGTGCTCTGGACGGTGGTCTGAGGAGGCTTGTAATGCTGCACGGTGCTCTGGATGGTGGTATGAGAGGCCTGTAATGCTGCACAGTGCTCTGGACAGTGGTATTAGAGGCCTGTAATGCTGCACAGTGCTGGATGGTGGTATGAGAGGCCTGTAATGCTGCACAGTGCTCTGGACAGTGGTATTAGAGGCCTGTAATGCTGCACAGTGCTGGATGGTGGTATGAGAGGCCTGTAATGCTGCACAGTGCTCTGGACAGTAGTATGAGAGGCCTGTAATGCTGCACAGTGCTGGATGGTGGTCTCAGGGGAGGCCCGTAATGCACAGTCCTCTGGATGTCAGTGGTAAGAGGCGGCCTGTAATGCACACAGTGCTCTGGACGGTGGACTGAGGGGAGGCCTGTATTGTACACACTCACAGTGCTCTGCTCTGGATGATTGTGAGTCAGAACCCTCGTCAGGGGGCCTGTAATGCACGGCAGTGCTGCTCTGAATGGTCGTTTGAGGAGACCTGTGATGCTGCACAGTGCTAACTGCTAAGCATGAAGCTCTGTGGAAACGGGAAGTTTACGAGGGTAGACGCCCCTCCCTCATATTTTACTTTCGTTTTTGTTCGTTAACTAAAACTGAATGGATTTTTGTCACAGTTTTCGTCAGTGGAAGAAAAAAAGAGGTGTACTTTCGGTCACTGTAAAAGGGCCGCTGAACATTCAATCAGCACAGAAAATAACCTAACATTTGTTTTATGCCCCATTAGCACAGAACGAAGGTACAAACACTTTCACTTTGCTATGCACATTTTTTTTTCCATAAATACACCCCTATGTGTTAATTCAATTAATGAAGATAAAATGAACATATGTAACATATGTAATTTAAAAGCCAAATAGTGGGAGCTGCCTTTCAAGCTGAATGTGTGGAAAAAAATGACCCTTGCAGTGCTGCAAGGGTTAAATGGTTAATTTTAGATGCAAGCACTCTGATGTCATCACATACAATGCGGGACCTGCAGTTCTGCATTGTAAGTGAGGATGCTCCTCAACCCAGGGCATCGGAGAGAGGAGAAGAGGAGAAGAGCACTGGCTGCCACGAGTGGGGGATAAGGAATAAAAAAAAGTATAATTGGTCACCCCCCCCCAAGACAAAGCAAATGTTTAACCCTTACTTTGCAGGGGACACCCCACTGCAAGATCCATTTAATATTTTTCCCAGATTTAAAGTATATATAAACCCTGAGAAGGAACTTTTCTTATTTGATTTCTTTTGGTTTGTTAAATGTTTTATTGAAAGTTTTTTTTTTTTTTTTTTATATATAAGTGTAGAAAAATAAAAAATAATGTTTTGGAAGCTTAAGAAGTAAAATGAGTGATCTTTATTTTGTAATGTCTGCATGTGTCCAGCAGATGGCAGTGTCTTCCTATAGTCTGGCCCATGCTACCCATTATTATCTCCTAGAACTGATATATCGCCCCCATACATGCCCACAGCCGTAGATTAGATTTTATGTGAAGGGAACTTTTAGGTTTCTTACCACATTAAGACTCTAAAGAATGTTTTCATGTCATTAATTAAAACATTTATTTGCTAAGTACCTCATCTAGAGTCATTGTCAGTCTCACTATTCCATCATAATTCACATTGTTACATTTTAAAACACTTTTAATGAGCGTTCTGGAAATATCGGCGCGCCTCATTTTTGCGGAACTTCCTTTCTGTAACGATGAAAGTGTAAAATCTATATTGGCCGTTAAAAGTTCATTTTTTAGACTCGTAATATTTTTATGTTTGATTTCCATTTTTATTCTGTCAAAACTAAGAGTGGAGGAAAATAAAAAAAAATCACGAAAGACGAAAGACGGACTCGTAAAAAACAAAACAATTGTGTCATTTCTGGTTGTTGGACTATTAAAAGTTTGAAACTCCATTTTATCAGAGTTTATGTCGTCATAAAAACCAGCGTATTTTCCATTCCTGTCTGCAGATATCAGAGTTACAGAACGGCGAGGAGATAAACCTAAAGTATAACTAAAGGCAGAACTTTATTTTTTGTTTCGTTTTAGATAAAGTAGAGAGGGGTTAGAACCCCCATCAGGCTTTTATTGCTCTCTGAGCCCCGTTAGGGAGATTCACCTTCTCACTAATTCTCCTGACAACCAGGGATTTCCCCTCACTTCCTGTTTTGTATCTCTCTATCTCCTGTCTGATCAATGTTTATAAACAATGTTACTTTGTATCTCTCTATCTCCTGTCTGATCAATGTTTATAAACAATGTTACTTTGTATCTCTCTATCTCCTGTCTGATCAATGTTTATAAACAATGTTACTTTGTATCTCTCTATCTCCTGTCTGATCAATGTTTATAAACAATGTTACTTTGTATCTCTCTATCTCCTTATCTCCTGTCTGATCAATGTTTATAAACAATGTTACTTTGTATCTCTCTATCTCCTGTCTGATCAATGTTTATAAACAATGTTACCTTGTATCTCTCTATCTCCTGTCTGATCAATGTTTATAAACAATGTTACCTTGTATCTCTCTAACTCCTGTCTGATCAATGTTTATAAACAATGTTACCTTGTACCTCTCTATCTCCTGTCTGATCAATGTTTATAAACAATGTTACTTTGTGTCTCTCTATCTCCCATCTGATCAATGTTTATAAACAATGTTACCTTGTATTTCTCTATCTTCTGTCTGATTAATGTTTATAAACAATGTTACTTTGTATCTCTCTATCTCCTGTCTGAAAATAATCTCAAAGGAAGAAAAAGAGGAAACTATATAGTGTAGTATGCTGTACTCCACATGTGCAAAACTTACAAAAATCATATATTGTGCTCACATGTACAGTGCCTTGAAAAAGTATTCATACCCCTTGAAAATTTTGCACATTTTATCATGTTACAACCAGAAACGTAAATGTATTTTATTGGGATTTTATGTGATGGACCAACACAAAGTGTCACATAATTGTTAAGTGGAAGGAAAATGATAAATAGTTTTCAACATTTTTTACAAATAATGAAAATGTGAAAAGTGTGGGGGGTACATTTGTATGGCGCCCCCCGGAGACAATACTTTGTAGAACCCCCTTTCTTTCATCAAGTCTTTTTGGGGATGTCTCTACCAGCTTTGCACATCTAGAGAGGGACATTTCTGCCCATTCTTCTTTGCAAAATATCTCAAGTTCTGTCAGATTGGATGGAGATCGTCTGTGAACAGCAATTTTCAAGTCTTGCCACAGATTCTCAATGGGATTTAGGTCTGGACTGTGACTGGGCCATTCTAACACATGAATATGCTTTGATCTAAACCAGGGGTCTTCAAACTACGGCCCTCCAGGTGTTCAGGAACTACAATTCCCATCATGCCTAGTCATGTCTGTGAATGTCAGAGTTTTGCAATGCCTCATGGGATTTGTAGTTCCTCAACAGCTGGAGGGCCGTAGTTTGAGGATCCCTGATCTAAACCATTCCATTGTAGCTCTGGCTGTATGTTTCGGGTCGTTGTCCTGCTGGAAGGTGAACCCTCCCCCCAGTCTCAAGTCTTTTGCAAACTCTAACAGGTTTTCTTCTAAGATTGCCCTGTATTTGGCTCAATCCATCTTCCCATCAACTCTGACCAGCTTCTCTGTCCCTGCTGAAGAAAAGCATCCCCACCACATGATGCTGCCACCACCATGTTTCACGGTGGGGATGGTGTGTTCGGGGTGATGTGCAGTGTTAGTTTTCTGCCACACATAGCGTTTTGCTTTTAGGCCAAAAAGTTCATTTTTGGTCTCATGTGACCAGAGCTCCTTCTTCCACATGTTTGCTGTGTCCCCCACATGTTTGCTGTGTCCCCCACATGTTTGCTGTGTCCCCCACATGTTTGCTGTGTCCCCCACATGGCTTCTCACAACCTGCAAACAGGACTTCTTATGACTTTCTTTCACCAATGTCTTTCTTCTTGTCACTCCTCCATAAAGGGCAGATTTGTGGAGAAGCACGACTAATAGTTGTACATAGGGACACAGATCGATCACCTCCTCCAGTCAGTCCCCTCCCCCACACAGTAAGAATCACTCCCTAGGGAACATATTTAACCCCTTGATCGCCCCCTTGTGTTAACCCCTTCCCTGACAGTCACATTTATACAGTAATCAATGCATTTTTATAGCACTGTTCGCTGTATAAATGTGAATGGTCATAAAAAAGTGTCAAAAGTGTCCGATGTGTCCGCCGCAATATCACAGTCACAATAAAAATCGCAGATCGCCGCCATTACTAGTAAAAAAATAAATAATAAAAAAAAAATCATAATTCTATTCCCTATTTTGTAGGCACTATAACTTTGTATAAATGTGAATGGTCCCAAAATAGTGTCAAAAGTGTCCGATGTGTCCGCCGCAATATCGCAGGCCTGACAATAAAATCGCAGATCGCCGCCATTACTAGTAAAAAAAAATATATATAATAAAAATGTCATAATTCTATCCCCTATTTTGTAGGCGCTATAACTTTTGCGCAAACCAATCACTATACGCTTATTGCAATTTTTTTTTACCAAAAATATATAGAAGAATACGTATCGGCCTAAACTGAAAAAAAATAAAAAATTTAAAAGAAAAAATTGGGATATTATTATAACAAAAAGTAAAAAAATTTGTTTTTTTTCAACATTTTCTGTCTTTTTTTGTTTATAGCGTAAAAAAATAAAAACCGCAGAGGTGATCAAATACCACCAAAGAAAGCTCTATTTGTGGGAAAAAAATGATAAAAATATAATTTGGGTGCAGTGTTACATGACCGCGCAATTGTCATTCAAAGTGCGTCAGCGCTGAAAGCTGAAAATTGGTCTGGGTACAAAGGGGGTTTAAGTGCCCAGTAAGCAAGTGGTTAAGATAATGAAGTAATACATATATTATAGATTTTGTTTTTTGGGGATAAACAAGGCTTTATTTTCCTGTTTCAAATATTTTATTGAATTTTATAATTATCAACAAAATTCCATGAACAGAGAATGTACAATAATATAATAGAAATAGATATTCCGTTAAAAGAACCTGTACAATAGTATAGTAGATAAAGGCAGGAAAGTACCGTATATACTCGGGTATAAGCCGAGTTTTTCAGCCCTTTTTTTAGGGCTGAAAAGACCCCTCTCGGCTTATACTCGAGTCTGTGTAGCTTGGGCGTCCATTTTTTGTAAAACTCACGGCTTCCTCCTGGTCCCGTCCCGCTCCGTGATAGGTGTTTGACACTGTGTTCCGCTACCGCCTATCACAGAGGTCCTCTCATCCTCAGACTCAGTTTCCCAGCAGACACTGTGTGTTCAGTGTTCCGCCTATCACGGACCTTCTCTTGTCCGAGGAAGAAAGAACGTCCGTGATTGGCGGAACACTGAACACAGTGTCAAACGCCTATCACGGAACAGGACAGGACCAGGAGGAAGCCGCGAGTTTTAAAAAATGGACGCCCGCAGCGCAGCCTGTCAAGAATTTCAGGTACACTGCAATGGGCACAGTGAGGTTGTAATGGGCACAGTGAGGTAATGGGCACAGTGAGGTAGTGGGCACAGTGAGGTAATGGGCACAGTGAAGTAATGGGCACAGTGAGGTTGCAATGGGCACAGTGAGGTTGCAATGCGCACAGTGATGTTGTAATGGGCACAGTGAGGTAATGGGCACAGTGAGGCAATGGGCACAGTGAGGTTGCAATGGGCACAGTGAGGTTGTAATGGGCAAAGTGAGGTTGTAATGGGCATAGTGAGGTTGTAATGGGCACAGTGAGGTAATGGGCACAGTGAGGTTGCAATGGGCACAGTGAGGTTGTAATGGGCACAGTGAGGTTGTAATGGGCACAGTGAGGTTGCAATGGACACAGTGAGGTTGCAATGGACACAGTGAGGTAATGGGCAAAGTGAGGTTGTAATGGGCACAGTGAGGTTGCAATGGGCACAGTGAGGTTGCAATGGGCACAGTGAGGATGGGCACAGTGAGGTTGGGCACAGTGAGGCGTGCAAATGGGCATTGTTGACCCTCTTTTCCGCTTACAGAAGCTGCTGCATTCTCACCCTAGGCTTATACTCGGGTCAATAAGTTTTCCCATTTTTTTGTGGTAAAATTAGGTGCCTCGGCTTATACTCGGGTCGGCTTATACTCAAGTATATACGGTACCTCTTATAAATGTAAATGAAAATAGATAACCTAGCGGATTGTAGGATAAGATTATGTAACATGAAGTGTCATAATCATAGCTTCATGGCAGCTATTTGACGACAAGTAATTAAGAAATTCAGTTGATTGAAATAATATTATATAATTATGTCATCTATGAAGACACAAGATGTAGCACCTCCAGAGAGACGGAAGAAATCTCTGAATCGAGATGTAAAAAAAACACACATCAGAGGGCGCCGTCTAGGTGCAGCAATACAACATTTATTATATGCTAAAAACAAAATAGCAACTAACATGGAAGTAAGCTTGTAAATGCATGTTGATCATAAGAAATCAGGACATCCGGGGAACCCTGTAGCAGAAGCATCCAGTCAAGAAATTGTACAGTACTGCCACCGGCTGGGTAGACATGGGAAGCTCAGAGCACCTCCTGGTTGGTAGGATACTCCAGAGCAGGGGTCTCCAAACTGCGGCCCGAGGGCCAGATGTGGCTCTTTGCTAGCCTTTATACGGCCCTTGGAGCACTTTTCCTCCCACTGATATGAGACAATATTCCTCCCACTGAAACCAACAATAGGGCCCTATTTCTTCCACCGATACCAATGATGGGATAATATTCCTGCTATTAATAGGGGCACTACTCCTCCTCCTATTTACCACCAACCCTGAGGCCATATTTGTTCTCACTGATGCCGGGCCTGAGACATTTTCTGTCCCCGCTGGCCACAATTTGGCCCTCCTAAAGTGTGAAGGACAATAAGCTGGCCTTTTATTTGAAAAGTTTGGAGACCCCTGCTCCGGAGGAACCCATTGGATGATGTCAGATGCAGTGGGAAGTCCTGGGGGGGGGGGGGGGCGTGGCTATGCATTTTAAGATGTTCCTGCCTCTTTGTCAAGCCCTTATATAAACACACACACACACACACAGCAGCAGAGGGCTTTATGACAAAAAACAAATTGGCAACTCACATAAAGTATGATTGTGAAGGTGCGTAGAGCAAGTCAAAACAACAGACTTACTGGCTGGATCACCAGATGAAAATAAAATGAAAAAGATGAAAAGTAAGCCTAAAAAAGAAAACAAATGCAACATCTAAGAATGGGTAAGCTACAATATAATAAATGTTTGTTTTTGGGGTTTGATACCGCTTTAAATTATATGTATAGCCACAACTTTTTTTTTTTTCATTTTATATAGCTAGTGTAGCGGGTATACACTTTTCTGTGTATTTAAAACTGGCAGAGACACCAGTGATGTGCAGTTCCCTGCAGCCCCGCGGGTGGCGCTGTCGCCTGGGGCTGGGGTTGAACCATTGCTGTGTGCCGGGCCCCCTTTTTGTCCTCCCTCTGCAGCGGTATGGTGGGGCGGGGAACCCGCCGTGCTTGCTGGGAGAGGGTAAAAAGGGGCCGGCCATCTTTGTCACGGGGTCGAGTCCCGGGCACCTTCAGCCTGAGGGCGGTGGTTTGTGTCGGTCTTCTAGGCGGCCTAGGCCTAGAGGACGTTCGGAGGTCGTGTTCCATCCCAGGCACCTTTAGCCTGGGGTGAGGTACTCGGATAGAGGTCTGGAGCTCAGTGCCCAACACTGAGTTCCGCGAGGGAAGGAGATCCTAGGGGACCCTGGGAGAGGGTTCCAGAATCTGGAGGGCGTAATGGACCGGTGGGAGATACTTGCTTGAAGACCCGGTGCAGCATATTGCCGGTGACAGGTGAGCCTCTCATCAGAGACCGCCTGGAAGGAAATCCCCCTCCACCAGGAAGGAAAGTGGAGAGTTGATTGTGTCTGGGCCTACTCGCATCCACACCTCCTTGTCTGTTCTGTTCTCTAAGGGGGTCCAACTGATTGTGTTCACTTTTGCATTGAGAAGAATAAAGGAGTGTTGGACTTTAATGGGGTGGGGCTCATTTTCTGGCAGACATTGTTCAAGGTAACTTTCTTTGGAGGTTCCAGGTGCAGAACACCGACCCGAAGGTAGAACAAGAACTTTGCTTCCACCACACAAACATCTGCGGTGAAGGCTTGGCGTGGTGACCCCGAACTCTCTCCTCTAAGGTACCCCTAGATAAGAGACAGACAAGCTGATGAGAAAGAGGTCAGAGTGGGGGCCGCTACACTTAGGAAAGGTTTATTTTTTACCCTTAGGGAAATTTTCTCTTCACATCCTGTCCCAGAGACACAACAGCAGCAAGTTAGAGGAAATCTCCGAAAGTGGTGGAATTCCCCTTTTATATGGTTGTCCCTGGAACAAGTGTCCCCATTGGCAGATTTCCCCTCTATTCCTGTTCTCAGTGCTGGGACAAGGGAATCTAGAGCCCCGGGGGCAAACATATCAAACTGGCCCTCCCCCAAGATGTGTCCGCAAATATCCCCCCCCCCCCAAAAAAAAAAATTATTAATGTTTGCATAGTACAAAAAAAATTTAAATTAATAAATAAATAAAATTAAATAAACAACCTCGCCAAACAGGGCGGGAATCATAAAAAAAAAAAAGTAAACATAATAAGCTAAGCGAGGTACGCTGGGCCCTAGTAGGTGCCAAGCCCTCCACCAAGCCAAGTAATCCATTGGATGATGTCAGATGCAGTGGGAAGTCCTGGGGGGGGGGCGTGGCTATGCATTTTAAGATGTTCCTGCCTCTTTGTCAAACACACACACACATACAGCGCAATACCAAAAGGCGTGGCTAAAATTAGCTGGGGAACGTGAGCAACGCCGACATTCAGCCGACACACCCGGGTAGGTTTTAGATAGCTTTGCTGGGGTGTAATATATCCCGTGCAGGAGTTTAAATTGAATGAAGCGATCTCTAGCAGATACTAGGTGAGTGAAAGGAACGCTCCACATATCGCCCCACTCCTCTCCACCCAAATCTGGGACAAAAATAAATAAATTGAGCACTAATCTGCATGCTTAACCCCTAAGCATACATTCTCCCTCCTCTCAGTACAAACTTCCCCTGCCAGCACTAATCTTTGCCCCCCCCCCATCCCCCTCCAAGCTCAAATACTCCAAATCCCCCCCCCTCCTAAAAAAAAAATCACCCATCCTAGCACAAAAATTCTCCACCCCTAAAATTTCTCCTCCAAGCACAATTCCAAATCCCCCCTCCCAGCACAAATTCTCCCCCAATCCCCCTCCTAGCACAAATCCTCTCTCCCCACAAAAATTTCACCTCCTACCAAAAATACCTCCCAATCATCCCTACTACCCCAAATTCCTCCCTCCAAATAAAATATCCCTACTACCACAAATTCCCCCCTCCAAATAAAATATCCCTACTACCACAAATTCCCCCCTCCAAATAAAACATCCCTACTACCACAAATTCCCCCCTCCAAATAAAACATCCCTACTAGCACAAATTCCCCCCCCCCCCCCCAAATAAAACATCCCTACTAGCACAAATTCCCCCCTGCAAAAAATAAAATATCCCTACTAGCACAAATCCCCCCTCCAAATAAAATATCCCTACTACCACAAATTCCCCCCTCCAAATAAAACATCCCTACTAGCACAAATTCCCCCCTGCAAAAAATAAAATATCCCTACTAGCACAAATCCCCCCTTCAAATAAAATATCCCTACTACCACAAATTCCCCCCTCCAAATAAAACATCCCTGCTAGCACAAATTCCCCCCTGCAAAAAATAAAATATCCCTACTAGCACAAACCCCCCCCTCCAAAAAATAAATACAAATATCCCTCCTAGCACAAATCCCCCCTCTAAATAAAATATCCCTACTACCACAAATCCTCCTCCAAAAAAAATAAAAAATAAATCCCTCCTAGCACAAATTCTCTCCCCTTCTACAATATGCCCCCCCCCAGCACAAATCATTTTCCCCCTTCCCCCTCCCAAGACAACCCCCCCCTCCACCCCCAAATTACCATTCCTAGCACACACCTTAATTTCCCCTTCTAGAACAATTCTTATCCCCTGCCACCCTCCAAATTCCCCCTCCCAACACAAATCCCTCCAATCTCTTGGAGGTGCCCCCCCCACCTCACATGATAGTATAGTGCCCAGGGCAGTTGCCCCTTCTGCCCACCCCTTCCCCCGGCCCTGCCTGTTGTATTGTCTTTTTAATTCCCCTTATGTTCTGTTCTGGGGACAATGGTGAGAGGACATTCCGGGGACAATGGTAAGAGGACATTCCGGGGACAATGGTGAGAGGACGTTCCGGGGACAATGGTGAGAGGACATTCCGGGGACAATGGTAAGAGGACATTCCGGGGACAATGGTGAGAGGACGTTCCGGGGACAATGGTGAGAGGACGTTCCGGGGACAATGGTGAGAGGACATTCCGGGGACAATGGTGAGAGGACGTTCCGGGGACAATGGTGAGAGGACGTTCCGGGGACAATGGTTAGAGGACGTTCCGGGGACAATGGTGAGAGGACATTCCGGGGACAATGGTGAGAGGACGTTCCGGGGACAATGGTGAGAGGACATTCCGGGGACAACGGTGAGAGGACATTCCGGGGACAATGGTGAGAGGACGTTCCGGGGACAATGGTGAGAGGACGTACCGGGGACAATGGTGAGAGGACATTCCGGGGACAATGGTGAGAGGACATTCCGGGGACAATGGTGAGAGGACGTTCCGGGGACAATGGTGAGAGGACTTTCTGGGGACAATGGTGAGAGGACAGTCGGGGGACAATGGTGAGAGGACATTCCGGGGACAATGGTGAGAGGATGTTTCGGGGACAATGGTGAGAGGACGTTTCGGGGACAATGGTGAGAGGACATTCCGGGGACAATGGTGAGAGGACATTCCGGGGACAATGGTGAGAGGACGTTCCGGGGACAATGGTGAGAGGACGTTTCGGGGACAATGGTGAGAGGACGTTCCGGGGACAACGGTGAGAGGACGTTCTGGGGACAATGGTGAGAGGACGTTTCGGGGACAATGGTGAGAGGACATTCCGGGGACAATGGTGAGAGGACGTTCCGGGGACAATGGTGAGAGGACGTTCCGGGGACAATGGTGAGAGGACGTTTCGGGGACAATGGTGAGAGGACATTCTGGGGACAATGGTGAGAGGACGTTCTGGGGACAATGGTGAGAGGACGTTCTGGGGACAATGGTGAGAGGACGTTCTGGGGACAATGGTGAGAGGATGTTCCGGGGACAATGGTGAGAGGACGTTCCGAGGACAATGGTGAGAGGACATTCCGGGGACAATGATGAGAGGACGTTCCGGGGACAATGGTGAGAGGATGTTCCGGGGACAATGGTGAGAGGACGTTCCGGGGACAATAGTGAGAGGATGTTCCGGGGACAATGGTGAGAGGACGTTCAGGGGACAATGGTGAGAGGACATTCCGGGGACAATGGTGAGAGGACGTTCCGGGGACAATGGTGAGAGGACGTTCCGGGGACAATGGTGAGAGGACGTTTCGGGGACAATGGTGAGAGGACATTCTGGGGACAATGGTGAGAGGACGTTCTGGGGACAATGGTGAGAGGACGTTCTGGGGACAATGGTGAGAGGACGTTCTGGGGACAATGGTGAGAGGATGTTCCGGGGACAGTGGTGAGAGGACGTTCCGAGGACAATGGTGAGAGGACATTCCGGGGACAATGGTGAGAGGACGTTCCGGGGACAATGGTGAGAGGATGTTCCGGGGACAATGGTGAGAGGACGTTCCGGGGACAATGGTGAGAGGATGTTCCGGGGACAATGGTGAGAGGACGTTCAGGGGACAATGGTGAGAGGATGTTCCGGGGACAATGGTGAGAGGATGTTTCGGGGACAATGGTGAGAGGATGTTTCGGGGACAATGGTGAGAGGACATTCCGGGGACAATGGTGAGAGGACGCTCTGGGGACAATGGTGAGAGGACGTTCCGGGGACAATGGTGAGAGGACGTTCCGGGGACAATGGTGAGAGGACATTCTGGGGACAATGGTGAGAGGACGTTCTGGGGACAATGGTGAGAGGACGTTCTGGGGACAATGGTGAGAGGACGTTCCGGGGACAATGGTGAGAGGATGTTCCGGGGACAATGGTGAGAGGACATTCTGGGGACAATGGTGAGAGGACGTTCTGGGGACAATGGTGAGAGGACGTTCTGGGGACAATGGTGAGAGGATGTTCTGGGGACAATGGTGAGAGGATGTTCCGGGGACAGTGGTGAGAGGACGTTCCGAGGACAATGGTGAGAGGACATTCCGGGGACAATGGTGAGAGGACGTTCCGGGGACAATGGTGAGAGGATGTTCCGGGGACAATGGTGAGAGGACGTTCCGGGGACAATGGTGAGAGGATGTTCCGGGGACAATGGTGAGAGGACGTTCAGGGGACAATGGTGAGAGGATGTTCCGGGGACAATGGTGAGAGGATGTTTCGGGGACAATGGTGAGAGGATGTTTCGGGGACAATGGTGAGAGGACATTCCGGGGACAATGGTGAGAGGACGCTCTGGGGACAATGGTGAGAGGACGTTCCGGGGACAATGGTGAGAGGACGTTCCGGGGACAATGGTGAGAGGATGTTCTGGGGACAACATTTGGGATACATAACTAACAATATTGACAATACGTATTTTTGGTAAGGAAGGACTCGGATCCAGGTCACAGAGGTGACTTGTATTGTCATGTCACCTGTCCTGATTATGAAATCCACTTCACGAAAAATAAATGATTTCCACATTTGTCATTATAAATAGTTACAATGTTGTGGAATGCAGATTTCCCTGTCCCACTCCTTCTTCACCATTGTGTGTCAGTGTGTAAATATGTGAAAAAATGATAAGAGAACTCCCAGAATTTTATAATATATCGTGACAAGAAGAAGGATTACAGACCGGAATCCCTCCCCGCCCACTGTACAGAGACGTAAATACAGTATCTCACAAAAGTAAGTACACCCCTCAGTCACATTTATGTAAATATTTTCTTCTATCTTTCATGTGACAACACTGAAGAAATGACACTTTGCTACAATGTAGAGTAGTGAGTGTACAGCTTGTATAACAGTGTAAATTTACTATCCCCTCAAAATAACTCAACACACAGCCATTAATGTCTAAACCGCTGGCAACAAAAGTGAGTACACCCCTAAGTGAAAATGTCCAAATTGGGCCCAAAGTGTCAATATTTTGTGTGCCTACCATTATTTTCCAGCACTGCCTTAACCCTCTTGGGCATGGAGGTCACCAGAGCTTCACAGGTTGCCACTGGAGTCCTCTTCTCCTCCTCCATGACTTCATCACAGAGCTGGTGGATGTTGGAGACCTTGCGCTCCTCCACCTTCCGTTTGAGGAGCCCCACAGATGCTCAATAGGGTTTAGGTCTGGAGACATGCTTGGCCAGTTCATCACCTTTACCCTCAGCTTCTTTAGCAAGGCAGTGGTTGTCTTGGAGGAGTGTTTGGGGTCGTTATCATGTTGGAATACTGCCCTGCGGCCCAGTCTCCGAAGGGAGGGGATCATGCTCTGCTTCAGTATGTCACAGTACATAAAGGGAAGTTGTGGGTGGTCCCAAGCAAATGGCTAAATTGACTGGTAGTTAAATGGAACTGCTGCCCCTACTAATACAACCACCTAAGTGGAGTAGAGGATATATGATAGATTAAACAGTAGGTGTGGTGCTGTTCTTAAATGATACCAGAAGGCTGATTGCTCCAATGATGAGCTCTAGCCAACAACTGTGGTTGGTTAAATAAATAAACAATCCTTAGTACAAAAAGACCTTGCTTTGGTCTAGATCAGTGGTCTCCAAACTGCGGCCCGGGGGCCAGATGCGGCCCTTTGCTTGGTTTTTTTTCTGGCCCTTGGGGCATAATTTACCAAAGATGGGGCACAATTCCTCCCAATGACACCAACAATTGGGCCATAATGACATCAACGATGGGGCACGACTCCTACCACTGATACCAATGATGGGGCATAATTGGGACCAATGATCATGCACAATTCCTCCCACTGACATCAACGATGGGGCACAATTCCTCCCGCTGATGTGGGGACCTTTTCTACTCTCAATGCCAACAGTCTGGCCCCCTTAAAGTCTGAAGGACAGTAAACTGGCCCCCTCGTGAAAAAGTTTGGATACTCCTGTTCTAGATAATAATCCGTTTCACCCAATTGTATAAAACTACTTCGACATCACTCATTTGGGAGTCAGTTATGCAATCCTTTGCTTCCCCTTTCACATCTCCAAAAATAAATCCTGGGAGGGACGGGCTGTCCGGTACAACTCTACACGGTGCTCTGTGTAGAGTTATGTAGAGATGTGAAAGGGGAAGCAAAGGATTGCAGAACTGACTCCTAAATGAGTGATGTCAAAGTAGTTTTATACAATTGGGTGAAACGGATGATTATCTAGAAGACCAAAGCAAGGGGAGATCTTTAAAGGCGCGGATCTGGAAACTGCCGCACAGTGGCAAACTCTGTGAAATACCCCTTTGCGGGGACAAAACTTCCGGTGAGTGCAATTCCTATAGGGGAGCACCATAAGAAGCACCAGCACAGAGGCACGATCGAAAAGCACCTTTTACTAAAGACTAGGTGTTTTCATATAAGAACTGTGCCAATTTGTTCACTGAAGCACAAGTCACTTTATATTAACCACTTCAGCCCCGGAGGATTTGGCTGCCCAATGACCGGGCTATTTTTTGCGATTCGGCACTGTCTCATTTTAACTGACAATTGCGCGGTCATGCGATGTGGCACCCAAACAAAATTGACGTCCCTTTTTTCCTACAAATAAAGCCTTCTTTTGGTGGTATTTGATCACCTCTGCGGTTTTTAGTTTTTGCGCAATAAACAAAAAAAGAGCGACAATTTTGAAAAAAAAAGCAATATTTTTTACTTTTTGCTATAATAAGTATCCCCCAAAAATATATAAAATAACAATTTTTTTCCTCAGTTTAGACCGATACGTATTCTTCTACATATTTTTGGTAAAAAAAAATCGCAATAAGCGTATATTGATTGGTTTGCGCAAAAGTTATTGGGGTTGATTTACTAAAAGAAAATCCACTTTGCACTTGAAAGTGCACATGGAAGTGCAGTCGCTGTAGATCGCTGTAAATCTGAGGGGAAGCTCTGAAATTAGGGGAAGCTCTGCTGATTTTATCATCCAATCATGTGCAAGCTAAAATGCTGTTTTTTATTTTCCTTGAATGTCCCCCTCAGAACTACAGCATCTGCACTTCCATGTGCACTTTCAGTGCACTTGCAAGTGCAAAGTGGTTTTTCCTTTAGTAAATCAACCCCATAGCGTCTACAAAATAGGGGATAGTTTTATGGCATTTTTATTAATAACTTGTTTTTTTACTTGTAATGGCGGCGATCTGCGATTTTTATCATGACTGCGATATTGCGGCGGACATATCGGACACTTTTGATGCTATTTTGGGACCATTGTCATTTTTACAGTGATCAGTGCTATAAAACTGCACTGATTACTGTGTAAATGACACTGGCAGGGAAGGGCTTAACCACCAGGGGGAGCGAGGAAGGGGTTAAGTGTGTCCTAGGAAGTGATTCTAAGGCCCCTTTCACACTGGGGCGGTTTGCAGGCGCTATTGTGCTAAAAATAGCGCCTGCAAACCGTCCCTAAACATCGGCTGCTGTTTCTCCAGTGTGAAAGCCCGAGGGCTTTCACACTGGAGCGGTGCGCTAGCAGGACGGTAAAAAAAGTCCTGCTAGCCGCATCTTTGGAGCGGTGAGAGGAGCGGTGTGTTTACTGCTCCTCCACCGCTCCTTCCCATTGAAAGCAATGGGAAACTGCGGTAATGCCGCCGGCAATGCGCCTCTGCAGAGGCGCATTGCCAGCGGTATTAACCCTTTTTCGACCGCTAGCGGGGGTTAAAACCGCACCGCTAGCGGCTGAATACCTCTGCAATTCTGACAGTATAGCGCCGCTAAAAATAGCGGCGCTATGCCGCCACCGCACCCACCGCCCCAGTGTGAAACCAGCCTAACTGTGGGGGGGTGGACTACAAGTGACACGACACTGATCACTGCCCCCGATGACAGGGAGCAGTAGATCAGTGTCCTGTCACTAGGCAGAACAGGGAAATACCTTGCATCTCCCCGCTCTGCAGCTCCGTGACACGATCGCGGGACATCAGCGGACATCAAGACAGCGGGTCCTGTGGGCGCGGTCACGGAGGTCCTGCGCACGGCGGGCTTTTCAAAGCAACGTAAAGGTACATTGCTTTGCGCACAATAGCCATTCTGCCGACGTATATGTTCGTGAAGCGGTCGGCAAGTGGTTAAGATTGCACTTATGTCACGATATGGACATGCTTATGGATAATTCATTTGTTATAGTGCTACTTGCATTTAAAGCACCGGTCGCTTTATTTATTTAAAATTGCACTTATGTCACATCATGCATATGATTAATCAACTGGCCAGAGTACCAGACGCAATTTAAGCATCAGCCACTTTATGTTTATATGTTATATTCTTTTTGCACTAAGGATTGTTTATTTATTTAACCAACCACAGTTATTGGCTAGAGCTCATCATTGGAGCAATCAGCCTCCTGGTGATCATTTAAGAACAGCGCCACACCTACTGTTTAATCTATCATATGTCACAGTACATGTTGGCATTCATGGTTCCCTCAATGATCTGTAGCCCCCCAGTGCCGGCAGCACTCATGCAGCCCCAGACCATGACACTCCCACCACCATGCTTCACTGTAGGCAAGACACACTTGTCTTTGTACTCCTCACCTGGTTCCTGCCACACACGCCTGACACCATCTGACACCAAATAAGTTTATCTTGGTCTCATCAGACCACAGGACAAGGTTCCAGTAATCCATGTCCTTAGTCTGCTTGTCTTCAGCAAACTGTTTGTGGACTTTCTTGTGCATTATCTTTAGAAGAGGCTTCCTTCTGGGACGACAGCCATGCAGACCAATTTGATGCAGTGTGCGGCGTATGGTCTGAGCACTGACAGGCTGACCCCCCACCTCTCCAACCTCTGCAGCAATGCTGGCAGCACTCATACGTCTATTTCCCAAAGACAACCTCTGGATATGACGCTGAGCACGTGACCTCAACTTCTTTGGTGGACCATGGAGAGGCCTGTTCTGAGTGGAACCTGTCCTGTTATACTGATGTATGGTCTTGGCCACCGTGCTGCAGCTCAGTTTCAGGGTCTTGGCAATCTTCTTACAGCCCAGGCCATCTTTATGTAAAGCAACAATTCTTTTTTTCAGATCTCAGAGAGTTCTTTGCCATGAGATGCCATGTTGAACTTCCAGTAACCATTATGAGAGAGTGAGAGCGATAACTCCAAATTTATCACACCTGCTCCCCATTCACACCTGAGACTTTGTAACACTAACGAGTCACATGACAACCGGGAGGGAAAATGGCTAATTGGGCTCAATTTTGACATTTTCACTTAGGGGTGTACTCACTTTTGTTGCCAGCGGTTTAGACATTAATGGATGTGTGTTGAGTTATTTTGGAGGGGACAGCAAATTTACACTGTTATACAAGCTGTACACTCACTACTTTACATTGTAGCAAAGTGTCATTTCTTCAGTGTTGTCACATGAAAATATTTACACAAATTGTGAGGGGTGTGCTTACTTTTGTGAGATACTGTATAATATTACAATGTAGTATTATCATTTATCCTTCATGATTAAAGCAGTACTTGCCGACCAGGCTTCTTCTAGGACTTTTTGTTTACACGTTTAAATCAGTATTTTTTGCTTACTTATAACCCCCAAACATTATACAGTTTTTTTTTAAGCAGAGACCCTAGGGAATAAAATGGCAATCGTTGCAATTTTGTATGTCACACGGTATTTGTGCAGCGTTTTTTGCAAACACAATTTTTGGGGAAAAAATACACTTTAATGAATTTAAATAAAAACACAATATTTACGCCATTTTTTTGTATAACGTGAAATATGATGTTACGCCAAGTAAATAGATACCTAACATGTCACGCTTTAAAATTGCACCCGCTGGTGGAATGGCAAAAAACGAAAGTACTTAAAAATCTCTATAGGTGAAGCTTTAAGCGCCTTTACATGTTACCAGTTTAGAGTTACAGAGGAGGTCTAGCGCTAGAATTATTGTTCTCGCTCTCTAAGGTTTGCGGCGAACCATGTGTGTGGTTTGAATACCGTTTACATGTACGTTCTGCGTGCAAGCACAGAGGGATAGGCACTTTAAATTTGTTTTTATTATTATTATTTATTTTACTTTTTATTTTCTTATTTTTACACTTTCCGTTTAATTATGTATTTATTTTTTTGGATCACTTTTATTCCTATTATGTTTTGCTTCTGCGCGTGAGCACAGAGGGATGAGGGCACTTTAAATGTATCTATTTTTTCTTATTTATTTTACTTTTTATTTTCTATTTTTACATTGTCCCTTTCATTTTTTTTTTTTTTGATCACTCTTATTCCTATTACAAGGAATATAAACATCCCGTGTAATAGAAAAAAAGGATTGCAGGTCCTCTTTATGGAGAGATCTGTGGTCAAAAAGACCCCAAATCTCTTCTTTACCTATAAAAGCAAAAGATAAAAATAAAATAAAAATCTTTCGCTTTAAAAAATAAATAAAATGATTTTCATCCAGCCTGGACCGGAAGTGACATCATGACATCACTCTGGTCCTCCAAGGCCATAGAGTCTTTGATCGCCTATAGGAGCAGCCTGCTGCACTGTCGGATAGCTTCCCGGGTGAACCGGCGGAAACGGTAAGCCCGAGAAACACCAGCATGTGGCGAGGGGGAACTGTTCCAACTCAGACCGGTTTCATGAGAAAGCCAGCCACCTGAAAAAAATAAATAAAATGGTGCTGGGGTTATTGCGGTCGGCAAGTGGTTAATCCCAAAAGCAAACATTTATTATCTGCTTGCCGATCGCCCTTTAGCAACTTTACTGCTACAGGTCGGCCGCTCTGTGCAGCATCACATATACAAATGTAATTCTGCACTTCCCGGGTAGGGGGCGCACCGCTCCTGCTGTGATTTGTCAGCGGAGAAGCCGATCTGCGAGTGCTGGCCAATGGATTACCGCTGATCGGCAAGGAGAGACACAGGACCGAGCTCTGCCTTCGTAAACAAAGCAGAGCTCTGTCCTGTCAGCGGGGATGGGATGGGATGGATTTTGTTTCCCTGCAAAGCACATTCCTTAGTAAAAAGCAGCTTTGATCACCCTAGATGTTTAACCCCTTCCCAGCCAGTGTCATTAGTACAGTGACAGTGCATATTTTTAGCACTGATCACTGTATTAGTGTCGCTAGTTCCCAAAAAGTGTCAAAAATGTCAGTTAATGTCAGATTGTTCACCGCAATATCGCAGTCCCGTTTTGTAACTTAAGTCACTGATCGCTGCCATAAAAATAAAATGACAGTATATATCCCATAGTTTTTAGACGCTATAACTTTCACGCAAAGCAATCAATATACACTTATTGAGATTTTTTACCAAAAAATATGTAGCAGAATACATATCGGCCTAAATTTCTGAAGAAATTTTATTTTTTTTATTTTATTTTATTGGATATGTTTTATAGTAGAAAGTAAAAAATATTTATCTATTCAATTATGTACAGCATCGCACGACCGCGCAATTGTCAGTTAAAGTAAGGCAGTGCCGTATCGCAAAAAATGGCCGGGTCATGAAGAGGAGTAAATCTTCCGGAGGTCATCTCTTTTATTGCCGATTTCCAACTCTTAGATTTGACGGCTGCATTCGTTTTCCTTTTTAGGCTTTCATTGATTGATCCAGCTAGTAAGTCTGTTGTATTTCAACAGAACAAGCTCTCTTGCAGTTACAGTGATGAGACAAACCATTTACCACTGGCAGGGGTGCTTATGATGATCAGCTTATGTAAAACCTTTATCCCAAAAGGAAAAAAAAAAAAAAACTGTTTGCCGTTACTGATTATGAAGCGTGAGCTGGAGTTTGGCTTCAGTGTGTTAGTGTATCTAAATCTGCTAGTCCATCTAAAACTCCCCTCCTCCCCAGACTGATAAGGCTGCCGTCCAAATGTGCCTCTTGTGCTCCTTCATCCAGAGTGGGCGCTCTAATACAGGAGGTGTGTTACCGACCGGATCACCACGGGAAACCAGAGGGAAAAAAAAGCCTAAAAAAAGAAAATGAATGCAGCCACCACATCTAATGATTGGTAAGCTGCCATGTATTACATTTTTGGTTTTGAGCATCCAGACCGCATTATAAAATCTACAATCTACAATCCTCTCCTCTGTTGGCGGAGTCTTTATTGAGATTGTATCTCACTTTTATTGCAGCAGCTTCCAGTTTCCATTGAACCTTTGCAGCCCGAATAGCCGGCTAAATCTTTCCATTAGCAGAGCTCTGACTCCCTGTGTTTGTAAGAGAACAAATAAAACAAGGGAGTCATAGAGGAGACAGCTGGTAGGGATCCTATTATAAGGAGAGGGCTCTGTATGAAGCCCAAATCATAATATATGGCCGTCCTTTGTCACCGCCAACAGAGGACGTAACACATGTTTAACCACTTTGCTGCTTGAGACATTTTTGCTTTTTTTTTTGGCACACGTTATAATAATCATTTTAGGCTGAAGACTGATTAATTTATAAAAAAACATTCATGCCACATGATATTAGCGCAACGGTTTATCAAGTGCAATAAATACAATAAAGCAGGGCTTTTTTTCTCAAAGAATAGGTGCAGGTAGGTACCTCCCCCCTTGTGAGTCACCCCTTGTCTCTGCCCCATGCCCACCTCCAAACACCATCCCTTGGTTCCTCCTACCCACCTCTCAGTACTGCCCATTTTAGGGAATAAAAAAACAAGTAAGCCAAGTAATTTGTATGGAATTTTGTAAGGCTAACATGAAAAGGAGTAAAACGAATCCCCTTCAGCCAGCAACAATAGACTACTTCAGCCAGCAACAATAGAACCCCCACCAGCAACAATACATTTCCCAGCAGCCAGCATTATTAAACTCTCCAGTAACTGGCATCAATAGACTCTCCAGTAGCCAGCATCAATAGACTCTCCAGAAACCAGCATCAATAGACTCTAGCCCTGCACTAAAGATCATTTTTGGGCACACAAATGCAATATATTACCCAGTTTTTGAATATTACCCACCTCTCAGTACTGCCCCTTTTTGGGAATATAGAACCAAGTAAGCCAAGTCATTTGTATGGAATTTTTTAAGGCTAACTAGAAAAGGAGTAAAATTGATCCCCTTCAACTAGCAACAATAGACCACTTCAGCCAGCAACAATACATCTTCCAGTAGCCAGCATCAATAGACTCTCCAGTAACCAGCATCAAAGACTCTTCAGTAGGGATGAGCTTCGTGTTCGAGTCGAACATACGTTCGACTCGAACATCGGCTGTTCGATCGTTCGACGAAGATCGAACGATTTGGGCCGTTCGCGCCAAATTCGAGTGACGCGAACGGCCCACAATGCACTACGCCATCGCAGTGTCATCCAGGCGCTGTGATTGGCCAAGCATGCACTGTGACCCCGCATGCTTGGCCAATCACAGCGCCGGCAGCGAGGAGAGCAATGATTGGCCACAGGCAGGATGCCTGTGGCCAATTATTGCTGAGGGTGTTTAGTACACGCCCCACACTATAAAAGGCCGCCAGCACGGCGGCCTAGTGTAGTGTGTTCCGGAGCAGGGATAGAGCAGCATAGGCAGGGACAGTGACTGTTATTTCTTTCTTGCTTAACCTGGATTCCTTTAGTTTAGGGAAAGAGAAGGATAGGTAGGGAGAGTGTCAGTGTGTTTTGTGCTTGTGCTATAGTGTGCTTAAAAAAAACATTTATTCTAGGGACAGAAAACTGTAGGTAGGGACAGTGTCAGTTTCTTTCACTCTGCAAGTCCTTGTTTCCAGGGACCTGGAAGGACAGTGAGTGAATTGTCCTTGTGCTATATTGTGCTTAAAAAAACATTTATTCTAGGGACAGAAAACTGTAGGTAGGGAGAGTGTCAGTTTCTTTCACTCTGCAAGTCCTTGTTTCCAGGGACCTGTAAGGACAGTGAGTGAATTGTCCTTGTGCTATATTTTGCTTAAAAAAAACATTTATTCTAGGGACAGAAAACTGTAGGTAGGGAGAGTGTCAGTTTATTTCACTCTGCAAGTCCTTGTTTCCAGGGACCTGGAAGGACAGTGAGTGAATTCTCCTTGTGCTATATTGTGCTTAAAAAAAACATTTATTCTAGGGACAGAAAACTGTAGGTAGGGACAGTGTCAGTTTCTTTCACTCTGCAAGTCCTTGTTTCCAGGGACCTGTAAGGACAGTGAGTGAATTGTCCTTGTGCTATATTGTGATTAAAAAAAACATTTTTTCTAGGGACAGAAAACTGTAGGTAGGGAGAGTGTTTTTTTTCTTTCACTCTGCAAGTCCTTGTTTCCAGGGACCTGTAAGGACAGTGAGTGAATTGTCCTTGTGCTATATTGTGCTTAAAAAAAACATTTATTCTAGGGACAGAAAACTGTAGGTAGGGAGAGTGTCAGTTTATTTCACTCTGCAAGTCCTTGTTTCCAGGGACCTGGAAGGACAGTGAGTGAATTGTCCTTGTGTTATATTGTGATTAAAAAAAACATTTTTTCTAGGGACAGAAAACTGTAGGTAGGGAGAGTGTTTTTTTTCTTTCACTCTGCAAGTCCTTGTTTCCAGGGACCTGGAAGGACAGTGAGTGAATTCTCCTTGTGCTATATTGTGCTCAAAAAAAACATTTATTCTAGGGACAGAAAACTGTAGGTAGGGAGAGTGTCAGTTTATTTCACTCTGCAAGTCCTTGTTTCCAGGGACCTGTAAGGACAGTGAGTGAATTGTCCTTGTGCTATATTGTGATTAAAAAAAACATTTTTTCTAGGGACAGAAAACTGTAGGTAGGGAGAGTGTTTTTTTTCTTTCACTCTGCAAGTCCTTGTTTCCAGGGACCTGTAAGGACAGTGAGTGAATTGTCCTTGTGCTATATTGTGATTAAAAAAAACATTTTTTCTAGGGACAGAAAACTGTAGGTAGGGAGAGTGTTTTTTTTCTTTCACTCTGCAAGTCCTTGTTTCCAGGGACCTGTAAGGACAGTGAGTGAATTGTCCTTGTGCTATATTGTGCTTAAAAAAAACATTTATTCTAGGGACAGAAAACTGTAGGTAGGGAGAGTGTCAGTTTATTTCACTCTGCAAGTCCTTGTTTCCAGGGACCTGGAAGGACAGTGAGTGAATTGTCCTTGTGTTATATTGTGATTAAAAAAAAACATTTTTTCTAGGGACAGAAAACTGTAGGTAGGGAGAGTGTTTTTTTTCTTTCACTCTGCAAGTCCTTGTTTCCAGGGACCTGGAAGGACAGTGAGTGAATTCTCCTTGTGCTATATTGTGCTTAAAAAAAACATTTATTCTAGGGACAGAAAACTGTAGGTAGGGAGAGTGTCAGTTTATTTCACTCTGCAAGTCCTTGTTTCCAGGGACCTGTAAGGACAGTGAGTGAATTGTCCTTGTGCTATATTGTGATTAAAAAAAACATTTTTTCTAGGGACAGAAAACTGTAGGTAGGGAGAGTGTCAGTTTATTTCACTCTGCAAGTCCTCGTTTCCAGGGACCTGGAAGGACAGTGAGTGAATTGTCCTTGTGCTATATTGTGATTAAAAAAAACATTTTTTCTAGGGACAGAAAACTGTAGGTAGGGAGAGTGTTTTTTTTCTTTCACTCTGCAAGTCCTTGTTTCCAGGGACCTGTAAGGACAGTGAGTGAATTGTCCTTGTGCTATATTGTGCTTAAAAAAAACATTTATTCTAGGGACAGAAAACTGTAGGTAGGGAGAGTGTCAGTTTATTTCACTCTGCAAGTCCTTGTTTCCAGGGACCTGGAAGGACAGTGAGTGAATTGTCCTTGTGTTATATTGTGATTAAAAAAAACATTTTTTCTAGGGACAGAAAACTGTAGGTAGGGAGAGTGTTTTTTTTCTTTCACTCTGCAAGTCCTTGTTTCCAGGGACCTGGAAGGACAGTGAGTGAATTCTCCTTGTGCTATATTGTGCTTAAAAAAACATTTATTCTAGGGACAGAAAACTGTAGGTAGGGAGAGTGTCAGTTTATTTCACTCTGCAAGTCCTTGTTTCCAGGGACCTGGAAGGACAGTGAGTGAATTGTCCTTGTGCTATATTGTGATTAAAAAAAACATTTTTTCTAGGGACAGAAAACTGTAGGTAGGGAGAGTGTTTTTTTTCTTTCACTCTGCAAGTCCTTGTTTCCAGGGACCTGGAAGGACAGTGAGTGAATTCTCCTTGTGCTATATTGTGATTAAAAAAAACATTTTTTCTAGGGACAGAAAACTGTAGGTAGGGAGAGTGTTTTTTTTCTTTCACTCTGCAAGTCCTTGTTTCCAGGGACCTGTAAGGACAGTGAGTGAATTGTCCTTGTGCTATATTGTGATTAAAAAAAACATTTTTTCTAGGGACAGAAAACTGTAGGTAGGGAGAGTGTCAGTTTCTTTCACTGTGAAAGTCCTTGTTTCAAGGGACAGAGAAGGACACCTGAAGGTAGCCCTTATTGCTTTTTTCCCATCTCCCTGCAGGCCATCTATTAGAATGTCTGGAAGGCAAACAAGGAGAGGCAGACAGTCAGGAGGCAATAAAAGAGGGCAAGCAGGCTCTGTGTCTGGGGGCAACAGTGCTGGTCGTGGACGCGGTGCATTGTCATCAGCACATGGCCATGGGACACGCTTGTCCTTCTTTTCGGCAGCTGGACATGTTGAGCCACATCATGCCGAAGACTTGGTAGAGTGGATGACCAAGCCCTCCTCCTCCTCCTCATCCTCTCTCACCCAGGCTCAGGGTACTGGAAAAGCAGCTGCCAAAGCGTCGTCTTCCCTGGTATCAATGTCAGACAAATCATCAGTCACTCCTTCCCTAGACCCACCATGTCCTCCTCCTGAGGAGTCCCCCGAACTGTTTCAGCACAGTGTTGGGTACATGCTCCAGGAGGATGCCCAGCGTTTCGAAGGGTCTGATGATGAAACCCAGCTAGAGGAAGGCAGTAGCGTGAGAGCAGACAGAGGGGATGCTCAAGAAGGACACCAATCTGGCAGTCATGTTCCAGCAGCTGCAGCATACTGCCAGATTGGCTCCAGTGAAGAGGAGGGAGGGGATGATGAGGTCACTGACTCCACGTGGGTGCCTAATAGGAGAGAGGAGGAGGAGGAGGATGAGGAGGAGGCACATCTCCAACGAGGCAGGATGCCCTTTGGTGGCCAGCGTAAGGGCAGTACACCGACGGAATCACACCGCAGAGCTCCGCCTGTGCAGGGCGCTGCCTCTGCCCGTCATTCAAAAAGTTCTTTGGTGTGGGCCTTTTTTGAGGCTAGTGCATCAGATCGCACAGCTGCTGTTTGCAACATATGTCTCAAGCGTATATCGCGTGGCCAAAACATCAGCCGCTTGGGTACCACATGCCTGACCAGACATATGTTGACCTGCCATGCAGCTCGTTGGCAAGCCTACCTCAAAGACCCACACCAAAGAACAAAGCGGACCTCTCCTTGCACCGCATCAGCTGGGATCTCCAACCCCACTATAACTTCAGTCCTCTCTGAAACATGCACTGAGAGGAATGAAGGTGTAGAATTAGGTGTGTCACAGCCAAGTACTTGCGCCCACTCTGCTAGCAGTACACCGACGTCCGATTCTAGCAGGCAAATTTCCCTGCCCCAGCTGCTGGACCGTCAAAAGAAGTTCACTCCCAGCCATCCACATGCCCAGCGGTTGAATGCTAGCTTGGCTAAATTGCTAGCGCTTCAACTGCTGCCTTTTCAGTTGGTAGACTCGGCCCCCTTCCGTGAGTTTGTGCAATGTGCAGTTCCTCAGTGGCAGGTTCCCAAACGCCACTTTTTCTCACGGAAGGCTATTCCGGCTCTCTACCGGCATGTGGAAGGCAATGTCTTGGCCTCGCTGGACAGGGCGGTCAGCGGTAAGGTGCATATTACCGCTGACTCATGGTCCAGCAGGCATGGACAGGGACGTTACCTTTCTTTCACGGCCCATTGGGTCACTCTTTTGGCAGCTGGGAAGGATTCAGGACAAGGTGCAGTAGTGTTGGAGGTTGTCCCACCGTCACGCCTCCAAAATGCTACTACTGGTTGTGACACACCTCTCTCCTCCACCCCCTCCTCTTCTTCTTCCTCCATGGCCTCTTCCTGTGGTTTGTCCTATGAACCAGCGGTGCTCCGTAGCCGTTCACGGGGCTACGCAAGTACGCAGGCAAAAAGATGCCATGCCGTGCTTGCGCTGGTGTGTTTGGGGGACAGAAGCCACACTGGGGCAGAGGTCCTGTCTGCTCTGCAGGGCCAGGCCGAGAGGTGGTTGACGCCACGCCAGCTTAAGCCAGGAATGGTGGTTTGCGACAATGGCACCAACCTCCTCTCCGCCCTCCGACAGGGACAACTGACCCATGTGCCCTGTGTGGCTCACGTCCTTAACCTGGTGGTGCAGCGCTTCTTGGGCAGGTACCCGGGCTTACAGGATGTCCTGAGGCAGGCCAGGAAAGTCTGTGTGCATTTCCGCAGATCTTATAATGCCAGTGCTCGCCTGGCTGAGCTGCAAAAGGAGTTGAACCTGCCCAAGAACCGCCTTATATGTGACATGCCCACCAGGTGGAACTCAACGTTGGCCATGCTGCAGCGGCTGCACACGCAGCAGAGGGCCATCAATGAGTACCTGTGCGACTACGGCACCAGGACAGGGTCAGGGGAGCTTGGTTTTTTTTCTCCACGCCAGTGGGGCATGATCAGGGATGCATGCACTGTCCTGGCACCATTTGAGGAGGCCACGAGGATGGTGAGCAGTGACAGTGCATGCATCAGTGACACTGTACCTCTTGTCCACCTGTTGGAGCACACGCTGCGTGGAATAATGGACAGGGCACTTGAGGCAGAACAGAGGCAGGAAGAGGAGGACTTCCTTGCCTCTCAAGGCCCCCTTTACCCAGACAGTGTTCCTTCTGTCCCACCCATCGCACAGGAAGAGGAGGAGGAGGAGGAGGAGGAGGAGGAGGATTGTGTCAGCATGGAGGTGGAGGCTGGCACTCAGCATCATCAGCAGCAGTCTTTTAGGGATGATTTACAGTCCCAAGAAACCAGTGGACTTGTACGTGGCTGGGAGGAGGTGGCTGCGGATCATGTCGTCCTTAGTGACCCAGAGGACTCCGGAGCGAATGCCTCAGCAAACCTACGCTGCATGGCCTCCCTGATCCTGCAAAGTCTGCGGAAGGATCCTCGTATTCTTCGGATCAAGGAGAGGGACCATTACTGGCTGGCCACTCTCCTTGATCCACGGTACAAGGGTAAGGTTGCGGACCTTATGTTACCGTCGCAGAGGGAGCAGAGGATGAGACAACTCCGGGAGGCCTTGCAGAAAGGTCTGTGCAACGCGTTCCCAGAGACTGGGAGGTTGCAAACTCCTGGTCCTGGACAACGAGTTGCTGAGGCTTCGGCCAGTCAAAGAAGGAGCGGTGGGGAAGGTGGCCGTCTGACCGATGCGTTCAGACAATTCTTTAGTCCGCAGCCCCAAAGTATGATCGGTTCCAGCAACCATCGCCAGCGTCTGATAAACATGGTGCAGGAATATCTAGGGGCAAGGTCAGACTTGGACACCTTCCCCACCGAAAATCCTCTGGCTTACTGGGTCTTGAGGATGGATCACTGGCCAGAGCTTGCACAGTATGCAATTGAGCTACTGGCCTGTCCTGCATCCAGCGTTCTTTCGGAACGCACATTCAGTGCTGCTGGAGGATTTGTCACGGATCACAGGGTGCGCCTGTCCACCGACTCGGTTGATCGACTGACTTTCATCAAGATGAACCAGTCTTGGATCACCACCAGCTACCACACACCTGATGCTGATATAACAGACTAATTGATTTTAACATGTCACATCCCTTCAAGACTGATGCTGATGCTGAGTGCCTGTGCTGTTATGTTGACTGGCTATCCTCCTCCTCCGAGTCCTCAATGATACGATTGATGATGATAGCTTGTAAGATCATTTTTGTTTATGGGTGCCGCCACCAGTGCCTAACGCCCAATTTTTCAGCCCCTGTTTAACAGGGGCGTGTAATTACAATTTTTGAAGCAATACTTTGCAACAGGGCTCATTGCTGTGCTCCAAGTACAGTATCTGTGAGGAGTTGCAGTGTTGTGCCACCAGTGCCTAAGGCCCAATTTTTCAGCCCCTGTTTAACAGGGGCGTGTCATTACAATTTTTGAAGCAATACTTTGCAACAGGGCTCATTGCTGTGCTCCAAGTACAGTATCTGTGAGGGGTTGCAGTGTTGTGCCACCAGTGCCTAAGGCCCAATTTTTCAGCCCCTGTTCAACAGGGGCATGTAATTACAATTCTTGATCTAATAATTCACAGCAGGGCCCATTGCTGCACCCACCAAGAGTAACTGTCAGGGCTTACAGTGTTGTGGCACCAGCACCACCATCAAAGGCCCAATTTTTACTACCACTGTTCAACAATTATATGTAATTAAAATTCCTGATATAATAGTTGACAGCAGGGCGTTCCAGCACCAACCAAGAGTAACTGTGAGTGCTTACAGTGTTGTGCCAACACCAACAACTAAGGGGCCTATTTCTGCAGAGTATATACGGCAGGTCCCTACTTTCAAACATCCAACTTACAAACGACTCCTACTTGCAAACGCAAGAAGACAACAGGAAGTGAGAGGAAATCTACCACTAGGAAGGAAAATTCTCTCCTGTAAGAATAAATATGGGAGAAAGGTGTCTCCTCTGTACTGATGCTTTATCAGCAATCCTTGTTTCAAGAAAAACACCACATTTCAAAAACAGTTGTCATTGGGACGGAAAGTGAGGTGAAATGTTCTGAACAGGGGCACAGACAGCAAAACAAATGTTACAGGGGTGATAACCCTTACCTATGTTTTCCAAAAAGTTTAAAAATAGATTTTTGGTCTGGAGCTACACTTCAACAATGTACCTGTTCAAAATTACAAACAGACTCTACATAAGAACAAACCTACAGTCCCTGTCTTGTATGCACCGCCTGTATAGGGCTGTTCAGAGTATATAGGGCCTTTTTTATTTTATGTGCGGGGTTCCCCTTAATATCCATACAAGACCCAAAGGGGCTGGTAATGGGCTGGGGTAGGGGGGGGGGGTCATGGGGTAGCTATGCCATTTTTCTTAAAGAATTTCATCCATATTACCGGGACCAGACATTACATTAAAGCCGCAAGCAGTTTTAAATGGCTTTTTTTTCCTTTAGAAGTGTCATTTTGTGCAGGGACAGTTCTAAACACGGGAAACACGTGGCACTTCACAGGCATACTTTAGACACCCCCCAGGTACGATATTTAAAGGAATATTTGACTTTTTTTTTTCAGTTTAAGCATCATTAAAATGACTGCTCCCGAAAAACGACCGTTTTTAAAACTTCTTTTTGCATTGATACATGTCCCCTGGTGCAGAACCCGGGTTCCCAAACCCTTTTTAGGACAATAACATGCATAATAGTTGTTATAATTAGCACTTTAGAATTCGAACGTTCGCATCCATTGTATTTAATAGGGTTCTAATGTTCGTTCGAACTTTCGGTCCGTTCGCGGGTTCTGGTGCGAACCGAACCCGGGGGTGTTCGGCTCATCACTACTCTTCAGTAACCAGCATCAATAGACTCTCCAGTAAACAGCATCAAAGACTCTCCAGTAACCAGCATCAATAGACTCTCCAGTAAACAGCATCAAAGACTCTCCAGTAACCAGCATCAAAGACTCTCCAGTTCAGTTACCAGCATCAATAGACTCTCCAGTAGCCAACATCAATAGACTCTCCAGTAGCCAACATCAATAGACTCTCCAGTAGCCAAAATCAATAGATTCTCCAGGAGCCAGCATCAATAGACTCTCCAGTAGCCAGCATCAATAGACTCTCCAGTAGCCAGCATCAATAGACTCTCCAGTAGCCAGCATCCAAAGACTCTCCAGTAGCCAGCATCAATAGACTCTCCAGTAACCAGCATCAATAGACTCTCCAGTAGCCAGCATCAATAGACTCTCCAGTAGCCAGCATCCAAAGACTCTCCAGTAGCCAGCATCAATAGACTCTCCAGTAACCAGCATCAATAGACTCTACAGTAGCCAGCATCAATAGACTCTCCAGTAGCCAGCATCAATAGATTCTCCAGTAGCCAGCATCAATAGACTCTACAGTAGCCAACATCAATAGACTCTACAGTAGCCAACATCAATAGACTCCTCAGTAGCCAGCATCAATAGACTCTCCAGTAGCCAGCATCAATAGATTCTCCAGTAGCCAGCATCAATAGACTCTACAGTAGCCAACATCAATAGACTCTACAGTAGCCAACATCAATAGACTCTACAGTAGCCAACATGTCAAGGTCACCTGTGGCCAGGTGACAGATGCACACCGTAGGGGGACAGGAGTGCACCGTAAGGTAGTGAACCCTATGGCTGGCTTCTGCGGATAGGGAACTGGGTGGTTGTGGAAAGCGGGACCAGAGGAGCACAACCGGAATCCTAACGGAAGCTAGAGCCAAGATTCCCCAGGGCGCGGAGTCTAAGACCCAGCAGGTCTTCTCCAGGGCCTCTAGTGGTGAGGATGTTATGCTGCAGGCTGGGACCAGGTCGCGGCCCCTGGAGTTTCCTAGCTCACGCCCCGTAGGATAAGGGGAAAAGAGGGGAAGCAGCAGCACAAGATATGAGAGAACCGAATAACAAGCTGAAGGTCAGGGGCCACAAGCAGACAAGGATAACGAAAGAACGAGCCAAAGGTCAAGGGTCACAAGCAGACAGGGATAGTCGGGGACAAGCCAATAACGTAACAGAGAGACAGACGTAGCACACGGCAGGCAGGAACCCAAACACACAATGCCTAACAAACACGTTGATCAGCAAAGCAGGCTTGCAGTGCACAGGTTAATATAGTGTTCTGTGATAGGGCCTGGGGTGGAGTCTGGCTGGGAGGAGATTATAAAGGAAGCCAGGTGAAAGGGCTCAGGCCTCCAAGATGAACACATGGGAAGGAAGGTAAGCTGACAGACAAACACTACTGCATATCCATGACAGTACCCGCCCTCTTATGGGCCCTCCCCCGCCTGGGCCCAGGCTTAAAGGGAAATCTCTGATGAAACCTTCTCAACAGATGAGGTGCAGCGACATCAGATGCAGCGATCCAAGACGCCTCCTCAGGACCAAAACCTCTCCAATGCACAAGGTACTGAAGAATGCCTCTGCAGAGCCGAGAATCCAGAACTTGTCTAACCTCGTACTTAAGATTATCCTCAGAGACCGAAAACGAGGTAGGGAGATGACAAGAAGATCTATTGAGGACCAAAGGCTCTCTAGGAATAAGCAAGGGCATGATAGGATCAACAGGAATCTGAGGAGGGTCCCCTAGACCCTTAAAGGGGAACTGGTCATCTTGCACAGGACCATCAGACTGGGCAGATGTCAGTGGAACCCTGAAGTCAGGTTGGTTAGAAGGTGACATGTCGCCGGAGTCAAACTGAATAGCTGAAGGACAAGCAGAATGTCCCGAACAAGAAAAAGTAGGAGGCTCACTGGGCATGGGCTGGACTGGCATAACTAGTACAGAGGCAGAGTGAATAGCTGAGTCAGGTGTAGCGACTACCTGAATCGCATCGCAAGACGTAGCGACTGCAGGACTTGTAGACAAGCTAGCCTGGCTGTGCGTCCAAGGGTGGTTAGGGACAGAGAAATGTAAATGGTTATGCAACCTGGAATGAATGACCGGCTCAGATTCACAGGGGGCAACCTTGGGTAGGCAGGACGAGGAACAGGAGGGACCCCAAGCCAGGATCTGTCCAGTAGTCCAGTCCACATAAGGAGAATGGAGCTGTAACCATGGGAGACCCAAAATTATAGGCGTTGAGGCCTTGGGTAAGATAAGGAAGGATATCCACTCCTGGTGGAGTGTCCTTACCGACATCTTAACAGGGAGGGTCTGGAAGCGGATAGGTCCCCCTGGGAGAACAGTACCATCAATCGCCAAGACCACCAATGGCGTGGTGAGGGGCAAAAGAGTAAGTCTCATGGACGATGCGATTTCCCAGTCCATGAAATTACCAGCGGCTCCGGAATCCAGATATGCTGAGACCGAATGAGAAGAAGCACCAACATGAAGGAACACAGAAAGCAGAAGACGAGAAGGGGAAGGTGATATTTCTGGGTCCAATACTCCACTTTCCAGATGAAGTGGACCCGAACGTTTTTCTGGACAAAGAGAGCAAGTGTCACGAAAATGACCTTTGCCCCCACAGTAAAGACACAGACCAAGAGTTCTGCGCCTAGCACGTTCCTCGGGGGATAGCCTGGTCCGACCCAGCTGCATGGGTTCCTCAGCTGGTAGGAGATGCTCTACGGGTCGAAAAGAGGGGAGCTCAGGCTGACTAAGAACCAAGGAGTGCTGGCGTTGCTTTTCTAAGGTCCTTTCCTGAAAGCGAATATCGATCTGGTTACACAAGGAGATAACGCCGGCCAGATCAGTGGGGATGGTTCTTCCTGCTAATTCATCCTTCACTCTATCAGACAGGCCATGCAAAAAGGTTGCGACTAAGGCCTCATTGTTCCAGCTCAACTCAGCCGACAGTATGCGGAAATGAAGGGCATACTGTCCCACAGAAGCAGACTCTTGGCGGAGACGTAAAAGGGCGCTGACCGCTGAAGAGACACGAGCCGGTTCTTCGAAGATATTCCGAAAAAGTTTCAAGAAGCCAGACAGGCTAGAAACCACTGGATCATTCAGTTCCCACAGAGGGGCTGCCCAGGCTAAAGCTTCACCAGAGAGGAGGGAAATGATATAGGCTACCTTAGCCCGATCAGACAGGAAGTTTTGGGGCTGGAGCTCAAAATGAATCGTGCATTGGCTAAGGAACCCCCTGCAAGCCTTGGAGTCCCCAGAGAAACGGGACGGAGCTGGCAGTTGTAGCGAGTGTGTGGCTGCGACTGGTGCAATAGGTGCAGCCGCTGATTGTATTTGAGGTTGCGGATTCAGGGTTCCCAAGGAGGCCTGAAGCTGCTCGAAGCGAGAAGCCAGATCCTGGAGGAATCGCATCACCTGAGTCTGATTCGATTCCTGGGTTTCAAGTCTGCAAACTATGCCCTGCAATGGATCATCCGCGGGTAGCGGGATGTCAGCCGGGTTCATGGCTGATCAAACTGTCAAGGTCACCTGTGGCCAGGTGACAGATGCACACCGTAGGGGGACAGGAGTGCACCGCAAGGTAGTGAACCCTATGGCTGGCTTCTGCGGATAGGGAACTGGGTGGTTGTGGAAAGCGGGACCAGAGGAGCACAACCGGGATCCTAACGGAAGCTAGAGCCAAGATTCCCCAGGGCGCGGAGTCTAAGACCCAGCAGGTCTTCTCCAGGGCCTCTAGTGGTGAGGATGTTATGCTGCAGGCTGGGACCAGGTCGCGGCCCCTGGAGTTTCCTAGCTCACGCCCCGTAGGATAAGGGGAAAAGAGGGGAAGCAGCAGCACAAGATATGAGAGAATCGAATAACAAGCTGAAGGTCAGGGGCCACAAGCAGACAAGGATAACGAAAGAACGAGCCGAAGGTCAAGGGTCACAAGCAGACAGGGATAGTCGGGGACAAGCCAATAACGTAACAGAGAGACAGATGTAGCACACGGCAGGCAGGAACCCAAACACACAATGCCTAACAAACACGTGGATCAGCAAAGCAGGCTTGCAGTGCACAGGTTAATATAGTGTTCTGTGATAGGGCCTGGGGTGGAGTCTGGCTGGGAGGAGATTATAAAGGAAGCCAGGTGAAAGGGCTCAGGCCTCTAAGATGAACACATGGGAAGGAAGGTAAGCTGACAGACAAACACTACTGCATATCCATGACACAACATCAATAGACTCTCCAGTAGCCAGCATCAATAGACTCTCCAGTAGCCAGCATCAATAGACTCTCCAGTAGCCAGCATCAATAGACTCTCCAGTAGCCAGCATCCATAGACTCTCCATTAGCCAGCATCCATAGACTCTCCAGTAGCCAGCAATGTGCATGCAAAACATTGACTATTAACCGCTTGCCTAACCGCTGCATGACTATTTACGTCAACAGAATGGCACAGCTGCACAAAGGGACGTACCTGTACGCGAGCTCCGTGAGTGTTACCGCGGGTTCCGCAAACTCGATGACCGCTGGTGTCCTGCGATCGTGTCACGGAACTGCAGAACGGGGAGATGCCTATGTAAACAAGGCATTTCCCTGTTCTGCCTAGTGACAGGACAGAGATCTACTGCTCCCTGTCATCGGGAGCAGTGATCACTGTCGTGTCACTCGTAGCCCACCCCCCCAGTTAGAATCACTCCCTAGGACACACTTAACCCCTTCCTCACCCCCTGGTGGTTAACCCCTTCCCTGCCAGTGCCATTTACACAGTAATCAGTGTATTTTTATAGCACTGATCACTGTATAAATGACAATGGTTCCAAAATAGCGTCAAAAGTGTCCGATGTGTCCGCCATAATGTCGCAGTCATGATAAAAATCGCAGATCGCCGCCATTACTAATGAAGAAAAAATGAATACAAAAAATGCCATAAATCTATCCCCTATTTTGTAGACGCTATAACTTTTGCGCAAACCAATCAATATACGCTTATTGTTTTTTTTTTTACCAAAAATATGTAGAAGAATACGTATCGGCCTAAACTGAGGAATATTTTTTGGGGATATTTATTATAGCAAAATGTAAAACAATATTGTTTTTTTTTCAAAATTGTCACTCTATTTTTGTTTATAGTGCAAAAAATAAAAACCGCAGAGGTGAACAAATACCACCAAAAGAAAGCTCTATTTGTGGGGAAAAAAAGGACGTCAATTTTGTTTGGGTGCCACGTCACAAGACCGCGCAATTGTCAGTTAAAGTGACGCAGTGCCGAATCGCAAAAAAATGGCCCGGTCATTGGGCAGCCAAATCCTCCGGGGCTGAAGTGGTTAATAAAACAATTTTCTCTCTCTCTCTCTCTCTCTCTCTCTCTTTAACTAACAAAACGCAGAAATAGAAAATAAAAAATAAAAAGATACTGTACAGAAAACAGAAATGTATGGAAAAGTCAAGTGACACAATACAATGTAGCGGGGTCCCCAAATTTAACCCCGCTATACCTAAATTTAGGGGTGATCAGAGCAATAGTTAGCTCGGGTCTTTTGATTGTTTGGACTCTGCTTTACTGCTGTGTCATCTGGCATGCAGTTCCCCTTTGGGTGTATAGGTGGTGTTGTCACCTATACCCGGGGTTGAACCACAGGTGATGGAGTGGATATTGGATGCCGAGAGAGGATATATAAGGGGCAGACGCCATTACACTGGGGCCATTTTATGCGAGGAGGGAGCTACCCCTCAGGGGGGGGGGGTGCGCCCCATCATGATCGAGGAGTCTCAGACACCTTCAGCTCGAGACTACGGAGTTCCGGATGGGCTCAGTACCTTTGACTGAGTCCATAGAAGAAGCTGAGGAAACCCAGGGAACCTTGGAGGGGTGACCGCTCTGACTGAAGGGGAACCGGGGGGAGGATCGATCCCATAACAAGAGGGTAGTGATAAAGATTGCTAACTCGGGAAAGGACTGGTGACCTGTCAGAGGGAAGGATACCTAGAGCTGTTTGCTGATTAGAAAGGAGGGATCTCCTTGACTTTGTCCTTGGAGGGGACTGAGTCATTGTTCCAGCATCACGCCGGCTGCTGGTGCTATTGAGTGACTATCCGGGTGAGCTGTACCCACTCGGGATCGAGTGACGACGAAGCCAAGAGTGTGCCTGAATCCACTTCTGTCTGCTAACCTTTTTCTTCTCACTTCAACTCTCTGGTTCCTGGAAGCAAGATAAAATAAACCCATGTTGGAGTTGATATGTTGTGTGGACATTGACCTCATTGGGGAAAGTTAAAGACTCACCTCTGTAAACATAGAGGGGAGAACCAGAAGAAGGGAACTTTTCAACTGCAGGACCCAAGTATGTACAACCGCCTGACCTCTATAACCTGAAGGCAGGGGAGGGCTGGCGGCCTTAGTCCTGTGGGGCAAGTCCAGACAAGTGGCCCATTGAACCGCCGATTCAGCTCACCATCCATGGCCCACCTGGTTTTTCAATGCAGCCTCACCAGTGCCCATCAGTGCAGCCAACTCCAGTGCCCATCAATGCAGCCTGATCACTGGGGCAGGTTACATGGGGTGTATGGGGGGGGAGATGGAGGGTCAGCTAGGGGTGTCAGGGTCTCTCACCTCAGCGATCTCAGCTCAGCAGGTCCTTGCACGCCACGGTCTCCTGGGGGGTAACGCTCCTGATCCTGGGGTCAAGTTGCAGCCAGCGCCCAGACCTGCAGCCCTGCGTCCCGACTCCCTGGCACGCCCTGCCTCTGCCTGCTTCCAAGAATCCGGTCCCAGGGAGTTGTAGTTTCCTCTGCGCTGCTGTGTTTTCCACCCACCAGAAGCTTGAGTGCGGACTACAACTCCCGAAATACAACCCCCGGCCCGACTTCCTAGACCAGAATAAAAAAGATAATGGTAGCGGGCAGCGGCTGCCGGCCATTTTGAACATAAGTTAGGGCAGCCTGGGAGGCAATTGCCCCCCTTCCCCCTGGCCCAGCCCCCCCCCCCCTGCCTGGAGGACACGGGCATGTGGCATGGTGTGTCTTCTCCCCATGCTTGAGGAGGTAAGAGGGGGAAAAGGATCCAACATTGTGCTACAACAATAAAAATAAATAAGTAGGGATTTTACATTTGGGGTCTAACCTCAGTGAACAGACAATACAATGCATAGTATAGCTGCCCTCTTTGTTATATTTTCATAATAAATATATAAAAAAAATTCCAACGCCGTAGCCACCGCTTCCTGTATCAGAAGTTGGTCTGGGTGAACTGCCATCGTTGAAATGTAGCCAGGTAAGTGTTGGTCACGGCACACACGGGACGTGTCAGCCGAAGTACTTTAGTAAACAAATAACATTTATTTTGTGACATGTTCTTTGTTTGATGAAGGACGTCTGCTGACATGTCCTGTCTGTGCCGTGACCAACCCTCGCCTGACTCGTCATATATAAATAGACATTTTCCCACAATCATATTTTAACAGTATAAGCCTACAACCGTCATTGACAAAACCGACCTGCTAAGTGGATGCAAGTTGGAATATTTTCATCTTTGTTGAAATGCGTAATGGGGAAATGTTCTGAATTTTAATTCTTCCATGAAAACACGGCAAAAACCTACCTAGTCACCAAAAACTGTTATATCGATAGTAGCTTTTGGTGACTAGGTTTACATCTACTTTTGCCGTGTTTTTATGGAAAAATTAAAATTTCTGGAAATTTCCTCGTTACGCATTTCAACAAAGATGAAAATAATATGGTAAGGTCATTTTATTAATAATGTTTTGGTCTCTTTAAATGCTCCTGGATTTAAGAGTGGAACTAAAGCTCTTTTCATAAAAATTCGGAACAGAAAGGTTTTGTTATTGCAGAATAGAAATACTTTGGGGCAGGGCTTCTTTTTTTTTCAGCGAGAACGCGGGGGAACGCAGTTCTGGCACCTCCAGCACTGAATGTATGTAATGGCAAGGGGTGCTGAGGTTGTAATGGAGGTTCTATTGATGCTGACTGCTGGAGGAGATCTACTGTAGTTTTGCAGGGGGGGGCGGTCTATTGATGCTGGTTTAGAATCTGTTGTTGCTGGGGGTAGGTCAATCATTGCTGGGAGAAATCTCATGTTGGGGGAGGGGCAGGGCCGTCTTTAATGTTGATTTGACCCTGGGCAAAAAAATTCTTGGCCCCCCCCCCATGCAATTTTGCTCTCCACCTTCTCTGAGACATACAATAAATATCGGCTAGACTTAAAATCAGTTTACTGTATCAGATCAGGCAGTGATTGCGATTGGTTGCCAGAGGTTACAGCATGTCATTACCACTTACTGACTGGTTGCTAGAGGTTACAGCACACATTACGTCTCACTGATTAGTTGCTAGAGGTTACAGCACATGATTTCTTCTTGTTGATTGGTTGCTAGAGATTACTGTACAGTAATACAGCTCACTGATTGGTTGCTAGAGGTTACAGCACATCATCTCTTCACTGCAGGGGGGCATGATATACATATGAATGCCGCCTTTATTTACATATGAATGCCGCCGGCCTCAGCTATTTACATATACCGCCGCTATTTACCTATGAATGCTCCCATTATTTAGATATGAATGATGGTTATTTACGTGTAAACACAGGGTCTGCAGGTGAGTCATTTGTACACAACAATAGGGCAGAGCTGGGCAGCATTAGTAGCAGCACTTCACACTGAGATATCAGGACACAGCAAAGGACTAAAACTTCAAGGGACAAGGGAATTTAAACTGGGATAGTTGGCAAGTATGAAGCAGCTGCTTTGGACCCCACAACAATGACAGGGCCCAGGGCAGCTGCCCCTTTTGCCCTGCCTTAAAGACGGCCCTGGGGAGGGGTTTATTGCTGCTGGCTGCTGGTTGGGCTATTGTTTCCGGGGGGTCCATTGTTGCTGACTACAGGGAATCTATCTTACTGTCTTTCTTGTTGTCATTAACATATTCCATACAAATTACTTAGCACCACAAAATAATACTTGGTTCTGTATTCCCTAAATAGGGCGGTACTGCAAGGTGGGGAGGGGGTTCAACTAAGGAACGATGCTCGGACCTGGGTAGGGGGCAGAGACAAAAGGTGACTCGGAAGGGGGGAGTTCCTGTACCTATTCTCTGAGAAAAAAAGCCCTGCTTTGGGGTAAATTTATGTAGCGGGGGTCCTAAATTTAGGGATCGTTACACTAAATTTAGGGGTGATTCGAGTGGTAGTTGGCTCAAATCTTTCAATTTGCTGGACTCTGCCTTGCTGCTGTTTCACCTGGCGTGCAGTTCCCCTAAGAAGTATGGGTGGCGCTGTCACTTGTACTCGGGGTTGAACCACAGGTGATGGAGTGGCGATTGGGTGTCCCCTCTCGGCAGCCATGCAGTGGGCGCGGTCTACCCGCTGTGCATGCTGGGAGAGGGTACAAAAGGGGTAGACGCCATTGGGGAGTGGAAGTTGGAGTTACTACCCCGTGGGGGACCTGTACCCGGGGGTAGGAAGAGTGTTCCAGGTTTGAGTACATGGCCCTCCAGGCCATGGGGCCACGTGCACCTCAGTCCCAGGCACCTTTAGTCCTGGGACTGCAACTTCAGCCCTGGGCCCAGCACCTTTAGCTGGAGCCCACTTCGGGAGGAAGAATCCCAGGGTGCCGCCTTGCGAGGGGACCCGTTTCTAGAAGAGGAGGCTGGGGGAGGACCGTTTTCGAAGGACTGGTGAGAGACCACAGTGAAGAAAGGGGCCCAGTAACTCTCCGGAGGGATTTCATCCATCTGAAACCAAGGGGCCTAACATCTGAGTCACTAGGAGGTTTAGGACACTATAGATTCTGTGGCAGAGGATCTCCTGAACGCATCCATTAGGGAACTTAATTGACTGTTCGAGCTACACGCCGGCTGCTAGTGCCATTGGGTGAATATCCGGGTGAGCTGTACCCACTCGGGACCGACTGGCGAGGAAGCCAGGGGTGCCTGAATTGATCTGTCTTTCCTAACACCTTTCTCTCTTCATGCATAAGAAAATAAACTCAACGCTGGAGTGACTTTTGGTGTGGACCTTGGAGTTACTTGGGGTATAGAAACTTTGTCCCTACACACTGGGGACAGAAACCAACTTTGAGGAGAACCTCGCTGCAAGACCCGTAAGTGAAAACAAGTGTGCTTAACCTCTGTAAACCAGAGGGTACGGGCATGGTGGACATGGTGCATGGTGGCCTTATACTCCTGTGAGTGAGCCAAAGACGGGAGTAAAGAGGCCGTGTGCTACATTTATATAAAAAATAAAAAATTGGCAGAACAAAACTATATAACTGTCACCTATAAACATAACATGAGATACATTATGATGTTCAAAACATAATAAATACAGCCACATAATATTCATATAATAATACGGAGAGACGCCCACATGACCCCGCGCCAACATGATTTGTTTCGTTTCTGAAGGCGAGACATATTATTTAACAAGTTCATAAATGTAATTACAAGTTTAGAAACAACAGTAGATACAACCATTAAAATATGAATGGGGTTTGGCACAGATTTCCCTGGAAAGTATATCAAAAGCCAAAAATAACATATATATATATATTTTCTCATTTTGGATGGAGTAGGGGATGTAATTTTTTTTACAAAAGGACAAATCCAGGAGGCCTCAGGACTTCAAAATTGCTTTTGTTTTTTAAAACAGAGAGAACAGAATCATTCAGCGAGCTCAGTGGTTCTGGTGAGGGCGCTCACATGAGGCAAGCCTTCTCTTCGATGAATATTCAGAATGTGACTAAAGGGTGAAAATACAACAGGAGTTCAAGACCAAATGGTGAAAGAGTCCACGCTGCAAGCCCTCTTCACATCAGAGCTCCCCCATCACATCAGAGCCCCCCCATCACATCAGAGCCCCCAATCACATCAGAGCCCCCAATCACATCAGAGCCTCCCCTTTCACATCAGAGCCCCCCCTTTCACATCAGAGCCCCCCCTTTCACATCAGAGCCCCCCCTTCACATCACAGTCCCCCATCACATCAGAGGTCCCCCTTCACATCAGAGGTCCCCCAATCACATCAGAGCCCCCCATCACATCCAAAGTACCCCCATCACATCAGAGAAATCTCCTTCACATCAGAGGTTACCAAATTACATCAGAGGTTCTCTTTACATTAAAGGTCTCCAATCACATTAGAGGTACCTCCTTCACATCAGAGCCCCCCTTCACATCAAAGTCCCTCCTTTACATCAGAGGTTCCCCCATAACATCAGAGGTCTCCATCACATCAGAGAATCCCCCATCACATTATGAGTTCCCCATCACATCAGGGGTCCCCTCCACATCAGATCAGAGGTTCATCAATTACTTCTGGGCTCCCCCATCCTATCAGAGTCCCCTCATCTTATCAGAGTCCCCCTTTCACATTAGAGTCCCGCCTTAACATCAGACATACTCCCTTCATATCAGAGCCTCCCTCCACATCACAGACCCCACATAACATCAGAGGTCCCCCTTAGGCTTGTGCAATTCGTTTCGTAACGAATTGAAATTCGTCCGAATTTAGCAACTTTCGGACATTCGGAAGCATGCGAATTTCCGAACAAAGCAATTACGAATAAGACCGAATCCGAAATAAATTATACCGCAAATAGCGAATGCCCGAATGTCTTCGGCATAATTCGTTATGAAAAAGTTACGAATGTACGAATCCATACGAAGCACAATAACACTCACTCTGCTCTGCTCTCTGCTTCTCCCACACCGTGCTGAACTCCCTCTCAAAATGGTGTACAGGGGCGGAGGTTATAGCCGCATGTTAAAAACGAAAGTAAAATACGAGATTTCGAATCCATTCGAAGCACAATAACACTCTGCTCTGCTCTCTGCTTCTCCCTCACCGTGCTGAACCCTCTCAAAATGGTGTACAGGGGCGGAGCCTATAGCCGCATGTTAAAAACGAAAGTAAAATACGAGATTTCGAATCGTTACAAATAACCGCAATGTATTTAGAAAAGTACAAATCCATTCGAAGCACATTAGGCATAATAGGCAGCGTCGTTGTGAGAGAGACACGGAAAATTACGAATCAACGAACCCAAAAAAAGTTACGAAAGTAGGAATTGTGTCCAGAATCAACGAAAAACAACGTACTCTACCGAAAGTACGAACCCAAAAAAAGTTACGAAAGTAGGAGTTGTGTCCAGAATCAACGAAAAACAACGTACTCTACCGAAAGTACGAATTATAAAGCAACAAAAAATTCAACGAAAAATGTCGCTTGCAAAAATTCGAATGAGTCCGAACACGAAAAATCCCGTCTAGCAAAATTACGAATGATTACGAATCAACAGGACCGGAAAGAAACGAACCGAAACGGAACGAATTTTTCCGTTGTGCACAAGTCTAGTCCCCCTATCACATCAGAGGTCCCCCAATCATGTCAGATGTACCCCCTTCACATCAGAACTCCCCTTTTTTTCACCGTCCCCACATCACATAAGAGGTATCCCCTTTGCATCAGGGGTCCCCCATCACATTAGGTTTCCCCCATCAAATCAGAGCCCCCCCTTTTCACACCACAGTTTCCCTTCACATCAGAGATCCCCCTTCACATCAAAGCCCCCCTTCACATCAGAGGATCCCCCATCACATCAGAGGATCCCCCATCACAATAAGAGTCCCCCATTCATACCACAGTCTCCCCATCACATCAGAGGTCTCCCTTCACATCAGGATTCAGAAGTTCCCCCATAACATCCTAGTCCCTCCATCACACCAGAGCCCCCTTCACATCACAGTCCCTGCATCACATGAGAGGTCCCCCTTTAACAACAAAGTCCCCCCTTCACATCAGAGGTTCATCAATTACATCTGTGGTTCCCCCCATCCTATCAAATCCCCTGCTTTCACATCAGAGTCCCCCCTTAACATCAGACATACTCCCTTCATATCTCTTAACTTCACAGTCCCCCCATCACATCAGAGGTCCCCCATCACATTAGAGGTTCCAGATCACATCAGAGGTACCCCCATCATATCAAAGGCCCCCCTTTACATCCCAGTCCCTCCATCATACCAGAGCCCCTCTTCACATGACAGACCCCCATCACATCAGAGGTCCCCTTTCACATCAGACCCTTCACATCAGAGGTCCCTCATCGCATCAAAGGTCCTTCCTTCACATCAGAGTCCTCCCCTTCAATTCAGAGGTACCTCCTTCATATCAGAGGATCCCCCCCCCTGTTCAGACCACAGCCTCCCTTCACATCAGAGATCCCCCTTCACATCAGAGGTTCCCCCATTCCATCAGAAGATCCCCTATCACATCAGAGGATCCCCCATCACATCAGAGGATCCCCCATCGCATCAGAGGATCCCCCATCACAATAAGAGTCCCCCATCATACCACAGTCTCCCCATCACATTAGAGGTTCCCCCATCACATCCCAGTCCCTCCATCACATGAGAGGTCCCCCTTTCACAACACAGTCCCCCCCCTTCACATCAGAGTCCCTCTTCACATCAGAGGTTGCGCTTCACATTAGAGGATCCCCCATCACATCTGGAGTCCCCCTTTACATTAGAGGTTCTCCATCACATCAGCGGTTCCCCCATTACATCAGAGGATTCCCCATCACGTCAGGAGTCCCCCCATCACATCGAAGGGAAATCCCCCTAGTGGAACACAAATAAAAATAAAAAAAAACTCAAAGTATGAAAACACAACAGATCAAATAGAGAAAGAAAGGCCTCGTACACACGGCCGAGATTCTCGTCGAAAAAAACATGTTGTTTTTTTTCGACGAGATTCTTGGACAAGAAAATTGTCCCGGCCGAGTGTACAGACGCTCGATTCAAAGAACCCGCGGTTCTTTGAATGGAGCGTACGCGGTGACGTCATTGACTACGACGAGCATGCGCTCGTCACATTCGATGCCGTCGCCGCCATCTTGGTATACCCTACGTATGCCTAGGAAGCTACCGCGCATGCGTCGAATTCATTTCGAACATGCGCGGGCTTCCCGGCGGACAGGTAAGTGTACACACACTCACTTTTCTCGTCGAGAAACAGGCTGACGAGAATCTCGACGAGAAAATAGAGAGCAGGTTCTCTATTTTCTCGTCGAGGTTACTTGTCGGTTTTCTCGACGAGAAACCCGATAGCTGTGTACACACGACCGATTTACTCGGCAAGACATCTCTGCCAGCAAGTTTCTTGCTGGTTCTAGCCGAGAAAATCGGTCGTGTGTACGAGGCCAAAGAGTCCAAGTCACTTTCATGATTTATAAAACAACGTATGATAACATAAAGTATAAATGTGCAACCCTTCAAGGAAAGCAATCACAGTGCTAATAAATTCATATGTATATACAAACACGAAACAAACTGAAACAAAGTCCTGTACTGAAAAAATGCAAACTAAAAACCACAATCCTGTGCTAGAAAAATATCCTCCTTTCCCAGTGGATGCCTTCTATGACGAAACGTAGCGTCGGGTGGAGCTGTTGAACGTGACGTCACTACGCTACAGCTGATCGGCATAGACCGCAGCTGAAGTACCTGTATCGTTTTGTTTGAGCTTGCCACTCCTATTTGAAAACTACATGATGTCATTTTTTTTACGCAGGATAAATAAAGGGTATCCTACTTTTTAAGAGGTATTGCACCATGAGGTATTTATTTCTCTTCCTTTTTTAAAAAACATTTATCGTGCTGCTTGAGCCATTTGCACCAGCTGACACCTGGAGGGAGCTTTTCTCTTGGAAAGATCTATGAAGAGGGAGATATCATTCGATTCCGGTGTTTTTTTTTTGCTGATTGCCCGTGGGATAACTATACGAGTTTGAGCCCCTATAGATTTCCGTCATAGAGATCCATCTGATCCGGTAAGCTGCTATTTCTTACATTCTCTACTTGAACAAATTGGATATGGATTTCTGCTTATAGCTGCTTGGGAGAGCTCATCACACATACACCAGCAGATGTGGTTGCTCGTCTCATTTATGAACTAATTTTATTGGAACTTTTTTGTTTCACTCAAGTGTTTTTTTTTTTCAATAGTAGCACCTATATATAGGATATTTTTCTAGCACAGGATTGTGGTTTTTAGTTTGCATTTTTTCAGTACAGGACTTTGTTTCAGTTTGTTTCGTGTGTGTATATACATATGAATTTATTAGCACTGTGATTGCTTTCTTTGAAGGGTTGCGCATTTATACTTTATTTCTTGCACATTTATTTAGTGGTTATTCCAGCTAATATTATTTGCAGCACCCACTAATTTATTCTAATCACTTTTTTTATCAAGATTGTTTCTCTTTACATATATAATAGTATTTTGTTCATTCACGATATTATCAATTTCAAGTCACGGTTAGCGCGGATTATTTTACACTTTTACAGTATGATCACATAAAACGAATGTTTTGGGGGCCAACATGCTCCTCCATCAAGCCTATAAAATAAATGTAATCCTAAAAAAAAAAATATGTATGTTTGTAATGTTTATCAGCTTGTTGTTTTCAGGAAATGTTTACATAAAAATAGATGTAATCCCTGACTGAATACCGTGAGTGCATAACATGCCGTGCAGATCACATTCATTGTGCAACCCGCTGATCAGGCTGATCCCTTTACATAATGACTCATTATACACACTTGTGACCTTATCATTCTAGTAAAGATGATTTGTAGTGAATTGTAAAGATTACACAAACATTTATATCACCAATCCTAAATATAACAACAGCTTATATATTTATAATACACTTACAAGGTAATGATGATGATAAGCAAGGTAATGACAAAAGCAGAGTTTCTCAATCAGGGTTCCATGGAAGTCTAATGCCGCGTACACACGACCGTTTTTCACGTCGTTAAAAATGCAATATTTTAAATTGGGCATTAAAAACGATCGTGTGTGGGCTCCAGAGCATTTTTAACGACGTGAAAAATGGCCTAAAAAAAAATGAGAACCTGCTTTATTTTTTCACGTCGTTTTTCACGTCATTTTTTTTAACGACGTGAAAAACGGTAGTGTGTATGCTTTTACGAGGGGAAAAAAAACACGCATGCTCAGAATCAAGTATGAGACGGGAGCGCTTGTTCTGGTAAAACTAGCGTTCGTAATGGAGATAGCACATTCGTCACGCTGTAACGGACTGAAAAGCACGAGGCTGAAAAGCGTGAATCGTCGCTCAACAAACTTTACTAACATGAAGGGTGGCGCCATCCGAACGGAACTTCCCCTTTATAGTGCCGTCGTACGTGTTGTACGTCACTGCGCTTTGCGCGAGCGTTTTTTTTAATGAACGTGTGTATGCAAGACAGGCTTGAGAGGAAACAAGAAAAATCACGTTGAGAAAAACGTAGTTTTTTAAAATGACATTAAAAACGATCGTGTGTACGCCACATAAGGTTCCTCCAGAGCTTTCTCTGGGTTTCTTGAGCAATGAGCAGTTTCTCCCTCTCAGGGTACAGTAAGTTCCCACTGACCATATTGATTTTTTTAGCTACCGTATTTATCGGCGTATAACACGCACCCCAAGTTTAGGAGGGAAGTTTAAGGGAAAAAAACGTACATTTTAAATGCCCATCAATGCAGCCTTATCAGTGTCCATCTGCAGCCTTGCCCATCATTGCAGAATGATCAGTGTCCATCTGCAGCCTGTCCCAAGTGTCCATCTGCAGCCAGCCTGTCCCAAGTGTCCATCTGCAGCCAGCCTGTCCCAAGTGTCCATCTGCAGCCTGTCCCAAGTGTCCATCTGCAGCCTGTCTCAAGTGTCCATCTGCAGCCAGCCTGTCCCAAGTGTCCATCTGCAGCCTGTCCCAAGTGTCCATCTGCAGCCAGCCAGTCCCAAGTGTCCATCTGCAGCCTGTCCCAAGTGTCCATCTGCAGCCTGTCCCAAGTGTCCATCTGCAGCCTGTCCCAAGTGTCCATCTGCAGCCTGTCCCAAGTGTTCATCTGCAGCCTGTCCCAAGTGTCTATCTGCAGCCAGCCTGTCCCAAGTGTCCATCTGCAGCCAGCCTGTCCCAAGTGTCCATCTGCAGCCAGCCTGTCCCAAGTGTCCATCTGCAGCCAGCCTGTCCCATGTGTCCATCTGCAGCCAGCCTGTCCCAAGTGTCCATCTGCAGCCTGTCCCAAGTGTCCATCTGCAGCCAGCCTGTTCCAAGTGTCCATCTGCAGCCAGCCTGCCCCAAGTGTCCATCTGCAGCCAGCCTGTCCCAAGTGTCCATCTGCAGCCAGCCTGTCCCATGTGTCCATCTGCAGCCAGCCTGTCCCAAGTGTCCATCTGCAGCCTGCCTGTCCCAAGTGTCCATCTGCAGCCAGCCTGTCCCAAGTGTCCATCTGCAGCCAGCCTGTCCCAAGTGTCCATCTGCAGCCATGCCCAAAAATGAAGCTTTATCATTTTTAAATGTTGCTGCCGAGATAGAGCCGGATGTCCTGTGTACTCGGCTGTACCTCCCGCCCCTTGGCCCGACTCCTATGATGGACATAACTCAGGTCCAATGGCGGGACTGGGCAGGACAGCGAGCGTAGCCGAGCCTTGCCGAGTACACAGTACACTCTGCTCAGGCTATTTCGGCGATGCTCGCTCCTCTTCCCCTCACAGACAGCAGGGATCAGCGTATAACACGCACCCACGATTTAAAGGGGAAAAAAGTGCGTGTTATACGCCAATAAATACGGTATCTGTGAGGAGGTAATTCTTCCCAATGATTGGGATGTATCCCTCATAGGGGAATTTTTTGGACACCCGATTCCCCAAATCTCCAGCTCTTTTAGCTTACACAGGGGAATATGCTTTTTTTTTTTTTTTTTTTAGAAATCTCTGTATAATAGTGTCACTTGTACTCCGGTGTCCAGTGAATCTTGGGTGTAGACACCTTCCACTTGCACTGATACTATGGGGGAAGGACCTACAAGCCTTTCTGATAGGTTAGCTTGCTTTATAGAGTGAGCTAAGTTCCCTCCTTCTTTCCTTGCCAACTGCTAAAATGACCTAAAGGCCCATACACATGATCTGACTTTTTGACAACAAACCTCAGACGGGCCTGTTTTTGCAGACAATCCGACCGTGTGTACGCTCCATCGGACAAACTTTTTTCGCTTTTTCATCGGACAAATGTTCACTGTGTGAACAGACAAACTTTCCGGCAACAAATGTCCTAGGTCAGATTATCCGATCGTGTGTACACAAGTCCATTGGACTAAAGTCCAAAGTACAAACACGCATGCTCAGAACCAATGCTAAAGATCAGACAACAATAGCAGAAGTTGCCCAAAGGTTGGCGGTAAAGAGCAGAAAAACTACGTAGCATGTCTATTACGTCACTACGTTCGTGTTTGTTGGCTGAAAAAGTCCTACCGTGTGTATGCATACCAAGTTCACGGACAATGCCCTTTGGAGCAAAATCCACAGAAAAGTCAGTTGGAAGTTCGATCGTGTGTATGAGGCTTAACATACAAGACAAAAGCCAAGACTTCATGGACACCACCCACCATCCTGGGACAGACCATCACCCCGAGGACCAAAGTCAAAAGTCTCGGAGTCATCTTTGACTCGGAGAGGTCAATGGACGCACAAATAGGATCAGTAGTCAGCGGATCTCACCACCTTCTCCACCTGCTGTGTAGACTCATCCCCTTCATTCCAGAAGAGGATATAGCAGTAGTAGTTGGAACAATCATCAACTCCCGGCTCGACTACGCAAACTCCCTCTACATAGGACTACCTAAATACCAGATTTTGCGCCTACAAGTCGTCCAGAACACGGCAGCCAGACTGGTAACGGGGAAAAAACCCTGGGAATCCATCACCCCTTCCCTGAGGACCCTTCATTGGCTAGCCGTGAAGGATCGGGTCACATTCAAGACCCTCTGCCTCACCCACAAGTGCACACAAGGAAACGCTCCTCAATATTTATGCGAGAAAATAAAACACTACACCCCCAATCGCAATCTCCGATCAACCAACCAAAACCTCCTCCACATCCCCAAGTCCCGCTACAAATCGAAGGGAGAACGAAGATTTGCAGTCCAAGGACCACGGCTATGGAACGCTCTACCCACCAACATCCGCATGGAAGAAAACCACCGGGCCTTCAGGAAAAAACTTAAGACCCACCTATTCTGAAGGATCATGACAACACTGAATAGAAAAAGCGCCTTGAGGCGATTTAGTTTGCATTTGTAGTGCTATACAAGTTTCTCACTCACTCACCTTGGGATGTGGTGAAGCATTGACTCTCTGAGCCCTTTGTCCCAACCTAACTGGCCTACTATCCGGCTTGGGTGGAAGTGTAGTTACATGTCCTGAGGTCTTCTTCTTGCGCCTCGATCTGGCCTTCCCATTCTTTCCACTTTTGGAACTCTAGGCTTTGTTGGGGTTCTCTGCTAGCTCCTTCACTAAGACCCCCTTGAAGTTTCCCACCTTCTGGGCAAGGATGAGTTTCTGCAAGACTTTTAGTACCTCGGCTGTAAGATCCGGTTTAGTTTTCTTCCGGAGGCACTGGGCTCAGAAATGTCCCGGTTCTCCACAATGAAAGCACTCTCTTAGATTAGGCTTATGCCGCGTACACACGATCGGAAATTCCAACAAGAAATGTCCGATGTGAGCTTTTGATCGGAATTTCCGACAACAAAAATTTGAGAGCTGGTTCTCAATTTTTCCGACTGCAAAAGTTTGTGTCGGAAATTCCGAACGCCTGTATGCAATTCCAATGCACAAAAAAACACGTATGCTCGGAATCAATTCGACGCATGCTCGGAATCATTGAACTTCATTTTTATCGGCTTGTCATAGTGTTGTACGTCACCGCATTCTTGACGGTCGGAATTTCCGACAACATTTGTGTGACTGTGTGTATGCAACACAAGTTTGAGCCAAAATTCCTTCGGAAAAAAACCCACGGTTTTGTTGTCGGAATTTCCGATCGTATGTACGCGGCATTAGTCCTTTGCATGTTTGCCTGAGCCTCCATTGCTCATAGTAGGGTCTGCTGCATCTCATCCTGAACATGAACGACTTGAGTTAGCAATTTAGCTGGGGCTATCTCACAGACAGACTTAATAGGGGGATGGTTTGAATATTCGTCCCTCTCAGTCTCCTCGTCCCTATCCTCCTCAAGAACACTCTTTTCCATCTTAAAGTGGTTGTAAACCCACTTTGACAACATGCACCTACAGGTAAGCCTAGATTAAGGCTTACCTGTAGGTGCATGAAATATCTCCTTAACCTACACGGTTAAGGAGATATTTGCTTTTAAAAATAGCGCCGATGACGTCACGCGCATGCGCACTAGCGGGCCGGGGTCATTGCCGGTTTTATGAATGGGACCTTGCCGGCCTGCATGTGACGTCATCGCCGCTCCGGCCAATCAGAGCGGCGGAGCGGCGATACCCAGAACTAACGACGAGGGGACATGGCGGCGGCGGTGGACGGACCGAGGCGGACTTCGGGGGCTTCGAACTCAGGTAAGTGCCACATAATGAGCTAGTATGCCGTGCATACTAGCTCATTATGCTTTTCTCTTGCAGGTTAGTTTTAAAAAAAAAAAATAGTTACAAGGGTTTATTTCCACTTTAAGGCTACTTTCACACTGAGGCGCTGGATGCGCTGGCGGTATAGCGGCGCTATTTTTAGCGCTCCTATTGCGCCTCAAAGATGCGGCTTGCAGGAGTTTTTTGAGCCTCCTGCAAGCGCAACGCTCCAGTGTGAAAGCCCTCAGGCTTTCACATTGGATAGTATTGAGAGGCTTTTTTGGGGCGCATTGCAGGCGCTATTTAGAGCGCAATAGCGCCTGCAAAGCGCCTCAGTGTGAAAGGGGCCTTAGATTAAGCTTTGACAACATTTTGGATCCCTGGTTGTTTTCATCTAGCAAGGCTTCTTCCTCTCTTACTTATTTCACTAGTTCAGGGTAGGTAGGGACCACTTGTGTTCCCCTAAGCAACAGTTCCACCAATATATCAAAACAATATTTTCACTAAAAATACACTAAAATTATTATTAGCTAATACAAATCTAACAAAGAACCTGCGTGAATTGGCCCTTTTTTAAATAGTATTTTTACATTTTTGTTTAAAAAATGTATAATTTTTTAAAAAAATGTTTACATTTTTAAAATTATTTAATTTCAATTTTTAAAAAAATAATTTATTCCAATGTATAATTTTTTTTACATTTTTTTACATTTTTAAAATTATTTAATTTCAATTTTTTTTTAAATAATTTATTCCAATGTTATTATTTTTTTTTACAGGACAGGGAAGCCGGAAGTGCCACGGGAGGGGGCTTGGCACAGTGACAGGGGGGCACACGGGGGTATAAGAAGTGGGCAGACCAGGGAGGGGAATTGGTGCGGGGGAAGTAATGAAAGGAACGATGCCCTGTGTCTCTCCCTGCAGCAGCTGAATGCCAATGGGAGGAAGAGAAACCAGCTTTCAGCTGCTGCAGAGAGCAGCACACGGCATCTTTCTGTAATTGCCTCTCTGCCCGACCACACCGATTCCTCCTGCTGTTCGGGCCCCTCTGTGTGCCGGGGCACCCTACAGGAGGGCTGGTGGTCCCCCCCTATCAGCGGCCCTGCCTACCACTATCACCTGTAAACACATAAGTCACCTACAGTGGAGGTACTAGGACCGGCTGGATGCTTCAGCTTAATACAGCAACATAAGTAAGATATTTGGACGATGGTGGAGCTTTTAAGGAAGGGGGGTTGCATGGAGAGGTCAGAGCTGAAGATGGGTGAAAGTGGGATGTGGATGGGAATGCCAAGGTAAGCGGCTGTGGAAGAAGGCTGAACTCTGCACTCTCTATTTTTAGTGCACCCCTAAACTCTGCACTCTGTATGTAATGCACTCCTGGTGTTTAATGCTCCTTAAGACCCTCCCACTGTTAGTGAAATAAAACCACACTATTAACCCACTATGTGATGAGGTTTGGAGGGTGTGTGTGTGAGGGGGGGGTTCGGGGGGTCGTGACTGAGTTCCTGCACCTATTTTCTGAGAAAAAAAGCCCTGATCTGATGTAGAATCAAATCCAGTCCGGTAATATACCGTGTTTCCCCGAAAAAAGTACCTTTCTGAGCCTTTCCGAGGGTTTCCGAGTTCAGCCGAGCTGTGTCCGAGTATTTGTGAGTCTCTCCGGCGCCCCCCCCCCCACCTCTGGCCACATGCGGTATTAGCCATAGCCTCCTTTCCCAGTAGATGCCTTCTACAGGGAAACGCGTCGGGTGGAGCTACAGTCTTAGACGTCACCACGCACCAGCTGGCTGGCTTGAGCCTCGGGTGTGTTTGAAATATTGTCTGCTGGATGTCAGTATCAATCAATGTTTTTGAATAAAGCCTTAAATCGAGTACTGCACCATGAAGCCTCTTCTTTATTCTTCATAACCTCTCGGGAGGTGAAATCTGCCCTGCCAAAAAGACCTACGAGGAATACCGCAGCAGCGGAGAGCAGTAATAAGAGGTGAGATCCCGCCAACGGAGGAATCCGTGGATATACCGTCTCTGGCCAAGAGATCCCTCTTGTGTGTGCCCATATGATCTCTATAACCTGAGATCCAGCATATCTGGTAAGCGGCGCTGTTTGTTTGCTGTTTTTGATGAACAGAATATTTGATTACTCTTCTGAAAAGCCCTGTCCTCGTTGATCTGCACCTGTCAAAGCATTTTATGAACTAATTTTCATATATATATATATATATATATGTATATATATATATATATATATATATATATATATATACTGTGAGGGGGTTAGCTCGGCAGCGGGTGTGTGTGACCCCCGAGATGGGCTCCCCACACAAAAACAGGCCCAGCAAACGGAGGTTGTGGTTTTCAAAATCCTTTCCATCTCTATCCACCACTTTCTTCAACATTTGTTTTAGGGTTTTGTTGAACCTTTCAACCAGCCCATCGGTTTGGGGGTGATACACAGATGTACGTAATTGCGTCACTTTGAACAATTTACACAGCTCCTTCATAACCCGGGACATAAAGGGTGTACCTTGGTCCGTAAGCAGTTCTTTACAAATACCCACCCGGCTAAACACAAGAGATAGCTCTTTGGCTATGGTTTTGGCCGAGGTATTTCGGAGAGGGATCGCTTCTGGATAACGGGTGGCATAGTCCATTATAACTAATATGTACTGGTGCCCCCTAGCGGACTTGATTATAGGACCTACCAAATCCATGGCGATCCTCTCAAACGGGACCTCAATGATGGGTAGAGGGACCAGCGGGCTACGGAAATGTGGCATCGGGGCCGACCTCTGACACACAGGGCAGGAGGAACAATAATTTTCTATGTCCTTCATCACCCCCGGCCAATAGAATCTCTGTAATACCCTCTCTCGGGTTTTCTCTGTCCCCAGATGACCTCCAAGAATGTGCCCATGGGCCAACTCCAACACCAACTTCCTGTAAGGTTTGGGCACCACAAGCTGCTCAACGGTTTCTTCTGCCCTTTTTGCCACCCGATACAGTAGGTCCTTCTCTACGCTGAAGTATGGGTAAGTGCAGGTATTATCTGGGTTCACTAACTCGCCATCTATTTTCACTACGTTTTCCCGTGCCTTTATTAGGGCGGGGTCTTTCAACTGTTCTGTGGCAAAGTTTTCCCTGTGAACCTCAAGATCAGAAAACTCCACAGACGGTAGGTTTTCGTCTGAGGAGGTGGGCTCCTCTCCAGTTTCTTGAGTCTCCCCTGCCAATACTGATAAGGGAAATTCCGGAGAGTCCTCACCACTCTCAGGGGAGTTCTGGCTATCACATTCCTGGTACATAGGGGCACCAGTGGGGGGCTCAGGATCATCCCACAGTTCCCAGAACTTCGGAAAATCCCTTCCCACAATGGCGTCATGCGGTAACTGAGATACTAAGCCCACTGGATGAGAGAGGGTACCTTTGGGGGTCTCGAAACACACTGTAGTCACTGGATACTCTCGGGTGTCCCCATGCACACAAATAACAGCTACCTTGCTATTCCCAGAGACCTCTGTTTTAACTAACTCAGCCTTTATCAGGGTCACAAGGCTACCTGAATCCAACAATACCACAACATTTCTACCATTAACACACATTTTGCATAAATGTTTCTCAGTTCCTCGAATGGCAGTGCATGCGACTGTCGCACACAGCGACTGACGTCTGCCCGTCAGAAAGTCACACTGCATGGGTTCCTCCACAACCGGGCAATTGGCTGCAATATGTCCCGCTTGCCGGCAGCGGTAGCAAACGATCCTTCTTGCGGCCTCTTGAGCCGCTGATTTCCCAGGCTGTTCTCGCCAAACTTGGGGTAGAGCTCCCACCCTCTCACTCTCTCCACCCTCACCCCTTGGAATCCTCTTATCCGCCCCTGGGGATGGTCTGGTCTTAGGGTGGAAAGTCCGAGTGTCTCTGGAAGAGGCCGTCAGGTTCTCTGTAGCCAAGTATTTCTCCACACGATCCACAAGACCATCGGCCGTCTCTGGGTCTCCATGGCTTACCCACTTTTGGATGGCAGTAGGAAGAGCTCTCAAAAACCGATCCATTACAACACGTTCCACAATCTTTGGTGCGGACAAAGTCTCTGGCTGTAGCCACTTTCTGCTCAGGTGAATGAGATCATACATTTGAGACCTGGGGGGTTTTGCAAGCTGGAAAGTCCAGTTATGCACACGCTGAGCCCGGACAGCCTGGGTGACACCCAGCCTTGCCAATATTTCAGCTTTTAGCATCACATAGTCTTTTGCTTGGTTAGGCTCTAGGTCATAGTAAGCTTTCTGCGATTCACCAGTTAACAGAGGAGCCACCAGTCCAGCCCACTGCTCCTCAGGCCACTTTTCTCTTTCAGCGGTCCTTTCAAATGTGGTCAAAAATACCTCTGGATCATCCTCTCCAGTCATTTTTGTCAATAAACGACTCACCCCAAAGGACGCGGTATTAGTGGGACGGCTTTCCTCACTGGTCTGCGGACGTTGCTGCATTACTGCTTCCATCTGTTGTTGTAGTCTCTGCTCTTGCTTCTGCAACAGGTCTATGAAGCGGGCCTCAGATTGCTGCTGGGCTTGTTGCTGAGCCTCCAGACTCTGTTGCAAAGTTGCGTTTGTCTGCTGCTGGGCTGCAAGGCTCTGTTGATGAGCTTGCTGCTGGGCTGCAAAGTTCTTTTGCAAACCTGCATTTGTCTGCTGTTGATTGGCATTTGCTAGAGCCAGCTGCTTCAGTATCTCCTCCATGCTGGCTTAAAAAAAAAACTGCCTGCATTCTCCACCAACTGTGAGGGGGTTAGCTCGGCAGCGGGTGTGTGTGACCCCCGAGATGGGCTCCCCACACAAAAACAGGCCCAGCAAACGGAGGTTGTGGTTTTCAAAATCAAAAAGGTGCGGTTTATTTTCTATTTACAGTGACAAAACACAGCAAAGCAAAAGAAACATAAACAAAATAAATCCTGGTCAACTTGACCTCTGACTAAACATACAGGTTTCCTAACTAACAACTGGGATCAGCCTAGTGCTGTCCTAGTCCCTAAGTCCCTGGTTTTAAATGTCCAAGCAAATAGCCACACAGGATTTGTCTCACCGCACAGGGGTTCACTCTCCCTAGACAGTCCACACAGGTCTGGTTCCAGGCATGAGCTAACATCTAATGAAGCTGGGAGTTCTTATAGAGGCCTAAATGAGCTGACAAGCTTCAGCTGGTCTCATCAACTCCCTGTCTGCACGACGCCCAGCCCTCTCCCTAGAGGTATGAGTCATCCATGAGCCCACTAGCCTTATACAACTCTCCACCTAGTTGTATAAGTCGGCGTAAAGCCTGAATCTGGGCGAAATATATCTACCCCCCTGGATGCAACCAGGTGACTTTACCTTCCTGCTGTCACAATATATATATACATATAAATAATTATAATTATTTGTAATTATTTGATCATCACGCAGTTTTGCATTTTCTATATGCAGCAATATTTTCGTTTTGGGTTAGCGCAATTTTTTTGTTACACATGCGGTATTGCATGCAATAGAAGTCAATGCGGAACAAATTATCTTTGTTTCCATTGACTTCTAGGTATGAGCTTTGAGTTCGAGTCGAACTCATGTTTGACTCGAACACTGCCTGTTCGCCCGTTCGCCGAACAACGAACAATTTGGGGTGTTTGCGGCAAATTCGAAAAGTCTATGGGAGAAATCTAAAGTGCTAATTATAAAGGCTTATATGCAAGTTATTGTCCTAAAAAGGGTTTGGGGACCCAGGTCCTGCCCCAGGGGACATGTATCAATGCAAAAAAAAGTTTTAAAATTGGCTGTTTTTTCGGGAGCGGTGATTTTAATAATGCTTAAAGTGAAACAATAAAAGTGAAATATTTCTTTAAATTTCGTACCTGGGAGGTTTGTATAGTATGCCTGTAAAGCAGCGCTTGTTTCCCGTGCTTAGAACTGTCCCTGCACAAAGTGTAATTTTTGAAGGAAAAAAAGTCATTTAATACTCACTCGCGGCTATAATGAATTGTCGGCTCCCGGCAATACATAGAAAAGTCATTGGTAAAAAAAAAAAAATGTGTGGGGGTCCCCCCAAATTCAATTACCAGGCCCTTCAGGTCTGGTATGGATATTAAAGGGAACCCTGCCGCAAATTAAAAAAAAAATGCGTGCGGTTCCCCCAAATATCCATACCAGGCCCTTCAGATCTCGCATGGATTTTAGGGGAACTCCACCCCAAATTTAAAAAAAAAATGGCGTAGATTGGATTTCATCGCTGGTATGTTTTTTTTTTTTTAAATAAAGGCATTTCCCAACGGTATCTGTGTTTTTTTTTACAATTTGTTACACTTTCTTTGTGAAATGGTAGGGGTACCCCATTACCAATTAACATGGGGGGGGCCGGGATCTGGGGGTCCCCTTTGTTAAAGGGGTCTTCCAGATTCTGATAAGCCCCCCGCCCGCAGACCCCCACAACCACCGGGCAAGGGTTGTGGGGATGAGGCCCTTGTCCCCATCAACATGGGGACATCTTCCCCATGTTGAGGGCATGTGGCCTGGTACGGTTCAGGAGGGGGGCGCTCTCTCGTCCCCCCTCTTTTCCTGTGGCCTGCCAGGTTGCGTGCTCGGATAAAGGGTCTGGTATGGATTTTTGGGGGAACTCCACGCCATTTTTTTTTTTAAATTTGGGGTGGAGTTCCCTTTAAAATCCACACCAGACCTGAAGGGCCTGGTAATTGAATTTGGGGGGACCCCCACACATTTTTTTTTTTTTTTTTACCAATGACTTTTCTATGTATTGCCGGGAGCCGACAATTCATTAATAGCCGCGAGTGAGTTTTAAATGACTTTTTTTTTTCCTTCAGAAATGACATTTTATGCAGGGACAGTTCTAAGCACGGGAAACATGCGCCACTTTACAGTCATACTATACACACCCCCCAGGTATGAAATTTAAAGGAATATTTTACTTTTATTGTTTCACTTTAAGCATTATTAAAATCACTGCTCCCGAAAAAACTGCCATTTTTAAAACTTTTTTTTGCATTGATACATGTCCCCTGGGGCAGGACCCGGGTCCCCAAACACTTTTTAGGATAATAACTTGAATATTAGCCTTTATAATTAACACTTTTGATTTCGAACGTTCGAGTCCATTGTATTTAATAGGGTTCTAAAGTTTGCGTGAACTTTCTGTCCGTTCGCAGGTTCTGGTGCGAACCGAACAGGGGGGTGTTCGGCTCATCACTATTGACTTCTATGGGGAAACTCGCTTTGATATGCGAGTGCTTTGGATTACAAGCATTCTCCTGGAACGGATTATGCTCGTAATCCAAGGTTCCACTGTACCTGGAATGTGTTTGGCTGATTTTTAATGAGAGTTCAGTTGGGTTTATACTGTAGTAGTGAGTGTAATCTTCGTAGGGAGAGTCGGGTTCACATTCACTCACCTGAGCTGAGTGCCAGGATGTGGAGTTTCCTCCAGGTGTGATGATGATGATGATGATGATGGTGATGATGATGATACATTGTACAGAAATCTCGGTCTTATCAGTTCCACTGCTCCTATTCCTGGCACAGCCCGGCTCCACCTGTCATTGTGATTCTGGATGTCATTTGTGACAGATGTGTATGACGTGTATCTGTGATGATGATTGAATAATGAGATGAATCGTCCCCCTTGTCCCCGTATAAAGGGTTCAGGGAAAGGGAATCTCCAGCTGACCCAACCTCCTTTATTTACAGGACTCTCACCTGCCGCCTCTCATTCTATTCTCTGCCGGGAGGAGGACGGCACATCACTCATACAGGTGAGGAGGACGGCACATCACTCATACAGGTGAGGAGGACGGCACATCACTCATACAGGTGAGGAGGACGGCACATCACTCATACAGGTGAGGAGGACGGCACATCACTCATACAGGTGAGGAGACACCATTCTGTATTCATGATTAGTGAAGGCGAAAAATGGTACTTTGTAACTGTCTGCATCAGAGAAGATCAGTGGATGGATTTCCAGATTCTTACTAAGCCCCGACTGGCTGCCATTAATTGTGCTATTTGGTTACTCTTGTATTTATCTATTGTGTACCTTAGTTATGCTGATCTCCTTCAGCCTCTTTGCAGCCGCTTCCTTTCTACAGGCACTTCTCTCCAGCATCGGCTGCACATCACTGCTCTGGATCAGATTCCTTATAATGACAACGGCGGAACATGCCCGAGCAATGTGTGTTGGCCAGGCCACTTGTAGTCATAAAATAGTCATCAATTTATCCATCTCTGTGCTGCTGATCTCCTTCAGCCTCTTTGCAGCAGCTTCCTGTCTATACGCACTTCTCTCCAGCATCAGCTGCTCATCATTTTTCTGGATCAGCTTTCTAATAGCAACAACTATGGAACATACCTGAGCAATGTGTGCTGGCATGGCTACTTGTAGCCATACATTTTTTCATCTCCGTGGTGCTGATCTCCTGCAGCCTCTTTGCAGCCACTTCATGTCTACATGCCCTCTTTGCAAGAATAAAAAACGCTGATAACATCTTTTGAAATTCAGTGACCTGGTAAAGCTTGAATATGATAATTATTGAATTTAAACTTCCGTATATACTCGAGTATAAGCCGACCCAAATATAAGCCGAGGCACCTAATTTTACCACAAAAAACTGAGAAAACGCATTGACTCGAGTATAAGCCTAGGGTGTCCATCTGCATGCCTCACTGTGCCTCGCTTTGCCTCACTGTGTCCATGTGCATGCCTCACTGCCTCACTGTGCCTCACTGTGTCCATGACTAGACTAACATGGTAGTCTATGTTTAACAAGGGGTGCCCGGATTTAAAAAATCGGTGCTCCCCGGCTGTAGGTCCCCTGAACAACAAACTTTTTACACTTGTAGAGGAAGAGTGGGGCTACATGTGTGCCAAGTTTGGGGTCCAGATGACCTACGGCCGGCCGGTCCCGGGTCCCCAAAGTCCGGGAGATCAGGCGCAAAAAGGTGACTCGAGTATAAGCCGAGGGGGGCATTTTCAGCAAAAAAATGTGCTGAAAAACTCGGCTTATACTCGAGTATATACGGTACTATTGAAACTACTTTTATGCTAATGCCTCGTACACACGAGCGGTTTTCCCGGCAGGAAAAAAAAATACGCTTTTCCCGACAGGATTCCTCTCAAGCTAGCCTTGCATACACACAGGCACACAAAAGACCGCTGAACTTTTGACTGCCAAGAACGCGGTGACGTCAAAGACTACGACGAACCGACAAAATGACGTTCTATGCTTCCGCGCATGCGTCGAATTGTTTACAAACATGCGCGTTTTTTTTCCCCTCGGGAAAGCATACAGACCATGGTTTTCACAACGGGAAAAAGACAAGTTCTCTTTTTTTTCCCCCGCAGTTTTCTCGCCGGGAAAACTGCGATGGAGCATACACACGGCCGGTTTTCCCGGCCAAAAGCTGTCTGGGCAGTTTTCCCGACGGGAAAACCAGTCTTGTGTACGAGGCATTATACTTTTTTACTTTTATGCTGTTTGTTATAGTGTCTACAAAATAGGGGATATATTTATGGCATTTTTATTATTATTATTATTATTTTACTAATAGTGGCGACGATCTGCGATTTTTACCAGGACTGCGACATTGCACGGACAGATCGGACACTTTTGACACATTTTTGGGAGCACTGACATTTATACAGCGATCAGTGCTATAAAAATGCACTGATTACTGTAAAAATGTCACTGGCAGGGAAGGGGTTTACACTAGGGGGCGATCAAGGGGTTAACTGTGTTCCCTCAGTGTGTGTTCTAACTGTAGGGGGGTGGGACTGACTTGGGGAGGAGACATATCGCTGTTCCTATATACTAGGAACAACAGATCAGTCTCCTCACCCCTGTCAGAACGTGGATTTGTGGGATTACACCCACAAATCCCCGTTCTTGCTCTGTCAGGAGTGATCGCGGGTGCCCAGTGGACATAGCGGCCGCCGGGCATGTGCATCGGCACCTTAGGGACGCAGCGGGCCCATATACTCCTTAAAGTGCCGGCGATTCATGCAAGAGTGTCCATTCTGCCGCCGTCAGTCGACAGGGGGCAGTCGGCAAGCGGTTAATGAAGGTACAACATTTAGCAACTCACATGGTTGATGATTAGAAGAGGCACATCTAAGTATGCAGGCATCCGGGGTAAAGCGATCCACATAGACCGTCCTCCTCACCGCCGGTTCTCACCGCTGTCAGTCTGCAATTGTGACCGGGAAGACTACCCTGCAGTAGAGCGATCTGAAAGCGAGGCTTAAATTGCTCGTGGAGAGGAGCGTGGAAGGGATGACGTCGATGGCGGTGCGGAGGACGGTCTATGTGAACAGCTTTACCCCAAATACCTGCATACTTAGATGTGTCTGTTTTAATCATCAACCATGTGAGCTGCTAAATGTTGTATCTTCATTAAATGTAACCAAATTGCTACACTTAGAGGCGCCTCTCTTCTCTTTTTTTTTTTACTCAGTTGTGACGTGACGCTACTTGTATATCAAGACATCGCTTGTATATCAAGTCAAAATGTATTAAAAATTTTTTTGCTTGTCTTGCAAAGTGCTCTCAAACCAAGGTTTTACTGTATAAAAAAAGCAACACATGACATTTTGTATGTGCTATGGTCATTTCTTTTTTTCCTTTAACCCTGACTGTGATCCATGGATGTGTCATTACAAGCGGTGTTCCAGCCCAAATTTTTTTTTTAAGTCAGCAGCTACAAACACTGTAGCTGCTGACTTTTAATAAGGACACTTACCTGTCCAGGGAGCCCGCAATGTCCCCCTCCCCCCCTCTCGAGGCCGATTCATCCATCGGATCGGGTGCCGGCGCCACCATTCCAACTAAGGAAAACCAGCAGTGGAGCCTTGCGGCTTCACTGTCAGTTTCCTACTGCGCACGCGCGAGTCGCGCAACGCTTTGTGAATGGTGGAGAATGCGGGCATTGATTTGAGAGGTGGTCTTAAACTAAAGACCGCCTCTCAACATCTCATTTTTGGATATTATTATTTTTTTTTTTTTGGTTCTTACCTTTTTGGAAGGGCCGTGACCCGTCTGGATCAGAAAGTACACTCGGTACTTCCAAAAGGGGTAAGAAACAAAAAGAAAAAAAATAATAATATCCAAAAATGAGATGTTGAGAGGTGGTCTTTAGTTTAAGACCACCTCTCAAATCAATGCCCGCATTCTCCACCAAAAAGGAAATAAAAAAGACCACCTCTCAAATCAATGCCCGCATTCTCCACCAAAAAAGAAATAAAAAAGACCACCTCTCAAATCAATGCCCGCATTCTCCACCAAAAAATAAATAAAAAAGACCACCTCTCAAATCAATGCCCGCATTCTCCACCAAAAAGGAAATAAAAAAGACCACCTCTCAAATCAATGCCCGCATTCTCCACCAAAAAGGAAATAAAAAAGACCACCTCTCAAATCAATGCCCGCATTCTCCACCAAAAAGGAAATAAAAAAGACCACCTCTCAAATCAATGCCCGCATTCTCCACCAAAAAGGAAATAAAAAAGACCACCTCTCAAATCAATGCCTGCATTCTCCACCAAAAAGGAAATAAAAAAGACCACCTCTCAAATCAATGCCCGCATTCTCCACCAAAAAGGAAATAAAAAAGACCACCTCTCAAATCAATGCCCGCATTCTCCACCAAAAAGGAAATAAAAAAGACCACCTCTCAAATCAATGCCCGCATTCTCCACCAAAAAGGAAATAAAAAAGACCACCTCTCAAATCAATGCCCGCATTCTCCACCAAAAAGGAAATAAAAAAGACCACCTCTCAAATCAATGCCCGCATTCTCCACCAAAAAGGAAATAAAAAAGACCACCTCTCAAATCAATGCCCTCATTCTGAACCAAAAAGGAAATAAAAAAGACCACCTCTCAAATCAATGCCCGCATTCTCCACCAAAAAGGAAATAAAAAAGACCACCTCTCAAATCAATGCCCGCATTCTCCACCAAAAAGGAAATAAAAAAGACCACCTCTCAAATCAATGCCCGCATTCTCCACCAAAAAGGAAATAAAAAAGACCACCTCTCAAATCAATGCCCGCATTCTCCACCAAAAAGGAAATAAAAAAGACCACCTCTCAAATCAATGCCTGCATTCTCCACCAAAAAGGAAATAAAAAAGACCACCTCTCAAATCAATGCCCGCATTCTCCACCAAAAAGGAAATAAAAAAGACCACCTCTCAAATCAATGCCCGCATTCTCCACCAAAAAGGAAATAAAAAAGACCACCTCTCAAATCAATGCCCGCATTCTCCACCAAAAAGGAAATAAAAAAGACCACCTCTCAAATCAATGCCCGCATTCTCCACCAAAAAGGAAATAAAAAAGACCACCTCTCAAATCAATGCCCGCATTCTCCACCAAAAAGGAAATAAAAAAGACCACCTCTCAAATCAATGCCCTCATTCTGAACCAAAAAGGAAATAAAAAAGACCACCTCTCAAATCAATGCCCGCATTCTCCACCAAAAAGGAAATAAAAAAGACCACCTCTCAAATCAATGCCCGCATTCTCCACCAAACAGGAAATAAAAAAGACCACCTCTCAAATCAATGCCCGCATTCTCCACCAAAAAGGAAATAAAAAAGACCACCTCTCAAATCAATGCCCGCATTCTCCACCAAAAAGGAAATAAAAAAGCCCACCTCTTAAAAATGGGTGGAACTCCGCTCTAAGATCATTAAACATTGGTTTGTAGAGATGAAACGTTTGTGTTTGTGGTGCGCTATTGATCTATTGAGAATATTTGGGGGAGCCGTTTTGTAAGCTGAGGACGGGATTGTCCTGGAAAGTCATGTAATTGTGCGGAGACGGGTGCAGGCATTGTGTTCTAATCAGGGAGAACACCTCACACCTGCGTTTCCATGTCGCTCTCCCTAATGCCCAGTCATCGCGGGAAAGATTTAGTCTTCAGGTGACAATGGACGAGGTTGCAGCAGAGGAACTCGGTGTCGGGAACCGGTTCTGCCGGCTCTATGGAGCATCAGATGTGACACTCATAGACTCATCTCTGACTTGTCATGACATGTATTTGTATGTAGAAGGAAAGTCTTCTATCTGTTCCATCACTCCGGGGCATAAAAAGTCAAGGATTGGTTTGATGAGTTTCCAGATCTTGGCACAACCATCTCCACTGATACCCATTGTATAGATTGCATTGTATAGGCGGAGCCGTCATAGTGTCAAGGTCATTTCTTCACACTTTCTTCCTTTTGGATGAGGTATTTCCACACCCTAAATGGGTCAGGTAAAACCTTTTGCTGTTTCACGTTTAACCATTTGACCTCTTGAAGATTTTACCCCCCTTACTGACCAGGCCTTTTGTTTGCTATTCAGCATTGCGCTACTTTAAACTGGTAATTGCGCAGTCATGCAACACTTTTCCCAAATGAAATTTATATCATTTTTTCACACAAATAGAGGTTTCTTAGTGGTATTTGATCACCTCTGCTGTTTTTTTTTTTAATCATATAAACAAAAAAAAAAGAATGAAAATTTTGAAAAAAAAAAAATCACGTTCTGTTATAAAACATATCCAATAAAATCAAATTTCTTCAAACATTTTGGTCAAAATGTATTCTACTACATGTCTTTGGTAAAAACAAAATCACAAATTTAGCCCTGTACACACGATCGGTTTTCTTATGGTTTTTAAACCGATGGCTTTTTCCATCGGAAAACCGATGAAGCTGACTTTCACCGGTTTTGCCCACACACCATCAGTCAAAAAACCGACCGTTTCAAACGCGGTGACGTAAAACACTCAGACGAGCCGAGAAAAATGAAGTTCAATGCTTCTGAGCATGCGTCGACTTGATTCTGAGCATGCGTGGGTTTTTTATCCGATGGAGTTTCCCACAGACGATTTTCTATCGTTTTTTAACCATCGGATAAATTTAAAACATGTTCTATTTTTAAACACCGATGGAAAAAAGACCGATGGGGCCCATACACGAGCGGTTTGTCCGATGAAAAAAGTCCATCGGACTGTTTTCATCGGTAAAACCGATCGTGTGTACGCGGCTTAAGTGTATATATGAATTGGCTTGTGTGAAAAGCTCTGTATATATATTAGTTTGTAGATGCTATAGCTTTCACACAAACCAATTCATATATACACTTATGCCACGTACACACGATCGGAATTTCCGTCGGAAAAACCTTGGATGGTTTTCCCGACGGAATTCTGCCCAAGCTTGTCTTGCATACACACGGTCACGCAAAAGTTCTCTAAACTTTCGACCACCAAGAACGCGGTGACGTACAACACTACGACGAGCCGAGAAAATGAAGTTCAATGCTTCCGAGCATGCGTCAAATTGTTTCCGAGCATGCGTAGGAATTTTGCGCATCGGAATTGCTACAGACGATCAAAATTTTTTGGGTCGGAAAATTTGAGAACCAGCTCTCAAATTTTTCTTCTCGGAAATTCCAACAGGAAAAGTCAGATGGAGCCTACACACGGTCGGAATTTCCGACGAAAAGCTCACATCGAACTTTTCTTGTCGGAAATTCCGACCGCGTGTACGCAGCATTATTGGTGATTTCGTTTGATATTGATACATTCCGCTCTACTGCAGTGGTGGTGATTATTGTGTGACTGTGATAGTGTGGTGAGCAATCGGACACTAACTGACACTGGCTGGCAGGGTTACTAACTGACACTGATTTCACTAATGACACTAATACAGTGATCAATGATAATAGGGTACATTGTCACTGTACTAATGACACTGGCTGGAAACTGGTTAACGTCTAGGGGCACTCAAGGGGTTCACAGTACACAGAGTTCTGTGTTTGATTGGACACAACCGGTCAGCAGGTTTCAGCCGAAATTATTGGCTGAAATCTGCTGCCAAACTCGTGCTGTGTCCAATCACAGCATGGGTCTGCAGGGGGCTCACGCAAGTGCTCCCCAAACAGGGCAGCCATCAGAAATTTTGAGGCCCCTTACCTAGCTTTAGACCTGGATCCCCCGTTCCTGACCCTCTTACATCAGAGTTTACCCCTTTCATTAGGGTCCCCAGAGTTCCCCTCTTACATCAGGGTCCTCAGAGTCTCCCCTTACATCAGGATCCCCAGAGTCCTCCCTTCTTAAATCAGAGACCCCAGATTTCCCCCTTACATCAGAGTCCCCCTTTCATTGGAGTCCCCAAAGTCATCCCCCCTTACATCAGTGTCCCCAGAGCCCCCTTACATCAGGGTCCCAAGAGCCCCCCTTACACCAGGGTCCCCAGAGCCCCCCTTACATCAGGGTCCCCAGAGCCCCCCTAACATCAGGGTTCCCAGAGCCCTCTTACATCAGGGTTCCCAGAGCCCTCTTACATCAGGGTTCCCAGAGCTCCCCTTACATCAGGGTCCCCAGAGCCCCCCTAACATCAGTGTTTCCAGAGCCCCCCTTACATCAGTGTTTCCAGAGCCCCCCTTACATCAGGGTTCCCAGAGCCCCCCTTACGTCAGGGTTCCCAGAGCCCTCTAACATCAGGGTCCCCAGAGCTCCCCTTACATCGGGGTCCCCAGAGCCCCCCTAACATCAGTGTTCCCAGAGCCCCCCTTACATCAGGGTTCCCAGAGCCCCCCTTACGTCAGGGTCCCCAGAGCCCCCCCTTACATCAGGGTTCCCAGAGCCCCCCTTACATCAGGGTTCCCAGAGCCCCCTTACGTCAGGGTCCCCAGAGCCCTCCTTACGTCAGGGTTCCCAGAGCCCCCCTTACCTCAGGGTTCCCAGAGCCCCCCTTACGTCAGGGTCCCCAGAGCCCTAATTTACATCAGGGTCCCCAGAGCCCCCCCCCCTACGTCAGGGTTCCCAGAGCCCCCCTTACATCAGGGTTCCCAGAGCCCCCCCTTACATCAGGGTTCCTAGAGCCCCCATTACATCAGGGTTCCCAGAGCCCCCTTACATCAGGGTCCCCAAAACCCCATTACATCATGGTCCCTAAAGCCCATTCCCTTTCAATTGGGTCCCGGAAGTTAGAAGGGAAGAGCAGAGTAGAGAGGTTTAAGAGGATAGTTGGGGTAGTGGAAGGGAAGGAGGGAGTATTGTGAAGACCCCAGCTTACATCAGGACAATTTTTTTTCTCATTGCAGCAGTTCTCTACAGGACAGGTGGAAGCTGAATGGCTGGGCACTGAGACCGTATAGTTTCAGAGGAGGTACTTCCCCCTCCTCTGAATGCTGGGGCCTTGGGGAAGGGCAAGCACGTGATTCGTTACTAGGACATGGGCGGTCCTAGAAATGTTGACAACTTATTTCCCTAGCACAGCCCCCTCCCTCCTTGCACATCACAGCCCTCCCCTCTTTTGGGAGTTTCTAATTGCTGTTTGTGCTGGCCCAGCTCCTCCGCCCCTCCCCTCGCCCCTCTACACGTCCTTTTTATGAAGCTTTGTAGGAAGGAGTGAGGAGGAATACTATAGAGCAGGGGTCTCCAAACATTCTAAACAAAGGGCCGATTTATTGTCCTTCAGACTCTTGGAGGGCCGGACTTTGGCAAGCGGGAGTGAAAGTTTTCCTGGCATCAGTGGGAGCAAACATCTGGTATTAGGGGGAGGAATAGTGCCCCATTGCTGGTATCATAGGGAGGAATAATGCCCCATTAGTGGTGTCAGTGGGAGAAATGGTGCTCCATTGTTGGTGTCAGATGGCAGAATAGTGTCTTGTATCATTGGAAGGGATAGTGCTTCAAGGGCCGGATAAAGGCTAGCAAAGGGCCGCATCCGGCCCTCGGGCCACAGTTTGGAGACCACTGCTATAGAGTGACAGCTCTGGGTCTGATGGGGCCACTGACATCACATCCAAGATGGTGGCACCCAGCAGCAGTTTACACAATGGAGCCATAAATATATCAAAAATACGTAGAATTCACGTGCAATGTGATGGGAAGTCATTGCTGAAATGAATCGCCTGGCCAAGGACACTCATCCGTGATCATTTCTGTGAAAGTTCTGTTTGTTCGATATGAGAAAAAGAGGAAATGAGATTTGCTTAGAAAATGTAACAATGTAACGGATTGTTGTACACTGCCCCGGTATAGGAATGTGTCTCACTAGGCAGCAGTGACACCACTGGGGTCCTTTTTGTATTTTATTCCTTTCAAGTGTCTTCCGACTGATAATGTCACAGGTCCTTTTTTATTTTTTATTTTTTATTTCAAGGGCCTCCAGCTGATGATGTCAGGGGTCCTGATTTAACTTTTTTTTTTCAACGGTTTTCAGGAGTTCTTATTTATTTATTTATTTATTTATTTATTTGTTTATTTTTCTTTCTTTCTTTTCCAGCTGATGATGTCAGGTGTCCTTTGTATTTATTTAATCATTTTTTTCTTTCAATGGTCTTCCAGTTGATAATGTCAGGGGTCCTTTTTGTTTATTTATTTATTTTTTTCTTGCAAGGGTCTTCCAGTTGATGATATCAGAGGTCCTTTTTATAGTTATATTTTTTTAATTAAAAAAAAAATAAAAAAAATTCAAGGGTCTTCTGGCTGATAATGTCAGGGGTTCTACTTTTTTTTTTTTCTCTTTTTAAAGGTCTTCAAATAAATAAAAATGAAAAAAAAAGACTTCTGACATCACAATTATATGTATATATCAGGGGAGGAAAGTAAGATTTTTTTTTTTTCAAAGGTCTTTTAGCTTATGATGTCCTGAAGATGTCAGGGGTCCTTTTTTTTTTTAATTTATTTCAAGGGTCTTCCAGTTGATGATGTCAGAGGTCCTTTTTATATTACATTTTTTTAAATTAAAACATTTTTTTTAGCTTTTTCAAGGGTCTTCTGGCTAATGACGTCAGGGGTCCTTTTTTTTTTCATTCTAAAGTCTGATGTCAGGAGTCCTAAAACAGCAAAAAGGGGACATTACTTTCCATAAAACAGGGGACTTTAAAGTCAATGTACTATGAACACATTGTAGATAAAACAAAGATTTATGTTATCACATTTGATTTTATGTAATAAATCTTTATTTTATCTACAATGTGTCATTGCCTTTAAAGTCCCCTGTTTTATGGAAAGGAATTCCCCCCTTTTTGCTGTTTTAGGACTCCTGACATCATCAGCTTGAAGACTTTAGAATAATAAAAAAATAAAAATAAGAACCCCTGATATCATCAGTTGGAAGACCTTTGAAAGAAAAAAAGAAAAGAAAAAAGGACCCCTGACGTCACCAGCCAGACCCTTGGGAAAAAAAAGAAAGAAACGTTTTTAAAAAAAATATAAATATAAAAAGGACCTCTGACATCAACTGGAAGACCCTTGAAATAAAAAAAAAGTACTTTCCTCCCCTGATATATATTGCGATGTCAGGAGTCTTTTTTTTTTTTCAAGGGTTTTTTCTACCTGATGATGTCAAGGGTCTTTTTATTTTTTTTTATTTTTTTTTTTAGGTCTGGCAGATGATTTCCTGATGATGTCAGGGGTCCTTTTTTTTTAATTGTTTCCTTTTTTTTCTTTCTTTCTTTCTTTTTTTCTTTTTCTCTTCTTTCTTTTTTTCTTTTTCTCTTCTTTCTTTCTTTCTTTCTTTCTTTCTTTCTTTCTTTCTTTCTTTCTTTCTTTTCTTTCAAGGAGCTTCCAGCTGATGATGTCAGGGGTCCTTTTTATATTTATATATATATTTTATTTACATTTTTTTAAGGGTCTTCTAGCCAATAATGTCAGGGGTCCTTTTTTTTTTCAAGGGTTTTCTAGCTGATGATGTCAAGGGTCTATTTTATTTTTTTTATTTTTTTTAGGTCTGGCAGATGATTTCCTGATGATGTCAGGGGTCCTTTTTTTTTAATTGTTTCCTTTTTTTTCTTTCTTTCTTATTTTCTTCTTTCTTTCTTTTTCTTTCTTTCCTTTTCTTTCTTTCTTTCCTTTTCTTTCTTTCTTTCTTTCTTTCCTTTTCTTTCTTTCTTTCTTTCTTTCTTTCTTTTCTTTTAAGGAGCTTCCAGCTGATGATGTCAGGGGTCCTTTTTATATTTATATATATTTTTTATTTAAATTTTTTAAGGGTCTTCTAGCCAATAATGTCAGGGGTCCTTTTTTTTTTTTAAGTTCTTAGGGTCCTTCCATTTTTTTTTTCTTTAGAATAGGCAGTCAGTAATACCTAATGCTGAATTGGATGAGGCTTATGTAGTGACATGTAAATGCTGCCTGCTCTGAGCCCAGGGGGTGGGGTCAATGACAGCCGGGTCCCACAGGAAGTGGGTTGCATGATGCTGGTCTTCATTTAACCCACAAGACTGAGGACATCTTGTGGTGAATAGGTGTTTCTGCAGAGGACATTACTTCCAAATTAAAGGTAATATAGTAGCAAAAGCTGCTTTGCTGTTGTTTTTTTTTTTTTTTTTTTTTTAATACAGTCGGCCACTGATTTGTTAAATTAAAAAAGAAAAAAAAAAAAAAAACTGGAGTTCCACTTAATTTTTTTTTACCCACGCTATTCAAACCTAAAAAAAAAAAAATACAGGGGGTCCCCGACTTACGAACGGCCGACTTACGAATCCCTCCTACTTACAAACCGGGCGCTGCAGGGACCCTCTGCCGTTCTTCGCGGTCCATCTGCTGTTCTGCGCATGCGCGGCCAGATGGAGCCTCGGAAAATGTCGTAAATGTCCGCAATTGGCCGCGCATGCGCAGAACGGCATTGGTCGGAACATCGGAAAACATTGGAAATGGCCGTAATTGTCGTTCTGCGCATGCGCGGCCGACTTACGAACATTTCCGATTTACAAACAGGAGGAAAGTCCCTAACGGGTTCGTAACCCGGGGACCCCCTGTACTAGAGTTTGCCTTTAATCACTAATGCAATTCACTGTGACATTGATGGGCAGAGGTAGGTATTCAATGATCTTTCAGTATACTGTAGATATGATCCTTACCCCTAGGCGTGCGCACAGGGTGTGCCAGGTGTGCCTGGGCACACCCTAATAACCTTGTATGCTGCAGATGCCCCCTGTTTAGACCCGTGATATTTCACCAAAGCCCCCTAATGGGGCTCCTAAAAAAATGATTTTTTTAATAAATAATAATAAAAATTAAAATAAAATAGTAAAAAAAAATAAAAAATTTTATTGTAAAAAATAATAAAGAATAAAATAGTAAAAATAAAAACTACTACTACTGACACTGTGCACTGCCCCACTGACACCAAACTCTGCCCTACTGACACCGGCAGTATATACTGTATACACAGGCACACACATATGTGTTTGAGCTTTGGGGTGCACACCCTAATGCAATAAGCTGTGCACACCTATGTCCTTACCATACTGTAAATTAAAGCATTGCACCACTGCTAAAAGCTCCAGATATGACTTTATTCCAACAAAAACCAGGAGGGCAATCAAAATACTACCTAATGCGTTTCAGGGGTCTAAAAATTCATTTTTTATTAGGGCTTGATTGTGTAGCAGAATCTCTAACCTCTTCCAGTCTAATGACCCCCTTTGGCGGCCACAGACCACCGATATCCTTCAATAGGTAGTGGGTTGTGAGGCATAGTGGGTGCAAAGACGGTGAAAGTCATTGGGCGCCAGACACTTCTTGGAGGCAAAAGAGGTTTTATTTATTTTAACAGTCCTTTTTATATTTTGCAAGGGAAAGAGGGTTAGGGCCAGGACACCCTTAAAGCGGAGTTCCACTAGTAGAGTTCCACTTTCCATTTAAAAGTCAGCAGCTACAAAAAGTGTAACTGCTGAGTTTTAATAACCAGGTACTTACCTGTCCCACGGTCCAGCGACGGGTCCCTGACTTGACCACCGCCTGAAGTTTCCGGATTCTCCACCGTCCCCGGTTGATGAGAATGTTACTCCGGTACTTGCTTCAGTTACTCATTGTGGTCCCCGGTGATAAGGTGGTTGGTCCCTAAGTGGCGACAGCTTCCCTTCTACCTCCGACCATGACAGGTTCTCCGGCCGGCAGAACCGTCACTTTTTGGTTGGACTGCAAGCCGCAATCCCAACCCTGCGTTGCCCTCTTACTTCTGGATAGGCCCTCACACAGCCTGGCAGCCAGATGCCCCCCGGGGTATAGGCCCAATCTCCGGCCTAGCAGCCCGGCGCAGGCGACACACATCCACCCAGATGGTAGTCCGGGTGGCACAGAACACAGATCACCTGACCTCTCCCAGAATATATAGGCTCTCCCAGCAGGCTAAGGGATTCAACAAAACCCCTGCCCATTGGCTGAGATATCCCATATACTCATAACCTGACCTTGAAATGTCCTTCTCTCATCTAATGCCACCTAGTGGCAGAAGAGAAAAGTACAACAAGGCCAAACTTAGGGAGAAATCAATAGATCTCTAACAACTATCCACAGTAGCTACTCCTGACAAGGACTACTCCCCGACTAAACCCCAGGGTGCTACAACTGAAAACATTGTGAATGGACTAGAAGTGAAGTGATAAGAAGCACTAGTCTTGTAAGCAGCGGGTTAGCCCTGGTGCCCAACCTGTAGCTCTTTGCCCTTTGGTATATGATGTGTGGCCCTCAGACCTCAGCAGTCTGTAGTGGGAACATTGAGTAGGGTAATAGCATTGAGCTCTACTAGTCCATTGATCTCTACTAGTCTCAGGTAACATCTTCCCAGTCTCGTATTGTCTTCTGCAGCATATCCCCCGCCAACAATGTATCCTGTCCTCCCTCTCTGACCACCAACAATGTATCCTGTCCTCACTCTCTGACCACCAACAATGTATCCTGTCCTCACTCTCTGACCACCAACAATGTATCCTGTCCTCACTCTCTGACCACCAACAATGTATCCTGTCCTCACTCTCTGACCACCAACAATGTATCCTGTCCTCCCTCTCTGACCACCAACAATGTATCCTGTCCTCACTCTCTGACCACCAACAATGTATCCTGTCCTCCCTCTCTGACCACCAACAATGTATCCTGTCCTCCCTCTCTGACCACCAACAATGTATCCTGTCCTCCCTCTCTGACCACCAACAATGTATCCTGTCCTCCCTCTCTGACCACCAACAATGTATCCTGTCCTCCCTCTCTGACCACCAACAATGTATCCTGTCCTCACTCTCTGACCACCAACAATGTATCCTGTCCTCACTCTCTGACCACCAACAATGTATCCTGTCCTCACTCTCTGACCACCAACAATGTATCCTGTCCTCCCTCTCTGACCACCAACAATGTATCCTGTCCTCCCTCTCTGACCACCAACAATGTATCCTGTCCTCACTCTCTGACCACCAACAATGTATCCTGTCCTCACTCTCTGACCACCAACAATGTATCCTGTCCTCACTCTCTGACCACCAACAATGTATCCTGTCCTCCCTCTCTGACCACCAACAATGTATCCTGTCCTCACTCTCTGACCACCAACAATGTATCCTGTCCTCACTCTCTGACCACCAACAATGTATCCTGTCCTCACTCTCTGACCACCAACAATGTATCCTGTCCTCACTCTCTGACCACCAACAATGTATCCTGTCCTCACTCTCTGACCACCAACAATGTATCCTGTCCTCACTCTCTGACCACCAACAATGTATCCTGTCCTCACTCTCTGACCACCAACAATGTATCCTGTCCTCACTCTCTGACCACCAACAATGTATCCTGTCCTCCCTCTCTGACCACCAACAATGTATCCTGTCCTCACTCTCTGACCACCAACAATGTATCCTGTCCTCCCTCTCTGACCACCAACAATGTATCCTGTCCTCCCTCTCTGACCACCAACAATGTATCCTGTCCTCACTCTCTGACCACCAACAATGTATCCTGTCCTCACTCTCTGACCACCAACAATGTATCCTGTCCTCCCTCTCTGACCACCAACAATGTATCCTGTCCTCACTCTCTGACCACCAACAATGTATCCTGTCCTCACTCTCTGACCACCAACAATGTATCCTGTCCTCACTCTCTGACCACCAACAATGTATCCTGTCCTCACTCTCTGACCACCAACAATGTATCCTGTCCTCACTCTCTGACCACCAACAATGTATCCTGTCCTCACTCTCTGACCACCAACAATGTATCCTGTCCTCACTCTCTGACCACCAACAATGTATCCTGTCCTCACTCTCTGACCACCAACAATGTATCCTGTCCTCCCTCTCTGACCACCAACAATGTATCCTGTCCTCACTCTCTGACCACCAACAATGTATCCTGTCCTCACTCTCTGACCACCAACAATGTATCCTGTCCTCCCTCTCTGACCACGAACAATGTATCCTGTCCTCCCTCTCTGACCACCAACAATGTATCCTGTCCTCACTCTCTGACCACCAACAATGTATCCTGTCCTCCCTCTCTGACCACCAACAATGTATCCTGTCCTCACTCTCTGACCACCAACAATGTATCCTGTCCTCCCTCTCTGACCACCAACAATGTATCCTGTCCTCCCTCTCTGACCACCAACAATGTATCCTGTCCTCCCTCTCTGACCACCAACAATGTATCCTGTCCTCCCTCTCTGACCACCAACAATGTATCCTGTCCTCCCTCTCTGACCACCAACAATGTATCCTGTCCTCCCTCTCTGACCACCAACAATGTATCCTGTCCTCACTCTCTGACCACCAACAATGTATCCTGTCCTCACTCTCTGACCACCAACAATGTATCCTGTCCTCACTCTCTGACCACCAACAATGTATCATGTCCTCACTCTCTGACCACCAACAATGTATCCTGTCCTCACTCTCTGACCACCAACAATGTATCCTGTCCTCACTCTCTGACCACCAACAATGTATCCTGTCCTCACTCTCTGACCACCAACAATGTATCCTGTCCTCACTCTCTGACCACCAACAATGTATCCTGTCCTCACTCTCTGACCACCAACAATGTATCCTGTCCTCACTCTCTGACCACCAACAATGTATCCTGTTCTCCCTCTCTGACCACCAACAATGTATCCTGTCCTCACTCTCTGACCACCAACAATGTATCCTGTCCTCACTCTCTGACCCTCATTTCCTCTATTAGGCTACTTTCACACTGAAGCGTTGGATGCGCTGGCGGTATAGCGGGGATATTTTTAGCGCCGCTATACCGTTGTTTTTGCCGCGATTTGCGGGCGCTAGCGGGGTGATTTTAACCCCTACTAGCGGCCGAAAAAGGGTTAAAAACGCCCGCAATAACGCCTCTTTGCGGCATTTTGGAGGCGCTACCCCATTGATTTCAATGGGCAGGGGCGCTATAGGAGCGGTATTTTTACCGCTCCTATCGCGCCTGAAAGATGCGTCTTGCAGGAGTTTTTTTCCCTCCCGCAAGCACAACGCTCCAGTGTGACAGCCCTCGGGCTTTTTACACTGGATACAAAGTAGCGTCTTTTTTAGGGCGCTTTGCAGGCGCTATTTTTAGCACAATAGCGCCTGCAAAGCTCCTCAGTGTGAAAGGGGCCTTAGAGCTGCAGTTTCTGACTGTCCTTTCAAGAATGACCTACACTATATTTTCAAAAGTATTGGGACGCCTGCCTTTACACGCACATGAACTTTAATGGCATCCCAGTGTTAGTCCGTAGGGTTCAATATTGAGTTGGCCCCGCCCTTTGCAGCTATAACAGCTTCAACTCTTCTGGGAAGGCTGTCCACAAGGTTTAGGAGGGTGTCTATGGGAATGTTTGACCATTCTTCCAGAAGCGCATTTGTGAGGTCAGGCACTGATGTTGGACGAGAAGGCCTGGCTCACAGTCTCTGCTCTAATTCATCCCGAAGGTGTTCTATTGGGTTAGGAGATAGAAGGTCAGGATTCTGTGCAGGCCAGTCAAGTTCCTCCACACCAAACTCGCTCATCCAAGTCTTTATGGACCTGGCTTTGTGCACTGGTGCGCAGTCATGTTGGAACAGGAAGGGGCCGTCCCCAAACTCTTTCCACAAAGTTGGGAGCATAAAATTGTCCAAAATGTCTTGGTATGCTGATGCCTTAAGAGTTCCCTTCACTGGAACTAAGGGGCCAAACCCAACCCCTGAAAAACAACCCCACATCTATAATCCCCCCCTCCCCCCACCAAATGATTTGGACCAGTGCACAAAGCAAGGTCCATAAAGACATGGATGAGCGAGTTTGGGGTGGAGGAACTTGACTAGCCCGCACAGAGTCCTGACCTCAACCTGATAGAACACCTTTGGGATGAATCAGAATGCAGACTGCGAGCCAGGCCTTCTCATCCAACATCAGTGCCTGACCTCACAAATGCACTTCTGGAAGAATGGTCAAACATTCCCATAGACACCCTCCTAAACCTTGTGGACGGCCTTCCCAAAAGAGCTGAAGCTGTTATAGCTGCAAAGGGCGGGGCCAACTCAATATTGAACCCTACGGACTAAGACTGGGATGTCATTAAAGTTCATGTGCGTGTAAAGGCAGGCGTCCCAATACTTGTGGTAATATAGTAAATATTATGTGTGGCCCTTTGGTGATGTCAGGGGCCACATTTGAGGTCCCCTTCAGCTCATAAGTTGACAACCTCTGGTCTATATACTCTGTCTTTGTCTTCGGCTTCACTCACATCTGTAGATTTTTCTATAAATACCATTTAGTGGCTGTTGTCATGGGCGTCCGCTCCATAGGGCAAGGGGGGGTCAATTGCCCTCCCCTGGAAGTCAGAGTGAAGACACACACTTGCCCCCTATGTTTCAATGGCCGCCGCGGCCGCCTGGAATTTTTTTTCTAGGTCTGCAGACTGCTGCTGGCCTGGGGGCTGGGGCTGCTCTCAGTCTTTTCCGACTATCCGTCCCTCCCTCCTCACCCCCGGCTCGAGCATCGGATTGTCTCTGCCGCTCGGGCCTCGGCTTAACATCACCGTGACCCTGACCCGGCTGTTCCGTAATTGGCTGCTGCCTCAGCCTGCCTTTTCCAGTGTAAATGAGCCTATGCCGATCCGGCCGGCACGGCGCCGGCTCCTCCCACAGGTGCGTGGCGTGCAGTGGCCAAGACAAGAGACTGAATACGCTGCCAGTGCCTGCCCTATCGCTGAAGAACTACAGGTGTCTGACAATGGCAGCTTGATCCTTCTATTAAGCTTTTGCATCAGGTTTCTCAAACCTTTGCATGCCTGCGCTTTATGTCATAATGACTAAGCCCCTCCCCTTCATGACATTGTCAAAAAGGGACCGAGCGTGGGTGATCTTAAAATGATGCCCCCCCCCCCCCCGAACAAAGTTCAGCGGACGCCCATGGGTGTTGTTATACAGATGTGATACCATTGAAATGATAAGTAACAGAACCGGAATTAACTGCTCGAGTGTTAATAATCATCATTTGAACTTTGGAGTAATCGGGCAAATATTCATAAACAGGTGCAGCAGAATTGTGCAAGGTTTATACGTGATAACCTTGAGAAATGTGCTTTCTATGATGTAGTGTATCTGGGTATTCAACCACTAAGGAAATATGAAAAATAAAATAATGAAAAAATGGACTGCCGCACTCCAAAAACCTTTTGGTGGCTTTTATTTAAAATGGCATCAAACAAATGGCACTACAAGTCACAGCAAAGCAAAGGAACAGCTGACGCGTTTCACACTTTTAAATAGTGCTTACACACAGCTGGATAAACGTTTAAAAACACTTCAAATTTATATTAAAACCAAAAGCTGTCATGTGGTCTGTGTAACCAATGACTGCTGCTTCACAATTAGCTGGATTGGGAGCAGAAAAGAGCATACCAACCCGGGATGAGTACAAATGAATTAACCAATTCATAACCCAAATACGTGTACTGGTGTATGTGTGGAACAAGTGAGGAAAGAAATTACAATGTGTCGTGTGCATATATGTGTGTGACCTTAAGTGATGTTTATATAATAAAGATTACATAATTTGTGTCCATACAACGGACACAAAGGTGATAGTCGCATGACTATGGGCTCTTTCACACGGAGGTCCGTTCAGGTCTGCCTGTCAGTTTTTTAGGCGGACCTGAAACGGATCCTCCATGTACCCCTATGGAGGCACGGATGTCAGCGGAGACATGTCCGCTGACATCCGCTCCGCTCCGCCAAAGTGTGACGGAGGAAAACCCTATTTTTCCTTCCGTCGGCGGAGCGGATCGGATGACAACGGACTCTACGGTCCGTCGTCATCCGATTCCCCATAGGGGAGAGCGGCGCTCTGACAGGGTGGTCCCTGCACAGTGTGCGGGGACCGCCCAGTCATCCGTCGGCTCAGCGGGGATCAACGGAGCGATCCCCGCTGAGCAAGCGGAGCTTCACGGGGCGGATCTGCACGGATCCGCCCCGTGTGAAAGGACCCTAAGTCTTCAAAACAGATGAGTAAATGATGTAATACCATGTATGTGCAGTTGAATAATAATGTGTTGGGAATAAAAATCAGGCTATATGGATGTTATTAATGTTAGCAATTATTGACAATTGTTGTTATTTATATGTGTACAAATAGATTGTGGACGCATATGTGAGGAAATTGGTCAAAGTAATTGGTGGATGTTTGATAAAAACACAAAAACCTCTTTTGTTTGTGTGTGTGTGAATATTGAATATGTGAAGGAAAAAGAGAGGAAGAAGTATGATAAAATAAAAAGTGAAATAAAATGAAGTAAAAGAGACTCTCTTTTGGTAATATATAGATGCAGAAAAATTATATAGATATATACATATGTTTGTGCTATTAAACATGATAGAAGGCGTGTATAATAGGTAATTAATTAATTAATTATATCTGATACGGTATATGTTTGAATATATGTAACCAGTCCATTTTCATATTTATATGGAAATAAAGTGACATAAACCAAAAGAAACGTGATGCTTCTCTTAAGTTACGTAAATACATAAATACATAAATCCGGAAAAATAAAATATGCGTGAAACCATATGTGTATTATATAACCATCCCGGACATAATATATATGCAAAATACAGTTTTTTTCTCTTTTTTTCTTTTTTCACAATTTGGAGGGAACTATATGTATATACAAATTTTTCTTTTGCAGAAAACTGCAAAACAGATACACAACAACTTTGGAATGCTATTAACGCTATATATATATATAAAATACATACAGATGTCTAGCCATATTGCTATGTCCCTGAAGTATCAGTAAATAGTAAAACAATAAGCTCTCTCGGGACAATTTGCAATGAAATTCTAAATCTATAAATAAAATTGTGTGCATATCGATTATTCCAATCTCTATGTGTCTGTAGAGACTGATGGTTCATAATTGAATATAGATGTAGATATGCACATTTTTTATTTTTATTTTTTATTTTATATTTTTTGCTATTAAATTTTTAATTTTACTGCAAAAAAGCATTTAGTGTAGGAACTAGACATTGATAATGGTTATTTTCTAGTGTGTCCCGTAGCGCATTGGTCATAAAAAAGAGAGACAAAATCTAAAAATATAAACATTGTTTCTTATATATAAAACGAAAACCAAAGTATGGATGCATATGTGCACCTATGATAAAGTGCATTATTAAAATCCATGTGCATGTTCTAAGGAAATATGGTACACCGTGCTTACGCATTTCAGGAACTCCAGGTCTTAGTCATAGCTGAAGACAGGGGAGTCTACGTCCTCCTAGCCACTTCCCAACCGCCCCATAGCAGATTTACTGCCACACGGTGGCCATTCTGTGTATATATTCGTGATTCTGCACTGCCACCTATTGGGTGGTTAGTCACAGCAGAAACCGAACAGCGGGTGCCGGCCAATAGATGTCTGCCGACACCTGCTGATCGTCGGGAAGAGAGGCTGGACGGAGCTCTGCCTATGTAAACAAGGCAGAGCTCCATTCTGACAGGAGGGATGTGATGGATTTCCTTTCCCTGTAAAGCAGGGAATAAAATCCATCACATCTCTTAGTAAAAGCAGCACACATAGCACAGAAAAAAACACTGGCTAGGCACACATTTAACCCTTTAAACGCCCTAGATGTTTAACCCCTTCCCAGCCAGTGTCATTAGTACAGTGACAGCGCATATTGTTTAGCACTGATCACTGTTTTGGTGTCACTGGTTCCCACAAAGTGTCAGTCAGGCTGCATTCACACCTGAGCGTTTTGTAGTCTGAAGCCTGAAGCTACAAAACGCTAGAGGGGAAAAAAATCCATTATTCTCTATGGAGATGGTTCACATCTCCACTCCAAAACGCCTGAAGCCGAACGCCTGAAGCTCAAACAAGTTCCGGACCTTTTTCTGTCACGCGAATCGGGCAGATTTGGGCGTTTTAGGAGTCATAGAATGTAATGGAAACGCTCGATTCAAGCGTTTAGCGCGACAACGAACGTTTAAACGGGCGTAAATTTGCGCGACAAAACGCCGGTAAAAACGTCGGTAAAAACGCTCGAAGCGCTACGCTCAGGTGTGAATGCAGCCTTAGTGTCAGATTGTCCGCCCCAATGTCGCTGTCCCGCTATTAGGCCCCTTTCACACTGGCACGTTTTTCAGGCGGTTTAGCGCTAATATTAGCGCTGTTATACCGCCTGAAAAAATCGTGCCCTGTATTCTTCAATGTGAAAGCCCGAAGGCTTTCACACTGAAGCGGTGCGCTAGCAGGACCGCTACAAAAGTCCTGCTAGCCGCATCTTTACAGCGGTGAAGGAGCGGTGTGTTCACCGCTCCTTTACCGTGGCTGCTCATTGAAATCAATGGGACACCGCGGTAATACCGCCCGCAAACCGCGGCAATAGCCGCGGTTTGCGGGCGGTATTAACCCTTTTTCGGCCGCTAGCGGGGGTTAAATTCACCCCGCTAGCGGCCGCATACCGCAGTGATAACGACGGTATAGCAGCGCTGAAAATTGCGCCGCTATACTGCCACGGCACCTGCCCGCCCCAGTGTGAAAGGGGCCTAAGTCTCTGATCACTGCCATTGCTAATATATAAGAAAAAAAAAATCCCATAAATATATCCCATAGTTTGTAAACACTATAACTTTTGCGCAAACCAATCAATATACGCTTAATGGGATTTTTTTGACATGTACGTGTAAAGGCAATACTTGTGGTAATATAGTGTATATTGATTGAACATTATGTGTGGCCCTTTGGTGATGTCAGGGGCCACATTGTAGCAGAAGACATATTGGCCCAAACTGATGAAGAAATTCGATTTTTTTATTGGATATGTTTAATAGCAGAAAGTAAAAAATATTGTTTTTTTCTTTTCAAAATTGTCGCTCTTTTTTTGTTTATAGCGCAAAAAATAAAACCCGCAGAGGTGATCAAATACCACCAAAAGAAAGCTATTTGTGGGGATAAAAATTACATCAATTTTATTTATGTACAGCGTTGCATTAACCACGCAAGTGAAAGTAACGCAGTGCCGTATCGCAAAAAAAAAATGGCCTGGTCATAAAGTGGTTTAGCATGTTAGATATTCCATAAATATATCCCATAGTTTGTAGATGTTATAACTTTTTCTTAAACCAATCAATATACGTTTATTAGGATTGTTTTTTTACCAAAAAATATGTAGCTGAATACATATTGGCCTAAATTTATGAAGAAATTAGATTTTTTACATTACTTTGTTGGATATGTTTTATAGCAGAAAGTAAAAAATATCGTTTTTTTTTTTCAATATTCCCTTTTTTGTTGTTTATAGCGCAACAAATAAAAACTGCAGAGGTGATCAAATGGCACCAAAAAAAAGCTCTATTTGTGGGAAAAAAATGACGTACATTTCAATTATGTACAGCGTTGCATTAACTGCACAATTGTCAGTTAATATAACGCAGTGCCGTATCGTAAAAAAATGGCCTGGTCATGAAGTGGTTTAGCAAATTTATGAAGAAATTCGATTTTTTAAATTTTTTTTGTTGGATAGGTTTTATAGCAGAAAGTAAAACATATATATATTTTTTTCAATATGCTCGGTCTTTTTTGTTTATAGCGGAAAAAAAAAAAAATTACCACCAAAAGAAAGCTCTATTTGTGGGGAAAATATCACGCTGATTCTATTTATGTACAGCATTGCGTGACCGCGCAATTGTCAGCTAAAGTAACACAGTGCCGTATAGCAAAAAATGGCCTGGTCATGAAGGGTGGTAAATCTTCCGGAGGTCAAGTGGTTAACCACTTCTCTACTGTGCACGAAAACCCCCTTCCTGCCCAAGCCATTTTTCAGCTTTCAGCGCTGTCACACTTTGAATGACAATTGCGCGGTCGTGCGACGTGGCTCCCAAACGAAATTTGTGTCCTTTTTTCCCACAAATAGAGCTTTCTTTTGGTGGTATTTGATCACCTCTGCGGTTTTTATTTTTTGCGCTATAAACAAAAGAAGAGCGTCCAGTTTGGAAAAAAAACACTATTTTTTACTTTTTGCTATAATAAATACCCATTTTTTTTTAAAATAAAATTTTCCTCAGTTTAGGCCGATACGTATTCTTCTACATATTTTTGGTAAAAAAAAAAAATAGCAATAAGTGCGTATTGATTGATTTGCGCAAAAGTTATAGCGTGTTTTTTTATTAGTAATGGCGGCGATCTGCGATTTTTTATTGTGACTGCGATATTGCGGCGGACACATCGGACACTTTTGACACATTTTTGGGACCATTCACGTTTATACAGCGATCCCTGCTATAAAAATGCATTGATTACTGTATAAATGTGATTGGCAGGGAAGGGGTTAACCACTAGGGGGCGGGAAGGGGTTAAATATGTTCCCTCAATGTGTTCTTACTCTGGGGGGAGGTGACTGACTGGGGGAGGTGACCGATGGTTGTCCCTATGTACAAGGGACACACCATCGGTCCCCTCTCCCTCACAGGACGTGGATCTCTGTGTTTACACACAGAGATCCACTTTCCTGCTCGTTTCCCGGGCAATCGCGGGTGCCCGGCGGCAATCGCGGCCGCCGGGCACGCGCACCGGGGCCTTGTGAACGCGGCGGGCGCGCGCCGCTGGCGGCGAGCGTGCGTCTCCTAGCTCGTTTTAAAGGGAGGACGTCATATGACGTTCTCCCAGAACGAGAGTATCCTCCGCCCGCCGTCAATTGACAGTGGGCGGGGGACAAGTGGTTAAAGAAGAAAATAAACGTTTCAAATCTGCTGCCATTTACGAGGAGTTAGGTGCAAGGAGGTATATGGGAGAGGGGAGATTCGGGTCTGATATGGATTTTATGGGGAACCCCACGCCAAAATGTAAAAAAAAAACAGTGTGGGGTCCCCCCAAAATCCATACCAGACCTTTTTCCGAGCATGCAGCTCGGCAGGTCAATAAAGGGGGGGGGGAATGAGCGAGGGCCCCCCCCCCGAACCATACCAGGCCACATGCCCTCAACATGGGGGGTGCCATTCCAAAGCACCTTGTTCCCATGTTGATGGGGAAGCCCGTTGACAGCTGATGAGCCATTGGTTGTTAAGGATGCGGCGGCGGGCTTCCTGTCCGGCTGCTTAAACAGCTATCCTTCAAAAAGAATTCAAATTGGTTGATAATTTTTTGGCCAGTCTGAATTCGAATTGTTCCGAAATTTGGAAACAAAACGAACTTTAACAAATTTCAACTAAATCCGTTACTATTTCATTCGGAGATTCAGATACATCTGAATCTCCAAATAACCAAAAATGTGTCCGAATTTGTATTTGTACCGAAACGCATTTCACATGTCTAATAGAAACCCAACAAGTAGATATGGTCACTGAAGGGGATACCACCTGCAAAGATGAGATCCTTCCACCAAGCCATTTAAAAGGTTGGAGAGTGAAGGAAAGTTTTGCCCCCATTGAAACTTCACATCTTTGCAGGTGGAAAACCCCACTAAAAGTAAAAAACAGGGTGAGAGCAAAAAACTGTATAACTGAGATAAAAAAAAATATGCAGTTCCATCAAATAGAAATTAGAAACCCTCAAATGGTATTCAATGATATCTCAAACAGGTTTTCATAGAACCCTAACTTTCCTTGCTAGGGGTTCCTTGAGCAATGACCAATTTTTGCCTCACAGATAAGTTCCCACTGACACCATTGATCTTTTTAGCTCTCTGTAAGGGGGTAATTCTTCCCAATGACCACAGATGTAAGGAGCATTCTTCCCACTGACCATCACACTAATGTATCATGAGTTGTAGATATAGTCAATTTTACCAGGGGTTCCCTGAGACCAGAATTTTTTTTTTAAGGATTCAAGGGTTATTTTAAGGGTGTAGAAAAGATTGAGAAAGGCAGTGGTATTCCAATGGTAACATAGCTCTCTCATGGGGAAGAGATGAATAATGGCCTTGAATATCAAGAGTGACCCACATAAAGCCACAGATTCAAGTACAATTCTACAACTGAGACTAAATCAATTTAGTGCCTCTAATGAAGCCTGGCAACCGATATACAAGGGGTTACAGATAAGCATCCTCCCAATCCCCCAGTCTCTCAAACATCCTCCCAATCCCCCAGTCTCCTACGCATCCTCCCAATCCCCCAGTCTCCCAAACATCCTCCCAATCCCCCAGTCTCCCAAACATTTTCCCAATCCCCCAGTCTCCCAAACATCCTCCCAATCCCCCAGTCTCCCAAACATCCTCCCAATCCCCCAGTTTCCCAAACATCCTCCCAATCCCCCAGTCTCCCAAACATCCTCCCAATCCCCCAGTCTCCCAAACATTTTCCCAATCCCCCAGTCTCCCAAACATCCTCCCAATCCCCCAGTTTCCCAAACATCCTCCCAATCCCCCAGTCTCCCAAACAACCTCCCAATCCCCCAGTCTCCCAAACTTCCACAAAATCCCCCAGTCTCCCAAACATCCTCCCAATCCCCCAGTCTCCCAAACATTTTCCCAATCCCCCAGTCTCCCAAACATCCTCCCAATCCCCCAGTCCCCCAAACATCCTCCCAATCCCCCAGTCTCCCAAACAACCTCCCAATCCCCCAGTCTCCCAAACTTCCACAAAATCCCCCAGTCTCCTAAACAACCTCCCAATCCCCCAGTCCCCCAAACATCCTCCCAATCCCCAGTCTACCAAACATCCTCCCAATCCCCCAGTCTCCCAAACATCCTCCCAATCCCCCAGTTTCCCAAGCATCTTCCCAATCCCCCAGTCTCCCAAACTTCCACAAAATCCCCCAGTCTCCTAAACAACCTCCCAATCCCCCAGTCTCCCAAACCCCCAGTCTCCCAAGCATCCTCCCAATCCCCAGTCTCCCAAACATCCTCCCAATCCCCAGTCTCCCAAACATCCTCCCAATCCCCAGTCTACCAAACATCCTCCCAATCCCCCAGTCTCCCAAACATCCTCCCAATCCCCCAATCTCCCAAACATCCTCCCAATCCCCAGTCTACCAAACATCCTCCCAATCCCCCAGTCTCCCAAACATCCTCCCAATCCCCCAGTTTCCCAAGCATCTTCCCAATCCCCCAGTCTCCCAAACATCCTCCCAATCCCCCAGTCTCCCAAACATCCTCCCAATCCCCCAATCTCCCAAACATCCTCCCAATCCCCAGTCTACCAAACATCCTCCCAGTCTCCCAAACATCCTCCCAATCCCCCAGTTTCCCAAGCATCTTCCCAATCCCCCAGTCTCCCAAACATCCTCCCAATCCCCCAGTCTCCCAAACATCCTCCCAATCCCCCAGTCTCCCAAACCCCCAGTCTTCCAAGCATCCTCCTAATCCCCCAGTCTACCAAACATCCTCCCAATCCCCCAGTCTCCCAAACATCCTCCTAATCCCCCAGTCTCCCAAACCCCCAGTCTTCCAAGCATCCTCCTAATCCCCCAGTCTACCAAACATTCTCCAAATCCCCCAGTCTCCTAAACATCCTCCCAATCCCCAGTCTACCAAACATTCTCCCAAACATCCTCCCAATCCCCAATCTACCAAACATCCTCCCAATCCCCCTGTCTCCCAAACATCCTCCCAATCCCCCTGTCTCCCAAACATCCTCCCAATCCCCCTGTCTCCCAAACATCCTCCCAATCCCCCAGTCTCCCAAACATCCTCCCAATCTCACAGTTTTCCAAGCATCTTCCCAATCCCCCAGTCTCCCAAACATCCTCCCAATCCCCCAGTCTCCCAAACATCCTCCCAATCCCCCAGTCTCCCAAACATCCTCCCAATCCCCCAGTCTCCCAAACATCCTCCCAATCCCCCAGTCTCCCAAACATCCTCCCAATCCCCCAGTCTCCAGAGCATCCTCCCAATCCCCCAGTCCCCCAAACATCCTCCCAATCCCCCAGTCTCCTAAACAACCTCCCAATCCCCAGTCCCCCAAACATCCTCCCAATCCCCCAGTCTCCCAAACAACCTCCCAATCCCCCAGTCTCCCAAACTTCCACAAAATCCCCCAGTCTCCTAAACAACCTCCCAATCCCCCAGTCTCCCAAACCCCCAGTCTCCCAAGCATCCTCCCAATCCCCCAGTCTCCCAAACATCCTCCCAATCCCAAGTCTACCAAACATCCTCCCAATCCCCCAATCTCCCAAACATCCTCCCAATCCCCAGTCTACCAAACATCCTCCCAATCCCACAGTCTCCCAAACATCTTCCCAATCCCCCAGTTTCCCAAGCATCTTCCCAATCCCCCAGTCTCCCAAACATCCTCCCAATCCCCCAGTCTCCCAAACATCCTCCCAATCCCCAGTCTACCAAACATCCTCCCAATCCCACAGTCTCCCAAACATCTTCCCAATCCCCCAGTTTCCCAAGCATCTTCCAAATCCCCCAGTCTCCCAAACATCCTCCCAATCCCCCAGTCTCCCAAACATCCTCCCAATCCCCCAATCTCCCAAACATCCTCCCAATCCCCCAGTCTACCAAACATCCTCCCAATAGTGATGAGCCGAACACCCCCGGGTTCGGTTCGCACCAGAACCCGCGAGACGGACCGGAAGTTCGAACGAACATTAGAACCCTATTAAATACAATGGATGCGAACGTTCGAATTCTAAAGTGCTAATTATAACAACTATTATGCATGTTTATTGTCCTAAAAAGGGTTTGGGAACCCGGGTTCTGCACCAGGGGACATGTATCAATGCAAAAAGAAGTTTTAAAAACGGTCGTTTTTCGGGAGCAGTCATTTTAATGATGCATAAAGTGAAAAAAAAAAAGTCAAATATTCCTTTAAATATCGTACCTGGGGGGTGTCTAAAGTATGCCTGTGAAGTGCCACGTGTTTCCCGTGTTTAGAACTGTCCCTGCACAAAATGACACTTCTAAAGGAAAAAAAAGCCATTTAAAACTGCTTGCGGCTTTAATGTAATGTCTGGTCCCGGTAATATGGATGAAATTCTTTAAGAAAAATGGCATAGCTACCCCATGACCCCCCCCCCCCCTACCCCAGCCCATTACCAGCCCCTTTGGGTCTTGTATGGATATTAAGGGGAACCCCGCACATAAAATAAAAAAGGCCCTATATACTCTGAACAGCCGTATACAGGCGGTGCATACAAGACAGGGACTGTAGGTTTGTTCTTATGTAGAATCTGTTTGTAATTTTGAACAGGTACATTGTTGAAGTGTAGCTCCAGCCCAAAAATCTATTTTTAAACTTTTTGGAAAACATAGGTAAGGGTTATCACCCCTGTAACATTTGTTTTGCTGTCTGTGCCCCTGTTCAGAACATTTCACCTCACTTTCCGTCCCAATGACAACTGTTTTTTGAAATGTGGTGTTTTTCTTGAAACAAGGATTGCTGATAAAGCATCAGTACAGAGGAGACACCTTTCTCCATATTTATTCTTACAGGAGAGAATTTTCCTTCCTAGTGGTAGATTTCCTCTCACTTCCTGTTGTCTTCTTGCGTTTGCAAGTAGGAGTCGTTTGTAAGTTGGATGTTTGAAAGTAGGGACCTGCCGTATATACTCTGCAGAAATAGGCCCCTTAGTTGTTGGTGTTGGCACAACACTGTAAGCACTCACAGTTACTCTTGGTTGGTGCTGGAACGCCCTGCTGTCAACTATTATATCAGGAATTTTAATTACATATAATTGTTGAACAGTGGTAGTAAAAATTGGGCCTTTGATGGTGGTGCTGGTGCCACAACACTGTAAGCCCTGACAGTTACTCTTGGTGGGTGCAGCAATGGGCCCTGCTGTGAATTATTAGATCAAGAATTGTAATTACATGCCCCTGTTGAACAGGGGCTGAAAAATTGGGCCTTAGGCACTGGTGGCACAACACTGCAACCCCTCACAGATACTGTACTTGGAGCACAGCAATGAGCCCTGTTGCAAAGTATTGCTTCAAAAATTGTAATGACACGCCCCTGTTAAACAGGGGCTGAAAAATTGGGCCTTAGGCACTGGTGGCACAACACTGCAACTCCTCACAGATACTGTACTTGGAGCACAGCAATGAGCCCTGTTGCAAAGTATTGCTTCAAAAATTGTAATTACACGCCCCTGTTAAACAGGGGCTGAAAAATTGGGCGTTAGGCACTGGTGGCGGCACCCATAAACAAAAATGATCTTCCAAGCTATCATCATCAATCGTATCATTGAGGACTCGGAGGAGGAGGATAGCCAGTCAACATAACAGCACAGGCACTCAGCATCAGCATCAGTCTTGAAGGGATGTGACATTTTAAAATCAATTAGTCTGTTATATCAGCATCAGGTGTGTGGTAGCTGGTGGTGATCCAAGACTGGTTCATCTTGATGAAAGTCAGTCGATCAACCGAGTCGGTGGACAGGCGCACCCTGTGATCCGTGACAAATCCTCCAGCAGCACTGAATGTGCGTTCCGAAAGAACGCTGGATGCAGGACAGGCCAGTAGCTCAATTGCATACTGTGCAAGCTCTGGCCAGTGATCCATCCTCAAGACCCAGTAAGCCAGAGGATTTTCGGTGGGGAAGGTGTCCAAGTCTGACCTTGCCCCTAGATATTCCTGCACCATGTTTATCAGACGCTGGCGATGGTTGCTGGAACCAATCATACTTTGGGGGCTGCGGACTAAAGAATTGTCTGAACGCATCGGTCAGACGGCCACCTTCCCCACCGCTCCTTCTTTGACTGGCCGAAGCCTCAGCAACTCGTTGTCCAGGACCAGGAGTTTGCAACCTCCCAGTCTCTGGGAACGCGTTGCACAGACCTTTCTGCAAGGCCTCCCGGAGTTGTCTCATCCTCTGCTCCCTCTGCGACGGTAACATAAGGTCCGCAACCTTACCCTTGTACCGTGGATCAAGGAGAGTGGCCAGCCAGTAATGGTCCCTCTCCTTGATCCGAAGAATACGAGGATCCTTCCGCAGACTTTGCAGGATCAGGGAGGCCATGCAGCGTAGGTTTGCTGAGGCATTCGCTCCGGAGTCCTCTGGGTCACTAAGGACGACATGATCCGCAGCCACCTCCTCCCAGCCACGTACAAGTCCACTGGTTTCTTGGGACTGTAAATCATCCCTAAAAGACTGCTGCTGATGATGCTGAGTGCCAGCCTCCACCTCCATGCTGACACAATCCTCCTCCTCCTCCTCCTCCTCCTCCTCTTCCTGTGCGATGGGTGGGACAGAAGGAACACTGTCTGGGTAAAGGGGGCCTTGAGAGGCAAGGAAGTCCTCCTCTTCCTGCCTCTGTTCTGCCTCAAGTGCCCTGTCCATTATTCCACGCAGCGTGTGCTCCAACAGGTGGACAAGAGGTACAGTGTCACTGATGCATGCACTGTCACTGCTCACCATCCTCGTGGCCTCCTCAAATGGTGCCAGGACAGTGCATGCATCCCTGATCATGCCCCACTGGCGTGGAGAAAAAAAACCAAGCTCCCCTGACCCTGTCCTGGTGCCGTAGTCGCACAGGTACTCATTGATGGCCCTCTGCTGCGTGTGCAGCCGCTGCAGCATGGCCAACGTTGAGTTCCACCTGGTGGGCATGTCACATATAAGGCGGTTCTTGGGCAGGTTCAACTCCTTTTGCAGCTCAGCCAGGCGAGCACTGGCATTATAAGATCTGCGGAAATGCACACAGACTTTCCTGGCCTGCCTCAGGACATCCTGTAAGCCCGGGTACCTGCCCAAGAACCGCTGCACCACCAGGTTAAGGACGTGAGCCACACAGGGCACATGGGTCAGTTGTCCCTGTCGGAGGGCGGAGAGGAGGTTGGTGCCATTGTCGCAAACCACCATTCCTGGCTTAAGCTGGCGTGGCGTCAACCACCTCTCGGCCTGGCCCTGCAGAGCAGACAGGACCTCTGCCCCAGTGTGGCTTCTGTCCCCCAAACACACCAGCGCAAGCACGGCATGGCATCTTTTTGCCTGCGTACTTGCGTAGCCCCGTGAACGGCTACGGAGCACCGCTGGTTCATAGGACAAACCACAGGAAGAGGCCATGGAGGAAGAAGAAGAGGAGGGGGTGGAGGAGAGAGGTGTGTCACAACCAGTAGTAGCATTTTGGAGGCGTGGCGGTGGGACAACCTCCAACACTACTGCACCTTGTCCTGAATCCTTCCCAGCTGCCAAAAGAGTGACCCAATGGGCCGTGAAAGAAAGGTAAACGTCCCTGTCCATGCCTGCTGGACCATGAGTCAGCGGTAATATGCACCTTACCGCTGACCGCCCTGTCCAGCGAGGCCAAGACATTGCCTTCCACATGCCGGTAGAGAGCCGGAATAGCCTTCCGTGAGAAAAAGTGGCGTTTGGGAACCTGCCACTGAGGAACCGCACATTGCACAAACTCACGGAAGGGGGCCGAGTCTACCAACTGAAAAGGCAGCAGTTGAAGCGCTAGCAATTTAGCCAAGCTAGCATTCAACCGCTGGGCATGTGGATGGCTGGGAGTGAACTTCTTTCGACGGTCCAGCAGCTGGGGCAGGGAAATTTGCCTGCTAGAATCGGACGTCGGTGTACTGCTAGCAGAGTGGGCGCAAGTACTTGGCTGTGACACACCTAATTCTACACCTTCATTCCTCTCAGTGCATGTTTCAGAGAGGACTGAAGTTATAGTGGGGTTGGAGATCCCAGCTGATGCGGTGCAAGGAGAGGTCCGCTTTGTTCTTTGGTGTGGGTCTTTGAGGTAGGCTTGCCAACGAGCTGCATGGCAGGTCAACATATGTCTGGTCAGGCATGTGGTACCCAAGCGGCTGATGTTTTGGCCACGCGATATACGCTTGAGACATATGTTGCAAACAGCAGCTGTGCGATCTGATGCACTAGCCTCAAAAAAGGCCCACACCAAAGAACTTTTTTGAATGACGGGGCAGAGGCAGCGCCCTGCACAGGCGGAGCTCTGCGGTGTGATTCCGTCGGTGTACTGCCCTTACGCTGGCCACCAAAGGGCATCCTGCCTCGTTGGAGATGTGCCTCCTCCTCATCCTCCTCCTCCTCCTCTCTCCTATTAGGCACCCACGTGGAGTCATTGACCTCATCATCCCCTCCCTCCTCATCACTGGAGCCAATCTGGCAGTATGCTGCAGCTGCTGGAACATGACTGCCAGATTGGTGTCCTTCTTGAGCATCCCCTCTGTCTGCTCTCACGCTACTGCCTTCCTCTAGCTGGGTTTCATCATCAGACCCTTCGAAACGCTGGGCATCCTCCTGGGAGCATGTACCCAACACTGTGCTGAAACAGTTCGGGGGACTCCTCAGGAGGAGGACATGGTGGGTCTAGGGAAGGAGTGACTGATGATTTGTCTGACATTGATACCAGGGAAGACGACGCTTTGGCAGCTGCTTTTCCAGTACCCTGAGCCTGGGTGAGAGAGGATGAGGAGGAGGAGGAGGGCTTGGTCATCCACTCTACCAAGTCTTCGGCATGATGTGGCTCAACATGTCCAGCTGCCGAAAAGAAGGACAAGCGTGTCCCATGGCCATGTGCTGATGACAATGCACCGCGTCCACGACCAGCACTGTTGCCCCCAGACACAGAGCCTGCTTGCCCTCTTTTATTGCCTCCTGACTGTCTGCCTCTCCTTGTTTGCCTTCCAGACATTCTAATAGATGGCCTGCAGGGAGATGGGAAAAAAGCAATAAGGGCTACCTTCAGGTGTCCTTCTCTGTCCCTGGAAACAAGGACTTGCAGAGTGAAAGAAAAAAAACACTCTCCCTACCTACAGTTTTCTGTCCCTAGAAAAAAATGTTTTTTTTAATCACAATATAGCACAAGGAAAATTAACTCACTGTCCTTACAGGTCCCTGGAAACAAGGACTTGCAGAGTGAAAGAAAAAAAACACTCTCCCTACCTACAGTTTTCTGTCCCTAGAAAAAAATGTTTTTTTTAATCACAATATAGCAAAAGGACAATTCACTCACTGTCCTTCCAGGTCCCTGGAAACAAGGACTTGCAGAGTGAAAGAAACTGACACTGTCCCTACCTAGAGTTTTCTGTCCCTAGAATAAATGTTTTTTTTTAATCACAATATAGCAAAAGGACAATTCACTCACTGTCCTTCCAGGTCCCTGGAAACAAGGACTTGCAGAGTGAAAGAAACTGACACTGTCCCTACCTAGAGTTTTCTGTCCCTAGAATAAATGTTTTTTTTTAATCACAATATAGCAAAAGGACAATTCACTCACTGTCCTTCCAGGTCCCTGGAAACAAGGACTTGCAGAGTGAAAGAAACTGACACTGTCCCTACCTAGAGTTTTCTGTCCCTAGAATAAATGTTTTTTTTAATCACAATATAGCACAAGGAAAATTAACTCACTGTCCTTACAGGTCCCTGGAAACAAGGACTTGCAGAGTGAAAGAAAAAAAAACACTCTCCCTACCTACAGTTTTCTGTCCCTAGAAAAAAATGTTTTTTTTAATCACAATATAGCAAAAGGACAATTCACTCACTGTCCTTCCAGGTCCCTGGAAACAAGGACTTGCAGAGTGAAAGAAACTGACACTGTCCCTACCTAGAGTTTTCTGTCCCTGGAATAAATGTTTTTTTCAGCACAATATAGCACAAGGACAATTAACTCACTGTCCTTACAGGTCCCTGGAAACAAGGACTTGCAGAGTGAAAGAAACTGACACTGTCCCTACCTAGAGTTTTCTGTCCCTAGAATAAATGTTTTTTTAATCACAATATAGCAAAAGGACAATTCACTCACTGTCCTTCCAGGTCCCTGGAAACAAGGACTTGCAGAGTGAAAGAAACTGACACTGTCCCTACCTAGAGTTTTCTGTCCCTAGAATAAATGTTTTTTTTAATCACAATATAGCAAAAGGACAATTCACTCACTGTCCTTCCAGGTCCCTGGAAACAAGGACTTGCAGAGTGAAAGAAACTGACACTGTCCCTACCTAGAGTTTTCTGTCCCTAGAATAAATGTTTTTTTTAATCACAATATAGCAAAAGGACAATTCACTCACTGTCCTTCCAGGTCCCTGGAAACAAGGACTTGCAGAGTGAAAGAAACTGACACTGTCCCCTACCTAGAGTTTTCTGTCCCTAGAATAAATGTTTTTTTTTAAGCACACTATAGCAGAAGCACAAAACACACTGACACTCTCCCTACCTATCCTTCTCTTTCCCTAAACTAAAGGAATCCAGGTTTAAGCAAGAAAGAAATAACAGTCACTGTCCCTGCCTATGCTACTCTATCCCTGCTCCGGAACACACTACACTAGGCCGCCGTGCTGGCGGCCTTTTATAGTGTGGGGCGTGTACTAAACACCCTCAGCAATAATTGGCCACAGGCATCCTGCCTGTGGCCAATCATTGCTCTCCTCGCTGCCGGCGCTGTGATTGGCCAAGCATGCGGGGGTCACAGTGCATGCTTGGCCAATCACAGCGCCTGGATGACACTGCGATGGCGTAGTGCATTGTGGGCCGTTCGCGTCACTCGATTTGGCGCGAACGGCCCAAATCGTTCGATCTTCGTCGAACGATCGAACAGCCAATGTTCGAGTCGAACGTATGTTCGACTCGAACACGAAGCTCATCCCTACCTCCCAATTCCCCAGTCTCCCAAACATCCTCCCAATCCCCAGTCTCCCAAACATCCTCCCAATCCCCAGTCTCCCAAACATCCTCCCAATCCCCAGTCTACCAAACATCCTCCCAATCCCCCAGTCTCCCAAACATCCTCCCAATCCCCCAGTTTCCCAAGCATCTTCCCAATCCCCCAGTCTCCCAAACTTCCACAAAATCCCCCAGTCTCCTAAACAACCTCCCAATCCCCCAGTCTCCCAAACCCCCAGTCTCCCAAGCATCCTCCCAATCCCCCAGTCTACCAAACATTCTCCCAATCCCCCAGTCTCCCAATTCCCCAGTCTCCCAAGCATCCTCCCAATTCCCCAGTCTCCCAAACATCCTCCCAATCCCCAGTCTACCAAACATCCCCCCAATCCCCAGTCTACCAAACATCCTCCCAATCCCCCAATCTCCCAAACATCCTCCCAATCCCCAGTCTACCAAACATCCTCCAATCCCCCAGTCTCCCAAACATCCTCCCAATCCCCCAGTTTCCCAAGCATCTTCCCAATCCCCCAGTCTCCCAAACATCCTCCCAATCCCCCAGTCTCCCAAACATCCTCCCAATCCCCCAATCTCCCAAACATCCTCCCAATCCCCAGTCTACCAAACATCCTCCCAGTCTCCCAAACATCCTCCCAATCCCCCAGTTTCCCAAGCATCTTCCCAATCCCCCAGTCTCCCAAACATCCTCCCAATCCCCCAGTCTCCCAAACATCCTCCCAATCCCCCAGTCTCCCAAACCCCCAGTCTTCCAAGCATCCTCCTAATCCCCCAGTCTACCAAACATCCTCCCAATCCCCCAGTCTCCCAAACATCCTCCTAATCCCCCAGTCTCCCAAACCCCCAGTCTTCCAAGCATCCTCCTAATCCCCCAGTCTACCAAACATTCTCCCAATCCCCCAGTCTCCTAAACATCCTCCCAATCCCCAGTCTACCAAACATTCTCCAAAACATCCTCCCAATCCCCAATCTACCAAACATCCTCCCAATCCCCCTGTCTCCCAAACATCCTCCCAATCCCCCTGTCTCCCAAACATCCTCCCAATCCCCCTGTCTCCCAAACATCCTCCCAATCCCCCAGTCTCCCAAACATCCTCCCAATCTCACAGTTTTCCAAGCATCTTCCCAATCCCCCAGTCTCCCAAACATCCTCCCAATCCCCCAGTCTCCCAAACATTTTCCCAATCCCCCAGTCTCCTAAACATCCTCCCAATCCCCAGTCTACCAAACATTCTCCCAAACATCCTCCCAATCCCCAATCTACCAAACATCCTCCCAATCCCCCTGTCTCCCAAACATCCTCCCAATCCCCCTGTCTCCCAAACATCCTCCCAATCCCCCTGTCTCCCAAACATCCTCCCAATCCCCCAGTCTCCCAAACATCCTCCCAATCCCCCAGTCTCCCAAACATCCTCCCAATCCCCCTGTCTCCCAAACATCCTCCCAATTCCCAATTGTCTCCCAAACATCCTCCCAATCCCCCAGTCTCCCAAACATCCTCCCAATCCCCCAGTCTCCCAAACATCCTCCCAATCCCCCTGTCTCCCAAACATCCTCCCAATCCCCTGTCTCCCAAACATCCTCCCAATCCCCCAGTCTCCCAAGCATCCTCCCAAATCCCCACATAGCGTGCAGTGGGGGGTAACAGGTATTAGAACCTTTGTATTGCTTGCATAGGCATGCGCACAGGGTGTGCCAGGTGTGCCCAGGCACACTCTAATCACCCTGTACAGCACAGATTCTCTCTACTGCCCTGGGCACCCCCTTCCCCCCACAGTGCTTCCGGCTTCCCTCCTCTCCTCTCCCACCAGCTGCTGCTGCGGGCACACACAGGAGGATGTTTAAGGATGAGTGGGGAAGGGGAGGGTAAATATGTGATTCACTGGCCCCTTTCCTTTCTGAGTGAACACAGTAAGTGATCGGTAGCGTGTGTTTGAGCTTTAGGGTGCACTCCCTAATCCAATAGGCTGCACACACCTATGATTGCTTGCATACTTGCAGCAGCCAGGGTGAAGCAAAATGGAGTCATTATAACAAATGGACCACCAGAAAAGTACTGTATATTATTTCTTCTTCTGGCAGGTATGTTGTCGTATATAGAGGTGACCCTGTGCTGACAAGTTCACTTTAATTCAGGTTTCTGGAGTTTTGCATGAGGACAATGTAAAATGACACACATGCAAATAGGGACATTCTTCCAAACAAATCCAGTTAATGTTCTGAACGCTATTCACGGAGCCCCTGTCCTTGTCCTGGCACGTCAGTCCTCAGAAAGATCTGATTGTGACCACTTCTCGGGAATACCCAGGTAATGACAGGAGAACTCATATGGACAGCCCCGTATAGATACTTCTACATTTACTTGTATCCTTCATAATCTGCTTAGTTGTACAGATAATATGCATAGATTCTGCTATTACAATGGAAGTGTACCTACCTATATATTCAAAGGTTTCCATTCTGTGTGCCATATTGCTTTCCTTCCATGTAGCATTTCTTTAGAAAGTTGTGTGTTTATTGGATGTTATGTTTTAAAGGGGCCTATTTATAAAAAATTGCTGTGCAAATATGACCGTAATGTGTCTAATGTGCTTATTCCCTATGACTGTCAGCGCCATCTAGTGGCCATAAAGCAGTATTTTCTTAATTTAGGTATTTCAGAAAAATACTGCATTATGGCCACTAGATGGAGCTGATGATCATAGAAAAAAATAGACATAACATGGCGGTTATTCATAATGACTGTGCGAATGGTAAGGATTGTTTTTATAAATAGTTTCCTATGGTTATTGGGCTTGCAATGAGGGCACCCAAGTAGGCTCGCTCCCGAGCCGCGGCTTTGTGTGTCTATTCACACACAGAGCTGTGGCTGGGCCCCGCCCCCTTTATCTCTTCATTGGCTCACTGGCTGTGTTTTACTCTATTCTATTCTATTATTTTCTATTTTATTTCTTTATTTTCTATTATATTTGATTCTATTCTATTCTTTTCTATTTTATTTCTTTATTTTCTATTATATTTGATTCTATTCTATTCTTTCCTATTTTATTTCTTTATTTTCTATTATATTTGATTCTATTCTATTCTTTCCTATTTTATTTCTTTATTTTCTATTATATTTGATTCTATTCTATTCTTTCCTATTTTATTTCTTTATTTTCTATTATATTTGATTCTATTCTATTCTTTTCTATTTTATTTCTTTATTTTCTATTATATTTGATTCTATTCTATTCTTTTCTATTTTATTTCTTTATTTTCTATTATATTTGATTCTATTCTATTCTTTCCTATTTTATTTCTTTATTTTCTATTATATTTGATTCTATTCTATTCTTTCCTATTTTATTTCTTTATTTTCTATTATATTTGATTCTATTCTATTCTTTCCTATTTTATTTCTTTATTTTCTATTATATTTGATTCTATTCTATTCTTTTCTATTTTATTTTTTTCTTTTCTATTATATTTGATTCTATTCTATTCTTTCCTATTTTATTTCTTTATTTTCTATTATATTTGATTCTATTCTATTATTTTCTATTTTATTTTTTTATTTTCTATTATATTTGATTCTATTCTATTTTTCTATTTTATTTCTTTATTTTCTATTATACTTGATTCTATTCTATTCTTTCCTATTTTATTTCTTTATTTTCTATTATATTTGATTCTATTCTATTCTTTCCTATTTTATTTCATTACTTTCTATTATATTTGATTCTATTCTATTCTTTTCTATTTTATTTCTTTATTTTCTATTATATTTGATTCTATTCTATTCTTTTCTATTTTATTTCTATATTTTCTATTATATTTGATTCTATTCTATTTTATTTCTTCATTTTCTATTATATTTGATTCTATTCTATTATTTTCTATTTTATTTCTTTATTTTCTATTATATTTGATTCTATTCTATTCTATTTTATTTCTTTATTCTCTATTATATTTGATTCTATTCTATTATTTTCTATTTTATTTATTTATTCCCTATTATATTTGATTCTATTCTATTCTTTTCTATTTTATTTCTTTATTCTCTATTATATTTGATTCTATTCTATTCTTTCCTATTTTTTATTTCTTTATTTTCTATTATATTTGATTCTATTCTATTCTTTCCTATTTTATTTCTTTATTTTCTATTATATTTGATTCTATTCTATTCTTTTCTATTTTATTTCTTTATTTTCTATTATATTTGACTCTATTCTATTCTTTTCTATTTTATTTCTTTATTTTCTATTATATTTGATTCTATTCTATTCTTTTCTATTTTATTTATTTATTTTCTATTATATTTGATTCTATTCTATTCTTTCCTATTTTATTTATTTATTTTCTATTATATTTGATTCTATTCTATTCTTTCCTATTTTATTTCTTTATTTTCTATTATATTTGATTCTATTCTATTCTTTCCTATTGTATTTCTTTATTTTCTATTATATTTGATTCTATTCTATTCTTTTCTATTTTATTTCTTTATTTTCTATTATATTTGATTCTATTCTATTATTTTCTATTTTATTTTTTATTTTCTATTATATTTGATTCTATTCTATTTTTTCTATTTTATTTCTTTATTTTCTATTATACTTGATTCTATTCTATTCTTTCCTATTTTATTTCTTTATTTTCTATTATATTTGATTCTATTCTATTCTTTCCTATTTTATTTCATTACTTTCTATTATATTTGATTATATTCTATTCTTTTCTATTTTATTTCTTTATTTTCTATTATATTTGATTCTATTCTATTCTTTTCTATTTTATTTCTATATTTTCTATTATATTTGATTCTATTCTATTTTATTTCTTCATTTTCTATTATATTTGATTCTATTCTATTATTTTCTATTTTATTTCTTTATTTTCTATTATATTTGATTCTATTCTATTCTATTTTATTTCTTTATTCTCTATTATATTTGATTCTATTCTATTATTTTCTATTTTATTTATTTATTCCCTATTATATTTGATTCTATTCTATTCTTTTCTATTTTATTTCTTTATTCTCTATTATATTTGATTCTATTCTATTCTTTCCTATTTTTTATTTCTTTATTTTCTATTATATTTGATTCTATTCTATTCTTTCCTATTTTATTTCTTTATTTTCTATTATATTTGATTCTATTCTATTCTTTTCTATTTTATTTCTTTATTTTCTATTATATTTGATTCTATTCTATTCTTTTCTATTTTATTTCTTTATTTTCTATTATATTTGATTCTATTCTATTCTTTTCTATTTTATTTATTTATTTTCTATTATATTTGATTCTATTCTATTCTTTCCTATTTTATTTCTTTATTTTCTATTATATTTGATTCTATTCTTTCCTATTTTATTTCTTTATTTTCTATTATATTTGATTCTATTCTTTCCTATTTTATTTCTTTATTTTCTATTATATTTGATTCTATTCTATTCTTTTCTATTTTATTTCTTTATTTTCTATTATATTTGATTCTATTCTATTCTTTTCTATTTTATTTTTTTCTTTTCTATTATATTTGATTCTATTCTATTCTTTCCTATTTTATTTCTTTATTTTTCTATTATATTTAATTCTATTCTATTATTTTCTATTTTATTTTTTTATTTTCTATTATATTTGATTCTATTCTATTTTTTCTATTTTATTTCTTTATTTTCTATTATACTTGATTCTATTCTATTCTTTCCTATTTTATTTCTTTATTTTCTATTATATTTGATTCTATTCTATTCTTTCCTATTTTATTTCATTACTTTCTATTATATTTGATTCTATTCTATTCTTTTCTATTTTATTTCTTTATTTTCTATTATATTTGATTCTATTCTATTCTTTTCTATTTTATTTCTATATTTTCTATTATATTTGATTCTATTCTATTTTATTTCTTCATTTTCTATTATATTTGATTCTATTCTATTATTTTCTATTTTATTTCTTTATTTTCTATTATATTCTATTCTATTCTATTTTATTTCTTTATTCTCTATTATATTTGATTCTATTCTATTATTTTCTATTTTATTTATTTATTCCCTATTATATTTGATTCTATTCTATTCTTTTCTATTTTATTTCTTTATTCTCTATTATATTTGATTCTATTCTATTCTTTCCTATTTTTTATTTCTTTATTTTCTATTATATTTGATTCTATTCTATTCTTTCCTATTTTATTTCTTTATTTTCTATTATATTTGATTCTATTCTATTCTTTTCTATTTTATTTCTATATTTTCTATTATATTTGATTCTATTCTATTCTATTTTATTTTTTTATTTTCTATTATATTTGATTCTATTCTATTCTTTTCTATTTTATTTCTTTATTTTCTATTATATTTGATTCTATTCTATTCTTTTCTATTTTATTTCTTTATTTTCTATTATATTTGATTCTATTCTATTCTTTTCTATTTTATTTCTTTATTCTCTATTATATTTGATTCTATTATATTCTTGTTTTAAAATTAAATTTTGAATTCAAATTAGTTTTCAAATTCGTTTTGAATTCGAATTTCGGCCAATATTTGTTTCGTTTTTTTTTTTTTTTTTGGATTAGTTTAAATTCGTTACTATTGTAATTCGGAAATTCAGATACATACAATTTCCAAATAACGAAAAATTAATCCGAACCTCGATTCAGAACGAAACGAACTGCACATGTCTAGAGCCGAGGCAGATTGGGCTCAGGTAAGTATTAAGAGAATGCATGGAAGAAAAAAACCTTGAGCCTTTGGAACACCACTGTAATTCCAGGCGCAAAAACTTTTTAAAATATATTCCTCAGTAGCCCCAACGGATATAAATTCACTTTGTGTGCACCAAATGCCTTTGCAAACCCAGAAATTTTCTTGTAAAAGTAGCAGTGACATCATCACTGTGCTGTACATAGCCTGTGCAGAGAGAGCAGAGCTGTGGGAGGGGCCAAACAGGCTCCACCCATTACAGAAAACTACAGGAGGGGGCGGAGACAAGACCAGTCACGCTGCACAAGGAGAGAGAGGGCAGCAGTGAGCGGCCTTTATTACAGGAAGCTTCTAAAGTAAAGGGGTGAATTTACTAAAGGAAAAAACTATTTGCAAAGCTTCTTGAAACTGCATTTAAATTCTTTCTGTGCACATAGGGCCAGTGGTGGCTGTTTTTTTTCTCTTGGGGGGGGGGGGGGGGGGGCGGCAAACAAAACCCCCCCCCCCCCCCCCGCTGTCGGTCATCCAACCCCGCACTTACCCCATCTAGGTTCCAGGCGGGCAGCGCTCTTACGGGTGGTGGGCGAGGGAAGGGGATCTCCTCCTCCTCTGCATTGCGGCAGCTTTCGCCGTGTGTCTCCTCCCTCCTCCTCCTAGACGTCCAATAGTGTCTTTTCAGCCAATCGGGTGACGGGTCTGAGGACCCGCTACCTGATTGGCTGGGAGGAGAATCAGTGTGAGAATAGCAAATATTCAATCGCTATTGTCACACAACTGGGTGGGCTCGGGGTGCAGTGCTCTGCGCCCCGAGCCCACCCTTTTTTGAAGCCTATTAGAGCCTCTGGCTCTAATCATGTGCTTAAAAAAAAAACACATCAGAATCCATGTGTCCAGCGCCCTGCATTTAGATTAGGGGGCCGGACGCATGGACAGGGGGAGTGGCGCCCTGGGTGCCCCTAATGGACGGGCCGCCACTGCATGGGGCTATATTTCGGCTATTTTCAGGCTATATTCTCTGCCAATTAGATATTATTCAATGTGAATAGGGCTTATACTGCATCATGACCACTAGAAGGAGCTGAAGAGCAAACCTATTTCTTATGATACTCAGCGCCATCTAGTGACCATAATGCAGTATTTTACCTGTTAATGCTGTTTTTTTTTAATGAATAACATTTGATCCGCAGAGAATAAAGTCTGAGCACATTCAATTTTGCCCATAGGTGTGCACAGCCTATTGCATTAGGGTGTGCACCCCAAAGCTCAAACACATATGCGTGTGCCTGTGTATACAGTATATACTGCCGGTGTCAGTAGAGCAGTGGACGATGTCAGTAGGGCAGAGTTTGGTGTCAGTGGGGCAGTGCACAGTGTCAGTAGTTTTTATTTTTACTATTTTTTTATTTTATTATTTTTTACAATTACATTTTTTTATTTTTTTTTACTATTTTATTTAAATTTTTATTATTATTTATATATATATATATATATATATATATATATATATTTATTTATTTATTTATTTATTAGGAGCCCCATTAGGGGGGCTTTGGTGAAATATCACGGGTCTAAACAGGGGGTATCTGCAGCATACAAGGTTATTAGGGTGTGCCCAGGCACACCTGGCACACCCTGTGCGCACACCTATGATTTTGCCCTATTTACAAATTTACATGCTTTTTCAATGGACAAAGTTTTCATAAATACACTTCTATGTGAACACATTTAAAAACATATAAATGCTTTTGTGGTGCCTCCGACAAAAGCATCAATGGAAATGAAATCACACGCTAGCAACCAGTGTTTGTCCGCTTTTTTCTAATTGCATGAGTAACTCGATGAAAAGGCATGCAAACGCTATGGAAAAAAATACATTCATCTCCGTTTTATTTACATACTTTACTTTCTAAAAGCACCGAGGATTCCACTTTCCTCTAACCTCCAGGTGACCTACGAAGACAAACCACTCCTTATTTCACAGAGAAATAAATGTCTGTACCTTCATGTTACTGTTTTACGTATATGATGTGCAAAAATGTAACAAGTTTATTAATTTATTTTTTTAATTTAAGAAATGTCCTACGGATACAATGAGATTACAGAATAGGCAAAACAATAGAAATTGCTTTAGGAACAATCAATTCATTTCAGGGAATGAAAGGTAAAGACAAGTAACAGCATTAATAACGTAGCATGTTGTATAAGTTGAAAAAAATAAATAAAATGTCTGGTCAGGTCGTACTTAAAGGAGAAGTCCGGCCTGAGTTCGTTTGGCTGGACTTCTCCTTTGGGTCACAGAAGTACAATTTGTTTTGCACTCCTGTGACCCGTTTTCAGCTCTCTGCTGATGTCACACAGATCAGTCTTGGCACCACGTCATCACGACAACGATGTCTGGATCCGCCAGGTGCCTGGACTGATGGCCATCTCAGCCTCTCAGCGAGCCACTGACGTCAGTGGCGCATGCGCTCTGAAGGTCCGGCATACTGTGCCGGACCTTCAGAGGTTCTTGCCGGAACTGAGGGCTTGCCGGAGCCTGCGAACCTGGAATAAAGGCTGGGGGGAAGGGGGGGGGAGGGAGATGTCAGCCCTCTCCTCACCAGTGACTGCCCGCCGCTGGAAGGGCTTCGTTTTAAGGTAAGTATTTTCTCCTGAACCTTGGCAAGGGGTGCAAAGGGGGTCACCTTGCCCAGTGGGACCCCTCTGACAAAGCACCTTTATCCAGAGGCGGACTGAAAACTCATGGGGCCCCCGGGCAATAGGAGATTATGGGGCCCTCGGACAATAGGAGATTATGGGGCCCCCAGGCAATAGATTATGGGGCCACACAGTATACACACGCACACACATACAGTATACATACACAGCATAGGTTTGCGCAGCCTAATGCATTAGGGTGTGCACTCCAAAGCTCAAACACATGGTACCGATCACTTACTGTGCTCATTCACAAAGGGAAGGGGCCCCTTCCCCCACTCCTTTTAAAACTTTCCCGTGTGTGCCAGCAGCAACAGAAGCCTTTGGGAGAGAAGAGGAAGGAAGCCGGAAGTGCTGCTTTGGGGGGGGGGGCAGGAATGAGCCAGGGCAGTAGGGGCAATCTGCACTGCACAAGGTGATTAGGGTGTGCCCAGGCACACCTGGCACACCCTGTGCGCACGCCTATGATACACAGTATACACAAACAGACACACACACACACAGTATACATACACACAGTACACATACACACACTGAGAAGGTACTGGAGAGGCTGGGCAGCTATAATCTTGGTATTTTTAGACCAAAAGGATAACGGTGAGGGACATTTCAGGGACATATGTAAAAAAACACAGATTTTTACATACTGTCCCTGATTTTACTGAGGCTGGCAACCCTGATGGGGCCCCCTAGTGGCATGGGGCCCTCAGGCAGTGCCCAAGTGCCCAAATGGTCAGTCCGCCCCTGCCTTTATCCCATGTTGATGAGGACATCAGCCTTTTCTCCACAACCGTGACCAGTGGTTGTGGGGATGTCCACGTATATCGGAATCTGGGGGCCCCCTTTAAAAATAAAGGGGCTCTCAGATACTTCCCTCCCTATGTGAATGAGTAAGAGGTGCAAAATACAAAAAAAGTAATATATTTTTTAAGATTCCTGACCCTTTATTAAAATGAATTAAAATACCCAAAGATTGTCCCTTATTGTAAATCCATCATCTATCATGATGCCCACTGTCTGCCAAAATTAAAAACCAGACGGGCCCACCACAGACGGTCAATCCCAATGGTACTGGTAGCTCAATGACAACTCCCCAAGCTATCATCAGCTATACAGTATAAGGGAAGAAACTGGGATAGTGGTGACATCATTGACAAAATATGACCATTTGTGGTTAATGTCATTGCCCAAAGATGGACAATGACCATATTTGGGCAGTGATGTCACTGCTATCTCCACCCCCTTTGCTTTCCCAGCAATGTGCTGATGACAGCAGTGGTTGCTAGGTGTGCTGGTGACAGCAGCGGTTGCTAGGGTCTCAGCTGGTGCCTTAGAAACCAGTGACAGTGGGAAACTGTCATATATAGAATCTGTAAAAATACCTCTTCTATATTTATGATGCACTGCTCAGGACAAGGGGGCTGAATAGGCAAAAGTTTGCTCCAAGCCTAGGTTCAGTCCTAATAGGGATAATGAGGCTAATTTACGGAATTGAATATCCAATTAGCTAATTATGTAAAACGCAAATTCCTGTCTACTTTAAATACCCAATCACAGGCTCTTCACATGATTGGATAATTGAAGTGACTATTAAAACACTTTTAATTGAGATTCTTAACTCCTTTAATAAATTGGGCCAAATGCCTTTGGGCTTGTGTTGGAGGAGAGACAACACAAAAGGTTTTAACAAAAAATGTGCGACCTATTGTATCGAACCTATTGTGTTCAACCTATTAGAGTTGAGGAAAACCGGCAAAAATTCTTTCAGACCTCCCCCGGAGCATTTAGCCAAAATGTGTAGCCACAGCCTGGATAGAGAAGCCTGTCCCCTGCCAGCATAATTCAAAGAGGGACCTTTACTCTCTGTGTGGTCTCTATTAGGGTTGCACCGATACAACTTTTTTAAGACCGAGTACAAGTACCGATACTTTTTTCCCAGTACTCAACAATACTGAATACCAATACTTTTTTTTTTTATGTCATGTGAAAGTGCCACTAATATGCAGCACTGATGACGTGTGGACTGTGTCAGTAGTTTTTATTTATTTTTATTAATTTTTTTTTTTTACAATTTAATTTTTTACAATTTATTTCTTTTTTGTTACCTTTTTTTTTTTGCAATGCTTCCTTTTTTTGGGGGTGGGGGTGGGGAGTGTATGGTGTCAGTGTGTTTTTTATTTTATTTTTTATTATTTTTACAATTTAACATTTTAAATATTTATTTATTAACATTCTTTATTTTTTTAAATGTATTTTTATTTCTTTTTATCAGCCCTGTTGGGGAGCTTTGGTGAGATATCAGGGGTCTTAACAGACCCCTGACGCTTAAAAACAGAACCTCAACGACATCTCATCTCTTATACATATGCCCTTTTATTCTCTAATTTTTCTTCCAATGACAATTGGACATGTCAAAAATGGGAAAAAGATCTTTCCATAGATCTCACAGAAGATGATTGGGAGACTATTTTTACGAATATCCATAAGGGAACACTAAATACCTACGCACAAGAAAATGCTTTCAAAATAGTTTCACGATGGTACAGGACTCCCCTCAAACTTCATCACATGTACCCAAAACTTTCTCCGCTCTGCTGGAGATGTGGTGCAGAACAGGGATCGCTTTTACATATATGGTGGACGTGCCCGAAAATACAAGCCTTTTGGTTAGAAGTCCATAAACACATCCACCACATAACCACCTTCAATCTAGAGTTCACTCCAGCCCAATTTCTACTACATCTCCCCTCCATTCCACGGAGGGCGTATTTCCGCTCTTTATCTATGCACATGATAAATGCAGCTAAATTGTGTATCCCCGCTAAGTGGCGCTCCCCTGACCCACCATCCATAGCGGATTGGTTCCACCGTATAGGTAAAACTGCAGAATTAGAAGATTTAATTCACCAGGCGAAAGATACTCCCTCTAAATTCACTACAGTTTGGTCTTCCTGGCTACATTTCGTTACTACAGACGATTACAAAAAGGTTGTATCATAATTTGACCTTAAAGGAGTAGTAAAGTTACATGTTTTTTCACCTTAATGCATCCTATGCATTAAGGTGAAAAAACATTCGACAATACCGCCCCCCCCCCCCCCGAGCCCCCGTTTTTCTTACCTGGCCCCTCGAAAGTCCCATGCTCGTCCCCGTCATCCTCTTTGTTTTTCTGCCTGGCCGCCGATTGGCTACACTGGATAGATTGAAAGCAGCGCAGCCATTGGCTGGCGCTGCTGTCAATCACATCCAATGACGCGGTACGCCGGGGGGCGGGGCCGAGTGATACAGTCGGCGGCTATGGCCGCCGCTGTATCACGGGAGCGCGCCCGCAATCACTCCACACCATGCGAGCTCACTCGCATTAAGGTGTGGAGTCCTTGCGGGGAGGAGCCAAGACAGCCGCCGAGGGACCCCAGAAGACCAGGATCGGGGCCACTGTGTGCAAAACGAGCTGCACAGTGGAGGTAAGTATAACATGTTTGTTATTTTTAAGCAAAAAAAAAAAAAGCTTTAGTGCTCCTTTAAGAGTGGTGGAGTTGCATTAAAGACACTGGTCCCCCACCCTTCCCCACCTGCCCCTTATCACGGTTTCCTATAAAACACCCCCCATCTTTTTTATATAAGTGACTATAATATATTAAATAACCCGATATCCCTGATAGTACCCCTTGTAGAGTACACTTTCCTTACCTCCCTTTACCACTTAGAGAGTCTCAAGCCTCGTACACATGAACGAGTTTCTCGGCAAAAACCAGCAAGAAACTTGCTGGCAGAGATTTTTTGCCGAGAAATTCGTTCGTGTGTATGGTTTCTCGTCAAGAAAAGCGACAAGAATCTCGACGAGAAAATAGAGATCCTGCTCTCTATTTTCTCGTCGAGATTCTCGTCGGCATGTTTCTCGACGAGAAAAGTGAGTGTGTGTACACTTACCTGTCCTCCCGGAAGCCCGCGCATGTTCGAAATGAATTCGACGCATGCGCGGTAGCTTCCTAGGCATACGTAGGGTATACCAAGATGGCGGCGACGGCATCGAATGTGACGAGCGCATGCTCGTCGTAGTCGATGACGTCACCGCGTACGCTCCAATCAAAGAACCGCGGGTTCTTTGAATCGAGCGTGTGTACACTCGGCCGGGACAAGTTTCTTGCCCAAGAATCTCGTCGAAAAAAACGACATGTTTTTTTCGACGAGAATCTCGGCCGTGTGTACGAGGCATCACTCTTTCTAATGACACTTTTTACCCCTGATAACCCCATTCAGTCATTATCGACTCAAGAATTTACAGTTTAGAAGTGATTTACCTACTCGAGTACCTTTATCTTATGTTTAAGACATACAAATGCAATTATATATCTTGTTTAGTGATGAGCCGAACACCCCCGGGTTCGGTTCGCACCAGAACCCGCGAACGGACCGAAAGTTCGTACGAACATTAGAACCCTATTAAATACAATGGATGCGAACGTTCGAATTCTAAAGTGCTAATTATAACAACTATTATGCATGTTATTGTCCTAAAAAGGGTTTGGGAACCCGGGTTCTGCACCAGGGGACATGTATCAATGCAAAAAGAAGTTTTAAAAACGGTCGTTTTTCGGGAGCAGTCATTTTAATGATGCATAAAGTGAAAAAAAAAAGTCAAATATTCCTTTAAATATCGTACCTGGGGGGTGTCTAAAGTATGCCTGTGAAGTGCCACGTGTTTCCCGTGTTTAGAACTGTCCCTGCACAAAATGACACTTCTAAAGGAAAAAAAAGCCATTTAAAACTTCTTGCGGCTTTAATGTAATGTCTGGTCCCGGTAATATGGATGAAAATCTTTAAGAAAAATGGCATAGCTACCCCATGACCCCCCCCTTTACCCCAGCCCATTACCAGCCCCTTTGGGTCTTGTATGGATATTAAGGGGAACCCCGCACACAAAATAAAAAAGGACCTATATACTCTGAACAGCCGTATACAGGCGGTGCATACAAGACAGGGACTGTAGGTTTGTTCTTATGTAGAATGTGTTTGTAATTTTGAACAGGTACATTGTTGAAGTGTAGCTCCAGCCCAAAAATCTATTTTTAAACTTTTTGGGAAACATAGGTAAGGGTTATCACCCCTGTAACATTTGTTTTGCTGTCTGTGCCCCTGTTCAGAACATTTCACCTCACTTTCCGTCCCAATGACAACTGTTTTTGAAATGTGGTGTTTTTCTTGAAACAAGGATTGCTGATAAAGCATCAGTACAGAGGAGACACCTTTCTCCCATATTTATTCTTACAGGAGAGAATTTTCCTTCCAAGGGGTAGATTTCCTCTCACTTCCTGTTGTCTTCTTTCGTTAGTAGGAGTCGTTTGTAAGTTGGATGTTTGAAAGTAGGGACCTGCCGTATATACTCTGCAGAAATAGGCCCCTTAGTTGTTGGTGTTGGCACAACACTGTAAGCACTCACAGTTACTCTTGGTTGGTGCTGGAACGCCCTGCTGTCAACTATTATATCAGGAATTTTAATTACATATAATTCTTGAACAGTGGTAGTAAAAATTGGGGCTTTGATGGTGGTGCTGGTGCCACAACACTGTAAGCCCTGACAGTTACTCTTGGTGGGTGCAGCAATGGGCCCTGCTGTGAATTATTAGATCAAGAATTGTAATTGCATGCCCCTGTTGAACAGGGGCTGAAAAATTGGGCTTTTCGTGGTGGTGGTGGTGGTGGTGGTGTTGCCACAACACTGTAAGCCCTCAGAGTTACTCTTGGTGGGTGCAGGAATGGGCCCTGCTGTGAATTATTAGATCAAGAATTGTAATTACATGCCCCTTTTGAACAGGGGCTGAAAAATTGGGCCTTTCGTGGTGGTGGTGGTGGTGGCGTTGCCACAACACTGTAAGCCCTCAGACTTACTCTTGGTGGGTGCAGGAATGGGCCCTGCTGTGAATTATTACATCAAGAATTGTAATTACATGCCCCTTTTGAACAGGGGCTGAAAAATTGGGCCTTTGGTGGTGGTGGTGGTGTTGACACAACATTGTAAGCCCTCAGACTTACTCTTGGTGGGTGCAGGAATGGGCCCTGCTGTGAATTATTACATCAAGAATTGTAATTGCATGCCCCTGTTGAACAGGGGCTGAAAAATTGGGCCTTAGGCACTGGTGGCACAACACTACAACCCCTCACAGATACTGTACTTGGAGCACAGCAATGAGCCCTGTTGCAAAGTATTGCTTCAAAAATTGTAATGACACGCCCCTGTTAAACAGGGGCTGAAAAATTGGGCCTTAGGCACTGGTGGCACAACACTACAACCCCTCACAGATACTGTACTTGGAGCACAGCAATGAGCCCTATGGCAAATTATTGCTAAAAAAATTGTAAGTACACGCCCCTGTAAAACAGGGGCTGAAAAATTGGGCCTTAGCCACTGGTGGCGGCACCCATAAACAAAAATGATCTTCCAAGCTATCATCATCAATCGTATCATTGAGGACTCGGAGGAGGAGGATAGCCAGTCAACATAACAGCACAGGCACTCAGCATCAGCATCAGTCTTGAAGGGACGTGACATGTTAAAATCAATTAGTCTGTTATATCAGCATCAGGTGTGTGGTAGCTGGTGGTGATCCAAGACTGGTTCATCTTGATGAAAGTCAGTCGATCAACCGAGTCGGTGGACAGGCGCACCCTGTGATCCGTGACAAATCCTCCAGCAGCACTGAATGTGCGTTCCGAAAGAACGCTGGATGCAGGACAGGCCAGTAGCTCAATTGCATACTGTGCAAGCTCTGGCCAGTGATCCATCCTCAAGACCCAGTAAGCCAGAGGATTTTCGGTGGGGAAGGTGTCCAAGTCTGACCTTGCCCCTAGATATTCCTGCACCATGTTTATCAGACGCTGGCGATGGTTGCTGGAACCAATCATACTTTGGGGCTGCGGACTAAAGAATTGTCTGAACGCATCGGTCAGACGGCCACCTTCCCCACCGCTCCTTCTTTGACTGGCCGAAGCCTCAGCAACTCGTTGTCCTGGACCAGGAGTTTGTAACCTCCCAGTCTCTGGGAACGCGTTGCACAGACCTTTCTGCAAGGCCTCCCGGAGTTGTCACATATAAGGCGGTTCTTGGGCAGGTTCAACTCCTTTTGCAGCTCAGCCAGGCGAGCACTGGCATTATAAGATCTGCGGAAATGCACACAGACTTTCCTGGCCTGCCTCAGGACATCCTGTAAGCCCGGGTACCTGCCCAAGAACCGCTGCACCACCAGGTTAAGGACGTGAGCCACACAGGGCACATGGGTCAGTTGTCCCTGTCGGAGGGCGGAGAGGAGGTTGGTGCCATTGTCGCAAACCACCATTCCTGGCTTAAGCTGGCGTGGCGTCAACCACCTCTCGGCCTGGCCCTGCAGAGCAGACAGGACCTCTGCCCCAGTGTGGCTTCTGTCCCCCAAACACACCAGCGCAAGCACGGCATGGCATCTTTTTGCCTGCGTACTTGCGTAGCCCCGTGAACGGCTACGGAGCACCGCTGGTTCATAGGACAAACCACAGGAAGAGGCCATGGAGGAAGAAGAAGAGGAGGGGGTGGAGGAGAGAGGTGTGTCACAACCAGTAGTAGCATTTTGGAGGCGTGGCGGTGGGACAACCTCCAACACTACTGCACCTTGTCCTGCATCCTTCCCAGCTGCCAAAAGAGTGACCCAATGGGCCGTGAAAGAAAGGTAACGTCCCTGTCCATGCCTGCTGGACCATGAGTCAGCGGTAATATGCACCTTACCGCTGACCGCCCTGTCCAGCGAGGCCAAGACATTGCCTTCCACATGCCGGTAGAGAGCCGGAATAGCCTTCCGTGAGAAAAAGTGGCGTTTGGGAACCTGCCACTGAGGAACCGCACATTGCACAAACTCACGGAAGGGGGCCGAGTCTACCAACTGAAAAGGCAGCAGTTGAAGCGCTAGCAATTTAGCCAAGCTAGCATTCAACCGCTGGGCATGTGGATGGCTGGGAGTGAACTTCTTTCGACGGTCCAGCAGCTGGGGCAGGGAAATTTGCCTGCTAGAATCGGACGTCGGTGTACTGCTAGCAGAGTGGCCGCAAGTACTTGGCTGTGACACGCCTAATTCTACACCTTCATTCCTCTCAGTGCATGTTTCAGAGAGGACTGAAGTTATAGTGGGGTTGGAGATCCCAGCTGATGCGGTGCAAGGAGAGGTCCGCTTTGTTCTTTGGTGTGGGTCTTTGAGGTAGGCTTGCCAACGAGCTGCATGGCAGGTCAACATATGTCTGGTCAGGCATGTGGTACCCAAGCGGCTGATGTTTTGGCCACGCGATATACGCTTGAGACATATGTTGCAAACAGCAGCTGTGTGATCTGATGCACTAGCCTCAAAAAAGGCCCACACCAAGGAACTTTTTGAAAGACGGGCAGAGGCAGCGCCCTGCACAGGCGGAGCTCTGCGGTGTGATTCCGTCGGTGTACTGCCCTTACGCTGGCCACCAAAGGGCATCCTGTCTCGTTGGAGATGTGCCTCCTCCTCATCCTCCTCCTCCTCTCTCCTATTAGGCACCCACGTGGAGTCAGTGACCTCATCATCCCCTCCCTCCTCATCACTGGAGCCAATCTGGCAGTATGCTGCAGCTGCTGGAACATGACTGCCAGATTGGTGTCCTTCTTGAGCATCCCCTCTGTCTGCTCTCACCCTACTGCCTTCCTGTAGCTGGGTTTCATCATCAGACCCTTCGAAACGCTGGGCATCCTCCTGGAGCATGTACCCAACACTGTGCTCAAACAGTTCGGGGGACTCCTCAGGAGGAGGACATGGTGGGTCTAGGGAAGGAGTGACTGATGATGAGTCTGACATTGATACCAGGGAAGAGGACGCTTTGGCAGCTGCTTTGCCAGTACCCTGAGCCTGGGTGAGAGAGGATGAGGAGGAGGAGGAGGGCTTGGTCATCCACTCTACCAAGTCTTCGGCATGATGTGGCTCAACATGTCCAGCTGCCGAAAAGAAGGACAAGCGTGTCCCATGGCCATGTGCTGATGACAATGCACCGCGTCCACGACCAGCACTGTTGCCCCCAGACACAGAGCCTGCTTGCCCTCTTTTATTGCCTCCTGACTGTCTGCCTCTCCTTGTTTGTCTTCCAGACATTCTAATAGATGGCCTGCAGGGAGATGGGAAAAAAGCAATAAGGGCTACCTTCAGGTGTCCTTCTCTGTCCCTTGAAACAAGGACTTGCACAGTGAAAGAAACTGACACTCTCCCTACCTACAGTTTTCTGTCCCTAGAAAAAATGTTTTTTTTAAGCACAATATAGCACAAGGAGAATTCACTCACTGTCCTTCCAGGTCCCTAGAAACAAGGACTTGCACAGTGAAAGAAACTGACACTCTCCCTACCTACAGTTTTCTGTCCCTAGAAAAAATGTTTTTTTTAAGCACAATATAGCACAAGGAGAATTCACTCACTGTCCTTCCAGGTCCCTGGAAACAAGGACTTGCACAGTGAAAGAAACTGACACTCTCCCTACCTACAGTTTTCTGTCCCTAGAAAAAAAATGTTTTTTTTAAGCACAATATAGCACAAGGAGAATTCACTCACTGTCCTTCCAGGTCCCTGGAAACAAGGACTTGCACAGTGAAAGAAACTGACACTCTCCCTACCTACAGTTTTCTGTCCCTAGAAAAAATGTTTTTTTTAAGCACAATATAGCACAAGGAGAATTCACTCACTGTCCTTCCAGGTCCCTGGAAACAAGGACTTGCACAGTGAAAGAAACTGACACTCTCCCTACCTACAGTTTTCTGTCCCTAGAAAAAATGTTTTTTTTAAGCACAATATAGCACAAGGAGAATTCACTCACTGTCCTTCAAGGTCCCTGGAAACAAGGACTTGCACAGTGAAAGAAACTGACACTCTCCCTACCTACAGTTTTCTGTCCCTAGAAAAAATGTTTTTTTTAAGCACAATATAGCACAAGGAGAATTCACTCACTGTCCTTCCAGGTCCCTAGAAACAAGGACTTGCACAGTGAAAGAAACTGACACTCTCCCTACCTACAGTTTTCTGTCCCTAGAAAAAATGTTTTTTTAAGCACAATATAGCACAAGGAGAATTCACTCACTGTCCTTCCAGGTCCCTGGAAACAAGGACTTGCACAGTGAAAGAAACTGACACTCTCCCTACCTACAGTTTTCTGTCCCTAGAAAAAATGTTTTTTTTAAGCACAATATAGCACAAGGAGAATTCACTCACTGTCCTTCCAGGTCCCTGGAAACAAGGACTTGCACAGTGAAAGAAACTGACACTCTCCCTACCTACAGTTTTCTGTCCCTAGAAAAAAATGTTTTTTTTAAGCACAATATAGCACAAGGAGAATTCACTCACTGTCCTTCCAGGTCCCTGGAAACAAGGACTTGCACAGTGAAAGAAACTGACACTCTCCCTACCTACAGTTTTCTGTCCCTAGAAAAAATGTTTTTTTTAAGCACTTATAGCACAAGGAGAATTCACTCACTGTCCTTCCAGGTCCCTGGAAACAAGGACTTGCACAGTGAAAGAAACTGACACTCTCCCTACCTACAGTTTTCTGTCCCTAGAAAAAATGTTTTTTTTAAGCACAATATAGCACAAGGAGAATTCACTCACTGTCCTTCCAGGTCCCTGGAAACAAGGACTTGCACAGTGAAAGAAACTGACACTCTCCCTACCTACAGTTTTCTGTCCCCAGAAAAAATGTTTTTTTAAGCACAATATAGCACAAGGAGAATTCACTCACTGTCCTTCCAGGTCCCTAGAAACAAGGACTTGCACAGTGAAAGAAACTGACACTCTCCCTACCTACAGTTTTCTGTCCCTAGAAAAAATGTTTTTTTAAGCACAATATAGCACAAGGAGAATTCACTCACTGTCCTTCCAGGTCCCTAGAAACAAGGACTTGCACAGTGAAAGAAACTGACACTCTCTCTACCTACAGTTTTCTGTCCCTAGAAAAAATGTTTTTTTAAGCACAATATAGCACAAGGAGAATTCACTCACTGTCCTTCCAGGTCCCTGGAAACAAGGACTTGCACAGTGAAAGAAACTGACACTCTCCCTACCTACAGTTTTCTGTCCCTAGAAAAAATGTTTTTTTTAAGCACAATATAGCACAAGGAGAATTCACTCACTGTCCTTCCAGGTCCCTGGAAACAAGGACTTGCACAGTGAAAGAAACTGACACTCTCCCTACCTACAGTTTTCTGTCCCTAGAAAAAAATGTTTTTTTTAAGCACAATATAGCACAAGGAGAATTCACTCACTGTCCTTCCAGGTCCCTGGAAACAAGGACTTGCACAGTGAAAGAAACTGACACTCTCCCTACCTACAGTTTTCTGTCCCTAGAAAAAATGTTTTTTTTAAGCACAATATAGCACAAGGAGAATTCACTCACTGTCCTTCCAGGTCCCTGGAAACAAGGACTTGCACAGTGAAAGAAACTGACACTCTCCCTACCTACAGTTTTCTGTCCCTAGAAAAAATGTTTTTTTAAGCACAATATAGCACAAGGAGAATTCACTCACTGTCCTTCCAGGTCCCTGGAAACAAGGACTTGCACAGTGAAAGAAACTGACACTCTCCCTACCTACAGTTTTCTGTCCCTAGAAAAAATGTTTTTTTTAAGCACAATATAGCACAAGGAGAATTCACTCACTGTCCTTCCAGGTCCCTGGAAACAAGGACTTGCACAGTGAAAGAAACTGACACTCTCCCTACCTACAGTTTTCTGTCCCTAGAAAAAATGTTTTTTTTAAGCACAATATAGCACAAGGAGAATTCACTCACTGTCCTTCCAGGTCCCTGGAAACAAGGACTTGCACAGTGAAAGAAACTGACACTCTCCCTACCTACAGTTTTCTGTCCCTAGAAAAAATGTTTTTTTTAAGCACAATATAGCACAAGGAGAATTCACTCACTGTCCTTCCAGGTCCCTGGAAACAAGGACTTGCACAGTGAAAGAAACTGACACTCTCCCTACCTACAGTTTTCTGTCCCTAGAAAAAATGTTTTTTTTAAGCACAATATAGCACAAGGAGAATTCACTCACTGTCCTTCCAGGTCCCTGGAAACAAGGACTTGCACAGTGAAAGAAACTGACACTCTCCCTACCTACAGTTTTCTGTCCCTAGAAAAAATGTTTTTTTAAGCACAATATAGCACAAGGAGAATTCACTCACTGTCCTTCCAGGTCCCTAGAAACAAGGACTTGCACAGTGAAAGAAACTGACACTCTCCCTACCTACAGTTTTCTGTCCCTAGAAAAAATGTTTTTTTTAAGCACAATATAGCACAAGGAGAATTCACTCACTGTCCTTCCAGGTCCCTGGAAACAAGGACTTGCACAGTGAAAGAAACTGACACTCTCCCTACCTACAGTTTTCTGTCCCTAGAAAAAATGTTTTTTTTAAGCACAATATAGCACAAGGAGAATTCACTCACTGTCCTTCCAGGTCCCTAGAAACAAGGACTTGCACAGTGAAAGAAACTGACACTCTCCCTACCTACAGTTTTCTGTCCCTAGAAAAAATGTTTTTTTTAAGCACACTATAGCACAAGGAGAATTCACTCACTGTCCTTCCCAGTCCCTAGAAACAAGGACTTGCACAGTGAAAGAAACTGACACTCTCCCTACCTACAGTTTTCTGTCCCTAGAAAAAATGTTTTTTTTAAGCACAATATAGCACAAGGAGAATTCACTCACTGTCCTTCCAGGTCCCTGGAAACAAGGACTTGCACAGTGAAAGAAACTGACACTCTCCCTACCTACAGTTTTCTGTCCCTAGAAAAAATGTTTTTTTTAAGCACAATATAGCACAAGGAGAATTCACTCACTGTCCTTCCAGGTCCCTGGAAACAAGGACTTGCACAGTGAAAGAAACTGACACTCTCCCTACCTACAGTTTTCTGTCCCTAGAAAAAATGTTTTTTTTAAGCACAATATAGCACAAGGAGAATTCACTCACTGTCCTTCCAGGTCCCTGGAAACAAGGACTTGCACAGTGAAAGAAACTGACACTCTCCCTACCTACAGTTTTCTGTCCCTAGAAAAAATGTTTTTTTTAAGCACAATATAGCACAAGGAGAATTCACTCACTGTCCTTCCAGGTCCCTAGAAACAAGGACTTGCACAGTGAAAGAAACTGACACTCTCCCTACCTACAGTTTTCTGTCCCTAGAAAAAATGTTTTTTTTAAGCACAATATAGCACAAGGAGAATTCACTCACTGTCCTTCCAGGTCCCTGGAAACAAGGACTTGCACAGTGAAAGAAACTGACACTCTCCCTACCTACAGTTTTCTGTCCCTAGAAAAAATGTTTTTTTTAAGCACAATATAGCACAAGGAGAATTCACTCACTGTCCTTCCAGGTCCCTAGAAACAAGGACTTGCACAGTGAAAGAAACTGACACTCTCCCTACCTACAGTTTTCTGTCCCTAGAAAAAATGTTTTTTTTAAGCACAATATAGCACAAGGAGAATTCACTCACTGTCCTTCCAGGTCCCTGGAAACAAGGACTTGCACAGTGAAAGAAACTGACACTCTCCCTACCTACAGTTTTCTGTCCCTAGAAAAAATGTTTTTTTTAAGCACAATATAGCACAAGGAGAATTCACTCACTGTCCTTCCAGGTCCCTAGAAACAAGGACTTACACAGTGAAAGAAACTGACACTCTCCCTACCTACAGTTTTCTGTCCCTAGAAAAAATGTTTTTTTTAAGCACAATATAGCACAAGGAGAATTCACTCACTGTCCTTCCAGGTCCCTGGAAACAAGGACTTGCACAGTGAAAGAAACTGACACTCTCCCTACCTACAGTTTTCTGTCCCTAGAAAAAATGTTTTTTTTAAGCACAATATAGCACAAGGAGAATTCACTCACTGTCCTTCCAGGTCCCTGGAAACAAGGACTTGCACAGTGAAAGAAACTGACACTCTCCCTACCTACAGTTTTCTGTCCCTAGAAAAAATGTTTTTTTTAAGCACAATATAGCACAAGGAGAATTCACTCACTGTCCTTCCAGGTCCCTGGAAACAAGGACTTGCACAGTGAAAGAAACTGACACTCTCCCTACCTACAGTTTTCTGTCCCTAGAAAAAATGTTTTTTTTAAGCACAATATAGCACAAGGAGAATTCACTCACTGTCCTTCCAGGTCCCTAGAAACAAGGACTTGCACAGTGAAAGAAACTGACACTCTCCCTACCTACAGTTTTCTGTCCCTAGAAAAAATGTTTTTTTTAAGCACAATATAGCACAAGGAGAATTCACTCACTGTCCTTCCAGGTCCCTGGAAACAAGGACTTGCACAGTGAAAGAAACTGACACTCTCCCTACCTACAGTTTTCTGTCCCTAGAAAAAATGTTTTTTTTAAGCACAATATAGCACAAGGAGAATTCACTCACTGTCCTTCCAGGTCCCTGGAAACAAGGACTTGCACAGTGAAAGAAACTGACACTCTCCCTACCTACAGTTTTCTGTCCCTAGAAAAAATGTTTTTTTTAAGCACAATATAGCACAAGGAGAATTCACTCACTGTCCTTCCAGGTCCCTGGAAACAAGGACTTGCACAGTGAAAGAAACTGACACTCTCCCTACCTACAGTTTTCTGTCCCTAGAAAAAATGTTTTTTTTAAGCACAATATAGCACAAGGAGAATTCACTCACTGTCCTTCCAGGTCCCTGGAAACAAGGACTTGCACAGTGAAAGAAACTGACACTCTCCCTACCTACAGTTTTCTGTCCCTAGAAAAAATGTTTTTTTTAAGCACAATATAGCACAAGGAGAATTCACTCACTGTCCTTCCAGGTCCCTGGAAACAAGGACTTGCACAGTGAAAGAAACTGACACTCTCCCTACCTACAGTTTTCTGTCCCTAGAAAAAATGTTTTTTTTAAGCACAATATAGCACAAGGAGAATTCACTCACTGTCCTTCCAGGTCCCTGGAAACAAGGACTTGCACAGTGAAAGAAACTGACACTCTCCCTACCTACAGTTTTCTGTCCCTAGAAAAAATGTTTTTTTTAAGCACAATATAGCACAAGGAGAATTCACTCACTGTCCTTCCAGGTCCCTGGAAACAAGGACTTGCACAGTGAAAGAAACTGACACTCTCCCTACCTACAGTTTTCTGTCCCTAGAAAAAATGTTTTTTTTTAAGCACAATATAGCACAAGGAGAATTCACTCACTGTCCTTCCAGGTCCCTGGAAACAAGGACTTGCACAGTGAAAGAAACTGACACTCTCCCTACCTACAGTTTTCTGTCCCTAGAAAAAATGTTTTTTTTAAGCACAATATAGCACAAGGAGAATTCACTCACTGTCCTTCCAGGTCCCTGGAAACAAGGACTTGCACAGTGAAAGAAACTGACACTCTCCCTACCTACAGTTTTCTGTCCCTAGAAAAAATGTTTTTTTTAAGCACAATATAGCACAAGGAGAATTCACTCACTGTCCTTCCAGGTCCCTGGAAACAAGGACTTGCACAGTGAAAGAAACTGACACTCTCCCTACCTACAGTTTTCTGTCCCTAGAAAAAATGTTTTTTTTAAGCACAATATAGCACAAGGAGAATTCACTCACTGTCCTTCCAGGTCCCTAGAAACACGGACTTGCACAGTGAAAGAAACTGACACTCTCCCTACCTACAGTTTTCTGTCCCTAGAAAAAATGTTTTTTTTTAAGCACAATATAGCACAAGGAGAATTCACTCACTGTCCTTCCAGGTCCCTGGAAACAAGGACTTGCACAGTGAAAGAAACTGACACTCTCCCTACCTACAGTTTTCTGTCCCTAGAAAAAATGTTTTTTTTAAGCACAATATAGCACAAGGAGAATTCACTCACTGTCCTTCCAGGTCCCTAGAAACAAGGACTTGCACAGTGAAAGAAACTGACACTCTCCCTACCTACAGTTTTCTGTCCCTAGAAAAAATGTTTTTTTTAAGCACACTATAGCACAAGGAGAATTCACTCACTGTCCTTCCCAGTCCCTAGAAACAAGGACTTGCACAGTGAAAGAAACTGACACTCTCCCTACCTACAGTTTTCTGTCCCTAGAAAAAATGTTTTTTTTAAAGCACAATATAGCACAAGGAGAATTCACTCACTGTCCTTCCAGGTCCCTGGAAACAAGGACTTGCACAGTGAAAGAAACTGACACTCTCCCTACCTACAGTTTTCTGTCCCTAGAAAAAATGTTTTTTTTAAGCACAATATAGCACAAGGAGAATTCACTCACTGTCCTTCCAGGTCCCTGGAAACAAGGACTTGCACAGTGAAAGAAACTGACACTCTCCCTACCTACAGTTTTCTGTCCCTAGAAAAAATGTTTTTTTTAAGCACAATATAGCACAAGGAGAATTCACTCACTGTCCTTCCAGGTCCCTGGAAACAAGGACTTGCACAGTGAAAGAAACTGACACTCTCCCTACCTACAGTTTTCTGTCCCTAGAAAAAATGTTTTTTTTAAGCACAATATAGCACAAGGAGAATTCACTCACTGTCCTTCCAGGTCCCTGGAAACAAGGACTTGCACAGTGAAAGAAACTGACACTCTCCCTACCTACAGTTTTCTGTCCCTAGAAAAAATGTTTTTTTTAAGCACAATATAGCACAAGGAGAATTCACTCACTGTCCTTCCAGGTCCCTAGAAACAAGGACTTGCACAGTGAAAGAAACTGACACTCTCCCTACCTACAGTTTTCTGTCCCTAGAAAAAATGTTTTTTTTTAAGCACAATATAGCACAAGGAGAATTCACTCACTGTCCTTCCAGGTCCCTGGAAACAAGGACTTGCACAGTGAAAGAAACTGACACTCTCCCTACCTACAGTTTTCTGTCCCTAGAAAAAATGTTTTTTTTAAGCACAATATAGCACAAGGAGAATTCACTCACTGTCCTTCCAGGTCCCTAGAAACAAGGACTTGCACAGTGAAAGAAACTGACACTCTCCCTACCTACAGTTTTCTGTCCCTAGAAAAAATGTTTTTTTTAAGCACACTATAGCACAAGGAGAATTCACTCACTGTCCTTCCCAGTCCCTAGAAACAAGGACTTGCACAGTGAAAGAAACTGACACTCTCCCTACCTACAGTTTTCTGTCCCTAGAAAAAATGTTTTTTTTAAGCACAATATAGCACAAGGAGAATTCACTCACTGTCCTTCCAGGTCCCTGGAAACAAGGACTTGCACAGTGAAAGAAACTGACACTCTCCCTACCTACAGTTTTCTGTCCCTAGAAAAAATGTTTTTTTTAAGCACAATATAGCACAAGGAGAATTCACTCACTGTCCTTCCAGGTCCCTGGAAACAAGGACTTGCACAGTGAAAGAAACTGACACTCTCCCTACCTACAGTTTTCTGTCCCTAGAAAAAATGTTTTTTTTAAGCACAATATAGCACAAGGAGAATTCACTCACTGTCCTTCCAGGTCCCTAGAAACAAGGACTTGCACAGTGAAAGAAACTGACACTCTCCCTACCTACAGTTTTCTGTCCCTAGAAAAAATGTTTTTTTTAAGCACAATATAGCACAAGGAGAATTCACTCACTGTCCTTCCAGGTCCCTGGAAACAAGGACTTGCACAGTGAAAGAAACTGACACTCTCCCTACCTACAGTTTTCTGTCCCTAGAAAAAATGTTTTTTTTAAGCACAATATAGCCCAAGGAGAATTCACTCACTGTCCTTCCAGGTCCCTAGAAACAAGGACTTGCACAGTGAAAGAAACTGACACTCTCCCTACCTACAGTTTTCTGTCCCTAGAAAAAATGTTTTTTTTAAGCACACTATAGCACAAGCACAAAACACACTGACACTCTCCCTACCTATCCTTCTCTTTCCCTAAACTAAAGGAATCCAGGTTAAGCAAGAAAGAAATAAAAGTCACTGTTCCTGCCTATGCTTCTCTTTCCCTGCTCCGGAACACACTACACTAGGCCGCCGTGCTGGCGGCCTTTTATAGTGTGGGGCGTGTACTAAACACCCTCAGCAATAATTGGCCACAGGCATCCTGCCTGTGGCCAATCATTGCTCTCCTCGCTGCCGGCGCTGTGATTGGCCAAGCATGCGGGGTCACAGTGCATGCTTGGCCAATCACAGCGCCTGGATGACACTGCGATGGCGTAGTGCATTGTGGGCCGTTCGCGTCACTCGAATTTGGCGCGAACGGCCCAAATCGTTCGATCTTCGTCGAACGATCGAACAGCCGATGTTCGAGTCGAACGTATGTTCGACTCGAACACGAAGCTCATCCCTAATCTTGTTCAAGCTTATTTTATCTTCCATTAGATAATTTATTTTGATCTGTTACCTAATTTTTATTTTATTTTTTTATTAAAAACTTCACCTTACATTTGTATAATTATACATATGTGCTTATTGATGTAGCTACATAAGCATTTATTGATTTACTGTAATGTTAAATTTACATCTTCTGATTATATTACTTTACTTAAAAAAAAAAAAAAAAAAAACAGACCCCTGACATCTCCCTTTTGAGGCAGGGAATAGAACTGAGGACAGAGATTCCCCAGTCCCTTTCTCAGCAGCCTCAGCTGCACTGGAGATGAATGGAGAGGAGACAGAGGCTCCTCTCCATTCATAAACTGAAGCATCATAAACACAGATTACGATGCTCAGTTATGAATGGACAGTCAGTGATCACTGACTCTGTTCATTCAGAAAAGGAAGGAGCTGGTAAATGACAGATTTACCGGCTCCTTCCTCCACTCTCCGTCCTGACAGATTGAGGGCAAAGGGGGCGGAGGAGCACAGAGGGGGACCGGAGCGGAGTACGGAGGGGGACCGGAGCGGAGTATGGAGGGGGACCGGAGCAGAGTACGGAGGGGGACCGGAGCTGAGTACAGAGGAGGACAGGAGCGGAGTACAGAGGAGGACAGGAGCGGAGTATGGAGGGGGACAGGAGCAGAGTACGGAGGGGGACCAGAGCAGAGTATGGAGGGGGACAGGAGCAGAGCACAGAGGGGGACCGGAGCGGAGTACAGAGGAGGACAGGAGCGGAGTACAGAGGAGGACAGGAGCGGAGCATGGAGGGGGACAGGAGCGGAGTACGGAGGGGGACCGGAGCAGAGTATGGAGGGGGACAGGAGCAGAGCACAGAGGGGGACCGGAGCGGAGTACAGAGGAGGACAGGAGCGGAGTACAGAGGAGGACAGGAGCGGAGTACAGAGGAGGACAGGAGCGGAGCATGGAGGGGGACAGGAGAGGAGTACGGAGGGGGACAGGAGAGGAGTACGGAGGGGGACCGGAGCTGAGTACGGAGGGGGACCGGAGCTGAGTACGGAGGAGGACCGGAGCAGAGTATGGAGGGGGACAGGAGCAGAGCACAGAGGGGGACCGGAGCGGAGTACAGAGGAGGACAGGAGCGGAGTAAGGTGGGGGACAGGAGCGGAGTAAGGTGGGGGACAGGAGCGGAGTACGGAGGTGGAGAGGAGCGGAGTACGGAGGGGGACAGGAGCGGAGTACGGAGGAGGACAGGAGCGGAGTAAGGTGGGGGACAGGAGCGGAGTAAGGTGGGGGACAGGAGCGTAGTACGGAGGGGGAGAGGAGCGGAGTACGGAGGGGGACCGGAGCGGAGTACAGAGGACGACAGGAGCGGAGTAAGGTGGGGGACAGGGGCGGAGTAAGGTGGGGAACAGGAGCGGAGTAAGGTGGGGGACAGGAGCGGAGTACGGAGGGGGAGAGGAGTGGAGTACGGAGGGGGACAGGAACGGAGTACAGAGGGGGACAGGAGCAAAGTACGGAGGGGGACCAGAGCGGAGCACAGAGGGGGACCGGAGCGGAGTATGGAGGGGGACCGGAGCAGAGTACGGAGGGGGACCGGAGCAGAGTACGGAGGGGGACAGGAATGGAGTAAGGAGGGGGACAAGAGCGGAGTACGGAGGGGGACAGGAGTGGAGTAAGGTGGGGGACCGGAGAGGAGCATGGAGGGGGTGATTGGTGCGGCGGTGGGGGAGTTACAAGCACCGATCTCCCTGTATAGATTTCACTAAAGCAGCTGACAGCCGCGGGAGGGAGAGGAGGAGAAGCGACTGTCAGCTGCTTTATTGAAATCTATACAGGGAGATCGGTGCTTGTAACTCCCCCCCCCCACCGCCGCACTAATCACACCTGACTGCCCAGGTATCGGATCCAGCATCGGAGCATTTGCAAGCACTCGGGCAAATGCTCGGTATCGCGTTAGCGGCTATACATTTGACTTAGCAGTAAGGGTGTTGGACCTCTACAGAGAAACCACTGCTTCCACAGAGAAAGCAATGCTGGCAGGGTAGCAGACTTTTCTAACCAGGCTGTGGCTGCTTTCCAAGGAATAGGAACTGTAAGGCTTTGCACACCTTTTGATTTGTTGCACCTGGAATGCGTTTAGCTGATTTACACTCGGTCAATATCCACAACAACTTGCAAGTGTATCCATAGGAGTTTCCTTCCTGATTCCCCTCCATAGTTAGCTGAATATGTAATCACAATCAAGCAGTAATATACGGGTCGGGTTGGCACAGGAACAAAGCAGACCGAGGTGCCAACAAGATCCTAGCTCCTGAGATAGACAGACAAGTACAAGGGTGGATCCGACTCATTTTGGTTTGCATTGTTCGTCTTATCTGTCACTTCAGGTGTCTACGTGACAAGAGAGTAGTAGTAGGAGAGAGTAGTTGGAGAGAGTAGTAGGAGAGAGTAGTAGGAGAGAGTAGTAGGAGAGAATAGTAGGAGAGAGTAGTAGGAGAGAGTAGTAGGAGAGAGTAGTAGGAGAGAGTAGTAGGAGAGAGTAGTTGGAGAGAGTAGTAGGAGAGAGTAGTTGGAGAGAGTAGTAGGAGAGAGTAGTAGGAGAGAGTAGTAGGAGAGAGTAGCAGGAAAGAGTAGTTGGAGAGAGTAGTAGGAGAGAGTAGTAGGAGAGTGTAGTAGGAGAGAGTAGTAGGAGAGAGTAGTAGGAGAGAGTAGTAGGAAAGAGTAGTTGGAGAGAGTAGTAGGAGAGAGTAGTAGGAGAGTGTAGTAGGAGAGTGTAGTAGGAGAGAGTAGTAGGAGAGAGTAGTTGGAGAGAGTAGTTGGAGAGAGTAGTTGGAGAGAGTAGTAGGAAAGAGTAGTAGGAGAGAGTAGTAGGAGAGAGTAGTAGGAGAGAGTAGTTGGAGAGAGTAGTAGGAGAGAGTAGTAGAAGAGAGTAGTTGGAGAGAGTAGTAGGAGAGAGTAGTAGGAGAGAGCAGTAGGAGAGAGTAGTAGGAGAGAGTAGTTGGAGAGAGTAGTAGGAGAGAGTAGTAGGAGAGAGTAGTAGGAGAGAGTAGTAGGAAAGAGTAGTAGGAGAGAGTAGTAGGAGAGAGTAGTTGGAGAGAGTAGTAGGAGAGAGTAGTAGAAGAGAGTAGTTGGAGAGAGTAGTAGGAGAGAGTAGTAGGAGAGAGTAGTAGGAGAGAGTAGTAGGAGAGAGTAGTAGGAGAGAGTAGTTGGAGAGAGTAGTAGGAAAGAGTAGTAGGAGAGAGTAGTAGGAGAGAGTAGTAGGAGAGAGTAGTTGGAGAGAGTAGTAGGAGAGAGTAGTAGAAGAGAGTAGTTGGAGAGAGTAGTAGGAGAGAGTAGTAGGAGAGAGTAGTAGGAGAGAGTAGTAGGAGAGAGTAGTAGGAGAGAGTAGTTGGAGAGAGTAGTAGGAGAGAGTAGTAGGAGAGAGTAGTTGGAGAGAGTAGTAGGAGAGAGTAGTAGGAGAGAGTAGTAGGAGAGAGTAGTAGGAGAGAGTAGTTGGAGAGAGTAGTAGGAGAGAGTAGTTGGAGAGAGTAGTAGGAGAGAGTAGTTGGAGAGAGTAGTAGGAGAGAGTAGTTGGAGAGAGTAGTAGGAGAGAGTAGTAGGAGAGAGTAGTAGGAGAGAGTAGTAGGAAAGAGTAGTAGGAGAGAGTAGTAGGAGAGAGTAGTTGGAGAGAGTAGTAGGAGAGAGTAGTAGAAGAGAGTAGTAGGAGAGAGTAGTAGGAGAGAGTAGTAGGAGAGAGTAGTTGGAGAGAGTAGTAGGAGAGAGTAGTAGGAGAGAGTAGTAGGAGAGAGTAGTTGGAGAGAGTAGTAGGAGAGAGTAGTTGGAGAGAGTAGTAGGAGAGAGTAGTTGGAGAGAGTAGTAGGAGAGAGTAGTTGGAGAGAGTAGTAGGAGAGAGTAGTAGGAGAGAGTAGTTGGAGAGAGTAGTAGGAGAGAGTAGTAGGAGAGAGTAGTTGGAGAGAGTAGTAGGAGAGAGTAGTAGGAGAGAGTAGTAGGAGAGAGTAGTTGGAGAGAGTAGTAGGAGAGAGTAGTTGGAGAGAGTAGTAGGAGAGAGTAGTTGGAGAGAGTAGTAGGAGAGAGTAGTAGGAGAGAGTAGTAGGAGAGAGTAGTAGGAGAGAATAGTAGGAGAGATCGGTTTAATTAGACTTAATTGAATTACTCTGTCAGGTCTGGATTTGTTGGGTGTCTGAGTGACAGGAAGATAGAGTGGAAGTGGAAGCATTGATTCAATTAGGTTTGATTGGATTTCTTTGTATCACCTGGTCTTGGAATGTCTTCATTACAGGAGCGCTATCTGGTTCTGCTTGGAAATTCCTTCTTTTTTTTGTTTACATTCAGCTTTTTTTGTTTACATTCAGCTTTTTTTGTTTACATTCTGTTTACATTCATGCAGACAAGGGGTGTAAAAAAAGGGCGCCCCACATACCAGTTTGGTTAAACCCCAATCATGTGTGATCAAAGGATTTTTTTATTTTGCGATTGCTGCCTATACACTGTCGCCCTTGTCTCCTACTCACCAAACAACAGCAAGGAATGAAGGAGATCTGTGTGCCGGGCCATTAAATGGTGTAAAATAGTAAACAGAAGAAAAAATGTAGTTTAATCATTTCTGGAAACTGGACATCCTACACATACCCCGGAGAACGTAATGGAACTTTACTACACAGCAATTAAAGCGGAACCTTCAGTCATTTTTTCATCTTTCCATCTATTAAATCTTCTGCTCTTCTTGTTGTTTTAACTTTGGATAGTAAAACATTTTTTTTCTGCCAGTAAATCCCTTATACAGCCCACTTCCTGTTTCCTGTCTGGTCATTAGTCTAGGCTTATGACATCATGCACAGCGCTCTCTCTCTCTCACTCTCCTGAGAGTTTGCAAGGAAGGGAGGGGGATGCGTCATAAGAGGGCCAATGAGAGCTGCAGAGCTGGAGGTGTGTCTGTGTAAATCCAGGAAGTGAACAGGCAGCAGCTTCAGCTGCCCACAGTTAAAATGGCTGCAGCCAGACTCAGTGGAGGGAGATTTCTGCAGCATTTTTGGCAAGTACAGAATCACAGTATATGTAAAATAATATGCAAAGTGGATGGAGGGAAGCTTCAGAATGGCAAAGATGTTTTTTTTGTTGTTTTTTTTTACAAATTATGTGAGCAGACTGCAGTTCCACTTTAAAGTATTTTCTGTCCTGCCACCGCTCTCCTCCTCACACTTGCCAGCAATTGCTGATTATAAAAAAAAAAAAACAAGCTGGGTCAATACAGCAGCCGTAATATCTTCTGGACCTTCAATAGAGAGAGATAAAAAGTAGCATTGTTTATAAACATTGTTCGGAGGGGGGGTAGAGAGATAAAAATTATTTATAAATATTGATTAGAGATAGAGAGATACAAAGCAACATTGTTTACAAACATTGATCAGACATGAGACAGACAGATACAAAGGAACATTGTTTATAAACATTGATCAGACGAGATAGACATAGGTGTGCGCAGCCTATTGCATTATGGTATGCACCCAAAAGCTCCAACACACACATGCCTTTCTCTGCAGCCTCAGCTGCACTGGACAGTGAATGAATGGGAAGTGCTCTGTGGCTTCCCATTCATTTACAAACTGAAGCATATTAAACACAGTTTGCTATCCTTCAGTTATAAATGGACACAGTGAGTGAGTGTATTCACTGTGTTTATTTAGAAAAGGAAGGGGCTGGCAAATTACATATTTACTAGCCCCTTCTACTATCCCACCTGAAACATCCCCCACAGCAGCCAGGGGGAGAGGAGTGGAGGGAAGCCAGCAGCACTAAAGAGCCAGGGGGGGCAACATGGGGCAAAACCCGAGAAGTAGGGGGAATGGGCACCACACATAACGATTAGGGTGTGCCTAGGCACACCTGGCACACCCCCTGCACACGCCTATGGAGATAGAGAGATATAAAGTAACATTGTTTATAAACATTGATCAGACGGGAGATAGAGAGATACAAAGTAATATTCAACATTAAGTTTCATTCATCTGCAGATCAATGGGATGAACTTCCATTTTCTTATGATGTCAGATAAAGCAACCTGGCATGATTTGTTACTTTTTTTTGTCTATGGATTGCAAAAAATAAATAATCAAAATAATTTTTGCAAGATAATATCTCCTGTATCATGTCTGCAGTCTCTGACCATCTCTTGTATTATGTCTGCAGTCTCTGACCATCTCTTGTATTATGTCTGCAGTCTCTGACCATCTCCTGTATCATGTCTTCAGTCTCTGACCATCTCCTGTACCATGTATGCAGTCTCTGACTATCTCTTGTATCATGTCTGCAGTTTCTGACCATCTCCTGTATCATGTATGCAGTCTCTGACCATCTCCTGTATCATGTATGCAGTCTCTGACCATCTCCTGTATCATGTCTGCAGTCTCTGACCATCTCCTGTATAATTTCTGCAGTCTCTGACCATCTCCTGTATCATGTCTGCAGTCTCTGACCATCTCCTGTATCATGTCTGCAGTCTCTGACCATCTTCTGTATCATGTCTGCAGTCTCTGACCATCTCCTGTATCATGTCTGCAGTCTCTGACCATCTCCTGTATCATGTCTGCAGTCTCTGACCATCTCCTGTATCATGTCTGCAGTCTCTGACCACCCCCTGTATAATTTATGCAGTCTCTGACCATCTCTTGTATCATGTCTGCAGTCTCTGACCATCTCCTGTATCATTTCTGCAGTCTCTGACCATCTCCTGTACCATGTATGCAGTCTCTGACTATCTCTTGTATCATGTCTGCAGTTTCTGAAAATCTCTTGTATTGTGCCTGCAGTCTCTGACTATCTCCTGTATCATATCTGCTGTCTCTGACCATCTTCTGTATCATGCCATTAGTCTTTGACTATATTTTGTTGTGTGTCTGCTGTCTTGGCACGTTTCTTGAATTTTATTGGTGGCCCTTTGGTGGTGCCGAGGGCCACACTTAAGGCTCCCAATGCCAAGACGGTTGACCACCACAGTTATAGAAGAATATTCTTTTGTTAGTTTTTCATTTCAGAGGTTTAAAAACACTTTGATGGAAATGTTTGCTCCCCGAGCTGCTCTAAGTGCTGAAGTGACCATTATGTGTTCTTCTTTCCCTCTGCTATCCAACAGATACTGAGGGGACAGAAAGACCTCACCTGAGACTGCGATCTCAGAATGAACTGGAAGTCACAAGCCAGTCTGCTGCTTCTCCTAATAGGTAAGTACAGAGATTATTTCTAAGATTGTCCCTCTTTTCCTACAAATGTTCTGGTTGCCGTAATTTTGCTTCACACCCAAAATCTGTAAATGAACTGTGCCCAGAGCATCCGTCTGAACTTTACCACAACAATGGCACAACAACGAGTGGCATATCCCAACATGCCCTAAACCTAAACACTGTGTAGGTCCTTAAAAAGTCCAATATCATGTGGAAGTGGAAAACACTCGGCATGGCTGCAGCACCTCGCTGAAGTAGGAACTTGGGTAATCTCACTGGTAATATCACAAAGGGGGGGGGGGGGGGGGAGAGAGAGAGAGAGAGAGGGCGCCACCATCTAAGTGTAGCATTATTAATAAAAGCGTTAAACACATATGCACTCACTATGGAAATAAATAGATTAGCTTATCAGACAGCCCAAGTCCAGAGTTCTTAGAGGTAGTCTGCAGAGTTCCTCAGGGAAGCAGTTAGGCGTAACAGAGTGAAACCAAGAAGCAGCTGGATAGCTGGATCCTCTCTGAGAGACGACTTGAGAGCGATAGGAGGGGGGGGGGGGGAGTGACTGGCACTCTGGAGCTAATGATGACACCACATGCGACATGCAAAGGGGGTGTGGTAACAGGTTTCGGGGCAGTACCACCTCTTTGTCAAGCCAATTGACATATCAAGGGAGGAGGCTATTTAACTGCAAGGGGACCCTGTGGTTAGGTATCTGTAGAACTACATGGCACAGCATGTCCATATTGTTGTGACTTAATAGGGGACTAATAAAACAGGCAGCCTAAACAATTCTACATATGTATATAAGAGTGAGCTTATAAAAGAGAGAAAAAGAAAAATTTGGGCTAGAAAGGTATAAATCTTTAAAACGTATATACCGTATATACTTGAGTATAAGCCGACCTGAATATAAGCCGAGGCACCTAATTTTACCGCAAAAAAATGGGAAAACGTATTGACTCGAGTATAAGCCTAGAGTGTGCATCTGCATGCCTCACTGTGTCCATGCCTCACTGTGCCCACGCCTCACTGTGCCCACGCCTCACTGTGCCCACGCCTCACTGTGCCCACTCTCCCTACCTGATCTCCGGCTGTATGACTAGACTGACATTTAACATGGGAGTCCCAGGAAGGAGTGCCCGGATTTGAAAAATTGTTGCTCCCCGGCCGTAGGTCCTCTGGACAACAAACTTTGCACACTTGTAGAAGAAGAGTGGAGCTACATGTGTGCCAAGTTTGGGGTCCAGGAGACCTATGGCCGGCCAGTACCGGGTCCCCAAAATCACCAGGGAAATTACCGTTTAACATGGGAGTCTATGGAAGGGGTGCCCGGCTTTGAAAAAAATGGTGCTCCCCGGCCGTAGGTCCCCCGGACAACAAACTTTGCACACTTGTAGAGGAAGAGTGAAGCTACATGTGTGCTAAGATTGGGGTCCAGGGAACCTACGGCCGGCCAGGATCAGGCGCACAAATGTGAAGATGGACACACTCGAGTATAAGCCGAGGGGGGCATTTTCAGCACAATTTTTTTTTCTGAAAAACTCGGCTTATACTCAAGTATATACAGTACATATATATATATATACACACACACAGATACACAAATGCTCTTCTTGAAGAATGGTCAAACATTCCCATAGACACCCTCCTAAACCTTGTGGACAGCCTTCCCAGAAGAGTTGAAGCTGTTATAGCTGCAAAGGGCGGGGCCAACTCAATATTGAACCCTACGGACTAAGACTGGGATGTCATTAAAGTTCATGTGCGTGTAAAGGCAGGTGTCCTAAAACTTTTGGTAATATAGTGTGTATATATATATATATATATATATATATATATTTATATTACACCCATTGACATATAAATTGTGAACACAAAAGGGATCAATAATAATAAATATAATACATTATTTTATAAAAAAAACTAACAAATTGTTAATAATTGCCCTGAGCCCTAATTAATGATACAACTGAAGACCAGGAGAGGATTAATGTGTTTAGATAACTGTATTGATCTATAATTCCTCATTTAGTCCCATGGGTGCTAATGTATTAAGAGTAAAACTTGGGGTCTCCATCCACCTTATGGATATTCTCTATCTATATCAATGGGAACCAACTTATTGTTGGCTGTCCCTTGATGGAAGCTCATTATATAACACGACCCCCCAATGCAAGGGGCCCTTCTCCACTCACCACCAATGTAAGGGAACCCTTGTTGCAATGACCATCAATGTAAGGGGGGGGGGGGGTACTAGTGTATTTTCCTTCTAACTGTTTTTTTTGTAACATTCAGTCCTAGGTGTGGTCACAGAAGCTCAGAATGAAACTACCACTTCAGCTACCTCTAATTCCACATCAACAGGTAAGAGGAAATCCAGTAGATTATACTGAATTGGAATACTACAGGTGTGATTATAGGAGAAGGTTTGCTGTGTATAGAATGTAGACATGTGCACACTGAAATATTTTGTTTCGAAATTTCTGTTTCGTCCAAAAAATAAAATTATTTAATTACTCCCGAAATTCGTTTTTATTTATTTTGTTTTGTTAAAAACTGCATTCGTCCCAAAATCCGAATGAATTAAGGTCGAATCTGTCATTGAAGGCTTATGGTGTCTGTTGAATGTTCTAAGAAGATTCGACGAAGCAGCTAAACTGTACGACGCGGCGATCGTACATTTCCGGTCGAATGCTCCGCCCACAAGCCATAGTAGAATTCTAATGTTGTAAGACTAGTAATATTTATATTTATTAATTATTATTACTAGTCAGCCAACATTAGAATTCTACTATAGCATGTGGGCGGAGCATTCGACCATAAATGTCCGCTCGCGGTGATCGGATGTTTTTAGCTGCTTCATCGAATCTTCATGTCTCTATAATGTTGCATCTTTTCTCTCTATGTCGAATAATCTCGGACTAATAGTTAAGGTTAGCCACATTCAACCGCAGGTTCGATAGACACAGATCGCTATCGTCACCGACATGTCGAATCTCCTATCTATAATCGAACTTTTGTCGCAACGAAACGAAAATAAAGCATTTTTTATTTCGGAGCTTTCGGATTTCGGACTCTGCACATTCGTTATCGTTTGTTAAAACGAACGCAAAACCCCACCTAAATTCAGACGAAAACTAATGCACATGTCTAATAGAATGTAATAATAAACTGTTGAAACACACAGATGAGCAATCCAGACATTGTATTGGTATTACAGTGCCGGTGTCCAACATTTAAACATGCTAAAAAGTCTGTATAGCCCCATACACACGGTCAGACTCCAAACGGAGTTGGTCGGGAACACCCATAGCACACACACGCTCTGACTTTTCTGCAAACTTTCCCAAAACTTTTTGCAACATCACGTGGTTTTTCTGCTCTTTTCTGCTCTTTACCGCCACCCTTTGGTCAACTTCTGCTATTGTTGGTTGATTTTAACATTAGTTGTTTTGTCCATCGGACAAAAGTCTGATGGTTTTCTGTACACACGGTAGGACTTTGCTCCATCAGACTTTTGTTGGCCAAAAGTTTGTCCGTTTGCAGACCCAACTTTTGTCCGATGAAAACAAGAAAAAAGCAAAAAAAGTTTGTCCGATGGAGCGTACACACGGTCGGATTGTTGGTCCAACTTGCTCAAAATGAAGTTTGTTGGGCAAAAGTCAGACCGTGTGTACGGGGCTTTAGAGTCACACAAACCACAAATCTATGGTCACCAGTAATCCCATGACAATTTAGGAATATAAAAAGGTCAATTTTATTTATTTTCAGAATTTGTCATTTAACCACTAGAGGCCCGTGCTATAGCCAAATGACGGCTACAGCGCGGACCTGAAAAACCGGGAGGCCGTCAATAGATGGCCTCCCCTTTGCGCTCGTGGTGCGTGCTGTGATAAAGTCAGTGCCGCTGTTCCACTGCAACCCGGGGTGGTGTAGGCAGGGTTGGGGAGGCCCCATCAGGAAGGCTGTATGGTGCCCCATGATTTCTAACAGCAGCCATGCCTTCTACTGACCACTAATATACCGGGGCCCTTCTTCACCAACAAAGTAAGGGGGCCCATCCCCACTCACCATTCTTGTAAGGGGGCCCATCCCCACTCACCATTCTTGTAAGGGGGCCCTTCTCCACTCACCATTCTTGTAAGGGGGCCCATCCCCACTCACCATTCTTGTAAGGGGGCCCTTCCCCACTCACCATTCTTGTAAGGGGGCCCATCCCCACTCACCATTCTTGTAAGGGGGCCCATCCCCACTCACCATTCTTGTAAGGGGGCCCATCCCCACTCACCATTCTTGTAAGGGGGCCCTTCCCCACTCACCATTCTTGTAAGGGGGCCCATCCCCACTCACCATTCTTGTAAGGGGGCCCATCCCCACTCACCATTCTTGTAAGGGGGCCCATCCCCACTCACCATTCTTGTAAGGGGGCCCATCCCCACTCACCATTCTTGTAAGGGGGCCCTTCCCCACTCACCATTCTTGTAAGGGGGCCCTTCCCCACTCACCATTCTTGTAAGGGGGCCCTTCTCCACTCACCATTCTTGTAAGGGGGCCCTTCTCCACTTACCATTCTTGTAAGGGGGCCCATCCCCACTCACCATTCTTGTAAGGGGGCCCATCCCCACTCACCATTCTTGTAAGGGGGCCCATCCCCACTCACCATTCTTGTAAGGGGGCCCATCCCCACTCACCATTCTTGTAAGGGGGCCCTTCTCCACTCACCATTCTTGTAAGGGGGCCCTTCTCCACTTACCATTCTTGTAAGGGGGCCCATCCCCACTCACCATTCTTGTAAGGGGGCCCTTCTCCACTCACCATTCTTGTAAGGGGGCCCTTCTCCACTCACCATTCTTGTAAGGGGGCCCTTCCCCACTCACCATTCTTGTAAGGGGGCCCTTCTCCACTCACCATTCTTGTAAGGGGGCCCTTCTCCACTCACCATTCTTGTAAGGGGGCCCTTCCCCACTCACCATTCTTGTAAGGGGGCCCTTCTCCACTCACCATTCTTGTAAGGGGGCCCTTCTCCACTCACCATTCTTGTAAGGGGGCCCTTCTCCACTCACCATTCTTGTAAGGGGGCCCTTCTCCACTCATCATGAAGGTATAGGGTTCTACACAGACTACTAATGTAAGGGGACCCTTTTTTTTTCATTGACCACCAATGTAAGGGAGGCTCCATTGTCTCCATATTATTATTTTTTAATTGCATGATTATTCCTGAAAATCAGTTTTATCATTTTTTTTGTCTTATTACGGTATCAAATATGCAAATATGGCACATTCCTTATTCTTTACTTTTTTTTATATGTATATTTTTTATCTACAACCTATTTATTGCACTAATGAACCATGAGCTGTGGATACAATAGGTTTTTAGCAGGGGCTCCCTGAGACCTGAAAATTCAAATTAATTTCAAGGGCTCCTTTATAAAAAAAAAAAGTCTAATATCTCCAGTGACAATCTTGCATTTAATGCTTTGAATGTCAATTCAAGAAGTACATTAATGTAGTTGTCACCATGAATATACAGGCATTTAAAACAAATTGAGGCAGAGAGTGTGACCTATTCAGGTATAAAGGCTCACTGACGTTAATTTTTTATATCCCCTAATGGGAGAGTTTCTCCTTTGAGTAATTCCTGATTTGAACCACACAATGCAACAATGGCAGCATACACCAGAGGGCGCCACAGGATTATATGGGCAACGTGACAACACATAGCTCAGATTTTTAGCTGATGAGTGTGGGATCATAAAGAAAAAAATATGATGGTTGGAAAAGGCATGTACAGAGGAAAATTCAAAAAAGAAGATAATTAAGTAAAGTAATTAGTTGCTATTTTCTTTTTTTTCTATAGATCTTTTTTTTTTCTCTTTTTCTTTTATTCACTATTTTTTTTTTTTTTTTTTTTACTCTTTTTCTTTTCTCTTCTATTTTTCATTTTTTTTTTCAATTTTTTTTCTATTTCTTTTTTTCCCCTAATTTTCTTTTTATTTTATTTATCATTTTCCACTTTTTTCTATTTTCTAGGTTTTTCATATTTTTTTTTTTCTCTATTTGACTTTATTTTCTCTATTGGTTAAACTAGACGGTGTCTTTTTTTTCCCCAACCAAACTGTCCATGTATCCACACACAGACCATAAGTCCAGTTATATATGTCTCTCTATCTCTCTTTGGCTTTAACCATTTCCTGCCAATGTGGCGCATATATATATTTTTTATATTTCTTTTTTTCCCCTAATTTTCTTTTTTTTTATTATTTATCCTTTTCCCCCCTTTTTTTAATATTTTGTATGTTTTTCATTTTTTTTTTCTCTATTTTACTTTATTTTCTCTATTGGTTAACTAGATGGTGTCTTTTTTTTTTTTCCCAACCAGACTGTCCATGTATCCCCACACACAGACCATAAGTCCAGTTATATCTGTCTCTCTCTCTCTCTCTCTCTCTTTGGCTTTAACCATTTCCTGCCAATGTGGCGCATATATATTTTTAATTTTTTTACATTTCTTTTTTTCCCCTAATTTTCTTTTTTTCTATTTATCCTTTTCCCCCTTTTTTTTTATATGTTTTTCATATTTTTATTTTTTCTCAATTTTACTTTATTTTCTCTATTGGTTAAACTAGATGGTGTCTTTTTTTTCCCAACCAGACTGTCCATGTATCCACACACAGACCATAAGTCCAGTTATATATGTCTCTCTATCTCTCTTTGGCTTTAACCATTTCCTGCCAATGTGGCGCATATATATATATATATATATATATATATATATATTTTTTATATATTTATTTTTTCCCCTAATTTTCTTTTTTTTATTATTTATCCTTTTCCCCCCTTTTTTTAATATTTTGTATGTTTTTCATATTTTTTTTTCTCTATTTTACTTTATTTTCTCTATTGGTTAACTAGATGTTTTTTTTTTTTTTTTTTCCAACCAGACTGTCCATGTATCATAAAATTGTCGCTCTATTTTTGTCTAATAGCGCAAAAAATAAAAACCGCAGAGGTGATCAAATACCACCAAAAGAAAGCTCTATTTGTGGGAATAAAAGGACGTAAATTTTGTTTGGGAGCCACGTCGCACGACCGCGTCAGTTAAAGCGACGCAGTGCCGAATCGCAAAAAGGGGCCTGGTCCTTTAGCAACAAAATGGTCCGGGGCTTAAGTGGTTAATGATAATGGTAATCGGGGCAAATAGAGAGAGGAAATCTCCCTAATGGGAGCGCAGACAGAAATAAAAATTGACAAGGGGTTCTAATCACTCTCCACTCTATCCCAAACTAAAAAAAATAGTTTTTCCTTTGGTCACACAAGTGTGTATTTTTGGACTTAATAAAAGGCAACGACTGCTATTTTATTCTCGGGGGCTCTGCATTCAGAAAACATATAATGTTTAGGGATTCCAAGTAATTTCCTATCAAAAACTGATGATTTTAAAATGTGTGTGAAACATTTAAAAAATTGCCCCGGTAGGCAAAGGATTGAGGTATATGTGTGGGCGAAATCTGAACAAAAACAGCCCATCTTTGCAATAAATGGGCATTTCCCGGTCTCTTTAACTGCACTGTAAGTACTGAAAATCCTGGATGATCCTGCCAGAGATGTGGTCAGCACCTAACTTCCTGCAGTGATCTCACAACACTGTCCTGAAATGTTGTCTGCCCCAGCTGAGTCCTGCCCTGCTGGACTACAGAACTTCTCCCCAACTCCTCATCTCCATACAACTTCTCCAGGTTTACATTCTCAGCACTCCCATAAGCCTGGTACACACGATCGGATTTTCGGCAAAGCCTCTGACTTTTGTCCGAAGGACGTTGGCCAAAAATCTTGTCTTGCATACAAAAACGGCACACAATTGTCGGCCAACAAACACAAACGTAGTTACGTACTACGTCATTTTTCAGCTCTTTAGCGCCACCCTTTGGACACCTTGTGCTAATGTCGTGTTTGGTGAGCATTGCTTCCGAGCATGCGTGTTTGTACTTTGGACTTTTGTCCGTTTGGAAAATCCGACAACAGACCGTTGTTCGCGGAAAATTTTAAAGCCTGCCATCCAACCTTTGTCCGCGGAAAATCCGACAACAATTGTCCAATGGAGCGTACACACGGTCGGATTTTCCGCCAACAGCCTGTCATCACACAATTCCCATTTGAAAATCCGATCGTGTGTACGAGGCTTTACATACCAGTGTTCTGCTGTTTCTCCCCCCCCCCCCCCCCTCAGTCCTACTATTTCTGTGCAGCATTGGAAGTGGTGTAAGGCCACTGCAGGAAGTTAGCAGCTGGCTGCGTTTCTGGCAGGATCCTTGGATTTTTTTGTACAGCACCATAAAGAGATGGGAAAGTTTGTGTAATAGAGAGCCGTGCTCAGTATGTTCGTTTAGATAATGACCACTCAAACACCTCAAAGAAAGTACAAAGTATCACTCATGATATAACAAAATACTATGAAAATATCAAAATACTGCATTGTAAGTGTTTCTATGTTATAAACAAAACATTAAGATATGACGTTAAATATGAAGTATATAAAGTATAGCTCAAAACTATTTATTAATACTTTATTTCAAAACAATAGATGTAACTGCAACAACGGAACCATCAATGTGGACGGCACCAGATATGACCTACACGATGACAACTGCTGAATCAACAATCAGCACCCAGGCTCCAACAACAATGGCAGGGAGCACAGAATCCACGGCCACCATGGAGGAAGCAACCAGCACTGAAACTCCAACCATTACCACTGCGACTCCAAACACCATAATAGTAACAAGTAATGAAACTCCAACAACCACCATGATAACAGCCACCACTGAGCCTCTAACCACCACAACTGAGCTTTCAACCACCATGATATTAACCAGCACTGAAACTCAAACCACCGCCATGATCGCAACTACCACTGAGCCTTCGACCACCACTATAGCAACCAGTAGTGAAACTCCAACCACTACCATGACAGCAGCAACAGCTGCCGAGTCCACAACCACCACTATAACAGCCAGTAATGAAACTCCAATAACCACCATGACACCAAAAACCACTGAATCTCCAACAACCATGACAGCAACCAGCACTGAAACTTCAACCACTGCCATGATAACAACAACTACAGAATCTCCAACCACTACGATAGCAACCAGCCCTGAGACTCCAACAACCACCACAATGGCAATAACCAATCAGCCTCTAGCCACCATATTAGTAACCAACACTGAAACTCCAACAACCACCATGACAACAGCCACCAGTGAGCCTCTAACCACCACAACTGAGCTTTCAACCACCATGATATTAACCAGCACTGAAACTCAAACCACCACCATGATCGCAACTACCACTGAGCCTTCAACCACCACTACAGCAACCAGTAGTGAAACTCCAACCACCACCATGACAGCAACAACAGCTGCTGTGTCCGCAACCACCACTATAGCAACCAGTAGTGAAACTCCAACCACAACCATGACAGCAACAACAGCTGCCGAGTCCGCAACCACCACTATAGCAGCCAGTATTGAAACTCCAACCACAACCATGACAGCAACAACAGCTGCCGAGTCCGCAACCACCACTATAGCAGCCAGTAGTGAAACTCCAACCACAACCATGACAGCAGAAGCCAGTACAACACCTGGATCTAGTACAACACCTGGACCAAGTACATCTCCAGAAGCCAGTACAGCACATGGATCCAGTACAACTCCAGGAACTAGTATAACACCTGGATCCAGTGCAACTCCAGAAGCCAGTACAACACCTCAATCCAGTACAACTCCAGAAAAAAGTACCCCTGGATCCAGTACAACACCAGTATTAAGTTCAACTCCAGATGCCAGTACAACACCTGGAGCCAGTTCAGCCCCCGAGTCCAGTACAAGTCCAGGAATCAGTACAACATCTAGATTCAGTACGACTCCAGAAGCCAGTACAACACTTGCATCCAGTACAAATCCAGGGGCCAGTACAACACCTGAATCCAGTACAGCCCCCGAATCCAGTACATCTCCAGAAACCAGTACATCCTCTGGATCCAGTACGATTCCAGAAGCCAGTACAGCCCCCGGATCCAGTGCAACATCTGGATTGAGTATAACTCCAGAAGCCAGTACAACACCTGGATCCAGTACAACTCCAGAAGCCAGTACAACACCTGGATCCAGTACAACTCCAGGAGCCAGTACAACACCTGAATCCAGTACAACCCCAGAAGCCAGTACAACACCTGGATCCAGTACAATTCCAGGAACTAGTACAACAAATGAATCCAATACAACTCCAGAAGCCAGTACAACACATGGAACCAGTACATCTGGATTTAGTACAACTCCAGACAGCAGTACAACACCTGGATCCAGTGCAACTCCAGCAGCCAGTACAATACCTGGATCCAGTACAACTCCAGAAGCCAGTACAATACCTGGATCCAGTACAACTCCAGAAGCCAGTACAACACTTCAATCCAGTACAACTCCAGAAACCAGTACCCCTGGATCCAGTACATCTCCAGGAACCAGTACAACACCTGGATTAAGTTCAACTCCAGATGTCAGTACAACACCTGGATCCAGTTCAGCCCCCGAGTCCAGTACAACTCCAGGAACCAGTACAACATCTGGATTCAGTACGACTCCAGAAGCCAGTACAACACTTGCATCCAGTACAACTCCAGGAGACAGTACAACACCTGAATCCAGTACAGCCCCCGGATCCCGTACATCTCCAGAAACCAGTACATCCTCTGGATCCAGTATGACTCTAGAAGCCAGTACAACACCTGGATCCAGTACAGCCCCCGGATCCAGTGAAACATCTGGATTCGGTACGACTCCAGAAGCCAGTACAACACCTGGATCCAGTACCACTCTAGAAGCCAGTACAACACCTGAATCCAGTACAAACTCAGAAGCCAGTACAACACCTGGATCCAGTGCAACTCCAGGAACTAGTACAACAAATGAATCCAGTACAACTCCAGAAGCCAGTACAACACATGGAACCAGTACATCTGGATTTAGTACAACTCCAGACAGCAGTACAACACCTGGATCCAGTACAATTCCAGAAGCCAGTACAACACCTGTTTCTAGAACAACACCTGGATCCAGTACAACTCCAGAAGCCAGTACAACACCTGCATCTAGTACGACACCTGGAGTCAGCACAACTCCAGAAGCAAGTTCAACTCTAGAAGCCAGTACAACATCCATTACATCTCCAGAAATCAGTACATCATCTGGATCCAGTACGACTCCAGAAGCCAGTACAACACCTGGATCCAGTACAGTCCCCGGATCCAGTGCAACATCTGGATTCAGTACGACTCCAGAAGTAAGCACAACACCTGGAACCAGTACAACTCCAGAAGCCAGTACAACACCTGGATCCAGTGCAACTCCAGGAATTAGTACAGCATCTAGATTCAGTATGACTCCAGAAGCCAGTACAACACCTGGATCCAGTACCACTCAAGAAGCTGGTACAACACCTGGATCCAGTACAACACCAGAAGCCAGTACAACACCTGGATCCAGTACAACACCTGGATCCAGTACAACCCCAGAAGCCAATACAACAAATGAATCTAGTACAACTCCAGAAGCCAGTACAACACCAGGATCTACAACAACACCTGGATCAAGTACAACACAAGAAGCCAGTACAACACCTGGATCCAGTACAACTCCAGAAGTCAGTACAACACCTGAATCCAGTACAACCCCAGAAGCCAGTACAACACCTGGATCCAGTACAACTCCAGGAACTAGTACAACAAATGAATCCAGTACAACTCCAGAAGCCAGTACAACACATGGAACCAGTACATCTGGATTTAGTACAACTCCAGACAGAAGTACAACACCTGGATCCAGTGCAACTCCAGCAGCCAGTACAATACCTGGATCCAGTACAACTCCAGAAGCCAGTACAACACCTCAATCCAGTAAAACTCCAGAAACCAGTACCCCTGGATCCAGTACATCTCCAGGAACCAGTACAACACCTGTATTAAGTTCAACTCCAGATGCCAGTACAACACCTGGATCCAGTTCAGCCCCCGAGTCCAGTACAACTCCAGGAACCAGTACAACATCTGGATTCAATACGACTCCAGAAACAAGTACAACACTTGCATCCAGTACAACTCCAGGAGCCAGTACAACACCTGAATCCAGTACAGCTCCCGGATCTAGTACATCTACAGAAACCAGTACATCATCTGGATCTAGTACGACTCCAGAAGCCAGTACAACACCTGGATCCAGTACATCTCCAGAAGCCAGTACAACACCTGGATCCAGTACAACTTCAGGAGCAAGTACAACACCTGAATCCAGTACAACCCCAGAAGCCAGTACAACACCTGGATCCAGTACAACTCCAGGAACTAGTACAACAAATGAATCCAGTACAACTCCAGAAGCCAGTACAACACATGGAACCAGTACATCTGGGTTTAGTACAACTCCAGACAGAAGTACAACACCTGGATCCAGTGCAACTCCAGCAGCCAGTACAATACCTGGATCCAGTACAACTCCAGAAGCCAGTACAACACCTCAATCCAGTACAACTCCAGAAGCCAGTACAACACCTGGATTAAGTTCAACTCCAGATGCCAGTACAACACCTGGATCCAGTTCAGCCCCCGAGTCCAGTACAACTCCAGGAACCAGTACAACATCTGGATTCAATACGACTCCAGAAACCAGTACAACACTTGCATCCAGTACAACTCCAGGAGCCAGTACAACACCTGAATCCAGTACAGCCCCCGGATCTAGTACATCTACAGAAACCAATACATCATCTGGATCTAGTACGACTCCAGAAGCCAGTACAACACCTGGATCCAGTACATCTCCAGAAGCCAGTACAACACCTGGATCCAGTACAACTTCAGGAGCAAGTACAACACCTGAATCCAGTACAACCCCAGAAGCCAGTACAACACCTGGATCCAGTACAACTCCAGGAACTAGTACAACAAATGAATCCAGTACAACTCCAGAAGCCAGTACAACACATGGAACCATTACATCCGGATTTAGTACAACTCCAGACAGAAGTACAACACCTGGATCCAGTGCAACTCCAGCAGCCAGTACAAAACCTGTATCCAGTACAACTCCAGAAGCCAGTACAACACCTCAATCCGGTACAACTCCAGAAACCAGTACCCCTGGATCCAGTACATCTCCAGAAACCAGTACAACACCTGGATCCAGTACAACTCCAGAAGCCAGTACAACACCTGGATCCAGTGCAACTCCAGGAACTAGTACAACAAATGAATCCAGTACAACTCCAGAAGCCAGTACAACACATGGAACCAGTACATCTGGACTTAGTACAACTCCAGACAGCAGTACATCACCTGGATCCAGTACAACTCCAGAAGCCAGTACAACACCTGGATCTAGTACAACACCTGAATCCAGTACAACTCCAGAAGCCAGTACAATACCTGCATCTAGTACAACACCTGGAGCCAGCGCAACTCCAGAAGCAAGTTCAACTCTAGAAGCCAGTACAAAATCCAGTACATCTCCAGAAACCAGTACATCATCTGGATCCAGTACGACTCCAGAAGCCAGTACAACACCTAGATCCAGTACAGCCCCCGGATCCAGTGCAACATCTGGATTCAGTACGACTCCAGAAGTAAGCACAACACCTGGAACCAGTACAACTCCAGAAGCCAGTACAACACCTGGATCCAGTACAACACCAGAAGCCAGTACAACACCTGGATCCAGTACAACCCCAGAAGCCAATACAACAAATGAATCTAGTACAACACCTGGATCAAGTACAACACAAGAAGCCAGTACAACACCTGGATCCAGTACAACTCCAGGAGCAAGTACAACACCTGAATCCAGTACAACCCCAGAAGCCAGTACAACACCTGGATCCAGTACAACTCCAGGAACTAGTACAACAAATGAATCCAGTACAACTCCAGAAGCCAGTACAACACATGGAACCATTACATCCGGATTTAGTACAACTCCAGACAGAAGTACAACACCTGGATCCAGTGCAACTCCAGCAGCCAGTACAAAACCTGTATCCAGTACAACTCCAGAAGCCAGTACAACACCTCAATCCGGTACAACTCCAGAAACCAGTACCCCTGGATCCAGTACATCTCCAGAAACCAGTACAACACCTGGATCCAGTACAACTCCAGAAGCCAGTACAACACCTGGATCCAGTGCAACTCCAGGAACTAGTACAACAAATGAATCCAGTACAACTCCAGAAGCCAGTACAACACATGGAACCAGTACATCTGGACTTAGTACAACTCCAGACAGCAGTACATCACCTGGATCCAGTACAACTCCAGAAGCCAGTACAACACCTGGATCTAGTACAACACCTGAATCCAGTACAACTCCAGAAGCCAGTACAATACCTGCATCTAGTACAACACCTGGAGCCAGCGCAACTCCAGAAGCAAGTTCAACTCTAGAAGCCAGTACAAAATCCAGTACATCTCCAGAAACCAGTACATCATCTGGATCCAGTACGACTCCAGAAGCCAGTACAACACCTAGATCCAGTACAGCCCCCGGATCCAGTGCAACATCTGGATTCAGTACGACTCCAGAAGTAAGCACAACACCTGGAACCAGTACAACTCCAGAAGCCAGTACAACACCTGGATCCAGTACAACACCAGAAGCCAGTACAACACCTGGATCCAGTACAACCCCAGAAGCCAATACAACAAATGAATCTAGTACAACACCTGGATCAAGTACAACACAAGAAGCCAGTACAACACCTGGATCCAGTACAACTCCAGGAGCAAGTACAACACCTGAATCCAGTACAACCCCAGAAGCCAGTACAACACCTGGATCCAGTACAACTCCAGGAACTAATACAACAAATGAATCCAGTACAACACATGGAACCAGTACATCTGGATTTAGTACAACTCCAGACAGAAGTACAACACCTGGATCCAGTGCAACTCCAGCAGCCAGTACAATACCTGGATCCAGTACAACTCCAGAAGCCAGTACAACACCTCAATCCGGTACAACTCCAGAAACCAATACAACAAATGAATCTAGTACAACACCTGGATCAAGTACAACACAAGAAGCCAGTACAACACCTGGATCCAGTACAACTCCAGGAACTAGTACAACACCTGGATCCAGTATAACTCCAGAAGCCAGTACAACTCCTGGATCCCGTACAACTTCAGGAGCAAGTACAACACCTGAATCCAGTACAACCCCAGAAGCCAGTACAACACCTGGATCCAGTACAACTCCAGGAACTAGTACAACAAATGAATCCAGTACAACTCCAGAAGCCAGTACAACACATGGAACCAGTACATCTGGATTTAGTACAACTCCACACAGAAGTACAGCACCTGGATCCAGTGCAACTCCAGCAGCCAGTACAATACCTGGATCCAGCACAACTCCAGAAGCCAGTACAACACCTCAATCCGGTACAACTCCAGAAACCAGTACCCATGGATCCAGTACATTTTCAGGAACCAGTACAACACCTGGATCCAGTACAACTCCAGAAGCCAGTACAACACCTGAATCCAGTACAAACTCAGAAGCCAGTACAACACCTGGATCCAGTGCAACTCCAGGAACTAGTACAACAAATGAATCCAGTACAACTCCAGAAGCCAGTACAACACATGGAACCAGTACATCTGGACTTAGTACAACTCCAGACAGCAGTACAACACCTGGATCCAGTACAACTCCAGAAGCCAGTACAACACCTGGATCTAGTACAACACCTGAATCCAGTACAACTCCACAAGCCATTACAACACCTGCAGCTAGTACAACACCTGGAGCCAGCACAACTCTAGAAGCAAGTTCAACTCTAGAAGCCAGTACAACATCCAGTACATCTCCAGAAACCAGTACATCATCTGGAACCAGTACAACTCCAGAAGCCAGTACAACACCTGGATCCAGTACAACTCCAGGAGCCAGTACAACACCTGGATCCAGTACAACCCCAGAAGCCAATACAAGAAATGAATCTACTACAACACCTGGATCAAGTACAACACAAGAAGCTAGTACAACACCTGGATCCAGTACAACTCCAGGAACTAGTACAACACCTGGGTCCAGTACAACCCCAGAAGCCAGTACAACACCTGGATCCAGTACAACACATGGAACCAGTACATCTGGATTTAGTACAACTCCAGACAGCAGTACAACAACTGGATCCAGTGCAACTCCAGCAGCCAGTACAATACCTGGATCCAGTACAACTCCAGAAGCCAGTACAACACCTCAATCCAGTACAACTCCAGAAACCAGTACCCCTGGATCCAGTACATCTTTAGGAACCAGTACAACACCTGGATTAAGTTCAACTCCAGATGCCAGTACAACACCTGGATCCAGTTCAGCCCCCGAATCCAGTACAACTCCAGGAACCAGTACAACATCTGGATTCAGTACGGCTCCAGAAGCCAGTACAACACTTGCATCCAGTACATCTCCAGGAGCCAGTACAACACCTGAATCCAGTACAGCCCCCGGATCAAGTACATCTACAGAAACCAGTACATCATCTGGATCTAGTACGACTCCAGAAGCCAGTACAACACCTGGATCCAGTACAGCCCCCGGATCCAGTGCAACATCTGGATTCGGTACGACTCCAGAAGCCAGTACAACACCTGGATCCAGTACATCTCCAGAAGCCAGTGCAACACCTGGATCCAGTACAACTCCAGGAACTAGTACAACAAATGAATCCAGTACAACTCCAGAAGCCAGTACAACACATGGAACCAGTACACCTGGATTTAGTACAACTCCAGACAGCAGTACAACACCTGGATCCAGTACAACTCCAGAAGCCAGTTCAACACCTGGATCTAGTACAACACCTGGATCCAGTACAACCCCAGAAGCCAATACAACAAATGAATCTACTACAACACCTGGATCAAGTACAACACAAGAAGCCAGTACAACACCTGGATCCAGTACAACTCCAGGAACTAGTACAACACCTGGATCCAGTACAACTCCAGAAGTCAGTACAACACCTGGATCCAGTACAACTCCAGGAGCCAGCACAACACCTGAATCCAGTACAACCCCAGAAGCCAGTACAACACCTGAATCCAGTACAACCCCAGAAGCCAGTACAACCCCTGGATCCAGTACAACACATGGAACCAGTACATCTGGACTTAGTACAACTCCAGACAGCAGTACAACACCTGGATCCAGTACAACTCCAGAAGCCAGTACAACACCTGGATCTAGTACAACACCTGAATCCAGTACAACTCCACAAGCCATTACAACACCTGCATCTAGTACAACACCTGGAGCCAGCACAACTCTAGAAGCAAGTTCAACTCTAGAAGCCAGTACAACATCCAGTACATCTCCAGAAACCAGTACATCATCTGGAACCAGTACAACTCCAGAAGCCAGTACAACACCTGGATCCAGTACCACTCCAGGAGCCAGTACAACACCTGGATCCAGTACAACCCCAGAAGCCAAAACAAGAAATGAATCTACTACAACACCTGGATCAAGTACAACACAAGAAGCTAGTACAACACCTGGATTCAGTACAACTCCAGGAACTAGTACAACACCTGGATCCAGTACAACCCCAGAAGCCAAAACAACACCTGAATCCAGTACAACCCCAGAAGCCAGTACAACACATGGAACCAGTACATCTGGATTTAGTACAACTCCAGACAGCAGTACAACAACTGGATCCAGTGCAACTCCAGCAGCCAGTACAATACCTGGATCCAGTACAACTCCAGAAGCCAGTACAACACCTCAATCCAGTACAACTCCAGAAACCAGTACCCCTGGATCCAGTACATCTTCAGGAACCAGTACAACACCTGGATTAAGTTCAACTCCAGATGCCAGTACAACACCTGGATCCAGTTCAGCCCCCGAATCCAGTACAACTCCAGGAACCAGTACAACATCTGGATTCAGTACAACTCTAGAAGCCAGTACAACACTTGCATCCAGTACATCTCCAGGAGCCAGTACAACACCTGAATCCAGTACAACCCCCGGATCTAGTACATCTACAGAAACCAGTACATCATCTGGATCTAGTACGACTCCAGAAGCCAGTACAACACCTGGATCCAGTACAGCCCCCGGATCCAGTGCAACATCTGGATTCGGTACGACTCCAGAAGCCAGTACAACACCTGGATCCAGTACATCTCCAGAAGCCAGTACAACACCTGGATCCAGTACAACTCCAGGAACTAGTACAACAAATGAATCCAGTACAACTCCAGAAGCCAGTACAACACATGGAACCAGTACACCTGGATTTAGTACAACTCCAGACAGCAGTACAACACCTGGATCCAGTACAACTCCAGAAGCCAGTTCAACACCTGGATCTAGTACAACACCTGGATCCAGTACAACCCCAGAAGCCAATGCAACAAATGAATCTACTACAACACCTGGATCAAGTACAACACAAGAAGCCAGTACAACACCTGGATCCAGTACAACTCCAGGAACTAGTACAACACCTGGATCCAGTACAACTCCAGAAGTCAGTACAACACCTGGATCCAGTACAACTCCAGGAGCCAGCACAACACCTGAATCCAGTACAACCCCAGAAGCCAGTACAACACCTGAATCCAGTACAACCCCAGAAGCCAGTACAACACCTGGATCCAGTACAACACATGGAACCAGTACATCTGGATTTAGTACAACTCCAGACAGCAGTACAACACCTGGATCCAGTGCAACTCCAGCAGCCAGTACAATACCTGGATCCAGTACAACTCCAGAAGCCAGTACAACACCTCAATCCAGTACAACTCCAGAAACCAGTACCCCTGGATCCAGCACATCTCCAAGAACCAGTACAACACCTGGATTAAGTTCAACTCCAGATGCCAGTACAACACCTGGATCCAGTTCAGCCCCCGAATCCAGTACAACTCCAGGAACCAGTACAACATCTGGATTCAGTACGACTCCAGAAGCCAGTACAACACCTGGATCCAGTACAGCCCCCGGATCCAGTGCAACATCTGGATTCGGTACGACTCCAGAAGCCAGTACAACACTTGCATCCAGTACATCTCCAGGAGCCAGTACAACACCTGAATCCAGTACAGCCCCCGGATCTAGTACATCTACAGAAACCAGTACATCATCTGGATCTAGTACGACTCCAGAAGCCAGTACAACACCTGGATCCAGTACAGCCCCCCGGTCCAGTGCAACATCTGGATTTAGTACGACTCCAGAAGCCAGTACAACACCTGGATCCAGTATAACTCCAGGAGCCAGTACAACACCTGGATCCAGTACAACTCCAGGAACTAGTACAACAAATGAATCCAGTACAACTCCAGAAGCCAGTACAACACATGGAACCAGTACACCTGGATTTAGTACAACTCCAGACAGCAGTACAACACCAGAAGCCAGCTCAACACCTGGATCTAGTACAACACCTGGATCCAGTACAACTCCAGAAGCCAGTACAACACCTCAATCTAGTACAACACCTGGATCCAGTACAACTCCAGAAGCCAATACAACACCTCAATCCAGTACAACTCCAGAAACCAGTACCCCTGGATCCAGTACATCTCCAGGAACCAGTACAATACCTGGATTAAGTTCAACTCCAGATGCCAGTACAACACATGGATCCAGTCCAGCCCCCGAGTCCAGTACAACTCCAGTAACCAGTACAACATCTGGATTCAGTACGACTCCAGAAGCCAGTATAACACTTGCATCCAGTACAACACCTGAATCCAGTGCAGCCCCTGGATCTAGTACATCTACAGAAACCAGTACATCATCTGGATCTAGTACGACTCCAGAAGCCAGTACAACACCTGGATCCAGTACAGCCTCCAGATCCAGTGCAACATCTGGATTCGGTACGACTCCAGAAGCCAGTACAACACCTGGATTCAGTACATCTCCAGAAGCCAGTACAAAACCTGGATCCAGTACAACTCCAGGAGCCAGTACAACACCTGAATCCAGTACAACACCTGGATCCAGTACAACTCCAGAAGCCAGTACAACACCTCGATCTAGTACAACACCTGGAGCCAGCACAACTCCAGAAGCAAGTTCAACTCTAGAAGCCAGTACAATATCCAGTACATCTCCAGAAACCAGTACATCATCTGGATCCAGTACGACTCCAGAAGCCAGTACAACACCTGGATCCAGTACAGCCCCCGGATCCAGTGCAACATCTGGATTCAGTACGACTCCAGAAGTCAGCACAACAACTGGAACCAGTACAACTCCAGAAGCCAGTACAATACCTGGATCCAGTACAACTCCAGGAACCAGTACAGCATCTAGATTCAGTACGACTCCAGAAGCCAGTACAACACCAGGATCCACTGCAACTCCAGTAGCCAGTACAATACCTGCATCCAGTACAACTCCAGAAGCCAATACAACACCTCAATCCAGTACAACTCCAGAAACCAGTACCCCTGGATCCAGTACATCTCCAGGAACCAGTACAACACCTGGATTAAGTTCAACTCCAGATGCCAGTACAACACCTGGATCCAGTTCAGCCCCCGAGTCCAGTACAACTCCAGGAACCAGTACAACATCTGGATTCAATACGACTCCAGAAGCCAGTACAACACTTGCATCCAGTACAACACCTGAATCCAGTACAGCCCCCAGATCTAGTACATCAACAGAGACCAGTACATCATCTGGATCTAGTACGACTCCAGAAGCCAGTACAACACCTGGATCCAGTACAGCCTCCAGATCCAGTGCAACATCTGGATTCGGTACAACTCCAGGAGCCAGTACAACACCTGAATCCAGTACAACCCCAGAAGCCAGTACAACACCTGGATCCAGTACAACTCCAGGAACTAGTACAACAAATGAATCCAGTACAACTCCAGAATCCAGTACATCTGGATTTAGTACAACTCCAGACAGCAGTACAACACCTGGATCCAGTGCAACTCCAGCAGCCAGTACAACACCTGGATCCAGTACAACACCTGGATCCAGTACAACTCCAGAAGCCAGTACAACACATGGAACCAGTACATCTGGATTTAGTACAACTCCAGACAGCAGTACAACACCTGGATCCAGTACAACTCCAGAAGCCAGTTCAACACCTGGATCTAGTACAACACCTGGATCCAGTACAACTCCAGAAGCCAGTACAACACCTCGATCTAGTACAACACCTGGAGCCAGCACAACTCCAGAAGCAAGTTCAACTCTAGAAGCCAGTATAATATCCAGTACATCTCCAGAAACCAGTACATCATCTGGATCCAGTACGACTCCAGAAGCCAGTACAACACCTGGATCCAGTACAGCCCCCGGATCCAGTGCAACATCTGGATTCAGTAAGACTCCAGAAGTCAGCACAACACCTGGATTCAGTACAACTTCAGGAACCAGTACAGCATCTAGATTCAGTACAACTCCAGAAGCCAGTACAACACCTGGATCCAGTACCATTTCAGAAGCTGGTACAACACCTGAATCCAGTACAACACCAGAAGCCAGTATAACACCTGGATCCAGTTCAACTCCAGGAGCCAGTACAACACTTGGATCCAGTAATATCCCAGAAGCCAATACAACAAATGAATCCAGTACAACTCCAGAAGCCAGTACAACACCTGGATCTACTACAACACCTGGATCCAGTACAACACCAGAAGCCAGTAAAACACCTGGATCCAGTACAACTCCAGGAACTAGTACAACACCTGGATCAAGTACAAATGCAGGAACCAGTACAACACCTGGATCTAGTCCAACACCTGGATCCAGTACAGCTCCAGAAATTATTACAACACCTGGATCAAGTGCAACTCCAGCATCCAGTACAACACCTGGATCCAGTACAACTCCAGAAGCCAGTACAATACCTCAATCCAGTACAACTCCAGGAACCAGTACAACACCTGGATCCAGTACAATGCCAGGAGCCAGTACAACAAATGAAACCAGTACAACTCCTGAAGCCAGTACAACACCTGGATCCAGTACATCTCCAGGAACCAGTACAACACCTGGATTAAGTTCAACTCCAGAAGCCAGTACAACACCTGGATCCAGTACAACGCCAGGAGCCAGTACAACACCTGGATCCAGTTCAGCCCCAGAGTCCAGTACAACATCTGGATTCGGTACATCTCCAGGAACCAGTACAACACCTGGATTAAGTTCAACTCCAGAAGCCAGTACAACACTTGCATCCAGTATAACTACAGGAGCCAGTACAACACCTGGATCCAGCACAACTCCAGAAACCAGTACGACTCCAGAAGCCAGTACAGCCCCCGGATCCAGTACAACATCTGGATTCAGTACAACTCCAGAAGCCAGTACAACACCTGGATCCAGTACAACTCCAGGAATTAGTACAACACCTGGATCCAGTACATCTCCAGAAGGCAGTACAACACCCGGATCCCGTACAACTCCAGGAACTAGTACAACAAATGAATCCAGTACAACTCCAGAAGCCAGTACAACACATGGAACCAGTACACCTGGATTTAGTACAACTCCAGGCAGCAGTACAACACCTGGATCCAGTACAACACCTGGATCTAGTACAACACCTGGATCCAGTACAACTCCAGAAGCCAGTACAACACCTGAATCTACTACAACACCTGGATCCAGTACAACTCCAGAAGCCAGTGCAACACCTGGATCCAGTACAACTCTAGGAACTAGTAGACCACCTGGATCTAGTCCAACACCTGGATCCAGTACAGCTCCACAAATGATTCCAACACCTGGATCCAGTGCAACTCCAGCAGCCAGTACAACACATGGATCCAGTATAACTCCAGAAGCCAGTACAACACCTCAATCCAGTACAACTCCAGAAACCAGTACCCCTGGATCCAATACATCTCCAGGAACCAGTAGAACACCTGGATTAAGTTCAACTCCAGAAGCCAGTACAACACCTGGATCCAGTACAACGCCAGGAGCCAGTACAACACCTGAGACTAGTCCAACACCTGGATCCAGTACAACTCCCAGATCCAGTACAACTCCAGAAACCAGTACATCACCTGGATCCAGTACAACTCCTGGAACCAGTGCAACATCTGGATTAACTTCAACTCCAGCAGCCAGTACAACACCTAGATTCAGTGCAACTTCAGGAACAAGTATAACACATGAATCCAGTACAACTCCAGAAACCAGTACCCCTGGATCCAGTACATCTCCAGGAAACAGTGCGACACTTGGGTCCAGTGCAACTCCAGGAGCCAGTACAACATTGGGATACAGCACAACTCCAGGAACCAGTACAACACCTAGATCCAGTACAACACCTAGATCCAGTACAACACCAGAAGCCAGTACAACACCAGAAGCCAGTACAACTGGGTCTAGTACAACATCTGGATACAGTACAACTCCAGGAGCCGGTATAACACTTCGATCCAGTACAACTCCAGAAGCCAGTACAACACCAGAAGCCAGTACAACTCCAGGAACCAGTACAACACCTGGATCTAGTCCAACACCTGGATCCAGTACAACTCCCGGATCCAGTACAACTCCAGAAACCAGTACATCATCTGGATCCAGTACGACTCCAGAAGCCAGTACAACATCTGGATCCAGTACAGCCCCTAGATCCAGTACAACTCCAGGAACCAGTACAACATCTGGATTCAGTACGACTCCAGAAACCAGTACAATACCTGGATCTAGTACAACTCCAGGAGCCAGTACAAAACCTGAATCCAGTACAACACATGGAACCAGTGCCCCTGGATTTAGTACAACTCCAGGAACCAGTACAACACCTGGATCCAGTACAACTCCAGAAGCCAGTACAACTGGGTCTAGTACAACATCTGGATACAGTACAACTCCAGGAGCCGGTACAACACTTCGATCCAGTACAACTCCAGAAGCCAGTACAACTCCAGGAACCAGTACAACACCTGGATCTAGTCCAACACCTGGATCCAGTACAACTCCTGGATCCAGTACAACTCCTGGATCCAGTACGACTCCTGGATCCAGTACAACATCTGGATCCAGTACAGCCCCTAGATCCAGTACAACTCCAGGAACCAGTACAACATCTGGATTCAGTACGACTCCAGAAACCAGTACAATACCTGGATCTAGTACAACTCCAGGAGCCAGTACAAAACCTGAATCCAGTGCCCCTGGATTTAGTACAACTCCAGGAACCAGTACAACACCTGGATCCAGTACAACTCCAGAAGCCAGTACAACACCTGGATCTAGTACAACTCCAGAAGCCAGTACAACACCTGAATCCAGTACAGCGCCAATAGCCAGTACAACACCTGGATCCAGTACAGCTCCAGGAACGATTACAACACCTGGATCCAGTGCAACACCAGCAGCCAGCACAACACTTGGATCCAGTACAACTCCAGAAGCCAGTACAACACCTGGATCCAGTACAACTCCTGGAACCAGTACAACATCTGGATCCAGTACAACTCCAGAAACCAGTACCCCTGGATCCAGTACATCTCCAGGAACCAGTGCAACACTTGGGTCCAGTACAACTCTAGAAGCCAGTAAAACATTGGGATCCAGCACAACTCAAGGAACCAGTACAACACCTGGATCTAGTCCAACACCTAGATCCAGCACAACACCAGAAGCCAGCACAACACCAGAAGCCAGTACAACACCTGTATCCAGTACAACTCCAGGAACCAGTACAACACTTATATACAGTACAACATCTGGATACAGTACAACTCCAGTAGCCGGTACAACACTTCGATCCAGTACAACTCCAGGAACCAGTACAACTTCAGAAGCCAGTACAACATCCAGATCCAATACAGCACTTGGATCCAGTACAACTCCAGGAACCAGTACAAGACCTGGATCCAGTACAACTCCAGAAGCCAGCACAACACCTGGATCCATTGCAACTTCAGGAACAAGTACAAAATCTGGATCCAGTACAACTCCAGAAACAAGTACAACATCTGGAACCAGCACAACTCCAGGAACCAGTACAGCACCTGGATCTAGTACAACACTTGGATCGAGTACCGCAGTATCGGGAGCAAGCGCAACTTCTGCCAATGCAACTGTAGCCAGTGCAACATCGGAAAACAGTACTACACAAGGTACTCTTTGGTTTGTCCTACACCCTCAATTAGAACATGTATGTTGATACAGATTGTAGTAAGCATTGTATTGTATTATGGAGTTATTGTCAGTGAGTTAAACGCAAAATTGGGCTCAGGATTTCCATTGCTGCTTATCCCTGCTCCTCATAGACGTACCCCTTTACCTCTAAAAAAAAAAAAAAAAACTCATATACAGTACAAACCTTTTTCTATGTGCCTTTGGCTCACAGTGTCAGAAGTCCTCTCCATCCTTTTCTCCCACCAGTGGTGGACAGATCTAAATGCTGCACAGAGCAGCACCACCTAATGAAGTGTTGCCACTCTTTGCAGTATTCTCTAATTCTAGATCTTAACCCGATCACTAGAATCTCATTTAAGCATTAAAATTACTGTCAAGTACATGGTAGAAGCTGAGCCGAGGAGCGGGCTTCGCTTAGGCTGAGTTCACATATATGCGGTGCGGGACACCGCATGTGATTCAGACACCAATTCCTATTCAAATCACATGCTATTCTTTGCAGTGTGATTTGAGCAAATTCATTTTGTATGGGCTCAATTCACACCGCACCGCACCAAAAAGGTGCGGGCATCTTTTTTTTTTTTTTCTGCACCGGAATCGGATTACACCCATGTAATCCAATTCTTACAATTGTATTGCGTTTTGGAATCTGTTTTTGGGGTTTCATTAATTTATCATTGACACCGGTAGCAGATCGCATGAACGGAGTGCGATTTCAGCGGTATGCAGTGCTTTTTGTCTCAAAGAATAGGTGCAGGAACTCCTCCATTCCGAGTCACCACTTGACTCTTCCTTCTACCCACCTCTGAGCACCAATCCTTAGGTCCACCCATTACCCATCACCCAGTACCACCTCTTTTAGAGAATACAGAACCAAGTATCATTTTGTGGTGCTAACTATTTTGTATGGAATTTGTTAATGATAACAAGAAAGGAAGTAAAATAGATCTAACAACAATAGACCCCCCAGTGACAATAGATCCACCCCAGCAACAATGGGTCAACAGTCAGCATCAATAGACCCTTCAGCAGAAAGATACATAAGACCCCTCCCTTAACAGTAGATCCCTCCCAGCAATGATTGACCCCCTGTAACATAAGACCAACCTCAACAACAATATACCTCCCAGCAACAATATTACCCCCCCCCCCGCAAAAATTGATCCAATTCAGCAACAATAGATTCCCGAGCAGCCAGCATCAATAGACCCTCCAGCATCCAGCAACAAAGACCCCCTCCCAGCAACAATTGACCCCCCAGCAACATAAGACCCACTCCCAGCAACAATAGATCCCCTACAAGCAACAGAAGACCTCCCTAGTAACAATAGACCCCCTTCCTCCTCAAAAATAGATCCCCTCCAGCAACAATAGATTCCCCAGCAGCCATCATCATTAGACCCTCCAGCACACCCCAGCACCCTTTGCAATTCAGTTCTGGAGGTGCCGGATCTGCGTTCCCCCACGTTCCTGCTGATAAAAAGCCCTGGCGGTACGGCAAAACGCTCAGGATTGGCTGTGTTTCCTGCACCACATATATGTGAACCGAGCCTTACACCTCTTGTTCAATACCCTTTAGAGTCGGTGAAAGGGTGTAGCCAGACGAGAAGTGGCTCGGGTGGCTGCAGTGAGTCAAGATATAGTGGTTGATCTGATGATAGTCTGGATACAGCTGGCAGGCATGCTGTGGATTCTCATACTGGAACTTGTGCAGAATGCTGGCACATGGATGGAGCATGGGAACCCACACGGGCAGGAAACAAGCCGAAGTCAAGATCAGTCAGCTACAGCTGGGTAGCAAGGTTATTTTATTTGGTGTGGTTGTGCCCATAAATCCCATGAACTCTGGTTCAAGTATTTCTCGGCTGGGTAGCAGAGGTACCAAATCGGAAGGCAGGCCCCGGGTCAGTCAGGTCGGGGTTGATATCAGATGGGCAGCAAAGGTACCAAATCAACAGGCAGAAGATGACGAGGTCAGGGCACAGCCAAAGTCAGCAACAAGAGATTGGGATACAGCAGAATCAGGAGGAAAGTTGGGTCAAGCAAGGAGTACCAGAAGGCAGGTCAGGTCAGGTCATAGGTCACAGGAGCTGATGACCACTCAACAATTCTCTTTAGTTGTGCTGTGCTTTATAACAAGGCTCTGAGCACCAATAGCCAGTGCTGAGTGTGTATTCTAATTCATGCACACAGAGGTACGCACAGCCCTCACTAGGTATTGACTATGAGCAGCAGTATAGACATGTGCAGACCTTTGGGCATGGCCATGCATAGATATGTGCAGAATGGAAAAATGTATTTAGTATCAGATTTATTATGTTACTAATTTCGTTTCATTGATTCCTTTTCTAACGAATGTAAAATTATCGGAGCAATTCTAATTCGGATTGGTCGAAAAACGGTTGACCGATTCGAATTCTGTATGAAGAATAGCTGGTTGTTAAGGAGCAGGCCTGGAAGCTGACCGTCGGGTCCTTAACCACTTAAGCCCCGCACCAATATGCAGCATAAGGACCAGGCCGCTTTTTGCGATTCGGCACTGCGTCGCTTTAACTGACAATTGCGCGGTCGTGCGACGTGCCTCCCAAACAAAATTGACGTCCATTTTTTCCCACAAATAGAGCTTTCTTTTGGTGGTATTTGATCACCTCTGCGGCTTTTATTTTTTGCGCTATAAACAAAAATAGAGCAAAAATTTTGAAAAAAAATTCAATATTTTTTACTTTTTGCTATAATAAATATCCCCCAAAAAATATATAAAAAACCCCTTTTATCCTCAGTTTAGGCCGATACGAATTCTTCTACATATTTTTGGTAAAAAAAAACGCAATCGGCGTTTATTGATTGGTTTGCGCAAAAGTTATAGCGTATACAAAATAGGGGATAGTTTTATGGCTATTTTATAAATTTTTTTTTTTTTTACTAGCAATGGCGGCGATCAGTGATTTTTTTTGTGACTGCGACATTATGGCGGACACATCGGACACTTTTGACACATTTTTGGGACCATTGTCATTTTCACAGCGATCAGTGCAATAAAAATGCACTGGTTTCTGTGAAAATGACACTGGCAGTGAAGGGGTTAAACACTAGGTGGCGCTAAAGGGGTTAAGTGTGCCCTGATGAGTGTTACTAACTGAGGGGGGGGTTGGGCTCTGTGTGTCACATGACACCGATCTCCGCTCCGAGTACACGGACCGGAGATCGGTGTCATTGTCACTAAGCAGAGCAGGGAGATGCTTGTTTACACAAGCATCTCCCTGCTCTATGCCTCTGTGAGACGATCGCAGGGGATCCCCGTGGCGATCGAGTCTGCGGGACCCGCGGTCCGACTCATGGGGAAGGCAGTAGGGTCGCGGCGCGCGCGACCCCGACGTCGGGCAGTTAAAGAGGACGTACAGGTACACGTTGATGTGCCTGTACGAGCCATTCTGCTGACGTATATCTACAGGAGGGGGTCCTTAAGTGGTTAACCGATGACTCATCAGCTGCCAGCGGGCTTCCAAATCATTTGGTGGAGGGGGGATTTTGGTGTGGGGTTGTTTTTCAGGGGTTGGGCTTGGCCCCTCAGTTCCAGTGAAGGGAACTCTTAAGATGTCAGTATACCAAGACATTTTGGACAATTTCATGCTCCCAACTTTGTGGGAACAATTTGGGGATGGCCCCTTCCTGTTCCCACATGACTGCGACCAGTGCACAAAGCAAGGTCCATAAAGACATGGATGAGCGAGTTTGGGGTGGAGGAACTTGACTGGCCTACACAGAGTCCTGACCTCAACCTGATAGAACACCTTTGGGATGAATTAGTGCGGAGACTGCGAGCCAGGCCTTCTCATCCATCGGTGCCCAACCTCACAAATGTGTTTCTGGAAGAATGGTCAAGCATTCCCATAGACACCCTCCTAAACTTTGTGGACAGTCTTCCCAGAAGAATTAAAGCTGTTATAGCTGCAAAGGGAGGGCCAACTCAATATTGAACCCTACGGACGAAGACTGGGATGCTATTAAAGTTCATGTGCGTTTAAAGGCAGGTGTCCCAATACTTTTGACAATATAGTGTATATGAGATGACAGCAAAAAATAAAAAATAAAAAATGGGCCCAATATCTATACAGGACCACCTCTCTTTGCCTCTGCTGCCTATAGTCATGTGCCTACTGTGTCTAATTGTACATTTGGCGCTGGTTAGGTTCACTTTAAGACCAAAATGTCTCTTTGTATAAGTCTTGACACAACTTTTTTTTTTCTATTTTTTTCCCATCTAGCACAAACTGTTGGAAGTGGTATATCTGGATCCATCCCTGGTTATGCTATTGCTCTCATTGCAGTGATAGCTGTTGTGATGGTTGCCATACCCATAGTGGCATATCTGGTAAGTGTCAACATTCCGGTATGGCATATTCATATAGTGTGTACTACGGTAATTTTGCCAAAATAGATTTTGCCACAATAGCTAATTAGCCTCTCATTTTCCTATACAGACTACATAGGAAAAATGTTATTGAAAAAAAAAAAAATAACATGTCTTTTGTCTAATAACAAAGCCATGTCATCAATATATCGGTGCCACCATGGTGATCCCAAGGGTTTGTTGGTAAACAAAGCCATGCCACTGACAGCTAATAGTTCACAGAATGTACGCCTACAAAAAATAATATTTCTTACTGGTTTAGCTGTCACACCTTTATACCCCTTAATGGATCAAAGCAATTTTACAATTTTAGATATGGCCCTATTGATTTGGTGATAACTGTCATTACTTAACCACTTCAGCCCCAGAAGAATTTACCCCCTTCCTGACCAGAGCACTTTTTTGCGATTCGGCACTGCGTCGTTTTAACTGACAATTGCGCGGTCGTGCGACATGGCACCCAAACAAAATTGACGTCCTTTTCCCCCCACAAATAGAGCTTTCTTTTTGTGGTATTTGATCACCTCTGCGGTTTAAATTTTTTGCGCAATAAACAAAAAAAGAGCAACAATTTTGAAAAAAAAGCAACATTTTTTACTTTTTGCTATAATAAATATCCCCCCAAAAAAATAAAAATATTTTTTTTTCCTCAGTTTAGGCGGATACGTATTCTTCTACATATTTTTGGTAAAAAAAAAAATTGCAATAAGCGTATATTGATTGGTTTGCACAAAAGTTATAGTTATAGTCTACAAAATAGGGGATCGTTCTATGGCATTTTTATTATTATTATTTTTTTATTAGTAATGGCGGCGATCAGTGATTTTTATCATGACTGTGACATTATGGCGGACACATCGGACACTTTTGATGCTATTTTGGGACCATTGTCATTTATACAGCGATCAGTGCTATAAAATGCACTGATTACTGTGTAAACGACCCTGGCAGAGAAGGGGTTAACCACTAGGGGGTGAGGAAGGGGTTAAGTGTGTCCTAGGGAGTGATTCTAACTGTGTGGGGGCTGGACTATGAGTGACACCATAGTGATCACTGCTCCCGATGACAGGGAGCAGACGATCAGTGTCCTGTCACTAGGCAGAACAGGGAAATGCCTTGTTTACACAGGCATCCCCTAGGGCATGGATATGCAATTAGCGGACCTCCAGCTGTTGCAAAACTACAAGTCCCATCATGCCTCTGCCTCTGGGTGTCATGCTTGCTGCTGTCAGAGTCTCGCTATGCCTCATGGGACTTGTAGTTTTGCAACAGCTGGAGGTCCGCTAATTGCATATCCCTGCCCTAGGGTGACCACGTGTCCCGGATTGCCCATTTTGCAGGCCTGTCCCGGAATGAAACTGACACAGCCACCCCCCCCCCCGGCCAAACTGATGCCCCCAAAAAAGGTCGCCACATCACCGCTTTACTCACTGACAGTACTTGTCCTGGCTGGGAATGCCTGCTTTCTGAATTCTGATTGGAAAAAAAATAAATCCCGCCTCTTGTGTCCAATCCCTGTGCTGTGATTTGTTACAGCACAAGCTGATTTTGGGAAGGGAGGGTGTCCCTGAATGGTAGTTTGAAAATGTGGTCACCCTAGCATCCCCCCATTCTGCAGCTCTGTGACACGATTGCGGGACCCCCGGCGGACATTGAGTCCGTGGGTCCCGTGGGCACGAAGCTCGCGGCAGGGCGGCGCGCGCGCTTGCATGGCGGCAAATTCAAAGCAATGTACCTGTACGTTGCTTTGCGCAGCTGTGCCAGTCTGCCGACGTATATATACAGGAGGCGGTTAAAGTAGAACTAAAAGCAAAAGTTTTTCCATTTTGGATAGAGTAAGGGAGGGTTATAACCTATCTGTGTCCCATCGGGGAGACTTCCCTTCATTTCCTGTCCCATAGCCACAACAGGACGTGAGAAAAGTCAAGGAATCCCTGGTTGTCACCAGAACTAGTGTCCCCTTTGAAAGACTTCCTCTCAATTACTGTTCTGGGAAATGTGGATTCTGTTTTACTTTTACCTTCAATGATGATAGTAAGCAGGACAAATAGAGAGGAGGAATCTCAGCACAGACAGCAAAAGAAAAAAACCTGACAGTTGTTCTAATCCCTCTGAGTCTTCACTCTAACCTAGACTAAAACAAGTTCTCCCTTTTATGAATAATGATAATAGTGATAATGAAGTAATACAATTTTTTTTCATTATTATTATTTCTAAGCAATCTATTGTCAAAAAATGTAACAAGCACACAAATCTATTTATTTATTTATTTTTTTGTTGGAAGGGTGTAATTTTAAACAGTTCAACGTCAGGCAGTGTTAGTTATTGACATTTAATTTTAATAAATTAGTAGTTGATACTCGGAAAAGACTTCCAGGGCTAAAATTTGGTTTCTGTTACAAAGCATAGAGTGTTTACAAATAAACTTAAGCCTTTTTTTTTATATGCAAAAAAAAAAAAAAAGGAACAAACAAATAAAAAGAAAAAAAAAGATTAGCTATCAATGTTACAAATAAAAGAAAAGCAATAAAAAAGAAAAGAAGAAGAAATGCCCAGAAATAAATTTAAAAAATCTGTAAAAAAAAAAAATGCTAAAAAGCTAAAAAGAGAAGTAGATAAATAGGGCTGATTAGGGTTAGGTATGGGTTACTAAGGGGATACATTAGGAAAACTGTTTATTTTTATTTATTCTCTTATTTAGTTTTTAACTTGCAATGTTGTACTAAGAAGTTGCAATGAAGCAATAACAACATTGCTTCATCACAACTCTTCAGAAACTTTTCTTGGTGTCAGTTTACACGGAGCAGAATGATCTGTCGTTGTCGGTGCTGGACATCAAATACACTTAAGCCCTGTACACACGATAGGTTTTACCAATGAAAACAGTCCGATGGACTTTTTTCATCGGACAAACCGATCGTGTATGGGCCCCATCGGTCTTTTTTCCATCGGTGTTTAAAAATAGAACATGTTTTAAATGTATCCGATGGTTAAAAAACCGATAGAAAATTACTATCGTCTGTGGGGAACTCCATCAGATAAAAAACCCACGCATGCTCAGAATCAAGTCGACGCATGCTCAGAAGCATTGAACTTAATTTTTCTCGGCTTATCGAAGTGTTTTATGTCACAGCGTTTGAAACGGTCGGTTTTTGGACTGATGGTGTGTGGACAAGACTGATGGAAGACAGTTTCATCAGATTTCCGATGGAAAAAACCATTGGATTAGAATCCATAGGATATCCGATTGTGTGTACAGGGCTTGATAGTCTTTATATTTAATGCAAGAATAATTATATATATATATATATATATATATATATATATATATATACACACACACACACACACACACACACACACACACACACACACACACACACACAATAAATATATATATATGTAGCACACAGATCCTTTCCCTGCCTTTGGCTCACTTGCAGGAATGGCACACCATGCTATGTGCCCGTACCCTCTTGTGTGAAGAGGTTGAGCGGTGTCATAAACTAGGGTCCTGCAGCAAGGTTCTCCCTTGAGTTGGTTCCCGTCTCTTTGAATGTAAGGACAAGTCTTTATATCCCCAAGTAACTCCAAGGTCCCCACCAGTAGTAAACTCCAACGTAGAGTTTATTTCTTTACATGCAAAGTCAATGGATGGAAAAGGGTGGATAGAAGACAGGACAGCAAGAGTTTGGATATGAGTCCAGGCACAAGACAAATTATGAATTCACTATTCGTTCCTCAAGTAGGCTTAGCTCACCCGGATAGTTCCCTATGAAAGCGGATCCTAGCAGCCGAAGTGATGCTCGGACGTTTCTTTAGTTTTCCCTTTTAGATGCGACTAGGAGATTCTCTGCCACAGAACAGCTGATCCCAATCCTCTAGTGTTGGATGGATCTAATCCCTCCAGAGAGTTACCAGGCCCTTCTTTCTCCGTGAACTTTTCACCGGTCCTTCAGAAGGGTCCTCCCCCGGCCTCCTCATCTCAGAACAGGTCCCCATGCCAGAGGCACCCTGGGATTTCTCCTTCCAGGACACGGGCTCCAGCTAAAGGTGCTGTGCCCAAGGCTGTTGCTGCAGCCCCAGGGCTAAAGGTGCCTGGGACTGATGCATGCATGGGCCCCTGGCCAGGAGGGCCAGGTACCACACTCTACGGTGGCCCCCTGGGCTCGAACCGGAACCGACGACTCAACCTTTCTTACAGGTAGCGTCTGCCCCTTTAATATCCTCCCCCGGCATGCACAGCAGGTTGACCACGCCCACTGTACCACCGCCGAGAGAGGACACCCAAGGCACAGCACTATACCAGCGGTTAAACCCTGGCCCATTATGGCAGTGCCGGCCACAGGGAACTATACACCAGTATACTACCTGCGGTGTAAAACAGAATGTCCTAACAATTAAGGTGGTCCGAGCCCAACTACAGCTCAAACCTTCCCCTAAATTTGGGTACATAGCGCCCCTAAAATGGGATGGGCGCTACATATATATAAAAAATTCTAGCATTAAATATAATTAACATACACACACAATATATATATATATAATAAATTATTCAATCTTATAAGTTTGTACAACTTTATACAATGTGTTTTGCTTGCTCACCATCGTCAATTTCTGTTCCACAGGTAGCCAAATTGGGATTTTTTGCTACCTTCGTTCCAAGAGAGGCCCCATTATATAACTTCCCAGAGACTGGAATGAGGCTGCGAAATTTCGAAATGCGAATGCCAACATCCAGGGTAACGAGACTCATTTAATCTTCAAATTGAAAATTTGCACTTGCTGAGTGGGTTATAAATTGACTGATCAAGGTGAAGGACTGCGTTCTGTCCCATATACAATATTTGTAGGGGGGCTGACTGGTGAGACAGTGGGGGGAGATTTACTAAAACTGGAGCACTCAGAATCTGGTGCAGCTCTGCATTGTAGTCAATCAGCTTCTAACTTAAAGGGGTTGTAAAGGTTCGTTTTTTATTTTCTAAATTTTCTAAATAGGTTCCTTTAAGCTCGTGCATTGTTGGTTCACTTACCTTTTCCTTCGATTTAAATATTTGTTTTCTTTGTTTCCTTTTTTCTGAATTTCTCACTTCCTGTTCCTCCTCAGTAAGCTGTTCTGGATGACTCCACACCGCTCGGATGATGGTGTGAAGTTTACTGAGGAGAAACAGGAAGTGAGAAATTCAAACAAAGAAAAAAAACATTTAGAAGGGAAATCAAAGGAAAAGGTAAGTGAACCAACAATGCACTCGCTTAAAGGAACCTATTTAGAAAATAAAAAACGAACCTTTACAACCCCTTTAAGCTTGATCAATTAAAGTGGTTGTAAACCCCACTCTTGAAACTTGCACCTACAGGTAAGCCTAGATTAAGGCTTACCTGTAGGTGTTTGCAATATCTCCTAAACCTACAAGGTTTAGGAGATATTTGCAAAAAAAGTGTACACCGATGTGTACGGCGCATGCGCGCCGTACACATCGGCGCAGGCGCACTGTAAATGCCCGTTTTATGAATGATAACGCCGGCTTTTACGGCCAATCACAGCATGCGCTGAGTGACGTCATTGCTGCTCCTGCCAATCACAGCGCCGGAGTGGCAATACCTGGAAGTAACCTCCAGGAGAGATGGCTGCGGCTCGAGGGGGTGACGAGGACGGATTCGGATCCTTTGATCTCAGGTAAGTAATGCATAATGAGCTAGTATGCTAGTCATACTAGCTCATTATGCCTTTGTCTTGCAGGTTTAAAAAAAAAAAAAAATGGGTTTACAACCACTTTAAGCTTTGACAAATTACCTGGAAGCTGATTGGCTTCTATGCAGAGATGCACCACATGTTGCACGGTCCATTTTTAGTAATTCCCCCCAATGGAACTATTATAAAAGCATTTATTCATTATTTTATTTTCATTTACAACATTGGAAGGGCTGTCATTATATAAGTGGACTAATCTACTAATAGAGACACTATCTATTTCCAGTGCTAAGCAAGCTTTAAAGTATAGGGCCAAAACCTTTTTTTTTTTCCTGTTTTGGAACTTCACCATCTCGATTCGTCCTGGTGATCAACCATTGGTGACCATTGTCACTGGGACAGAAAATAATGGAAACCCATGTTATGGCCATCTGTGGCTCTCCAAGAAGGGATTTCCCCATACTTGGGAGAGATTCCCTTTTAAGCTGGCCATATACTAGTAGATTTTTGAACAAACATTTTTACCTTCCTTGCCTTGATGAATGTCATTTGAAAGTACTTCAAAAATAGTTGCTTTTTGATTTGAGTAAATTAAATTTTCTGAACAAAATTATATTGAATTTTTCATCATTGTGACCTCCATTAAAGTGGTTGGAAACCCTTTACAACCACTTTTACCTACAGGTAAGCCGAGATTAAGGCTTACCTGTAGGGGCTCGAAATATCTCCTAAACCTCCACGGTTTGGGAGATATTTCCAACAATGACGGGTGCCAAAGTCGTAGACAGCGGCGCAGGCGCACTTTAGAAACGGCGATCGTGCCGTTCCTAAAGGAGGCCGTGCCGTGATTGCCGGCTGCCGCGACATCATCGCGGCTCCAGCCAATCACGTCGGAGCCGCGATACCCAGGAGTAGCCACCGGGGGAGATGTCGGCCGCCCGAGCGGTGTACGAGGACGGCTGCGGGGGCTCCGATTTGAGGTGAGTATTACATAATGAGCTAGTATGCTATGCATACTAGCTCATTATACCTTTGTCTTGCAGGTGGTGTTTTTTTTTTTTTTTTTGAAAAGTGGGTTTACAATCACTTTAACCATTAGACAATCAAACAAAGGTTCTTAAAAAATAAAATGTAAATCTAATTACATGTTTCTATTGTAATGGTCTTTCTTGAAAACAGGAGGTGACCTTGGGAATCCAGGTGTCATCGTGTTTCTCTAGAAAAGAAAGACACGGGGACCAATAAAAACCTGACATGTGTATTACCATCCCCCACACTACTAAATAAAAGTGTTTTTGTTGAGTTATCTTTTTCTATCAAAGAAATATCTCCCATCCTTATAATTCCCCGTCACAGGACAGAAATTTGTTCACCTATCCAACGGGAACACAAATATCAGTAAAGTTCCCAACTGTACAAAACTTAAAGCGGAGGTCCACACAAAAATGGAACCTCCGCTTTTCGGAACCCTCCCCCCCTCCACTGTCACATTTGGCACCTTTCAGGGGGGAGGGGGGTGCAGATACCTGTATAATACAGGTATTTGCACCCACTTCCAGGCATAGACCCTCCGCGGGAGTTACGCCACTTCCCCTTTTTTTCTCAGAGAATAGGTACAGGCAGGGGAGGGCTGGCGGCCTTAGGCCTGGGGGGCAAGTCCAGTCAAGTGGCCCATTGAACTGCGGAATCAGCTCACCATCCATGGCCCACCTGGTTTTTCAATGCAGCCTCACCAGTGCCCATCAGTGCAGCCAACTCCAGTGCCCATCAATGCAGCCTGATCACTGGGGCAGGTTACATGGGGTGTATGGGGGGGAGATGGGGGGTCAGCTAGGGGTGTCAGGGTCTCTCACCTCAGCGATCTCAGCTCAGCAGGTCCTTGCACTCCACGGTCTCCTGGGGGGGGGGGTAACAATCCTGATCCTGGGGTCAAGTTGCAGCCAGTGCCCAGCCCTTCAGCCCTGCGTCCCGACTCCCTGGCATGCCCTGCCTCTGCCTGCTTCCAAGAATCCGGTCCCAGGGAGTTGTAGTTTCCTCTGCGCTGCTGTGTTTTCCACCCACTAGAAGCTTGAGTGCGGACTACAACTCCTGGAATGCAACAGCTAGTGGTCGGCCGCCATGGCCATGCCCCCGGCCCGACTTCCTAGACCAGAATAAAAAAGAAAATGGTAGCGGGCAGCGGCTGCCGGCCATTTTGAACATAAGTTAGGGCGGCCTGGGAGGCAATTGCCACCCTGCCCCCTGGCCCAGCCCTCCCCTGGGTACAGGAACCCCCCTCTCCAAGTCACTCCTTGCCTTTACCCCTACCCACCTTTGCGCACCGTCCCTTGGTTCCACCACCTACCCACCTCCCAGTACTACCCTTTTTAGGGGAATACAGAACCAAATATCATTTGTGGCGCTAAGCAATTTGTATGGAATTTGTTAATGATAACAAGATAAGCAGTAAAATAGATCCCCTGCAGTCAGCAACAATAGATCTCCCCCAGCAATAATGGACCCCCAGCAACATAAGACCCACCCCAAGCAACAATAAATTCCCCACCAGCAACAACAGACTTTTCCAGCAACAATAAACCCACCTGCAAAAAATAGATCATCTTCAGCAGTAGGTGTACCTCCGACAATAGATCCCCCAACAGCTAGCATCAACAGACCCTGCAACACACCCAAGCACCACTTGACATTACATACATTCAGTGGGAGAGGTGCAAGAACTGCGTTCCCCCGCGTTCCCGCTGAAAAAAAGCCCTGACTGTACCCCTGTGTACAAAGCCAACTCCATAAAGACATGGTGTGACCAGTTTGGTGTGGAGGAACTCATGTATCTTACAAAGAGCCCCGACCTCAACCCTACTGAACACCTTTGGGATGAATTGGAACAACGATTGTAAGCCAGGTCTTCTTATCCAACATTAGTACCTGACTTTACAGTAGGGTTGCCACCTTTTCTTCAAGTCAAACCTGAACACTTTAGCAGCGCACGGCAATTTTCATTTATAGTATAAACTAGGCTTGTGCAATTCGTTTCGTAACGAATTGAAATTCGTCCGAATTTAGCAACTTTCCGACATTCGGAAGCATTCGAATTTCCGAACAAAGCAATTACGAATAAGACCGAATCCGAAATAAATTATACCGCAAATAGCGAATGCCCGAATGTCTTCGGCATAATTCGTTATGAAAAAGTTACGAATGTACGAATCCATACGAAGCACAATAACACTCACTCTGCTCTGCTCTCTGCTTCTCCCACACCGTGCTGAACTCCCTCTCAAAATGGTGTACAGGGGCGGAGGTTATAGCCGCATGTAAAAAACGAAAGTAAAATACGAGATTTCGAATCCATTCGAAGCACAATAACACTCACTCTGCTCTGCTCTCTGCTTCTCCCTCACCGTGCTGAACCCTCTGAAAATGGTGTACAGGGGCGGAGCCTATAGCCGCATGTTAAAAACGAAAGTAAAATACGAGATTTCGAATCGTTACAAATAACCGCAATGTATTTAGAAAAGTACAAATCCATTCGAAGCACATTAGGCATAATAGGCAGCGTCGTTGTGAGAGAGACACGGAAAATTACGAATCAACGAACCCAAAAAAAGTTACGAAAGTAGGAGTTGTGTCCAGAATCAACGAAAAACAACGTACTCTACCGAAAGTACGAACCCAAAAAAAGTTACGAAAGTAGGAGTTGTGTCCAGAATCAACGAAAAACAACGTACTCTACCGAAAGTACCAATTATAAAGCAACAAAAAATTCAACGAAAAATGTCGCTTGCAAAAATACGAATGAGTCCGAACACGAAAAATCCCGTCTAGCAAAATTACGAATGATTACGAATCAACAGGACCGGAAAGAAACGAACCGAAACGGAACAAATTTTTCCGTTGTGCACAAGTCTAGTATATAAACTATACATATATTTTGCTACTAAATAACATTTCTAATCATATGACGTTAATAACAAGAGTCCCCCCAGAGCCCACAGAGTTCCATTTTACATCTGAATCCACAGAGTTCCCCTTCTACTTTTGAACTCGCAGAGTTCAATTTCACTGCAAGGGGGGACTCTGCAGACTCTGATTTAAGGGAGAACTCTGGGGCCTCTAACTTAAAGCGGAGGTCCACCCTAAAAAAAATAAAATAAAAAAAAAATACTGTATGTATTTATTGGCGTATAACACTTACTTTTTTACCCTGAAAATAGAGGGTAAACTGTGCCTGCGTGTTATACGCAGGGGGCTGTGGGAATTTTTTTCCCTGAAACTTCGCTCTTAAAGTTAGGGAGGGTGTTATACGCCGATAAATACGGTAGCCAAAAAGGCTACAAAAAACTTTTTCTTTTTTTTTATACTTACCAGAAATGGCTGTTACTAGGCAGATCGTCCTAATCTGCCACTTCCTGGTCGGCGGTGGTCATCTTTCTTCTCCTCCTCGCTCTGTCCCCTGGGAAATGTGGAGCGGTGTCTTCTGGGACCTTGTGTGTGTCCCAGGAGACATCTGCCCATTCACATAGCGCCGCGCGACTCGCGCATGCGCAGTAGGGAACCAGGAAGTGAAGCCGCAACGCTTCACTTCCTGATTCCCTCACCGAGGATGGCGGCGGGGCAGCCGAGACCCGAGCGATTGCTCGGCTTCGGCTGCCGACGTCGCGGGCACCCTGGACAGGTAAGTGTCCTTATTAAATGTCAGCAGCTACAGTGTTTGTAGCTGCTGACTTTCAATTTATTTTTATTTTTTTAACGCCGGACCTCCGCTTTAAGGGATGCTCTGGAAACCCTGATTTAAGGGGGAACACTGAGAACTCTGATGTACGGAGAGGACTCTGATGTAAGGGGTGCTCTGAGAACCCTGATTTACCTTAGTGTACTCACTCAGAGTCAGGAGAGAGAAGGGGGAGACTTCAGTCACAAACAGGGATGGATGGTGAGCTCACTCACCCCTTAGCAGTCAGCACCTCTCATCCAGATGTATCGGAGGCTGCTGGACCTCAAATTTCTGGCCCCTACTTTCCTTTTCTGAGGCACAGCGCCGGGGATTAGAGTGTGGGCAGACACAGAGGGGTAGGGGTGGGGGGAAGATGTGCAGATAGAGCCCTCTCTCCTCTCCCATCTGTGTGTGTGTATAGGGGGGGGGGAATGTTAGTGTTGGCTTTGGGCAGTGTGAAGGAGAGTATAACAGACACTCTCAGCTTAGTTAGACAACTGCAGCCAGCAACCCTGCTGGGAAGCCATAGTCCATTCTGAATAATGTGTCCGGGTTTTAGGCAGTCTGAAACCCGGACGCATGATTCCAAACCCGAACTGTCCAGGTGAAGCCTGGACAGGTGGCAAGCCTACTTTACAAATTTGGCACACATTCCCAAAGACACCCCCCAATCTTGTGAAAAAGGCATCTCTGAAGATCAGAGGCTGTTATAGTAACAAAGGGTTCATCCGCCGACACCCGCGATCTCATAGGGACCAATGTATGTCCCTTTTTCATCTGTAAACGGATGGATGAAAAAGCGGACATACGGTCTGCTAGTGTGAAAGGGGCCTTACTGAGGCAAGAACCTTATTTGGTGGAGGAGAAATGAGGCTGTGAAACCTGCTGTGAGGCTGTAAAACCTGTTTCACAGCTGGCTTTACTTTCCTTGAATAAGCTTATTCCAATATCTAGGCCACCATTCTCTACATATCTAGCTGGCTGGCCATACACAGGCAGATACAATCTGGTGCACTATAAGCCTCCAAATTATCACACACTTCTAGGACTCTTCAAGCTATTCTGCCAGTAGAGTTCTTGCCCAAAAATGTAACTTCCGTTTTTCGGAACCCTCCCCCCCTCCGGTGTCACAATTGGCACCTTTCAGGGGGGAGGAGGGAGCAGATACCTGTGTAATCCAGGTATTTTGCTCCCACTTCCGGGCGTAGGTCACCTCGGCGACCTACGCCACGTTCGGCGCCTCCTCCGCCCCCCCCCCCCAAGCTGTCTTCTGGGAGACACACAGGTCCCAGAAGACAGCAGGGACCAGTGTGATCGCGCAGCGCGAGTCCCACATGCGCAGTAGGGAACCAGGAAGTGAAGCTGCAAGGCTTCACTTCCTGATTCCCTTAATGAAGATGGTGGCGCCTCCACCCGAGAGCCGAGAGACAGATCGGCTTCGGGTGCCTGACATCGAGGGCGCCCTGGACAGGTAAGTGTCCTTATTTTAACCACTTCAGGCCCGAGCCAATTCTGACACTTCGCTCCTACATGTAAAAATCATAATTTTTTTGCTAGAAAATTACATAGAACCCCCAAACATTATATATGTTTTTTTAGCAAAGACCCTAGAGAATACAATGGCGGTCATTGCAACTTTTTATCTAAAAAGAACAGTAAAGTTAGCCCAATTTTTTTGCATAATGTGAAAGATGATGTTACGCCGAGTAAATAGATACCTAACATGTCACGCTTCAAATTTGCAAACGCTTGTGGAATGGCACCAAACGTCGGTACTTAAAAATCCCCATAGGCGACGTTTCAATTTTTTTTACTGGTTACATGTTTTGAGTTACAGAGGAGGTCTAGGGCTAGAATTATTGCTCTTGCTCTAACGTTCGCGGCGACACCTCACATGTGTGGTTTGAACACCGTTTTCATATGTGGGCGGGACTTACGTATGCGTTCACTTCTGCGTGCAAGCACACGGGGACAGGGGCACTGTAAAAAAAAAAAAAAATGTATTGTTAATTTTAATAATTATTTTTTTTTTGACACTTTAAAAAAAATAAAAAAATATTTTGATCACTTTTATTCCTATTACAAGGAATGTAAACAGCCCGTGTAATAGGAATATGACATGACAGGTCCTCTTTGCAGTGAGATATGGGGGGTCAATAAGACCCCACATCTCACCTCTAGGCTGGGAAGCCTAAAAAAAAAAAAGATCACTGCTTCAAAGCCGAAGCGGCGTCGTTTTTTTGAATGCAGAGGCCAGGCGTGACGTCATAACATCGCGCCCGACCTCCGATGATCATAGAGACTCCGGCAACCATCTCTATTATCAGCATCCGGGGCCGGCGGATCCCTTCACTGACTCACCGATCGCACAGGTGAGTCGGTAGAAGCACCGGAGGGCGGCGGGAGGGGGGGGGGACATCCCCTTCCGCTGCCCATAAGAACGATCAAGCGGCGGAACAGCCGCTATGATCGTTCTCATGGTGTAGGGAATCGCCGGCTGAACCGGCAATATCTGAATGATGCCTGTAGCTGCTCCCATCATTCAGATATAGCCCCACAAAGCCCAGAACGTCATATGACGGCCTGTGGGCCTGAAGTAGTTAAAAGGCAGCAGCTGCAGTATTTGTAGCTGCTGACTATTCATTTTTATTTTTTTCGGCGGAACCCTGCTTTTAAGCAGATTGGGGGGGGGGGGGGTTGTGACATCACTCGGAGAATGTCTTGCATTCATCGAGAAAAATGCTCTGCGAATGACACCAATGCAGAGTGAGCAAGCCACCTGTGGTTACTATGCAGCAGGGCTTAGGACCTAGAAGATGGTGGCGATAACTGTAGTAGCTGCAAAATGTTTGCTGTGTGGATATGACAAACATTCACACGGTCAGGATAAAAAATTGCCGTAATTTCTATAATATGTGCAGTTCCCTCATCCGTGCCACCTAGTGGCCATAATTTTTTTTGTTCCAGAAATACCTCAATAAGGGAAAAACAAAGACACTAGATCAGGGGTAGGCAACCTGGGACCCTCCAGCTGTTGCAGAACTACAAGTCCCATCACGCCTCTGGGAGTAATTGTAACTGCTAGCCTTGCAATGCCTCATGGGAAATGTAGTTCCACAACAGCTGGAGGGTTGCCTACCGCTGCACTAAATGGCGCTGATGATATAAGAACCTCACATAATGGGAGAAGTACCACAATTTTCGTTCTAATTGTTTGAACCCCTAAGTACCTAGACCCCTAAAACTTACCGTATTTTTTTATGAGTCTGTTTTGGCAGAACTGGTATTTTTTTCCCCCCACACCTATTAATGATTTCCTCTTTTCACAGACTGGAAGGTATAATCTACCCAGATAGACCAACCCACTAGCCCAAGACCACCAAATGCGAGAAATCTGAATGCTTGAACTTTATCCGGGGCCACGTGCAATAAGAAACGGTTATACTGTCATGCCTCGGCCGCCCTGCAGGGGTCACCGATAATGAAGCCATGTGGTGGATCTGTTTACAATACTGCCATCCCTGCTGGGATTCCGGCACACCGGACATATTTATGAAGAATGGAAATGCACTGAACTTTACCTCCAAGGCCACTCTTTGCAGTGGAAATAGACTCATGTATATTAGTACAGATGGAATCTGTCTAAAGACTCTGATTGAGATCCAGGGCACCGCTACGAACAGCTTGACGTGGTTCTCCAGCCAAAAAAATGATAAGTTATGCTTGGGTAACTTTGGTGTACACTGGCAGTATGCTCATTGTTGAAAGCCTTATTATGTTTACCAGGTGATCCTGTCTTTGCTCCCCCCCAATCTGAATTATTATCCTGTCCCCATCTGACAACGCTTTTCAGCTGCTCTGCAAAGGAATGACCCCCCCACCCAGCGTTGTCGGAACTTGGAATCAGCGCTGCCGTATACATAAAAGCCCAAAGCAGTCTCCAGCTTTCTTTTTTTTTATAATTCTTTACAATATAAAAAAAAATTCTGGGGGTTGGCAAGGACCCATCACCTGTTCGTAATTGATGGATAGACTGTGATTGATGGGTTATAGATCCCCAGATTAGGGTGTGCCAAGGCACATTTGGTACACCCTTTTTTTTCTGGATATGGCAAGGACCCATCACCTGGCCGTAATTGATGGGTAGACTGTGATTGATGAGTTATTGTGCCCCAGATTAGGGTGTGCCAAGGCACATCCGGTACACCCTGTGCCTTGTGTCCCGTGCCTGTGCCGGTACACCCTATGGACCTCACAGTGACCGAGCTGTGAAATACAGTTAGGAACAGTGATTCTTTTTTTTTTTATTGCTTAAAGTGGACCTTCCAGGTGCCAGTAAATGCCTTATTCATGCACTCTCTCTTTCTATTAAGGTCATACGCCTAGGGGAATGACGTAGGCAGTCCCGATGACTCCTGGGATACAATGGTCAGTAATCCCAGGATTTTTTTTTCTCACTGTCCTCAACGTGCACGTGCAGCGCCCGCACTGCTCATTCACAGGTACAGGCCCACACCAACCAGCCGCTTATCGGCCGTCTATATTGGCAACATTCAAGGTTCAGAGATTACGGCCGCTGGCACCGTGCATGCACAGTACGACTGCCGAGGTGGACGCACGCACACTATCATGTCTCCCAACTGTCCCTGATTTCAAGGGACTGTCCCTGATTTGGAGCAATGTCCCTCTTCCCTCCTCATTTGTTCCTCATTTTGGTCTGACCAATATAGTTGCATATAAAATTCACTTTTTAGCTATCAAAAAGTGTTTTCCAGTGCTAAATTGCTGCATTTGTAAATTCCAAAAGCCAATATAAAGAAATAGTAGTGGTAAAAAAAGCACTTGTGGATTTAACTAATCTTGTTTTTTTGTACAATTCTCCTTTAAGGAGGCGTGGCAAAGGGTGTGTCCTATGCCTGCATACTTTTGCTGATAGGGGTCCCTCATTCCCATCTCAAAAAGTTGGGAGGTATGCACTATGACTGCCGAGCCACATGCATGTGCATTTCAAAAGCAGCCGCACTGCGTGTGCATGACATTTGCAATTGTAGAGGCCAGAGATTCAGCTGAATGACTAGGAAATCAAAGGACGCTGGCTTCAGCTGCCCACACTTAAAATGGCCTCTGCAGTACAACAAGGAGAATGCCCTTCATGCCTACCTTTTGAATATGAAAGAGGCAGATTTTTCTGTGGTAAGTGGATAAATACCATAACTAGACAGGAGGTGTGCTGCTGGCCAGATCACCAGGTGCAAACAGAGGCGGGGGGAAAGCCGAAAAACCCCAAAAACGAATGCAGCCACCACAGCTAATGATTAGTATTCTGATATACGTATATTACCTTTTTAATGTAACACAATGCTGCCTAACTATAAAACTCCTTTATTGAATGTTTACTTAGTGAATGTATTTTAATTAATTTTTTAAAACTTGACTTTATATTTATATATTTTATACCATGTATCTTTGTGAAATTGTGGGAACATGTCAGGACATGGCACCCGATATTTATGATGATTAATCTTATTTATAACAAATTCTATTCCTAATAAAGTGAAATAAATTTTAAACCAGTGTATGGCGCCTAATTATAAAACATACAATTGTAGCGCACTCACCTCACTCCTACCTACATTAACTTGGCTCCTCGCAGGAGGAAGAAAGGCACACCGCACCACAAGCCCGTACCCTCCTGTGTAAAGAGGTTGAGCGGTGTTATTTTTGGGTCTTGTCTGCAGCCAGAGTCATAGTCCTCTTGAGAATGATTCTCACCTCTACCGTGGGTAGAAGCAAGTCCTTGACTTCCCCAGTAATGTAATTGTCCACACCAGCTGAAAGTCCAACTCAATATTTATTCTCACTTTGCAATAAACATTCTCTTGGACAGAAGAAAGGTTGGAGCAAGGAAACAGGACAGCTCAAGGTGTGGAGGAAGTCCAGGCACAAGCGTAGCTCAAACTCTTGACTGTTCGGTTTTCTCAAAACAGTTTTAGGCGCACGGTCTCTGCCACAGACCATGAGGTTGGTCTCTGCCACAGACCCGGTGGCCTCCTTCCTGCACACACTCTCCCCCTTCCTGCACACGGTGCCCCCCTTCCTGCACACACTCTCCCCCTTCCTGCACACACTGTCCCCCTTCCTGCACACACTTCCCACCTTTAACCCTACACTCTCTTTCTGCACACACTGCCACCCTTCCTTCACACACTTCCCCCCTTTAAACCAAAACCCCCCCCTTCCTGTACACACTGCCCCCTTCTTGCACACACTGCCCCCCTTTTACAGTGACAGGAGAGGAATGTGGCACTGGCCATGGTTGTGCCCTAGGCACCTGCCTAGTTAGCCTTGTGGTGACGCTGGTGTTCTGCCGAGCTGGTTCCTGCTATCGATATGGTCCCGAGCTCGACTGCGCAGGCGCAAACCGAGGCTACGGAAATCTCCGAGGTATAACAGCTGTTCGTCAGCTGCAGACACGCTCGCTCCCGTTGCTTAGTTACACACGCCGCTTTCTTCTTCATGACGCTCTATACAGCAAGGGGCGGATAAGATGATGATATTGAGCAGTGTGATTTGTTTGTTTATACACAACGCTCTATACAGCCCCTTGCTGTATAGAGCGTTGTGTATAAACAAACAAATCGCACTGTTCAATATCACATCTGATCCGCCCCTTGCCGCCCCTTGCTGTATAGAGCGGCATAAAGAAGAAAGCGGCGTGTGTAATGAAGCATCGGGGGGCGAGCGCGTCTGCAGCTGCCGAGCCTATGGTTCCTCCTATCGATCTGGTTCCCTCTTGACTGCGCAGGCGCAAGCCGAGCCAACGGAAATCTCTGAGCTTTAACAGCTGTTCGGCAGCGTCTGCACAGTCAAGCCTGGAACCATATCGATAGGGGAACCAGCTCGACAAGACACCGGCCCTGATCTCAAGCACCCTTTCACTGCCACATCAATCTCTCTCAGTGTACATTCAACAAACAGACATAGATCAGATATATGGGCAATTGTTACAATAGTCTGGCAAGGAATAGGCATTCATTATAATACCCCAGCTGTAACAAATAGGAGTTTATGTACAGTAAATATGCAGGTAACAAACAGCCAATCATGATAATATGTGGGCACTGGGCAGCATGTATGCAATCATTACTATATTATGCTGGCAACACACAGGTAACGTGGGCAACAAATGGGTAATCATTACAAAGCATAGAAAACAAATGGAAAATCGTTACAAAATGCAGGCAGCAAATGGGAAATTGTTACAATCTATGGACAATGTACAGGCAAATGTTACAATACTCTGGCAACAAATGGGCAATAGTTACAATAGGTGGGTAACAAATGGACAATCGTTAAACTACGTGGGCATCAAAAAAGCATTTATAATATTACACAGACTGCATAAAAGGTATTTGTGACAATGTGTGGGCAACAAACAGGCAGTTGTTACCATTTTAAGAAAATGAATGGGCATTTGTGACAATATGGGAGAAACAAATAGGCAATTGTTAAAATGTGTGGGTAACAACAGCAGCTGGTACAAAACATAGAAAACCAATAAAATATAGTGACATACAGAAACCCGGTGGTTTTATTCAGGGCCATCTTTTCCATTGGGCACGCTGGGCAGTTGCCCGGGGGCCACACTTGCCTGGGGGGCCCCACCGGCTGCCCAGCGACCCCAGTAAAAAATGGTGGGAAGCGGCGGGTCAGAACTGTGCATGCGCAGTTTGCGGAAATCGCAGAGAAGATCCGATCCTCCATGAGTGCTGCCTCTGTCTGTCCGCTGATGATGACGTTAGCCACACCCGCCAGACTTAAAAAAAAAAACCAGGAGGAGCTGAGGGTGAATGGACAGAGTAGAGTTGTCAGAGCAGACAGCACAGCAGGCTTGAAGCAGAGTGTGGCGGAGTCGGACCCCTGTCGGCAGTGCCGGTTTTCGTGAGCCTCTAATCTGCCCAGCCACCAGCCAGTACAGACACGGAGTGCCCTGGTCGGTGTCGTACGGTGAGTGGCTGTCTGGCTGACTGTGCAGCTTGCACAAAGAGATCGGGGGGTGGTCTGTTGCTCTGTTGTAAGTGGGAACTCTGATGTAAAGAGAAAGCAGTGGACTCTGATATAAGGTGGTCTCTGGTCACCAGAGCCCCCCTTACATCAGCGTTTCCCCTTACATCATGATCTGCAGCGTTCCCCTTTACACAAGACTTCCCTTTCACTGTAAGGGGGAATCCTGCAGACTCTGATGCAAGAGGAAACTCTGTGCTGTACTCATGTCAATGAAGAAATGTTTTTTTTTTTTTACTTTTGTTTAACTTAAAGTGGAGCTCCACCCTAAATTTACACTTCTGCTAATCGGATTCCTCCCCCCCTCCGGTGTCACAATTGACACCTTTCAGGGGGGTGAAGATACCTGTCTAAGACAGGTATTTTCACCCACATCCGGGAGTCCTCTCTCCGGGAATCTGCGGGAGTGACGTCACTTCCCCCAGACTTCCCGTAGTGTTCTGGGAGACACTCGGCTCCCAGAACACAGGAGGACAAATCAGAACGGCGCAGCGCGACTCGCGCATGCGCCGTAGGGAACCGGGCATGAAGCCGCAGGGCTTCACTTCCTGGTTCCCTCAGCGAGGATGGCGGAGGGAGCAGCAGAGTGACGAGCGATTGCTCGTCCTCTGCTGCGGACGTCGCTGGACTCCAGGACAGGTAAGTGTCCAAATATTAAAAGCCAGCAGCTGCTGTAGCTGTAGCTGCTGGCTTTTAATATTTTTTTTTCCGGCGGAGCTCCGCTTTAAACACATTGCTAATAGCACGATCTATATGTTTATAGTTTAAATACTGACATTTGCACTGTTCGGCACTGAAAACTGTAACTTTAGGTACCTTTTTTGCAGTGGCAGTAAAAAATGTGGTTCTGCCAGTAAATGTCATGATTTTTGTCAGTAAAAAATTCTCATGCGTGATTGTGTAGACAGGGCCCCAGTGCACCGTATTGCCCGGGGGCCTATAATGCTCTTAAGATGACACTGGTTTTATTGAATTCAGAGCTGGAAATATCAGTAAAGCACAAAATAATTTCATGTCATTGACCTACATAAAAAAGCATGCAGTCTGATCAAACTGCATTCCTCTGATATCTTTGTGTATCTCCGATGATAATTGCAGAAGGCTCACAGCAGTCAGAGAACGTAGCCAAAAATGAAACAGGTCATATGATCCCAAGTCATCTACACTACAGTACCATCCTTAAGTCTTCAAATGGGCTTTCTTTCTAGTAACACATTGCAAAGACCTCTGATGTGAAGTCACTTTTAGCAACCAGGGATAAGCAACAGAGTTTTTGCTTTGCTAATATCGAAATAAAAATCAGAGCATGATTAGGGACGTGGGAATTTGCCCGGGTTCGGTGTATCCTGTTGCAATCTGGTGAACAAGAACAGAGGCGGCTCTAGGCTTTGTGAGGTCTTAGGACTTAGGCAAAATTTAGGCATGAGGGCCCACTGTGGTGATTAAATACCACCAAAAGAAAGCTCCATTTGGTCAAAAAAAAAGTTAACCACTTCAGCCCCGGACCATTTGGCTGGC